>JACJUM010000202.1:17532310-17775372 GCA_020976665.1 Heortia vitessoides
CCGGCGCGCGCGCGTGGCGGGCGCGCCCACGCGCGCGGCGCTGGGCGCGGCGGCGCGCGCGCACGTGCGCGACCACTGCACGCTCGTGCGCGCCGCCACGTCGCTGCTGGCGCACGCGTGCCGCGACGAGTGCGCGCTCTACGCGCACCTGTTCGCGCGCTCCTCGCCCGCGCTCGAGTGAGACTTCTCGCTTTACCACTTGTCAAGATACATTTTTGTAAACGAACCCCCGATTCTCGATTCACCCATCTGGTGGTTCGACCGCTGAGCTTCCGAAATCCGCGAGCATTATAATAATTTTTTCTAGTGCTTTATTATTTTCTTTTTAATTTTTATTGTAGTTCCACGTTTATTTTTTGTATTTTGATCACTTCTTACAAGTTTCATAATGCTTCATCGCGTCCACTAAGGAAAGGGTAGAATTTTACGTTAGTGGGTTTGAAATAAATGGCTTAGCAAATTATAACCTATATTAATTTGTAATACTTTAAGTTCAATAATAATTTTTACCTTTTTATAATGTTGATTCAGAGATTCACAATAACATTCATCATTCAACATTGTTGCACATAGATACATTGAATATTAATATATGTACATTGAAGGGAATACCTTCAATCTCTATGCAACGGGTTGTACGAGACGCTGCGCCCGCACATAATCCACATCAATCACCTGGAGACGCTAGCCGAGCTGTGCGTCATACTGCGCGTGGAGGTCATCGAGGAGCAAGTCAGCGACGACCGTGAGTGAATCCGTCGAGAGGACATCTTCCGTCTGTAAACCATTTTATACTAATATTGTAAAGAGAAAAGTAAAAAAAATACTGAACTTGACGTACCATACAAAACATTAGTTAAATAAACCGCCATTTATTTAAAGCCGTTAAAAGGTAAGAAAGTAGACTCGGGGTCTCAAAAAGCAGACTCAATAATCCCTTTACCCTGTTACACGACCAATACAGCTGTTTGTGTGCATTGCAGCGTCCCTGCAGGCGCTGGGCGCGTGCGCGCGCGCGCTGCTGCAGGACGCGCAGGAGCGGCTCGTGTTCCGCGCGCACGTGCACCTGCGCGCCGACGTGCTGCTGTACCGGCCCGCGCCCGGCGACCTCGCCTACCCCGACAAGCTGCAGATGATGGAGGTACTGCACCCCCCACTCTCATGTAGGATGCAGGACGCGCGCGGTTGCAGAATGCGCAAGAGTTGACTTTTTATGTGCATGTGTTGTATATATTGAAAATTTACACATATTGATTCTCCTAACTTGCGTAACAGTGAATTCAAATTTCATTGTTACAAGTTAAGCAACTGTTCTTTCCTCTGTGTATACAAGTAATCAAATGTATTATTATAAATTATCTTTGTATCTCATTAGTAATAAATGTTTGACAATTTAACCTATTATTTGTTAACTGATGTTTTTAATTTTCTATTGACATATACGATTTATTAAAACAATGTATTTATTTACTTACTTAAATAAAAAAGCGATATATTACAAACGCGTCTATTACCATGCAACAGCAAATCGCGCTTTCGATCCAAGAACAAAGCCTCAAGCGGTGCGACTCACGCAACTCGATGGTGTCGGACACGTCGGCCGCGTCGCAGGAGGTGGCCGGCCTCACCGCGGAGCAGCACCGGCCGCACGCGTCGCCCGCCGACTTGCACGGCATGTGGTACCCGGGTGAGTGCCAGTGTACACGGGAATTCACCAAGAGACACTTGAATGCTGTTAAAAAATTTCTTTTAAGGATATTCCTAATTAATATCTCTGCATTTTACAACCATTGACCGCAACTAAATAGTATGCGCGTTTTATAGTTAAATATAGAGACGATTTTTTTTAATATCGGCCGTTGTGAACTAACATTTTTTAAGATTCTGATTATAAAACTATGCCATAATCATCATTTCGGCCAACGGAAGTCCTTTGCTGGACATAGGCCAAGAAAGGGGGAATTTTGCCCATAATTGCTGCGCTGGGCAAGTGTATCGGCAATTGCAAAGCGCAGCTCTCGCTATGGGTATGTTGCTGACAATCTCCACCATGTATGGGATGACAGTAAAAGAAGCGAGAGAGGTATGCAAGAGGTAAGCGAGAGAGGTAAGATCGTAACAAGTGAAGATCCATAGTCTCTGGCTACCTCAAGGGGACTCAGTCTTGATGTATGCAATGTTTTTAGAAGTCCTCTGTACCAGGTGTCGAAGGAGGCGACTAAGGTACCAGAACCGACAGATGGCGGTATATCGATACCATTCCAAACAGCATAACTCAAATGCTACAGGGTGGGGATAGGCAGCAGCATTTCCGACGCGAAGCTGCGCTCTACGATTGCCACCACGCCTATCCAGCGCGACAATTATAGGCAAAATTCTCCCTTTCTCGACTCCCTATGACCAACCGTGGACGTTTTGCGTCTGCTATGATTATGATGTAAAAGTAAATTTCAAAAACTCTGTCTTCTCCAGGTGTTCGAAGAACTCTGGCAGCACTTTCTAGACTCTACAGGTGTCTAGAAAAAAAAGTATTCCAAGGTTTAGCGCAGGAGGCCATATCTCTGTGCGTGCAAAGCATAGACAGCGCCGCCAAACAAATATCGGCCAACAAAACATCTATAGACGGAGAACTCTTTCAGATCAAACACTTGCTCATTTTACGGGAACAAATCGCTCCGTTCCAAGTGGACTTCGTAATCAAAGAAACGACTTTAGACTTCAGCAATGTTAAGAATGCTGCATACGGTTTGATACAGAAGCCAAGGCAAATTTTCTCTTTGAATAGTAACAACGCGCTGTTAGAGTTCCTTTTGGAGGGGACGCCGATGGTCAGGGAGCATCTCTTGGATTCGAGGAAGGAGGTGGACAGGCAACTGAAGAGCTGCTGCGAGACCTTCATCAAAGATGCAACGGAGTTGTTGGCTGGGCCGATGATATCTTTCATTGAGAAAGTGAGTGATGTCTTTTATTAATGAAATTAGTGAAGGCGACGGGCTCAATGGCGAAGATGTTAGTGATCATCTTTTGCGCCACGGGTCGTGAGTTCTACCCCCACTCAGGATAAACACGAGGTAGACCTCATACTAAGGTCGTCTGCATTGCTATCTCTATCTGACCTGATTCTAGCGCCAAATAGCCGCCAATAGCATTGCTGTTTGAAGGATCAGAAAGGGATTGAAATTACTGGATAATGTAATATAATATCATCAAATCATGGTTGGCAATGCGTTTCTGATATCCTTATGATATAACGAGTCTATAGACTGCGGTGTCGCTTAATACCACGCGGACTGTGGGCTTAATTGTCGACTTAATCAAATAAAAAAAAATATGTTGAATATTTGAGTTTGTTTTGTGTCTACATGCTATATATGTATTAAAGTATTATATTTGTGATCCCTATGCTTTAATCGATTTATCACGGAGTCAGTTCTTCAGTTCAGCCTAGCTCAGCGTTAGTCGTCCTCTCTTAGGCTTAGGCCTTGTATATATAGGCTGAATAGAACAGCTCCCATTAGAAAGCACTTGAAGAGTCCTATACCCAGCAGTGGATGCATTACAGCTGATATAATGACGAATAAAAGAAGAATACTAATTACCTTAAATAAATTGTTGTTGTAATTAGAATATAACCATTACACGAGCTTGTTGCTAAATACATGTAGTTCTTGCTGTCGCAGCTCACACCGACCGCACTGGTGAGTCCCAAACTGTCATCCCTTTTGCAACCCTCCCAAACGACGCCCACCATCTTCCGAACCGTAAAGGTGTGCTGAAACTGACCCCAAAGTAGTTCACCCCTCCACAACTATGGCTATTCAAACCAAGGCCCTTTAGCTCAGCACAATTTACTCAGCTATCTCAAATTATTTATAAGGAATAGAAACGGCGCAAGTCCGTGTGTGAGCTCGATTTCTAAGACTGATACCACACTCTTCTCTATTTTTAACACCTTGCAGCAGCATTCACAGTAATGTATTTGAATTTGCCCCTGGTCACAGGTTAGTTCTTGGGCTAATACCAGCACTTATGGTCTACGGTGTCGCCTACCATCACGCGCACAGTATAGATGTTTGCTTTCGTGTACAAAAAAATAGTATTATAACGTTTGTCGCAGGCGCAAGCGTTCACGCCCATCGAGCAGCTGAAGAGCCAGCCGTGGGCGTCGGCCGAGCAGACGGCGGCCGTCGTGGCCGAGGCGCAGCGACGCGTGCGCGCGCACCTCGCGCCGCTGCAGCGGTCCATGCAGCTGTACCTCGCCAACAAGGAGACCGAGTTCATACTGTTCCGGCCCATCAGGGTGAGTCCGGCACAATCACGTGCGCCATAGTGAAAACGAGGGTAGTTTAAACATTTTTGAAATCTACATCAAACACCTAAAGTTTACTTTCAGTTGGGAAATATTGGCTAATTTAAATAGGTTAGTCGTTCTTTTATGCATTTGCTAGTAACCGTTTAAACTTCCTAACTATTTTCTGGCCCGATTTAAAGATTTCGATTTTACTATAGAAGTCTAAAAAGTATAGGGTATCATAAGTATTCAAACTCAAATAGTTTTTGATACTGATTTAATTAAACGTATTAATTTCACTACAATATACTTTATGAATTAAAATGAAGAGCCTTTAATAAACCTAATTCACGAATTTACAGAACAATGTAGTCGGCTACTTTGTGCAAATGGAGCAAACACTAACAAACGCTGGCTACACGTACGAAGACAGCCTGATCGCCGCGTGCCCCACCGCGGAGCAAGTGTCGGTGTTCATATCGTCGGCCAGCCTGGTCAGTCGCGGCGAGCCGGTGCCGCCGTACGGGGTCTCGCGTCCCGTGGCGCCTGTGGCGAGACGGACCAGCCGGTCAAGTGGACCGGAGAAGACAGCTGAAACTGCAGATGCTACCAGCAATGTTGTTTAAAGTGACACTATGCGTAAAGCTATGGACGCAACCAAATGATTATATATTTAAACATTCTTTGTTAATTCATTCCTTTGTATTACGGCAATGAACGACACTTATCATTCAGATAGCTGAATATAATATCTTATATATCTAAGTGTCGTTTCTATACTAATCCACTACACGCTAAATAATTCCATACGCGTTTGTCCTGACATCTATATTGTCATTGTAAAATATTGCAGATTAACAATAAATAATAGTAAGTATGTTCATACATAAAACAAATATTATTACATATCGTCGCATAAGTTCTAACACTGCGTATGTCAAAGTTGGCAACTTAATAATTAAGCCCAATGATAACACGATATTACATTTCTAACGCTGCAGTAAACGTTTTATACAGTGTATTGTTTAAACAAAATCTATTTTGCACCAACTAAATGCACAAGATATTAGTTTTAAAATGATTTAATGAAACGTGAGCAATGTTTTCGGTGTTTTTTCGCGGTGTTAGAACTTAAACGACTATATTTCAATATAATATTAAAGTTAATTTTTATTAACTTCATTGTGCTTATTATGTAAAACATAGACAATAAAATATTTATATATGATTTCGGAATTTTTTGTTTTACCTTATTACCTACGTGCTCTTTTCGGACGAGCGTGCATTCGTTACAATAGGTAATTATTGTATTCAGTTATCCAAAAGACTCATCAACACATGCGGCAGAATGTCTGCTGTTTGCTCGTAGAATTCCCTCCTATGAGATTTCAAATAGGACAGCGCCATACTACCAATTTTATTTAGATCGTCAGTACACCTCTTAGGTGGACGCTCTACGTTACACTTGCCGGTACTTATATATTCTCAATTTATGGATTTTATGGCCTGGTCCCTTGAACTAGGTTAGAGAATATTTTTTCTGCAGATCTTACTCTAATTTAACTTCGTGTTAGTCTCCTAGAACTGCCGTCTTCGTAGCTCATGGGCTCTCTATATGGGCTTTAATACTCAAAATAGCTCGAGTGTACTAAAAGGTGTGTGTTACCAGTGATGATTTTTAATTACTAATAACATCAAATCCAAAAATTCGGTTTGAGGGTAACACTGATTGTCTAATTTTTTGGAACTTTGCCTGGTTCGGCTGTAATGCTTTTCTTGATTTTTTCTAAGTAAATCATTCACAAATTTTTCGTTTACTAATATAAGAATTATTTTTTGTCGACTACGATTATTTTTAAAATGTATAGGATGATCTGTTGCTTCGTGTATGCGAAATTACAAAATTTTGGAAAAAGAAATTTAATTGTTTATTTAATTTCACCGACAAACGACTATGATAGTGAGTCTTCAGTTTTGCTATCAAGTACATAATCATTAATAAAAATATGATAGTCATGAAAATTTATGACTATTATGTAAAAATAAATATAACTAAGTAAAATTATTAATAAATAATCAATGTTGTTTTTGTGTTAATATCTATTGAAAAATCCAAATATTGTAATCAATTTTATCGTAAATTATATCTTAATTTATTGTAATTAATTTTATTGCATGCTAGATTATATAATTTGTATATTATTAGTAAAGCTAGCTAGTTAATTCAGTTCATATTGCAGTGCCTCTGCAGGGCGTCACGTGAAACCCTAATTTATATTGTATCTTGTCCACCATGTACAGGTAATGTGACTAGCAATAAATTAATTTGAATGTAATTTACCACAATACCAACTGTGTAATAAAAATAGAAAATATTGAAAATAATACAAAAGATATAGGATTCAATTTAAGCCCAATGTCCTTCCTTATTATTCCATGTCTTCAAAGAGACATATTCATTTGGATTCGGTATAAGTAATAATTTATATCATAGACTTCTATGGATATTTTATTGTAATTAGCGTTCACGACTCATATTAAATAAACTCTTTTTTACATTTCTTAACTTCTTTGCCCTTACAGCAAACCGAAACGTCGAACAAAATATGTAAAGTTTTATTATGAGATAATGTTGAAGTTTCAGTGTACATGACTTTAAAAATAATTATTCACTAGTGTTGATACAGGAGTTAAGTTAAAAATAAATGAAGTCATGCATATTCTCTATTTATAGGAGAATCACGTTTATTACACTCAAATTTACATTTGGGATATCTCTATCAGGTTTAAGAATTTGCAGATACAATAACAAGTTACCAAAATTACAAGCATAAAGGAAATAACAATAAATGATGCAATGATATAGGAAAATAAGAAATTAAGTTGTATAATAAAAAATTAAATACTATAAACTATTTACACATTTTATTTACCAACTTGTTTTCTTACAATAAATACATCTTACACCAAAGACTTTGTGTTTTATTCCAATAAAACGACAAACATTGGTTGAGTGTTTTAATGTTCCAATCTTAATTGATTTAAATATTGTTACTAAGTTAACCATAAAATTATTTACGCCCTAAGCCAGTACATGCCAGCACGGATCCTGGTGTAATCGGGAAGTCCTTCGACTGGCCCAACAGCAGCTACTGCAGGGCAACGGTCAAACAGGTATTTATAGCATACATCACGTACATTCTGCACAGTTACAGAGTCAATACGAGCATCAAGCTCATGCAGAGGAATACGACGGTTGTAGCAAAGCATCTGGCGGCCAATATCTTCACAGATGGGAGTGGTGCCATCAAGCTGCAGGAGCATATTGGTTTTCAAGAGGTTCTTTGCACGGTCAACTTCAGACTCAGTAACTGACGTGCAGAGTTTCATCCATTCTTTTTGGATATTGTAGACCATGTCTTCTACCTGCATTGGCTCAGACACAAAGTAGATTCCCCAAAGACCAGTATCTTTGTAGCATGTGTTAAAAGATTGAAAGCTGTGGCAAAGATTTTCAATTGATGAGGCACGGGCAAGATAAGAGGCGTTGTTTACTCCACCACCCTGCGAACGATCCCAAGCTCCAACGAGTGTGTTTGCGACCATAAGAGGAATGTTGTCAGCATCTGTCCATCCAGCACCTTCCACAGCAATCGCAACATGCGCAAGGGGCATAGAGTCATCGCGGACACGAATTTCAGAACCAGTGTAACGACAAGGTGCAAGGTCAGGAATTTCGTTTGCAGCATTCTTTAAGCCACTGAAATGTTTGTTTGCAAGATCTACAAGTTTCTGGTGGTCAACACCACCTGCACCTGAGAGCACAATGCGGCTGGGCAGGTAATGGGTCTTGATATATGACTGAAGGTCAGCTTTAGAAATCTTTTTAATGTTCTTGGTGGGTCCCAAAATAGTCTGACCCAGAGGAGTGCCTTGGAAGGCAGTTGAGTGCAAATGGTCAAATACTACTTCTTGTAGGTTGCTCTCGACGTCTTGCATTTCGCGTAAGATAACGCCACGTTCTCGTTCGATTTCGGGTTCAGCCAGGGATGAGTTTTGGATGATGTCTGCAAGGATTTCGACAGCAGCAGGAACGTCGTTCGCAAGGCACTTGGCGTAGAACACGGTCTGCTCGCGTGAAGTGTATGCGTTAAGGTGAGCTCCCATATTTTCTACGAGGAGTTCCAAATCGGTCTGCGACCTCTTGCTAGTGCCTTTGAAAGCCATGTGTTCAAGGAAGTGCGCGACACCATTGTTTTTGGAATTTTCATACCTTGAACCAGCATCGATCCACAAGCCTACGGTGGCTGTGGCGGCTCCGGAGTCCTCTGATGCGACTCGGATACCATTATCGAGTACTGTCAGACGTGTTGGTGGAACATTGACTAGGGCCTGCTTGTAACCAACTGCCGTCGCTAAACATCTTACCTGTTTGCCCTGATTTGAGACTAATCTCAAAGTCGTTGCTACTTTCAGCATTTTTTTGTTATCCTTGCACTAGATTGTGTAAAATTTTAGCCCCTGTTTTACGTAATATTTCGGGCAATAGTTCAGAGCTGTCAAAAAAAGAGCAGGCTAAATGCTGCCATGCTACAGATCCGTTTCTTATATATTTACCATTGATCATAACATAACTCTAAAGTTAATCATCATTTTTGTCATTATTAAATATTATATGTGTCGCTATATATCTGTAATTGGAAATATAACCAACTTAAATATCAAATAAAATGTTTTTTTTATATAATACCGAAATCAGTCTGAGCTAACTACTATACTACATTTTTGCATTTTAAATGGCTACCCTAATTCCGTCTTATGCTGTCAACTCATTATATTAGCTGTGCCCGCGACTTCGTCTGCATGGAATAGTTTATTGGGTACTTATATAAACTTTGAATGTCATGTTTATTAATATCGAAATAATAGCTTGAAAAATAAGTTTCAAGTTTCTAGCTCCAAAAATAGCGATACTTCCATATAACATTTCATCCCTCCTTTCGACCCCTCACAACCTTTTTTTCGAATTAAAAAATAGCCTATGTTCTTTCTCAGGGTCTAAACATTGTCTGTGCCAAATTTCATCAAAATCGGATTAGAGGTTTAAGCGGGAAAGCGTAACAGACAGACAATTACTTTCGCATTTATAATATTTGTAAGGATAATCAAAATAACTATAATTTGGACCATTTTTCTAAAAAATTCAATAAAAAAGAATATTTAAAAATAAAATGAGTTCATATAAGATAAAGGGTTAAACTGAAGTTAGATTTAAAAAAATACTTTAACCAAGATTTTTAAAGTGTTGTATGTCTATTTCGGACAATGAATCTTGCATCATCTACAACGTTCCAATATACGTAAAAAATATATATATTTGTTAAATATTCTTTTAATTATTGTGTATTAATCATTTTACAAGATATATATAAGATTTTCATAAATAATAAGCAGTCTAGTGTAATAAAATATGTATTAAACATTATTAATACATATAAAAATACTTTTTAATCACTAATCATTTTTGACGTAATGGAACGTTGACATACCAAAGAAAAATCTCTTCCATTCATTTTGTCGCACGTAATTTCGTGGTAATATCACGGGAGCAATATGTGTAGTGGCGAGTTTGTTAAATTGAATTTCGTTAAAGACTTTTGGGAAAGTGTGTGCCGGTAGAAAAAGTTTTTTCAATTGATCCCGCAAGATGCTATTAAATTTTTTGTCTGTGATTTAGCATATTCGTCATGTCTTCAAATTCGCCGTCGTCCAAATTAGCATTGCTAAATCACATCAAATACGAGCACCTGATAGCTGGTATATCAGGTGGCGTAACTTCTACATTGATTTTGCACCCATTGGACCTCATTAAAATAAGATTCGCTGGTAAGTCTGGTGACATGTTAAATGTCATACTATTTTACGCCATGTGAGTGCTGTCTCGTGATTAGAAGGTTCATCATTCATTAGAATCATCTATCGTTTGTGTTATTGCGTCTACATTGTTTTATACTAATCAATAGAACAAGGTGGACCGTCTCAAGTGACCTTGAACTTCTATATTGTGAAAGTAGACTCCCATTAAGCTTTGTTTACATTTCCAAGTAGGTGGGAGATGCTTGTGGTTGATGCAACATTTTGGACAGCTTACAATGTATTTCTAAATGATGTAATTTGCTAAGTTGCTAGTTAAATGATGTGTATAAAGATGGTTACTATCCTGTATTACAATTATTTAATTTGGTTTTTTATGTCTTCTATAGTTTCCTTTTTCTAAACTGTTGTATGAACTCTTTGTTTTACTAGATAAGAGTAAATTTTACTACATATTTTACAATACAATCACAAAAGCAAAATTACTATCATTAGTTTAGATAATTTACTGGCTAGTAACATAGAATTAAATGGACCTAGTTTAATTGTAAAAAAATTGCATTATTTATGTCCTAGTACATGATAATAAAATCAAACATACTATGTATAATTTTCTATTTTATAGTTTATTCTTATTTCTAGAAGGTACACATTTAATTTTAACAGTAATGTGCTTCGTTTTAAGTATTCAATTTAAGGTTAAATCAGCTATCTCTATACAATAAGGCCATAAATAGTATTATTTTTTTGTAATGTTCTTTTTATTTATTAAAGTATATTGATATTGATAAAAATGAGTTTATAGTATAATGTTCCTGTTCAAAAGTAATCATTTTAAATTAATTACTTTTCAAATTATTTAAGTATTAGGTTTATCCTGTTAAGATTGATTAATAAATAAACAAAATACAAACATAATGTATTTGACAATGTTGTATAGAATACATATATTTTTTTAATGCATGATTCAAACTCATATTGTTTCATTTTCAAATATATGACTTACTAAACCACTTCTGCAGTAGTTTTCAATATATTGCATGGTGGAATTATTATTATTACTTACCTGTTCTTTTTAAATTCTGGTTACTGACATTATTCAACCTACTAAGAACACCATTTATTTTGTTATAAAGAGATAACTAATATTATATATTGTTTGTCAGTAAATGACGGCAGGACCGCTACAGTGCCGAGGTATGATGGGCTGGGCAGCGCATTTGTCACAATAGTCAAGAAGGAAGGTGTTAAAGGACTCTACCGGGGTGTCACACCGAATGTCTGGGGCTCCGGATCAGCTTGGGGATTCTATTTTCTGTTGTAAGTATTATCTGTACTATGATATTGAAAATGTATTTAATAACCTAAAAATATAACCATGCATCCATGCCATTGTAGTAACCTTTACCAATAAAAGTATAAAATGTTTACAAAATCTGTTAGTATTGTAGTGCTTGACAACAAAATGTGGCATGTATGATTCTCATGCAAATTACTACATATACATTTGTTAAATTTGTTAAAATATTAAATGCTGCCAGTTATCTTGAAACACAAGTGATTGAACATAAATATTGGTCTTTTGAGGTAATAATAATTCATACATATATCATGCAAGGGATCATTGATCTATTGACTTTTGATTTAAAACTACCTTAATTAAATCGACCCTAGTATCATAATCAGACATTGAATATACAATATACTGATAATAAATCTATTCTTCTTACAATAGAAGTATTGTGAAAATAAAGGTTATATTATGTTCGCGCATTGTATGTTTTGTCAATGAATTTATCAATCGTACAATTATGCGTCTTTATTGAATCAAACACCTCTCTACGTTTTACCAATTTTAAATATGACAAAATATTAATATCGTAGAGTCACCCATTAGACGTATTAAAAGATAAAGAGGTTTATCATTGATTTCCGTCACTGATTTTCTAAATGGTAGAAATGTATAATGCAATGTCATATTAGCACGTGAGGTTTATCGTTACGACGGACAAGTCTCGCATGAAGGTCGTTCCGATGGCCTCCGGCAGAAAGTCCGACCCTGACAAAAATCGATCGAGGGAAAGCGTTGGTCGTGAACATGAGATTGTAAATTATTGTTACGTGAAAGTTTTTAGAGCATATTTCCATTCCATTATCCTATGAAGTCATTTTATTATATACGAAACTAGAAATATGCACTGTTTTATTAGTATAATAAAAAATCACAAGATCCCTTGGCGTGGCGTGATAACGGATGATGAAGGAATTAACCAAATCGGTTTCTATCCCTATCTAACTAAAGATATTTTTCACTCCGCGTATCAAATGGAGTAGGTACACCATAGTAAACGGCGGCACAATTTTACTTAGAAGGTGTATGTTTTAACTTTAAGTAGTTTTAAACGGGAATAGGCTCTTATTAAACGGATTGCTCTAAGTAAATCGAAATGTTGGCTTAAAACGTAAATTTTAAGTATACGGTATTTTAAAACCGTTTAAAAGTGTTTTTACGTAATGTTATGTACGTTAATTCTTAACGTATGAGTATATTCGTTTTAAAACCATATTTTTTGAAAAAGCAGCGTATTCTTTATGAACAAATTGACAGTAATTTTATTTCTGTGCAGCTATAACGCGATAAAGACATGGATACAAGGCGGCAACGCGCGCACGCCTCTAGGCCCAGGTCTACACATGCTGGCTGCGGCGGAAGCGGGGGTTCTATCCCTCGTGATGACCAATCCCATATGGGTGGTGAAGACTCGGCTCTGCCTGCAGTGTAGCGAAGAAGGCATCGCTGACCACAAGCGGTACAAGGGCATGGTCGATGGGCTCACCAAGATCTACAAGACTGAGGGCATCCGAGGTCTTTACAGGGTAAGTAATGTTCCGAAAGCATTTAATAATGTGCGATAATGCGATTTGAATTCTGTAGAGATCCTTTAATTTTCTTAAGGAACAAACTCAAAATTACTTAATCCAAAGAGCTCAAATAAGTCAAACTTCTTTTTTACTTAAGGAACGAACTACCTAGCTTAATTCTCTATTCCTTCCTTTGTTATAAATGTCCGTTATTTAGGAACACATTTCTTTTTTCTGTGTATATTCTCTGAACAGATCACATCCTTTTGTTTTGCCGCCATTATTGTGTTAATGTGTAAGTAAATCGCTTTCAACAGCTGTTCTAAGAATCGACGTCTCTAATGACCACTTCATAGTGCTGTCACGCGGTGCTCGTGTTCATTTATACATAATGTATTACATAGATAAGTACTAATTATAGTAACTATATTAATAAATTACTGATAAATGCAAGTTTGTGGGGATTGATGACGGGGGTATATGTAGAAGTCTGGTTTTTACGCAAAAATCGGATAAATGGATTTCCTTATCTCACTGGCTATACACACTGGTCACAATAACACATACGTTATACTTGAAAAAAAAATAAAAATATACTTTTATGATCGTCAAATCGATGCTTCATACCGGTCGCTTTATTCTCGAACAATGTACATTTATTACGCCTTAGTTTGTGAACGGCTTTGTCATGTTGCACTGATCTGAAATGCGCAATGACTTGCTTAACAGTCCGAATTAAAGTTAATTCGTAAGTCGGTACATGCGCAAAAATGATAGTTCAGAAAATATAGCTATATAATGTTTGCTTTTCTGTTGCATTCATTTAAACTTTCATAAAATATCTATGTCACATGTAAAATAAATTTATAATAAAATAAAGTATTTATGAAATTAACAACAAAAAAATATATGTTTTCTATTTTCACTGGAAAATATGTTGTTAATATGTTACTACTTTTATTTAACGCAAAAAAATGGCTATGTAAAAACATAAAATTATAACAATTTGTGATTTTACTATTTATATATCAATATAACTCTTATTCGAGGACGGAGTCGCAGGCGTCAGCTAGTTTATATTATAAAGATAGCGAGGAAGCTCCAAGATTGCATTTGTGTATATTTAGTTAAAAGTGGTGATGATGTCATCACAAATAAAGACATGTAATTGATTTAAATTAATCGCTAGAGTTTCGCATTCATGCAGAATGAATGGACCTTGTCCTACAGACTGGCTTTTCTTTTATTGCGTCATCTTAATCCAAACTATATAAGGAAAATATTAAATGTATATGCAAAAACATTTTTTGGCCACCGGCTCTTGATAGCTGAATGTCATCTCAAAACTATACAACATATACAACCATTCTAAAAGTAATACTTATACGAATTTGATAAAACAACTGACGTAATTTAAAGATACTTGTTTACATTGTGTATGATAAAAACGGAATAATGCATTATTTTCGACAACCCGTAAGAAGATTATATTCTTATAAACAGAGAGTGCTATAAGCGTTAACGACACGTGATTGATAAGTGTGTGCCAATAGACACTTTGGGAAATGATTGATTTGCGCGATAAATGGAAATTACATTATTTTATTCTAAAATAAATGTGATTTCAATTACTTTGAGAGGTTTTATGCATGGTTCTATGAATATATTTAATAGAAAAAAAAAACCAACTTGTCTCAGATGGGACTCGAAGTAATAAGTATTCCTTCTTTATCAATCGCTTTAAACTTGTTGAAGTTGTCATTTAAGTGTAATTAAAATTATCTACAACATTAAAGAATTGGCGCTAACTTTGCAGTACAAAAAGAATACTAGGAAAAGTTCGATATGTCCAAGGTCTCGGTAGCATATTAGTAGTGCAGTCCTCCGGTATGGGAAAGATGCCGGTACCAGTCCCGCCTGGCTTCTGAGGCAAGTATTTTCTGGTGACTACAATGTTTGACTGTATCCATTATATATCAATGGTGATACGCTGAGCTGTTACGCTCATCATTGGACATATGCCTGAGGCCATATGAGGTTGTAATCGCAGAGAGGGAACCTCGCGACGCAGTGCTGCTGCCCATTTCCCGCCTTGTTACATTTGAGCTACACTGTTTTTTGTTTCGGATTTACCGCCATCTGTCGGATAGGTTATCACCGGTACATTTTACAACACATGACAAAGGAATGTACTCTGCCGGTAGATATACACAACTTATTCTGAGAATAGATATCTAGAGAGGCAGTTATGGGCGAAATTCTCCTTTTTTCGGGATACAATTTATACAGCAGCGGAAGTTGATGGTGTTGGTTGATGGATGGTGCGAAAATATGTTTAAAATCGATTCAAACTTATGAAGGCGGGAAAAAATAACAAATCAGTCGACAAACCAGCATACGGCCCGCGTGAGAGTAAGTTATTATATATATATATATATATATATATATCGTATATTACCCAGTAATTTCACTAAATCTTTTACTCTTTGTTACCCGAACACAGCAATGTAAACATGCTAACAGCTGTTTGAAGAAATAGGTGATGGTTAGATACCAATGCGACGATCTTTGAACGAATCCTTGTGTCCCGCTACCTTTGAGTCTCAACAACATGCATGTTTCTACCGGTAATAACTGTCGCTCAGGAGTTTTACAAAATGTTTGCGATTTTTTAAAAATTTTGGCAAAACTTATAATTTGCCTAAATTTTTCAAAACTTTATGACGATGGGGCCTTGAAACATAGTATAAGCCAACTGATTTTTTATGCTTAACGTTGACCTAAAATAGCAACTTTTTACAGGTATACCGCAGCGATAAAAAATAAAAATTGAAATCGCTGCACCCTAATATATAATAGTTCGCGAAAGTTTGTTAAAATATTAGTGATATCAGTGAGTTATGACTAATATGCTGCCAGCTATTGGTGTTCCAGTTGCCTATTATTTATCATTGTAGTTATCATATTAATATATCATATAACCTAGAAACGGAATAATTGGGTGTTGCCCGAAGTGTCGGACACCTAATCTTGTTACTAGTTCGAACAAAACAGAGTGTCGACCAAACGAACTATCTGTGTCGTTAGGTTATTGTAATAATAGTACAGGACCCCGTGCATATTTTTCTTTTCATTTGTTTCATGTAAAAAAATTACGACCTGAACCAGGTAGAAAATGTATTTAAAAAAAGGGCCAGGTCAAAAGTACTATAGGATTTATGCGACTAAAGGAAACTGGAGAGGTATGCTTAAATAAAATTAAGGGATGGATGTATGTAAAAAATAGCTTAGTAAATTAACTGCTCCTATGATAAGCATTAAATTATAAGTCTATGCACTTTGATAAGTGTTATTCTATCCTTAGAATACTTAACTATGTTAAACTAACTTAATATTATAAAAGCGAATGATTGTGAGTACGTATGCTTGTTACTCTTTCACGCCGGAACGGCTGAACAGATCTGGGTGAAATTTGGCACCGAGATTATCGGTAGTCTGGAGTAATATGTTGGCTTTATCTTTATTAGTCCGGTCAATTTAGACATTCGAAGTTACGTAAAGTCCCAACAAGCTGGATTTTTGTGAAGTTGTTCAAAACATAATTATAAACAATGTCTGGAAGTTCCCCATCATTCTCCTGCAAGGAAAAAAAATAATTCAAGGTCAAAGGTAAAAAAAATGAGTTTTTCGCGATTTTCAGCAAAACGGTAAGTTTTATCATAAAAGTACCTCAGACAAAAATTGTAGATCATAAAATTATCTATAAAAAATGTATCAATACTTTTTTTCTTACGAGCCACCGTTTCTGAGATATAACGATTCTAAAAGTTATAAAAGTTGTTATCGTCATAATATGCACACGTTTCCACGCCACCTATGAGGTAGTGTACTTAACGCGTTTTTTTTAATGTGGTTTCCCGAGTAGGCCTACTCCACGGGTCAGTTGTGATCCTGTTTAATGTAAAACTATTGCAAAATAACGGAAATTTTCAAAGATTGGGAAAGATATAAGCGATGTAAATGAAAAAAAAGTGTTGAAGTTTATTCGTCTTATTCGTAAGTTTCAAATTCTTGTTCTTCTTCTTGATCTTCTTCTTGTTCTTCTTCTTGATCTTCTTCTTGTTTTTCTTCTTGATCTTCTTGGTGGAGGGTAGTTAGAATTATCAAATACTGCGGTTTGAATATCTTGACAAATAATAGCTTCAGCTGCGTCTACGACTCTCAATCGTTCTTCTGTTTTATTCATTTTTTTTTTTCGTACCAGGCTTGATTCAAAATGTCATGATGATTATCCACTAAGCATATGAATGTTGATGCTCCCGATTTCTCAGTGATAATAAGTTTATCACCATACTTTACTTTTAGTCGTAGCTTAATCGTTTTGTTATCTAGAGTCGTAGTTTTGCAAACCTTTTGTAATTCAATCAAAGTGAACTTTCAGTCATCGCTATTTTCAATGTAAGTAAATATTTCCTCCATTGCCAAATTCGTTGCTTCGTCTTTAGGACGACCCATTTTAGCTCCAGTGGAAGGTTTTAAAAAATTTGCATAGCAATCTCGATGACACTTAGCTTCAGCAGCAACTAAATCATATTCAAATCGGACTCGAGCAAGAACAGCTTTTGCTAAAGCATCGTCACGAGCCCGAGCACAAATAAAACAATATTCAGACATTTTCAATATAAAACTCAAAACAGCACAATATCGGTTAGAATGAACACGTGTTTTCACTACAGAGTGACGCTCAAGACTAACGGTATTTCATTTATTATAGCAGGTATAAGACCCTAGCCACGCACACAATGAAACAAGAGAGATGTCTCGAAGTTACACTTACTTTAAGATTAAGGGACTGGGTTTGAACTGGCTTAAAGATTAGGGACTGGCTTAAAGATTAAGGGACTGGGTTTTTTTACCTGATATTCTTTTAGTTAAAACTTATGTATATTTTATATTGTAAGTATAAGTTACAATGACCGATAGGAAAATATTTACTTATTTTTAACTTTTCTAACTTTTAGAATCGTTTTATCTCAGAAACGGTGGCTCGTAAGAAAAAAAGTATTGATACATTTTTTATATATACATATTTTATGATCTACAATTTTTGTCTGAGGTACTTTTATGATAAAACTTACCGTTTTGCTGAAAATTGCGAAAAACTCATTATTTTGACCTTTGACCTTGAATTAAATTTTTTCCTTACAGGGGAATGATGGGGAACTTCCAGACATTGTTTATAATTATGTTTTGAACAACTTCACAAAAATCCAGCTTGTTGGGATTTTATGTAACTTCACTCTCATTTTTTGGTCTAAATTGACCGGACTATATAACGTTTAACTTGATAACATGTTCCTGTGGTATAGATCTGGCTTGTTATTTTTTCCTATGGAGTTGGAACGGTTTTTGTACAACTTTTTATTCCGATAATATGTTCCTGTGGGATGGATGTGGATTTTTAGTTTTATGTATGGAGTCAGAATGATTTTTGCACAGTTCCGGGAGCGACGTGGAACTATATTTGTGCAGCCTTAAACTCAAGTCAGATATTCTAACCAAATATAAGCCAGCGCGTAAACGCGACAGGATCCTGGCCTGTGCAATTAACTTCGAGTTCAAACGATAATGTTGTTTTGGAATGCAACACACAATGCGATGTCACAAGCCACTTTCTGCGAATGCTCTAATTATGAAATTACCCAATTATAGTTTATTAACTAATACGTGTATTATAACTAGTTTTCAGTAATCGATTTTCATTTTTTTAATTATCCTTTACCTGCTTTTTTGGAAGGTCCGATTTTGTTATCTATACATAATATAAATAGATTGTATTTAAGGATAATAAAGTGATCCCTCGGCAACCGTTTGAACACAGGCAGGGACTGCGTGTATAATTTAATACAAAGTTAATAACACTCGAATGTTATGTATTTTTAGTTGATTGTTGTAGAGCTCATCTCATCATATATAGTAATTTATTTACTTGTTATATAATACTTTCAGAATATATTTGACGAAGTCGTTATAATTCAATTAAGAGTTACGTAACTATTGGTTGGTTTGTTTCGTGCTCGTAATGCCTAGGTAAACAATAATATGTGTTACTGGAGTTATTATCGGCGCTGGTTCTTAGATATTTGGCTCTCGGTGACCTATGCCTGTACTATCTTACGAAATTTGTTTGACACTCATTATATGGGACAGAAGATATATTTTTGTGCATTCAAATTGAATTTGCATAATGTTCCACTTCCTATTCTCAAATTAGATTATCAGAAGCCGGTTCTTGTTTATACAAAAAAATATATTATCAGTACTCTGATAGCTGTTAGTGATGAATTTATGTAACACGTGGTTCTGGCAGAATGGAATAGTACCTCCCTCTGTACCAGGTGTCGTAATAGAACTGATTGGTCCGCTAAATGTCCTATCTTGCTATAGATATGAGTCAATACTCTGTCTTGTTGTACAACATTTCATTACAATTCATTCAATGGCATTTGCATATTTATCTGTACACTCACACAAACTTTTTGAATTTACGTTTGTCGTAGTGTAAATTGTGCTACCAGATCAAATTATACACACAATTATCACGATTCAATATTATCTATATAATGTTAATTAATATTATTTTTTAGCGTCAATAATATCAAATGAACAGTCTTACTCATACACTGTGCACGTGCATTTACGCATTGGAATTAATGAGTATCTGAAAACGGATTTTAGCGTTATCTGTATCAATAGTGGAATTATAGTTATTGTAGGTATTCTAAATTGAGGTGTGATTTATAAACTTACAAGATTACATCATTTAGTGTTTATAATTAGCGAAACTAAGGATATTGTGATTTAGCGATATTTGCTTTACGTTTATACGAGTTGGATGTTAGTTTTTAAAATAACACTTAATGTTATGTGTGTAGAATCAAATCTTGAATCACTCACGCTACTAATTTATTGGATATATCAATTAAAACTAACTGCAAAGTATCCCATATATATTTTTCGAATATGAGTGAATACATATTAGACAACATTATGCATGTTTTTGGTAATAATATAGCTACTTATTAAAGGCTTAAAGATCATGCATAGGGAAGCACAGCGTAGGACGCCACCCACAGAATAGACAAATATTGACAACAACCGTAGGATCGCGTTGAATGTAAGCCGCATACAACCGGTTCTATTGGTAGTCACTTGGGGACGTCTATGACTAGCAGTGGACGTCCAAAGGCTGATATGATGATGATGATGATGATAACGGCTTGTAACGCGGTTTATTTAATTTATAGCAGATCTTGGAACGATAGAAAAAAATATATACGAACATTTAAATAAACCGCGTTTTAATTCTGGTAAAAAGTTGTTGAATATCAGAAAATATGTGAAAATGTTAGATAGTATTTTTCTGGTACCAAACTAAGCATTTTCATTGTACTGTGAGAACTTTTGGAAGTCATTCGGCGTTCTTAACCATTCAGGTCAAAATTAAATATAAATTTAATACATACGTAGAAACTGAAAATACTACAAATTATAATAAATAATTTAAAGAAACTAAAAGACGCTTAAATGCTAATAAAAACGAAAAATTTAAAAAATATATTTACTTCGTATATTCCTACTTCCTATATAAAATGATGAACGTAAAATATAATAAATATTAAGAATAAATAATTAATGCTGGCGATTCTTATCACGATGATCGGATATTTATATCCAAGTATTGTAATGTATCGGTCCTTGATAAGTTTGCAAAGTTTAAATGAAACCTGACCGTGTAAAGTGGAATAAAACCGCGTTCAAAGGAGCAAACAAGCAAACATACAGTTAAAGTTTAAAAAACGTGTAAAAACATGTATTGTGTATTACAGTTTTTGACTTGAGAAATTGCAGGTGTGTGTACTGATTTATATCTGCATATATATACGTAAAAAATCAACAGTATCAAAATGCTGGACTCTGAGTCAACTAAAATGTAATACAAACCTTTTACGGTGTTTCCGCTCTAGACTCTCTTTCCAAAAATAACCGGCCAAGGCCGTGTATGCTTCCTCCAACTATCACTAATGTTGGCGTCGATTGTTTTTATATTTCCACTGTCTATTCGTTCGCTGCGCATTGTCTGTGTGGTCATTCCCAGGATCTAGGTAGCATATGTTTTTTTTTTCGGGTAAACCTTGTGTTAGTCAATCCCAGTTCCAACCTAGAGATGCCGCAGATATAGCTATGCGATGGGAATGATGCTGCCCATTTCCGCCTTGTTGTATTAGAGCTTTTAAGAGTGGATATACCACCGTCTGTCGGTTCCGGTACCTTAGTCGCCTCTTACGACACCTGGTATAGAGGGAGGTACTATTCTTTGCCAGCACCTCACGGCTTCGATATATTTTTTAGTCTTAACCCTTAACTGGTTTCGTGAGGGTGGCCCTTTTGTGATATTTTTATGAATAACTTTATAACAATGCACCGTGCGCGGATGGATGCCATTTTGAGTAATCTCATTACGTCGCGAGTCCCGGCGGATGCCAGTGGTTCGGCGTTGCAGCTCTTACCAGAGCGAAGGTACGTGCGTTATGGGGGTCGCACGGCCCCAAAAATTTGACTTCAAAATACAAAATTTGCCAACCAAAAATTTGCTTCAAAATACAAAAAATGCAAGAATTTCATTTGCAAGTCGCACAATAATATTATGTACTAATTGGCAAGACTGAACTTATTCATTTATATGTTTGTTTCAATATAAAAAGATTGTTTTTATTATTTTTAAATAAAACTACAATATTGCGCACATCCTAGAAACTAGTTTGTAAAGGGGGCCGCGCGACCCCCATAAAAACAGATACGTTAGTCAATTTTACGATACCAGTCAAGGGTTATATACACCGTGTGTCTATATCGTTGATGTGCCTCCGTGCCTTTTTGTTCAAGGCAATATCTAAATATGTGGATTGTGCTAAGTAACACATGCAATGAACTTTGTTTATGGCCTGTTCTTCATACATATTTTCCTTTTATTTATATATTTTGGTTTATTTTTTTGTATACTTTTTGTACTGTATATTTTCGAACGTCGTTTGATAGCGATCAATCGTCTTAGACAAAGCGAATCCTATCGAAAGGTTAATTTGTCTAAACTAATTTTATAAGAAAGTAATTTAACCGGAGGTAGACCTCTTGCAAAGGTCGTCTGCATTGGTACCTCATTCTCACCTATTTCTATCGACAAATAGCAGTGTACGCATTGTTGTATTCCGGTTTGAAGGGTGAGAGAAGCAGTGAAATTACTGGGTAAATGTGACATTGTATATTCAGTTTACAAGGTTGGCGACACACTAGTGATGTTTGGGTGATACGAGTGTCTATAAGCTGTTTTGCGGACTTCATAACATAAAAAAATAAAGATTTGATTGTTTGTTTGTTACGGCTTAACTCAAAAACTACTAGACCAATTTAAAAAAATGTTCACCGTTTGCGAGCTTCTTTACATAGTAACATAGACTATTATAAAAAAAATTAGAGACCGCTAGCTAAAATACAACTTGTAAGCACAATTTTGTGCGTTGGTAACGAGTCAACTCACAACTTACTGAACTTATGTTACAACTCTTTCACGTATAGAAAATAACATTATCAGCTAGTGATATAGATCAGAAAAAACATATTGTATGCTCCTATTGTCAAGGGAAGGGCTCAAAGGTCGTGGATTTGATCCCCACCCGAAGCAAATATTTATATTATGATATTTGTGTTTGTCCTGTGCCTGGGTGTTAAATATATGTATTTAAATTTTATATTTGTGATTCCTCTGTAGTCTGATGTCTGTAATACAAGTGCTTTTAGCGAATTACCACGGCGTCAGGTCAATGTATGAGAAGTTGTAGAGTATTTTATATTATAAATAAATTGAATTATTCGTATATATATATTTGCAATATATATAGTGCGAATTTATCCACGTTTACTTAAAGATAGCGTTTATGTATTTATTTTGTCATACAAGAAAAAACATAAGCGTTTTACTATACTGTCACTAAAATATTATCGCGTGAAAATATGCAAAACCAGATTGAACATTTTTCTCTTTTAATTAGCCGAGCTATTCGGCCTCGTCTTCGCCCTTCACTCAACGAAGGTTTGTTGTTGATTTTCGACATCGCTTATTAAAATTAAATACATAAAATACTGTAAAGCCTTCATATTTACTTTATTGAATCCAAACGTTATGTATTTAAGTATTATATTTGTGATTATAGTGTCCGATATCCGTAACACAAGTGCTTTAAGCCAGGTCATACAATTTTATGATTATATTTTTTCATAGATTTTAGGAGAACTAGAACTAAGAACCTTTCGCTCATTGATTCTCTTTTTTTCTGAGTTTGTATTTGCCCATTACTGAATGCGTATGAATGTTGGTTGCAGGGTTTCGTGCCTGGCATGTTCGGAGTGTCGCACGGCGCGCTGCAGTTCATGACGTACGAGGAGATGAAGAACAGATACAATCAGTACAGGAATCTACCCATCGATATCAAACTTGTAAGTATACTTACAACAGTCACCATCATCATTACAGCTTATGGAAGTCCACTGGTGGACATACCCCTTCCCAAGAAAGGGGGAATTTTGCCCATAATCTGGGTAAGCGTCTTGGTAATCGTAGAGCGCAGCTCTCGCGACTGGAATGCGGCTGCCCATTGCATTGTAGTTCAAATGCATAGGGAGAGGCCCTATGCATTTGAGCTACACTGTCTCAGGTAAATATACCGCCATCTGTCGGTTCTGGAACCTTAGTCGCCTCTTACGACACCTGGCACTGAGGGAGGTACTATTCTACTCTACCGTACCTCACCGCAAATGGTTCAACAGTATTATCATTTAATGCAGGCACTCTTTCAAATAAGGTAGGTCAGGAAAATGCTCCGCCTAATAATAAAAAAAATACAAGCGATTGGCATTGATTATTAATTTATTTAATATATATTTTTTTATTTTTAAATAATAAATACTATTATATATTGAATGAATAATCATTATATATTGATTTATATGATGATTGTCAAAGCAAGACTCGTTTTTGGGATAGGCTTGCCTCGTTGTAGCGGAGGTGTGGTGTGGCTGACAGCATTCGATAACAAGTTGACGTACAGAGGACTGTTAGTCTGCCAATTTGGTATCACAAACAAAAATTAACTTTCTAAGATTTAAGCGTGAATGACTGCTTGTCTTGCGTAGGTGGATTCCTCAAATAGATTAAAAGTCTGAATATGTAATTTCAACAAGGTTTTTTTTCAAACCATTTTCTCTATAAATACCATGTGATGACATATCAACCATGGATATAAACTATAAAGGTTAGAAACTTTAAATTTTGCACAGGGATTCCTTTTATAATGTAGCACTTAGAAAGAATTTTCGTAAATTCACACCTAGAAGTTTTGTATGCATTCAATATTTTCTGAAAAGTATCAGAAAGCAAAACAAACAGCGTTTCTGCTCAACCGAATTGACTTTGTTAGAATGTCAATCGATCCTATACTTATTCATGTATGTAAATAAAATTGAGTGTGTACAGAGCCGGAGTGTATACGTGTAACATTCGCCAATATTAATCCTAATTCCTCCCATTTGTGCGTCAGTAGGTAATGCTATGACCTAAACCATTTACTGAAATTATCTACGCGACTGATTGACATATTAGATCTGATACATAGATCTGAATACTGATATCAGCGTTCAGATCTATGTATCAGATTTAATATGTATATACATATATAGATCAGTTAAAGAAACGAATATTTTTGCTAGCAACACTCCGCAGTATCACCCACATTGTTCCCTTTTCCTTAAGAATATGGAGATAACATAACTTCATGATACTCGCAGATATTTTAACTTTCTATTTTTAATTATTATTACTTTAAATATAATTATTATTTGTGAGAGTGTTTTTGAACTCGGCCCAGTAGATTTATAATTAATTCGTTACATTCATACATTTAACATGAGGAAGACCTCATACAAAGGCCGTCTGCATTGGTACCTCACTTTTATCTACCACCAAGTAACAGTGTTCGCATTGCTATGTTCAAAACGTGAGTGTTTAAAACGTGAGAGAGAGACATATGGATATTATGATATCTTTATGATTTTGCGAGCGTCTATATGCTGCTGTGACGCTTACTGTCAAGCGGACTTTATGCTTGTTTGTCGATCTGGTCTAATAATAAAATAAATAAAACATACCCATTTTGCGTGTCTCCCGTTCCCTCCTCGCAAAACCTGCGGATCGAGCGGGAAGAGTTCAGTCATAAAATCATTCCCTACCGCTCCGGAATCGATTCCACGAAAAATACCTACAATATTAATCAGTATACAGATGCTATTTGGTCCCAAGACCCTGAAAATACTTGGTCCTCTCCTGAGTTTGCGGAAGTCATGTAATCAATGCATGTTACGAGTTGACAAACAAGCTTGTTCGTATTCAGAGATTATGTAGAAAATTCAACTGTTTCCTATCACCGTCTAAACGCGTGCAAAATCAATTCGCGCGACCTGTTACGTTTACGTTATGTAAGTTAACGAAACGGAATAATTTATAATTGAAATCGATAAATTTAGATTTTATTAAACATAATTATATTTCATTTCTCAAGATTGTCTGTAGCTTGTTAAACGTTTTGTTAAATTAGAAATTATATCACGCTTTTGCTTATTTTATTATTAACATTGTACTTACTTAGTTCATACATTAGCACGGAATATATCAATATACTTATCATATACATCAGTACGGGGCTAAATAAAATTCAACATTACTCGCAAAAGGGAAAGCTATATGCATATGCCTAGTGAAATAATTCGTTGGAATTATTGTATGAAAGCGATAATTCGGTGGGTTTATCATAAGTTTTCTCGCACATTACAATGCGTGAGGACTAGATACGCCATTCACTGTGTCATCCTTGTGATCTTATATATAAATAATAATAATATACTCTTTATTGTACACCAAGAAAAACAACACCAGATCATTACTAAAACATGGAATAGTAGGTACAAGAGGCGGCCTTACCGCTAAATGCAATTTCTTACATTTCTTGGATAGAAAAATGTTAAAGCTGGTGGAAGTTAGAGGTGAATTTAGTACAACAAACAAACATACCTACATATAAAAATATAGATACAGATCTCACTATTTGTGTATATATATATATATAAATAAGTGCACTTATTTAGTATATTTCAGTCAATTTACGCAACTTAATGCACGCTTTCAAATGCATGTATGAAACTACGTACGTCCCGAGTTTATCGCGAATATATTGTTTGATAACATGTAGTGATTTTTTGCGTATTTGTATTTTACAGACGTCAGTAGAATACCTGACGTTCGCGGCGATATCAAAGCTGATCGCGGCGGGCGCTACGTACCCGTACCAAGTTGTGCGCGCGCGCCTGCAAGATCACCACCGCAACTACCACGGCGCCTGGCACTGCGTCACCGAGACCTGGAGGTACGAACGAATCAGGGGCTTCTACAAGGGCCTCACACCGTATCTCCTACATGTAACGCCTAACATATGCCTAGTTATGCTCATTTGGGAGAAGTTCACGAACAACGATTGATCTGTTATCTGATGGGAAACGTACACGACTATTTTGTTCTTTGAGTTTCAGAAAGTAAGCGGATCCAGTGTGTCGGATTGTTGTTGCCGATCTATTGTTGTGTAGGTTAGTGTAACAGCATGAGGATACACACGGACAATAGCTATTAAATTAAATGTCTTAAACGAAGGTTTACAGAAAATCATCTTGCAAACAGGAGGTTCATTAATCTCTAAAAAATAATCTATAATTTTTTTTTTTTTGATACTCAATTATTACATTTTTCAAGAGCGAAATAGACCTTTATTGCGGTCTTCAGTAAACCTTTGTTTTTGTCATATCCTTTTATGCGAAGGGAGCGTGGATATTGTGACCGGACGCATTGGTTATATATTTGTATTTTTTTTTATTTCATTGTGTGTTCAGTGTAAATCTTTGCAAGGAGTTTCTTTGTATATCTGTTTTGTTACAATATAATTAAATTCAAAAGTTAGTTCAATGTTATTAAGTTATACTGGACACATTTGTTCAAAGTGTTGGCTTGGTACCATAATGTTTTCTTGACGCGATGACATAGATAGTGACGAGTAAAGTTTAAACGTGTCTTGTACACGACATAGACTAAGCTACTAAATAACTAAATTATTTCCTAGTGTTATAATATGTAATTCACTTTTATTGTCATAAATGCATTTTCTATAGTATTCTGTAAAGTTTCAAATAATAATAATAATAGTAAAAAAATACATTTGCTTCTGTATAACGCAATTGGTTAAATTTGAGAGATGTTTGGTTATTTTTAACTATGACACTACTGGCGGGAGCAGTGACGTCAATTTGGCAACGATTCGACGTGACTCTGAATAATTACATTGTATTTTATTGTAACATACGAAATATTGTCCTGAACATATCTAAATATAGACTTTGTGTTTTTAGTTTTACATAGCGTTTCTTAACCTTTTCATATATGGATTTTAATCTATTCCGACATACAAAACACTATATACGTAAACAATGCTAACTCGATAATTTATCAAAAGTCAGTTATATATGTTTGTACCTTATCCTTGTAAACAAATCAAAGTCAAATTGGAGTTTTCCCATATAGTGCCGATAGCTTAGGTAAGAATTTTTTAATAGATTAAGCATTGCTGTCTGTCGCCATGGGTTAAGAAATGCTAATAATGAGATATTGTTATATCTGTCTCACGACATATGTTGTGTTTCCTACGTTGTGTTATATTGTAATTATTGCTAAATAGTTAGTCGTACTTGTTCCCATCAGATCGCGTGTACTTTAACGAGGACGGCTCCAAGGCCGCGTAGCACAATTTAGTTATAATTTTGACAATTGTGATAATAGGTATGTACTTATGATTTTCGTTTTCTCATTTCTTAATAGATAAATGTAAAAGACAACATTGTTTCGATACATATAACGTTACATGTGTGGTGAGACGACGTTAGGTTCTGTAAGATGGACTGGTTTCAACTTGCTTCGATTTTCAAATAATTATAATGATAAATACCTATTCAATATATTTTTTTCTCTTACAATAGGTATATTGTCGCATGTTACGCAATGTTGAAGCTTATCTATCGTAGAATTTTGATGTTAGATGTAATCCCCGCCTTTTGCTATATTGGAGAATGTCTCTTGACATGTTTATTGATACTTAATCATAACTGGAAACTAATTACATTACATGTGGTATGACAATCTGAAATGACATCAGCACTTTAATTATAAGTAGGTGAATACTTCATTATATTTATTTATTGTCTACTAATATAGCAATTCATACTTGTTAGATACGTCATTTTTAAGTATTTTTTTCTCAATTTAATATTTTGTGAGTATGAATATAGTTTTTCTCTCCCTCTTTTTAGACATGCAAGTAGACTATTAAAATGGTTTAATGTTATTGGAAGGTGTTATGTAGACTATGGAGTTTTAGCCAAACATAAATGTTTAATAAAATACTTTATTTAGTTAAATCTCTTTATCTACCTTTCAACTATATAATTTTTTTAAAATAATATGACGTCTTAAAAAATCTTTTCTAGCAAAAGTATAAAGAAACAAAGAGAAACCTTTTAACAATATCAATAATAAACATAAGAAATAAACAACATTACAATATGACAAACAGTTCTAAATAAAATGGAAAGTGAAAACTTATTAAATAAATGGTAATGATAGAAATCAAATGTATGAGTACTGAAAACACCAAATAAAATGTGATGATTATATCTGATATGGAAATGCATTAGTTAGTGATTTTGTTTATAATTTAAATAATTATCTTTCTTGGACACATGGCAACAGCTTTTATTTGTGTGAAATGACATCACACCTACTAGCAATAATTAATAATTACTCCAATTTTGCTGACATGCCAAATGCATATTATATTAACTTAAACTTTGCAGTTCCTACTTCAATATTTAGCATATCTGATTGTAAAGTTCAAAGTGTATGAAAATAAGTACATTCATATTTAAAATAAATTATTCCTTCTGGCTTAACAATTAGTGCCATTTACTATATACAGAATATATCCAGAATATAAATCTTCATTATATAAACCATATTTATGTACTATATAGTACAAAAAAGGTTTAAATAAACATTATATTATCCATTTTCAATAGTTCATGTAATAAATTAGCCGCTGTTACGAAACACAAAATAATATAATATCTCATAGGATAACCATACTTAAAACCTGAGTATTAAAGAAGCTTTTGCTATGTGCCCTTTGTGATTGTCTTATTCGGTGGCTGGCCACGATAACAATTTGTAAGACGTATATAATATATTTTTATAATAATCGACGATGATCCATTGTTCAATTCACTTATTCAATTTGTGTAATCAATAAATGATAGCAAATTGATGTAATTATTATTTTTATTTTAATAGTTTAATGCACCTTTACTAAATGATACAAAGTTTAAAAGGCAAATAAATTGGCACCTAAGAAATTAAAGCACTTACATTCAGCTAGGTCAATGACACTGATAATTAATTGTGCCTTCGACACGTTATTTAACAAAGTTGTAACGTGTGACATTCTTACTATAACTAAAGTACCTTTTAGTCACTTATATATATACGGTATATATAAAACTTAGGTACGGTTTAAAGTCATTGAAAAGTAGTTTTAATAGGATTAGTGAACGGGTAGATGTTATATAATATACGTTCGATGATTTACGAACTCAAAACAAAAGAAACGTTCTAAAATCAGCCTTTGAAATTTGTTTACAATAAATAATTATCTTAAATATGCGTATCAAATAGACTTTTTGCACATGAATCTAATATTGAATTTTCAAATATTCGTCTACAATTTACGAACCATATCACGATTAGTTCACACTGCTTCTCGGTAAGTAACGACGAATATATTTTTATTATATATCTATTTATCTATCTCACATCGCAGTAGAAATATGCCACAGCTTCTATCGTTCACGCAAAGTTAAACGAAGGAATAGTCGAGTGCTGACGTCATTCGGGGGCAGGACGTCACTGAGCGCGGGCTTGGTTCGCAGGTACGAGGGCGCCGGGGGCTTCTACAAGGGGCTGAAGCCGAGCCTCGCGCGAGTCGTGCCCGCCACAATGATCACCTTCCTCACGTACGAGAACGTCTCGCACTACCTGCTCAACCGGCAAAGGATGGCCTTGCCTTCCTAGCCCGAGTGACGGACGATGACGACACACTGACAGTACTGGCGATGTTGGGTTAGGGGGCATGACGTGTGCGATGGAGATGTTGAACTGAAAGTTTTTGGTTATGTGATGGGTTTTGTTGATTACTTTTGTACGTGGATTGGGCAAATGTAACGAGGTAAGATAGGAAAAAATTCTACTGGACCCGACTTCTCTATGGTTAGTATTTGGGTCCGCTTCGCATAGAAAGTTGTAGAATTTCTCTGCTGTAACTATACCACAATATTTATGTGATAGTTTTTAGGCCTACCTTGATTACCTACTTCATCCTACCAACCTTATTCACCGATAATTCTAAATAATAAAATTTGCTATACTTATTATACCAGCACAAGTTTTTTTTATATTCATAATCCATCTATTTATTAGGTAAGTTTGCTTATATCCGCAGTGTTGAATGGGCTGTTAACTATTTATGTATTTTTGTTAGAAATTTGAAATTAAAATATGTCACAAAAGTCTCAAGCCTATCAGCCTATACCTGTCAAAAGTTATGTAATGAGTTTATACATCAGATATATATATATATATATATATATATATATACATCACTGTTGTCAGTGATATATATAACACATCAGACACATCTTGAATACAAATCACCCTACCTCCGTTATCACAATAAAATTGTTATTGTTAAAAGTAATTAGTACAATAATCATAGTTTACTTTTTAATTTTATGAATGGTTGTTATGAATACTGAAATTATTTGTTGAGAGTTTAAATTGAAACAATGTGTGACAATTATTCTCAATATTTTTAAACCTACCGAGTATGTAAGAATTTGAATGACGGTGGACTGACTGGTATAAATTAATGTAATTTTTTTCTTATTATTTTAGGAATTTAGACAAGTATGTTTTACCTACAATTAAAAATACGGTTACTTTATGATTTTGGATAGATAATAATTATAGTTGTTTATTAAGATGCAAGGCTGTGGTTGATGTCAGTTCCTCATTATGTGCTATATTTAAATAAGACCCTTTTTTAACTCCTTCGATGCCCTATTACTAGTAGCCTAGAAGACATATATAAAACATTTTTGGTAAAAGTGGCGATTCCTTGTCAGATAATATAGACAGATCCGATAACATGCACACAAAGCAACTGGTCCGTCAGAATGTCCCTAGCAATTTTGAAGTCAATGACTTAGTATTAAAGTTTAATATCGATTGAGAATGTTTGTGTAGGTTTTGATCTGTGACAAAAGTGAATGGGAAAAATGTATACGGAACACGTATGATGACTGATAGATTTGACTACATATATTTTGTGCGAGGCTTTAAAACTTCGTCACGTTAATAACTAGTATAAATGTTAACCTTAAACAATGAATACAAGATTTATTTTTAACCTCATGTCCTGCTAATAACCTATCTTCCCCAATGCATTTCGGTTGGTGGCGTGAAAAGTTTTGTTTTACAGTACTATTGAGAATGATTATTCTATAGTTTCCATTAATGATTTCATCAATTTCTGGCCTCTGGAGCGTTGGTACAATGTGTACCGATCAGCTTTAACAATCATACATCAGGAGTGTGAGAGTGACGTTTTTAAATGTCAGAAATGTGTCATTAAAAAATCATGATTAGATTAGAAGTGACACCCGATATAATATCATAGAGCCATTGTCAATGCGGTCAATCATTTTAGTCATAAAGATTAAATTTCTATTAAAATTAAACATCAGCGTATCTTCTTCTAGATATGCAACTCCTTACTATATGACTTGATTGCTACGGTTTATTGGACATGTACATGTTTTATAGTACGTAATCTAAGTAGATTTCTCTGTTGTCTAATATCCGTAACACACTTGTGTAACGGATATCAACTTAAGCACTTGCTTAAAGCTACTTTTATGGAAGTCAGGTTAATGTGTGAATTTATTTTGTTCGTATCGTGTAATGCCAAACAGTCAGGCTAAAAAACATCGATGTAGCCAGCTAGTACTGTTTCTTATATGACCTTTCCTTAAATGGTTGGATTCATCATAAAGTGGTCAATTTTAAAATACGGCCCCGGCATTTGGTTTGTGAGTACATCGACACAACTCTAAAATGCCTAAAATTCAAAATTATAGATTCTATTTTTGAATTTTTAATTGCGTCGTTATTCTTGCTCTAAATTGCTTTTAATATGAAATCATTGAATGCATTCTTTGAGATGAACACGTACTAGAATACACGTTTTGGAGGATTTCTTGACCCAAATGTTATTTGGTAAGTATGTTTGACACCTAAAAAGGTTAGATTCCATTAGTGCTTAGCTTTATTTATATTTTACTTAGTTAAATTGTAAGTGCTGTCTCGGCTGTGTGGAGGCAAATTCGGTTTTCCATACGTACGCAATGAGATTATATGCGTTAAATATGTGTATGTACATTGCATGACATGCAATTAATTTTAGTTATTGTATTTGATAAATGGTTTTAAAGATATGGAAGTGAATAAAACCAAAGTTATAGTAATAGTTCGGTAATTTTCAGTTGCACAATGTTGTGTTGTTTTAATAAATGATTTATAAAATGATATGTCTGTTATTTTTTAACCCAGGCTTCAACTTAGCGGTTGTGGCGTTAAAATATAGAATAAATATAATAGGCGATTAAATATAATAGTTTTCTTACAATAGTTTGTTTACAATGAAATGCGATAAACCATACCTCTTAAATGAAAATGAGCAGGGCATAGGTTGAATTAGAAAAAAAGAGAAAAATATTAGAGTGGCACCAATATCATTTATCACAATATCAAAGAACGAGGTAGAGACCTTTCACGAAGTTTTAGCTGTTTTAGAAAAATCTGATAGTCAGTAATAAATGTAGGTAAATAATCAAAGTTCACAAATAATAATTATGCAAATTCGCTTACTCTAACCAAAATAGCCAGAGGTACCTGGTCCCTAAGAAAGGTTGACAAACTTAAAATACAAACCCACATACACTCGAAGAAGTCTTTACTAGTATAGAGAAATAAATATTGTATTTTCTTTACTTATTTTTATTAAACTTTACTTTTTTTGATAGTTTTATGATAATATTTTTTTTATACAACTAATATTAATAGTTTTTTTTGCTCCAATAGAACAATGTGTCCTTTGACTATCAATCTCATACCACTTGACTATCAAACCCTACATGCCTCTCACAATTTTATGTAAATATTTTTTTAAGTGTCAACGTGGGGTTTCTTTAAAAATGCATTAAAACGCAATCAACGTCAAATGTAAGGGTTAATTTGACATCAATTTGATAATAAAATATTAATTAGTTGTCTTGCCCTCCTTATTCTTCCTCTTGCCCCTTAATGTCCTTTTATGAAAAAAAATACTCCGAGGAATATCGTCATCGGATGAAGTCTGCTTTGTCGTAGACGGCAAAGAAGTTGTAAGTTCCGCACAGATTTAAACCATTATTTGGCGCGCTGTTAAAGTAGCCCCAAGAACTGTCAAAGTTACCCATAATGTTAAAGTAGCCCCGTTTTAACGTTAATAATTTAATTGCTTCGATAACTAGAATGCATAATACTATCTATTGCTAGAACGATAGTGATATCTATCATTCGAAATTCCACTGCACCGCGAAAGTTCCATAATAAATGCATAAGTATGTTAAAATGTCTGTCTTAATCACACGAAAGATACTAACTTAATTATAATAATGGATAACGGAGGCTATAATTTACCGAGATAAACGCACGGATAAAATCGCGGATTTCCATTAGCTAATAATAAAGTTATTATGTTTACATATATTTATAATATTGATGACTTTATTTAGAACTCATAACATTGCATTATCTGACTGACAAAGTGCACTAATAATCAATTTTGCAACTATAAATGTAACAATCTTATAATAAATAGTTTCAGATAAAGTTAAAAAATGCAAATACTAGTTACAAAATACAGATCGATTTAATTATTCTGTTTTAAAATCAATGTAAAACAAACTGGCGACGTACCTTTCGCAAGTTAGATCTGTGATAGTAATCGAAATATATATTCATAACGTTATCTACAAGCAACACCACGCGAGCATGTGTACCGTGGTGCGTATCGCCGCAGTGTCCACGCGCGAAACCGAGCGATGTCCGAACAAGACGCCACAGCCCGCGTTCTCCCAAAAGAAACACAAACACTGCACAAAACAACGCCATTTTGAGAAAAATCGAATTTCGAACATGGTGAGTATTTCTTTTAGTTTTTTTTTCTGTGTCCAGCTTTTGGTTGCGTTGTTGTTGACCTTATCAAGTACTTTTAATGTACTTTAGATTAGTACAGATGGCGTTAGCGCGTATATATTTTATACTTGTTTATGTTTATCTACCCTCATTGGCGTGAATGTTAACTATGAATTTTGATGTTGCATAAATCATATTATTATGTTCTTAAAAGTAATGTTGATATTTTGTGGAGTAAATTTTTAACTTCCTGAAATGTTGCGTTAGATAATCGACTGATAAAATATCAGATAATGTATAAGATATGAATTAGATACTTACCTATGTGATACAATGGTAAAACTAAATCAATTCTATCTCACTTCCTAAAACTATGTATATATCATATATAGTATACTATTATGCATTGTAGGATTTTCTTTTTATATTTGCCAAACTTTGGGAATATGGGCACTTTGCTTAAAACACTATTGCCTTGCGTAAAAAAGCATGATTTTGACCCAAAAGTCTTGGGATTCAAAAACTTTCGGTTCGTTTTCCGGAATAGGCAGTGCTATGTCCTAGATGTCGATCTCATTACTCGTGTTGATTGGGACAATCTACGGTGAGTGTCATTCCACCTTGATGATGGCGATAGGGTACACGGCAGGGATGATTCGGGACACGAAGCCGATCGCACCCGGCGTGCCATCCGTGTTGGCTGCAATGAGTATTTTCTCATTAAATACTCTTTGTTTTTAATGAAAACTTTCTAAACGATTCATTTAATGTAAACATGCATACAATTCATTATATTAATGCCTAGACTTGCTAAGACGTAACATCTACGTCTTGTTTACTAGTTGCAACTATTAGCTGTTGACCTAGGACGAGGATGGCCGATTAACTGGAGTACCCAACTACATCTATTAGTTGAGTGCAATTTGCCTTTCAATGTAATATGCTATACAGACTATCTTCTATCTATTATGCTGAATACGTGATGGGCCCGATGGCGCAGATTGAAGTATTCCTATTTTGTGCAGCAAGGGTCGTGGGCTCGATCCCTACTCAGTATTTGATGAATATTGATGCTTTATTTGTATCTGAGTGTTAAGTATTATATTTGTTTGATTCCTCTGTTTCGTTGATTCCTCTGTTGTTTGATGTCCGTAATACAAAGTATGTACTTTAAACGACTTACTGCGGAGCCATATCAATGTAAGATGTTGTGTTAATTTATTTAAAGAAAAATACGAATTCCCTTTGAAAGTAACCAACTATTTTATGACAGATTCTATACTCGTTGTTAGTTTTGTTTCGTTTTTTTAGTTTAGTAATACTTTTGTCATACGAGATGACTACGGTGCCTGGATTATAGATAAAGTGAAAAATCCATCTAGAAACTGACTATGGTTAGGGTAGGTATTACAGCCCCGTCGTAAAGCTACTGTGCCACCATGACTGCGTGCCAAGTATGGAAAGAAATCCCCAAAAATCGCTTAGGAAGGCCTTTGCCACAAGTGAACATCGTATAGCTGAAATGATGACGTAATTTTCGCGATACTCGTATATTATTATTTAGTCAGACCTTTTACGAGGTGTGTTTAGTAAAGTATTGAGGTGGGGCAACCGAACGAACGTAGTAAAATAATAAATACAAAAATGTAAGACCTATTTTATAAGAAACAAGTATCTAGTAGTTATCATGGTCTTTAATTAAATAGTCTACAATAACAAAAGATATAAAAAAAGGCCAAATGTCATCGTTACGTTATCCCTACTCCCTACTAATATTATAAATTCGAAAGTAACTCTGTCTGTCTGTCTGTCTGTCTGTCTGTATGTATATTACGCTTCTCCGCTTAAACCTCTCAACGGATTTTGATGAAGTTTGGCACGGACAATCTTAAGACCCTAAGAAAGGATAGAGGCTATTTTTTAATTCGATATAAGGGTTGTAAGGGGTCGAAAGGGGGGATGAAAATTTGTTTGGAAGTATTGTTATTTTTAGAGTTAGAAACTTTAAACTTATTTTTCAGGCCATTGATTCGATATAAATAAACATGACATTCAAAGTTTATGAAAGTTAGAGTAAAGAGGTATGGTACTCTAAAAAACTAATCCACGATATCGCGGGCACAGCTAGTTTATTATATTTTCTGTAATCACAGAGCGTAACTTACGTGACGGGCACAGGTACCTGCCCATCCCCGCTGTTGCATTTTATCTTCGCTGCTGGCTATACTTCTTTTATCTGACGGGTTTGGTGCGTCAGTCGCCAGATCCAATTCTGGTCTGCCGATGCCCAACGGTAATTAATGAAAAATGGATTAATTGTTTATAAATGTACTTTTTAAATAGAATTTTTTTAATTATATTTTCTCTTAGAAAATACATTATTTTACTTATAAATTAAATGAACAAAATTAGAAGTAAATATATATATATATATATTCATAGTCAGCAACTATTGAAAACCCTGTTAAAATGTGAGAATTATTTTTAAATATCTGTTTAAATGACAAATATTTAGTTGATTGTACAAATTCTCAGATTATCACAGTATATAAATAAATGTACAACACGGCATTGTTAGAGTAGATAACAAATCGATAGGCTGTTGGTAAATATCTAAAACGTGGAAAATAACACGAGTGGTGGTGAACGTAATGTCCTTAAAGGATTAACAGATACGATAACTAGGTCTTTTAGAAATCTTATAGCTATAAGACTATATAAATCTAGAAGTGTAATAAAAAAATTGAGCATTTACAGTGTTCATATAACAGCTATTTGTTATTTGCAAACCTGTATATTGTTAAAATGTGATCTGCTGTCTGTTAATTTCGCTGTAAGTGGTAAACCGGATTTGCTAAAATTTCACGGTGTACGCAGTATCAATCGGGAATAGAGACGTTTTTTAATGAATGGCTTCATCGTCTGTAACGCTGAAATTAAACACTGAGTAGACCAGCTTTGTATTTGTACAAAAAAAAATTGGAACGCTTGATCCTAGAGGAAGTGCACATATAGTACCGTGGGACAAATATATTGACGATTATATTGAGGTCCGCTTAATATTAATAAATAAATACATTCATACATCTCAAACGTTGACTTGACACCGAGATAAGTAGCTTAATGCACTTGCGTTACGGATATCAAACAGTGAAATAACAAATATAATACTTAAATACACATAAATAATACCCAGAGACAGAAGCAATACAAATATTGATCATATAAATGATTGTCCTGGTTGGGTATCGAACGCAGGACCTTTCGCACACAAGACTTTGGAGACTACCATCTGTACTATCAGGGCCGTCGAGGTAATAATAATAAATACACACAAAACTAGTGGAAAATAAGGAAACTATGTATGGTACAGATTTTGTTATATGTGAATTTAGTCGGGCCGATTTAAAGAGTAATTTAGGTTATTTCTCAGTAAATTAATTTAGGTAATATGCTAAACACTCAAATAAAATGTCAAATGCCCTTGAATAATTTACGTTAAAAAAATTAAATTTCTATAAAATTGACAATGGTGCGGACGAAACAATAAATTAAATAAATATGTATAAATACCTAAGTAACATCCATTTATATAACATTTTTTGAAACTTATACAATTATTGCAAAAAAATTGCAATCGATATGGATCTTTAATTACGAGACATTGAGTTCCAAATTGATTAAAGTTTCTATACATTTCACATGGCGTATGTACGTCTTTTAGTAACTTTGACATGAAATGTCATTCGAACATAAATCAACGAAACTAAAGTTTTCCATGTCTTCAATGAAATGTAAATATGCAATTCCTCATTGATAACGAACTCTATTCGCTAGATATTGAGTATAAAATTGAAAGTTATTAATGATAGATTTTATTTAAGTTTATAGAAACTTAGGAAAATATTTATTTATTTTATTTATTTAACTTTATTTCACAAAATGTTACAAAATGTACAAATGGCGGACTTAATGCCAGATGGCATTATCTCCCAGTCAACCATTACAGAAAACAGAAAAACATAATAAAATTATGAGAGTAATTGAAATAAATATTAAAATGACAGGAAGTTAAGAGAGAATACTATAGAGAAGCATTAATTAATTGTATTAGAGTAATTAATAGGATTAACGCTTGATGTAGGTACAACAGTAAGAATCACCTTGTGTTCTCAACTTTGTTTATAAAATACCATAGAGTAAATATTTTGCCTAGCTAGTATAATGTTTCTCCATTAAATTGTTATTCTGCATTATGGTCTTCATTACATTGTTTATATGAATAAAGTATTCTTTATGAATATCGGCCATGTCTCGTATTTCTTTTCATTACTTTTATTATTCTTAAGTAGGTACATTGTGTTGTAAAATTGGTGCTAGTTGAGTTCAAGATAAACTTTTCCGGTAATACAATTTTATTTACTGTAAATTATTTGTGGCATTAATCTTTATTAATCTATTATATTGTAACGCTTCTTTTCCACCACCAATGAATTTGGGAATCTCCTTTAATTTATAAGCTTGTTGACTCAAGAACTATATATTAAACTAGCTGTGCCCGCGACTTCGTTCGCGTGGTTGTCGGAAACTCTATTGAGATTATTTTTTGATTGCTCACGTTAATTTATGTTATCGTATAACCGTGAATAAGATTTTTTTTAAATAATATGTAAAAAGAAATGTTTTTAAAATAATGGGTCAAAGTACTTCGGCATAAATTATATTTTTACTTTTGTTTAAAATAAAGCACGCTGTATTCAACTGCTCCCTAGGGAGCCGACCACGCGACTGAGCTGCGCGGCATAATACCTCGCAAAGATACACTCGGGAATGGTAGTGGCAAGCCCGGCGGAGGGGCGAGGCCCACGTCCCCCGCACCCGCCGCCGCGCGGCCTGCTTGCACATTATAATGGTAGCAAGCCTTCTTCGACAAATAATGTTATTATGAGTAAATCTTGAGAGATAGACATATACTGCCGCGACTTTTTTTTAATACGAATTTTTTTCTTCCTTTTTCCTTTTTTTTATAAGGAATAATTCTTTCATACATAGTTTTTCAATAACTTAAACCGTTTATGCAGCGCATGCGACAAAAGACCTCGAATGTAAATAATTTTACCTGTTTTTGTAACAATTCTTACTGACGCTTCGCTCCTATTGGTCTCAGCGTAATGTTATTTAGCCTAAAGCCTTCCTCAATAAATGGAATATCCAACAAAAAAAGAATTAATTAAATCGGACCAGTAGATCCTGAGATTAGCGCGTTTAAACAAACAAACAAACAAACTAAATATTGGAAACTGAATATTGGAAAGAAGAAAATAAAGTACATTCGGAAATGTTTATCTATAATCGAGAAAAATAACACTTGTGCCATTCAGCCTAAAACACTTAGGTATTCACCAGAACTATGCACGTATCGCTTTATAATACTATACAAAAACGATATAGTAATTAAGTGAATGACCCCAAGTGACTACACATTCTGAAATTTAACACAACGTAATTATGTATAAAATATTTATTCTTAGCATTATCTTAACGAGAGGGCAAATATAATGTACAAATACGTTTTACTCCGCTGTGTCGCGCAGATAAGTGAAGTAGTGTTTCTCGACGATGTGCAAGAAATAAAATAAAAAAAAATAGACCTCACGTTTTTGTTTGGCGCCGTTTTATGACTTTTTTTTATCTGCCGGTTAAGCAATTTAATTCCCGGTGCAGTGTTAGGCATTTTATACAGACTGATTTGTGTCTGGATTACTAAAAAGTAGTGTTATACATAAGAGCTGCTATCCTAAAGAAATCCCATCAAAGTCGTAATGATAAAAAACCTGAATAAGCAAAAAGTTCAGGAACATCTGCTGGAACAGGCGAAGCTTCTTGAAGCGAAGAATAAGTCGGAGTACAGCGGGAGTATGGCTGCTACCAGGAACGGAAAATGGCTAACAAAGGTATCGAAATAAATAATATCTTGCTATTACTGAGAAATATAAGAAATGCTACTGACTTCATATGGTGAAACTACTACGAATCAAATCGCCGGTGAGTGCGGGTAGTAACTGCCCCTCAGTGAGTTCAATCCTACTCTTAATTCCTGAAAAATTGCGAAACAAATATTTGTTAAAGGCTGGCAACGTGCTCCTAATTCCTCTGTTCAAATACCTTAAGGTGACTTTACCTTGCTTGCTCGTTTACCCCTCTAAAATACGAAAAATGTCAAGAAAATTTTTGGCCTTCAGTTCCGTTTTAATCTCACGAAGTTACTACAGTAAAGTAGACTTACCTACTCCTTCAGTAGTATTTTGGAAATGTCGACCATTTAGTAATAGGTTTATGCGAAAAAAAAAAACAAGTTTGAACTCAATGTTACTTATCGTAAAACACTAATAGATTCAAGCGCCCGTATTTGCTCAAATGATTTTTAAGTCAAGGTCTATAGAATTGATATTGATGTTCTCTTCATTAGTTTGACAATGCCTGAGACGGCATATAAAACACATCAGCATTCAGCAGGTAATCAGCATTGACATTCTGAGAATGTCAATATAAAAATCTCCATTAATTTCGAAAGATTATTAATATCTCTTGCTGTGAGGTACCATAGCAGAATAATGCCTCCCACTGTACTAGGTGTCGTAAGAGGCCACTAAGGTACCAGAACCGACAGAAGGCGGTATATCCATCCGAAACAGTGCAGCTCAAATGCACAGGGCGAGAATGGGCAGCAGCATCTCTATCGTGAAAGCTGCGCTCTGCGCTGCCCTTGCCAACACGCTTGTTCAGCACGGCAATTCTGGGCAAAAAAACCTCATCTCTTGGGGAGATCTATATCCAGCAGTGGACATTCAATGGCTGGTATGATGATTGAAATCTGACTTGGTTTCGTTCATTAATCAAGCAAGACTTGAAAGAAGAGGAGATTCTTATAAGAAAATCGCCAAATATCAAAAGGGGATCGGGTAAAATGTGATTTTTCAGTTTATGCCAACTATTCTTATCTGTATTTTCATACGTAAAGCGATACTTATGTAACCAACTTTTAAGTAAATTGCGCGAACGGATAAACGTGACCATATGGACAATTAAAGTTAATGTGGAGAAAGAGTTAAGCTATTTTTTATACAAATGCACCAGAAGAAAATACATTTAAATAAACAATACACATACTACCGTTTACCTACTTACTTACTACGTTACTAAACGTTATTTGTCTATAGGCGTTAGTGATTATTTTCTCTTTGTTCTTATCGAATATCAAAATGTAGTTAACGAGAAATGAAATACATTTGTATCCTGAAATTCAATTAATTTAACGAATCAAATTTCGACCACTGGTTTGGAATAAATATCTTTAAAGCAAACATATGAGCCATATAAGGAACCAAACTGTTGCTAACCAGTGTTTAAAAGTATACAAACAAGACAGTCTAAGTTAAGAAACTTCCCTTAGCGTTCCGATAGGCCATATTAAGGATAAACTTAGTCTGGGTAAAATAGAATCTACTTATTGTATTAATATTGTATTGAGATATTCTGATTATATTGTACTGGTACAATAAGATTGTTTTTTAGTCATACATAATGAGACCTATCGTAGCATAACACTGTCTTGCTTAGCTCTATAGATTTAGAAAATGAACAATACAAATGATTAATGTTGTTATATTCTTATTGTATGTATTTTTTTTATAAAACTAGGTTAGTGATTAAACACACGGTCCACGTGATGGTAAGCGCCACTCTGTAGTGGCTTATACTATTATAAACTTAAATATTATCATTATATCAGCCTAAAGACGTCCTCTGTTAACGACATAAGCATCCCCAAGAAAAGGGACATGTTGACCATAATTATCGCGCTGGGCGAGCGTGGGGGCAATCGCAAAGTGTAGCTTCGCAACTGTCCATTGCTGTACATTTCCGCACTACGCACTTGAGCTGCAATGTTTCGGATTGTTACCTACGAAACCTATTACAGGCTAGGTAGTATTCTACTGTGCCGGTACTCCGTGATATAGTCATAATATGGTAAAGATTTTACGCGCCAAACTCGTAGTTTTAAGATATTATGTTACATTACCCCGTAACCGGAAAAAGATAGAGCATGGCCAGCATTCACGGTATTCACGGCTTACCTCAGTCGTAAGAATGCTTTTGGTCATATTGCGTGATTGATAAAGTACTTTACTTAACAAGAATGTTTCTTCATAAAAAATCTTTTTAGAGGGGAGAATATATCTATGATAGTAATGTGTACTCGTTCATACTAGAATATCTACGGGAGAACTACTAAATCGTTTACGCTTTCTTTCTTCCTGTTGTCACTATGATAGCGATTTTGTGATTGTTTACAGCTTATCTCGATCACATGATTATCGAAAAGTGTAGATATTGATCGGTAGTCCATCTCTGTTATCAGTTATTCACGAAGAGCTCTCAATTTAGTTCAAAGTAAAATTAGATTATTATTTCGTACTCAGAGATACTGTTGCTTATCCCCGTCATGTTGGATTTGAGCTATGCTATTTGGGATGGGTATACCGACATCTGTCGCTTCCATGGCCATATTCACTATTTATAACTAAGGATGTAGCTCGTAGATAAATTTTACATCATATTATCTGAATCTAAAAGTATGCTTTAAAATAAACACTCGTGGTTCTTTATAAAAATATTGTTTTCAAATAACATTATTTAAGTATTTATCGGCGCGCCTTTCCATGTATGAGAATCACGCAGAGGCGAAGTTCAAAGCCGATGTACGTAATCTTATCTTAATCTTTTTTCCTTACATAAATTTGGTATTCTAAACCTTGTGCAAGTAACATTTTTATAATCAATCTTCAAAAATGTAGACTTCTTCTCATAAATAAGGAACAGTAGTGACCCTTAATTTCGCAAAGGGAACATTTTAGAGTCTCGTTTTATGGTGGTAGTGTCGTGAAACTTTGTGACATCCCTGTTTTTACGACCGATTTCAAGGTACCTGTCAGGGTTCGCGTGTAGGAACCTATACAGCGGTTATCGGTCCGGTCTGGGCTGATAAAACGCGATAGTACGCATGAATACATCAAAACCCTCAGTTTAGATAGTCACCGTATCCGGTAGTGTCTATATAGAATTTATTTAAGATCTGTATGTGATACACCTTTGAATGGCAGAAAAAAAAATCAAAAAGCGCGCGAATTGTTTCGTTTAGCCGCCATTGCATTGGCTTGTAATCAAGTCTTCGGTAAATGATGTATTAGTGAAAGTACTTGTCAAGAGTACGTTTTCCTTGGTGACTTAGTGTTGATATTCTGTTACGAGTAAGTAATAAAGGAAAGTACGTAAAATGTACTGTTGTAAATATTAGTGTTTGTGCTAAGTCTGTGACTCTGTGGTTTTATCGCAACGATGTTGGCGGAAGAAGCAATCGTTGCCCAACATAAAGGACACCTCAATGTAAGTGGTTGGAAGACTTAGCATGAGTTCTCGACATGCCATGTTTCATCTTTAACGTCAACATGTTAATTTTCAGAAATATTTTATCACATATAATGCATTGCACCAATTAAATACAAATATATTCGTTTATTAATTCTCCTACCAGTATATCTAAGTATAAGAACAAAGAACTTAATGATGAACACGGCTTTCAAAGTAAAGATTTGCAATTTATTTAATAACTGGAAAGAATTTAATAAAACGAAGTATATAATATTTGTAAATATGCAAATTACAGATAAGTACACATAAATAAAATAAAATTTATGTGTCTTTAATTTATGTTATTTCAACTATAGTTGTAGAGACAAACTTACACGTAAACTTCTTGGATATAGAGGACTTACTCCGAGTACACAAGGCGACAGATATATCTTTACTCAGTTGTATAATTTATTTTTGTTTATGTTTTTAAAAATATCTACTGCGTTATTTTATCAGATTGGAAAAACATATCAGTTGCATTATGTACATATATAGCCGAAAGTTACCGGTGGAGTAAAATAGTACTTCCCCCTGTACCAGGTATCGTAAAAAGCGACTAAGGTACCAGAACCGACAGATGACGGTATATCCATGCAAAAAAGTCAGCTCAAATGTACAGGGCGAGGATGGGCAGCAGCTTCCCCGTCGCAAAAGCTGCGCTCTGCGATTACCAACCCGCTTGCCTAGTATGGCAATTATGGGCAACACACCCCCTTTCTTGGGGAGGCCTATGTCAAACATTGGACTTTTAATGGATGGTATGATGATAATTATGTACAGTATAAATATGTGACAGTTTTGATTGCTAGGGATCTAATGGAAGATAAAATTAAAGCAAAATGCAACCTGCTAGGTCAGAGAAAAAAATCATATATATTTTCAAAAGGTAATTGATTTGTGTGATATTCGTTTCTAAGAACTGTCGTATTAAGAATTGGTCGCTTCATCGATCGATATAAAGATGCAAACGTACTAGGACATCATGAACGATGATATATGGTATGTTGATTGGACCTTCCTGTATTGTCAGCTATTGACGCTACTAAGCGAGGCCCACCACGATACACCAATAATTTACAATTACCTTTAACTATTTGATGGTAGGTTATTCTTGTAAAAACTAGAACGATTCCTAGGACGTGGATGACAGTTGTATTATTATTCCACTATTCGGTACACGTGGAATTTGGGTCACAAAATTAAAAGTTGATGTGTTGTCAAACGGTTTTCTCGTTCGACAAAAGTTCGTTGGCTGAACTTAAGCTTTAGCTACAGGAGAGAGGTACTATTATTGTGTCGTTTCGATTTGTTATCATTATCCCATGACTTCAATTGTATTTGTATATTTGTCGTGTGACGGATTTAAGCCGTGAGGTACCGGCAAAGTAGAATAGTAACTCCCGCTGTACCCTATATCGTAAGAGGCGACTAAGGCACCAGAACCGACAGATGACAGTATATCCATTCAAAACAGTGTACCTCAAAGTGTAGCTCACAAATGCACAGGGAGGGGGCCGGGTATGTTCAACAATATACTTCCTTTTTATGTATGTCTTAATATTATATTTTATAATAAATAAAACTGATTAGCTAATTCTAAATGGCTTAAAAAAGCGTTTTCTGTAACTGTTAACCTATACTCGAATTGTGCTATGTTTCGGTTGCCTTACGGTGATGATTGTAGATTAAATAAGTAACAAGAGATTTGAAATTTCAACGTGGTTGAACAGTTATTATAGCCGACAGACATTTTTGTAAGTGTTTTGTCGTGTAGCTGTGTAGATATTTTTGTAATCCAGTTTAACAAGTAAGAGATAATTATAGTTGTAGTATTTATAAATTGATCTATAACCCTTAATATTTATAAATATCCAATATATGTATAATTTATCATAGTCTGTTTAGTTTAGTATTTTGAAAGTGTTTTTGTGTATTTCATAGAATAAAAATAAGTAATACAAAATATTCTTTTAACAAAAAATAATTATTTTTTGTAATTATATAATTCGAACGTGTCAGAAATATAATTAAGATTTGTCAATAAAGTCATACCATCTGGAAATACCAATAAATGTTATATATAAACTTAACATATTCCTAATCAATTTGCACTGGCAACTAAAGACTTAATTTTTTTTTTATCGTCCAGTCCGTATTTTTATATCATTCACACAATAGTACCGTGTAATCATCGTAAGCGTATTGGTATCAAGTAAGTTTGTATGGGTTCGCTTCCTCTGGGAGGCCACACAAATGCTAGTGTCGCGCGCATTTTTCATCAGGGGTCGCCGAGCAGAATACGATACCGTCAGTCATCGTTATATGTCGAATTTTACGGGTATTAGGCACCATTAGAGACTAAAGGGATTTTGATAGTGACGCATTTGTATCGACTTAGTTAGCCGATACTATCGGCTATATGCCATCCATTATAATTTGACGTAAAAAAATAATAATAATAGTGTTATGTAATCTAAAACCATTTATGTTATTCTTAGAATACTATATATCTTTTGTTATACTTAGTATACTATACTTTGAATTAGGTTTATTACAAAAGTAGTTTAAAATTTTGTAGATTTTCGCATTATGTCGCGTAGAAATACGGCGACATAATGTTAAGTTTTAATATTTTTCGCGGTACATGAATTCTTTGTTAATAATAGCCACTCGTTCTACTCTCTATGAAATATTATGACTATTTGACTCATCCTCAAACCGAGAAACCTCATCACAATTGATCAATAGAAGATAGTGAAACAAACAAGACAAAATATTGTTTTGTTACTTATCGCAAAACAATACATGCTTTTAGTAAATAGAATGTTTTTTTTACATTACAAATTGACACTTCAATATATTATATTCGAATATTTCCCCAATTATTTTAAATTGAGGAAAAATAAAATTGCGTTTTATAATATAATATTATGTTATCCAATGTGTAATTTGGACTACACAGTCAATCAAACTCAATTGAGTTTCTCTGTAAGAAAAGAAACGACATTTAATGTTATTATTTACAATGTCAGTTCCAAATCACAACTATTTTTGTGGTATTTTATTTAAAACAAGTAATTTCTCAGATTATGACAATGTGACGTTTTTAGGTTATAATTGTTTTACCACAGATAAAATTGAATGACATTAGACGCGCGACTGTGCGGAAAATTTTAAACTATTGAAAATATATTTTACATATATTGATATTAATATCGAATATTGATACTGCTAGTGTGACCCCGGAGTAGGTCAGCTAGTAACAAGGCTATAAGTAATGAATTCGGTGATATACAACGATCAACTCAACGAGCTCATTCATGAAACTCAGGCCATAGGTCTAAACTTTATTTGGATAACGTCTTATCACCATGAGTTATTGATGTAAATTAAAACATTGTGATACCTACATTTAAATTTCATATTAACTATGAATTTTAATGCGTTTACCATGTTACGGTAACCATAACTTAATATATATAAAAAACAAATATATTTGTTATTTTTATAATTAATTGACTTGACGACTATCAGTAGAACATTAATTAAAATCAAGGTTTATTTGGAAATTCCTATCGTCTCATGTACTTCGATATCAGTCTAATTTAAATACTGTTTAAATTTATGTAAAAAATAAATTACAGTTTGTCGATATGAGGTGTGTGTCCCCGCGCGACGCTACGCTTGCGTCGTCGATGATGTCTAGATAGAATGGAACTTCGAAAAGTAGTGACGTTATCGGTGGCAGTAAGTAGTTTCAAATTCAGTGTAAAGACAATCGAATGGCTGTTCTGTGATGGTTTAATTCGACATTATGTTTTGGGTAAGGCTCTTAACTTTTAATCTTCTATTTATACCTGGCTTTAAATCTATATGTTTAAATTTTGTGGATAAATTGGCGGGAATTACGTGCCGATCTAAGCCATGTCATTTAGAAGTCTTCCTATGTGTCATCATACAGTTATCGGCGTACGAAGTACTTATCCGTTAATGCGAAAATCCCTAATTAGCGCGTCCTTAGTAACCGTATCGACACAGTCGAAGGGCCTCGTCGAAACTTTATCCGAGATTTGCTAGTGATCAGGAGCAAGGCCGCAGCGGCTGGCGCGGGAAGCCGAGGAGCTGACGGCAGTCTGCGCGCCGCGCTCGGCCCACCACCATGCCCAACGAGGAGCCCCCCCTGCCGCCCCCGTCCCCGGCGCCCGCGCGCCCCGGCCCATCGCGTCTCCGCCGCACGTTAAACTCGCTCCGATCGCCGTTCCGCTCCGGGTCGCCCTTCCACATCGGCTCGCTTAAGCGTTCCGGCTCTACGAAATCCTTCGTCTCAGACGGTGAGATCGCGCGCGACGAACGCACGATGCGTAAACGTAATAAGAAACAACGTGACGCGGCCGCCGGCGCCGCGACTAGTGAGACCTCGTGCAGTACCGATAGCTCGCCGAGCATTGACAAGAAGAAAAAGGATGTCGGCGGCGGTATTATCCGTCGGATGGGTAGCATCGGCAAGCGGCGGACTGAGGTCGCGGAGGGATCATCCCCCACGCCCCCACCCGTTCAGACCCAGACCGACACCGTAGAATCGACTCTCGACAGCCCGCCGACGCCCCCACCCGAAACGCCTGCTTCGGGACCTGAGACGCCTGCTTCGGAACACAAGACTCCTACTTCGGAGACTGAGACGCCTGCTTCAAAACCTGAGACACCTGTTACGCCGGTGAGCCCGATCGCGGTTGAACATCCTGTTGCTACGCGGCCCTTTACTAAGGCCGCCTGGAAGCGCAGGAGCCTTACCGAAATGGAAAAGCCGGTCGAGGAGCCGAGTCCTGAAAGTGCCCTGAAACGGCGAATAGCGTTTGTTGCGCAAGCATCCGCGTGTCTTTCAGAGGACCACGACGATGGTGAAGAGGGGCGAGAGGGGAGTGAAGTGGGGTCACTGGAGGAAGCGGTAGCACTGGCGCGCGTGCGACTCGCAGTGCCGTCGCCGCCCTCGCCGACACAATCGCGCGACGACGACACCGAAGAGGAGGGGTACACGGACGCGATGCCGGCCTACGGAGACTTGATCGAGCCGGAGAGCAAGGCTGGCGAGGAGCCGCCTGCGCTGGTGAGTGTTGCTGCGCATGCGCGGTCAGTGAGCGCGGGCGGGCCGTGCGATGCGCGCGCGCCATGACCTTCGAAGAGACCGGTGACGAGTGCTACTTGACCGTTTGCGAGTGTTGCGGCTTCAGCGCAGAGACGTCCGTGTTGATCCCAGTACGTTACAATTCACGATAGTTTTCAGCGGACGTCGAACGGTGCGATGCCCATCGTGAGTACGATACTCGTGTGTACTGCATTTTGAAAACAATCAGCATGGAGGTTTCGTTTGTTCAAGTGCACGTTTATTCACAGTTGTGTATACAGCATATCCCTAGCTGCATTGCAGGTTCTAGACCGTGAGTTGTGGCTACGACACTCGTGTATTTTTTGTTTTCTAGTCTGTGATTAAAACGCTTGATTGGACACAAATTGCCTCGGTGTTAGAATATTTTGTATAAGTATTAATGGGTGATCATTATTTAATATTTTATAAATGGGTTTGCGAAATTTATAATAATTAACTATAAACATATTAGTAATTATATTTTTTATGGTAAGTAGTCCATTATTTAACGAATTTCATTGATCAAAAACTACTAAATAACGAAATTATTGTTATTCAGTATCACTTTTTGTTAAGTTTTATAGTAATTAACGGTCAATACTAAATTCAAACTCGTATAGTACCCTACAAATGGAGTTTATTTACATATTTATAACTATTACGTCGACAATGAATTGCTCTTAAAAACATACTAAACCTAACTCATTATCATTTTTTTTAAACCAACATATTATTATTTCTGTAATATATACCAAACAAGTATTTCCAGATTATTTAATGAATTTCCTAATATATCTAAATACATTTTGAAGGTGTTTTCAGACCGGTTTGGTCGTCCGCTTATATTATGTGGTGCTTGATAGCAGATTCAATTGGTGAGGGAACTCGGTTGCATAACTCGTGCCAAAGAAAACAGTGGGATTATATTTGTCTTATATACAATGGTCTTATTGAAAGTGAAGAAAGTGAGTCGTTTTCTTGTTTTTTTTCCGATTCGTGTGTAAATTTAAAGAAGTTTATAAATATAATACTCCGTACGTACAGAACGTATTGTCTAAATAATTATTTTATTCATATAATTTTTAAATAAACAAATCCAAAATCTTTTGCTTAAACAAAAAATTAGTCATGTTTAACAGACTTCGTTTATTTGCAACTTTTATTCAAGATTCTTTAGTTACTTTTTATAACTGCAAGAAAATAACAACAATTAGTGTATTTTTCAGTTTTAATAAAATAATAAGCTACAGTTGGTTTAAAAAAAATTGCTTTTATTATTTTCAATAAAACAAGATCCAGTCATTTACGACGGTACATTTTTTATACTCAATGTATAAATAAAACTCAAATAACTCCAATGATGATTCTAGTAGTCCTACATTTAACTACGTTACTTCCGCATATTTCGACGTCTATAGATACGCAGCTCTGGTCTAATCTAAGATTGAAATGAAACCTTTACTATTCCTATAATTTATTAGAAAGGTTTTTATGTATTTTATCTAAGTATTGCAAATTCGGGTAATGTTGTAGTACCATATAATATTTCGAAACGGTTTGATGAAAAACAAAAATACATACACTAAACTAGAATGCATAATAAACTTATTTTCCGCTAGCGAATTGTGTGAAAATTTAAATTAAAATCGCGACCTGGGAAACCGTTCCCGGGGTCATACATTTGCTTTTACAACAACATAAGTATATGGAAAATTTTATAAAAATCAGGTCACAACACATTCAAACGTAACAAACAACATGTTAAGTAGTAACAAAGAGATTATTAAATTTTATGTTCAGGAATTAGAAAAGAACGAGCATATTTATTTGAAAGGGTGGTTGATGCCTCATCAGAACGTTCAAGAATTCTTCTTTTAATGAGTGAAGCGACCATTGAAGTTCTCTTTTATACTTCAAAAAATGATTTGAAAATTATATAACTTGTTAATACTTTAATTATTCTTAATACAAAAGTAACCGAGTCTTTCTAACATTTGATGTGTTGTTTTATACGACTAAGTCAACAAACAAGTGCATAATTCGCGTTACACGTCACTGCAGTCTATAAACGCTTGTACCATCACAGGGATATCAAAAGCTTGTCACATAAAGATATTATGTCACACTAACTGTAGTGCCAAAAGTAACGCAGTAACTGTAGTGTGGCATAATATTTTGGGGTGTATATAAGGGCGACAAAATGACTGCATTTCACTTCTTTTATCACCCTTTAAACAGGAGCACCGTAGGTAGCCTACCGGCAGAGTGGAATAGTACCTCCCCCTGCATTAGGTGTCGTAAGAGGCAACTAAAGTACCATAACCACCATGGTAGTATATCCATTCTGAAGCAGTGTAGTCTGAATGCAAAAGGGTGGGGATGTGCAGAAGCATACCCCTCGCGATAGCTGTGCTATGTGATTGCCAACACGCTTGCACAACAGTTATGGGCAAAAGACCCCCTATCTTAGGGAGGCCTATGTCCAACAGTGGACTTTCTATGGCTGATATGATGAAACTGTAACACAGCTGTTTGACTGGGTGAAAGTGAGACATGCAGATGACCCTATTATGCGGTCTATGCAAAGACGCGGTACCATCTAGTCTAATATAACGAAGACTTGCTATAAATAGTTCTAATAAATTCTAAGCCAGATTAAAATCTAACATTTAGAACCATGAGTCTGAAATGTGATACAAATGCGAAAGATAAAGTTCAGCTAAAAAACATAATATCGTCTTCTAATTAAGATTAGTCAACATTTTAATGAGAAATTTATTCTTAACTGAGCATCTTGGCTATTTTTTTGTTCAGTATATACCAATATTCCAATCCTGGAGTTCTGTATCTATAGTTGTGTGTTTTTTGCATTAGGTATTTTAATTTCTTTATAACATTTCTCGGAAACTTAATAAGAACATGTCCGGCGATATCTCCCATTTAGGTGATTGTCTAATACAGTGACAGACTTTCTGACAGCTTTACAGTGCTATATTATTATTTTTTTCCTGCTAAATACTTACTGCCGGTTGTTTACGGCTTTTAAAGGATTTTTACTAACATTCTGTCTGAAAATGTATCACAGTGTCTCTCTCTCTAACTCTTTGTATCTACGGGAACTATCAATTGTGCCGCGGGAACTTTTCCAGAATTAAAAGTAGCTTCCCTGGGCTTGATTCATCATCATCATAATCATGTCAGCCATTGGAAGTCCATTGATGGACATAGACCTCCCCAAGAAAGGGGGAATTCTGGTTATAATTACAGCGCTGGTCGAGCGTGTTGGCAATCGCAGAATATAGCCTCACGACTAGGACGATGCTGCCCATCCCCGCCCTGTGCATTTGACCTACATTGATTCGGATTAATATTCCGCTATTTGTCGGTTCTGGTACTTTAGTCGCCGTTACTGCTCTGCTCTGCGGTACGGGTATATTTACGTATATATATTTTTATCGGATTACTGGTTATTTAGAGAAATAAGGCAAAACATTAAGATAGTATAAAAACCTCAACATTAAAAAAGATATATGTATGGTAGTGATCGAACGGAGTATCAAAAATCGATAATATAATGTTTATTTTTCAGTTAATATTGATTCATACAAACCAAAACAAATATTACATTTTTACTTAATTTATTAGTAATTTAGTATTTTTTATAAACCGCAACTTTACACTGTCATTTACAAAAGTACTGCCTTATATCATTTCCGTCAGTTTTTTTTTACTATTGTCTTCTCGGCTCTCTTCAAGTTCATTCGAGAACTAAGCAAATTTATTAGACAATTAATTGTTTTAATGAATAAATATATTTAATTATTAATATATTTAAAGTGAAGACGATAGAGAAAGGTCAAATCCATTATGAGGCAAAACGGTATCAAGTTTTAACATTCTAAATATCAAGTATCCGACCTTTTGAGATATACCGTACGGTGAAAAGCCGCGAGAATGTATCACGTTGCGTCGATCACGGTTCGCGGTCTTGTCACTCTGACGTTTGCGTGCAAAAATTGGCAATCGCCACAGACATGCTACTTGTCGCATGTCCTATAGCTGACTTAATAATTTCGAAGGTGAAAGCAGTTTTCAGAAACATCAAGTACTGATACTTCAAATCTTACGTACTACTTAGTCACTTTAGTTATTTCGAATCTACCGGTTCCTTGCGAGCCAAGGGAAACTAATTAGCTGTGCGTAGTAAATTTGGTCAGTTGTTTTAATTCAAAATGCAGATGCACTCTGATAAGAGATTAAAAAAATAACCCTGAAAGGAATGAACCCGCAGAAGTTCCAATCTTGTATAGAAAAATCTTTAAATTACTAACGATTTTGACAAAACTTGAGATTGATGCTCTTAAAAATATTTAATTGTATACGTGTTTGATGGTTTCTTGGAAAAAATCCTCTAATGGTGCATAATTTTCTATGGAAATAAAACTAAATCTGACTAGACTTACAAAACAAAAGAAAACAATCTAATCTTAAAAAAAACAGAAAAATGTTAACTTTTTAAATTATTTAACTCTTAGTAATCTGACTCAAAAAATAAGGTGTATGTGTGTTAAAATGTATAATTTTTCATTTTATTTTTAATTACCTGTACTAAGTCGTGCGGGCAGTTAGTAACCTACTTTTTGAATGTTAAATGTTACATAATATTGAATGTTATCTATAGTCAAATAATAATTTTGCTTAAATAAAACTATTCTAATAGCATTTTGTTTATGCGCGTGCGTCTTGAGGTTGTGTGAATTATAGTGTAGTTTTAGTATATTTATCTGGTACATTTAACTTTTATGTGAATATTACAATAGACAAATGTAGTGAAAGATGTCCATACAAAGAGAAAAGGTTCTGAGAGTCCTGAATCGCAAGGTTGCACTAGACAACTGGTCCTATTGAAAATCTCTTGAGCATTGAACATGTCGCACAATTAACAAATTGAATGTTCATATCGCATCATACACTGCTGCATCATAATATGTTTCGCAATAGTTTTCCTAATGAATTGTCTATGAGAAATGATATATCACTCTTGGTCGCATGTCGCATCGCAATAGAGGTAAAGGGTCTAGAGGTCGCCGATGGAGCGTGGTGTAACGCGACACGGGAGCTTGGCTTACCGCGACCGCTCGCAGTACCAAGTTGTGCAATGCTCGTGTACCAACTGACAATGTATTCTGCATTCTTTGACAAAACAATCACTTTCCAGAATGATTTATCTATCGATAGGCAAAGTTGTTACTTTTGCGTGATGTTATTAATCGATTGTAGTCAGGTTTATTGATTGGCTATATGTTTTTAGAAGAAATGCTGTCTATCACAAAAAAAAACTGTAAACTTAATGTATTTTTCTTTAAAATTTGCTTATCCAAAGCTTTGGTTTCGTTTGGTAGATCTTTTACGTTTTACGTATTATATCCTTTTATTATTAAAGGCCTCTAGCACGAAACTTCGCCCGAGCGCAACTAAAGTCCACTTACTTTGTGGAATCAAAATATAGCCTATTTTCTATCTTAGTACTCTAGCTCACCCAATGAAAAATATCATCTAAATCGGTTCAACCGGTTAAGCAATGCAAACATAACGAACACATCGGCAGACACACAATTTTTGCATTTGATATTAGTACGGACAAATATAGTGCATAAATATAACGTGCATAATTATATTAGCCTTGAATGTAATTTGGTATTAAACGTTTCTATTGCAGATATTTCAAATTTAAGCAGTTCGCTTGTGCAATTTGCCGTCACGGTCGAGAGCAAAGTGGGTGCTTTTCATCTCACGATAAAGCCTTGTGAAAGAAACTCTGTGTCGATTAGTTGCTCAAATTGACAAAGAATGCTTTTTGGATTTCGTCAGTAAATGTATCTGTGATAAAGTAATATGTTTTATTTTGTACAATTTTAGTTGTTCACTCTTGAAGTACTCGTTAGTTAATATTAATCTGTAAAACGATAGCGAAAACATTTAATGACTTGTTGACAGCTAATTACATCATGTCCAGATAAAAATATTGTACATTCGAATTGAGCAGGAAAAGAAAAAATGACGATCGTCGTTTATTGATAGTCTACAGAGTTTGTTGGTATCATAAGGAGTGCAAATGACAAATACTTACTCCTTATCAGGTGGCCGATAAGACTGTTTGCTCCACTCTGCTCTGTTCATAAATAGGCGGTCAACGGACCACTGCAATAGTTTACAAGTATTGGTTGTCGAAGAACGTTTCACTTTGCCTAGTGGTTCCTTTTTTTTTATTTAGAGCGCCATTTTTAATTGTCATTTCAAAAAGTTTTTAAGTTATCATTCGAAATTCGAATAGGAATGTGTTGCTTCTTGTGTTGTTAGTGCCATGTGGAACGTTCTAATCGAGAATATTCGATATTATTCACGTGATTTGTTGCATTGGACTTACTTTTGTGTTTCTTGACGAATCGATAAAGTCGGTTTGTGAATTAAGATGTCACCGAAGCCTAGACCGAATACGGGCGTGAGTAATGAATAAATTTCGATTATTTATATCAAATCAAATGTAGTGATAGCAAATTATTTTAATCAGTGTCCATTATTGATAAATTTACTAATGATTGTATAGTGAAGTTTGAATTTTATAGATATCTTAAACGAATAAATAGATATCGTTAATTGATCGTTAATTTATTTTTCAATTGGCTGTACGGATCTATCAATTGCACTATAAATTAAGAGTCAAGGAGTTGAAATGCTAACTCTGTTGCTCTTTAATTTTTTTACATGAACCGTTTTATTATTACTCATCGAAGTAATTCTTTTATTAAATATTATAATATTAGTACTATTCAATAATCAAATATAACTTACATACACTGATTTTTTATTTAGTCATGTGTCTGCATAAGTACAATGAGAAATTAATACCCTTCTTAATTTAATTGATACTTTTTTATTTTGTTTTAGTTTTAATACCGGTTAATATATGACCAATTCTTTCTGTAGAATTCTAGTTGGTACTTTAAACTACTTACTGACTACGACTACTTTAAATATTTTTTTGAAATTAAGGCCGGACGAAAAATATTTGCTCTTGTCATTTCAGAAAACACAGACAGAAAAAACATGTTTTTCCGATACTCTGAAATACGTGTGATCCATAGAAAAAGTCAATGAAAAATATCGGTAAATTGTATATTCCCGAATTTGTTTTTCTATTTCTTTCATTTCAAAATTGCAAGATATAGTGACTCAATATCCGCCTAGATTATTGTTGTCGCACGCCTTTTATTTATGTTTACGCGTTTTCGATCTTCAAATCGTTCGACTGTTGCACTAAAAAAAGAGAAGCACCAGCTAAGGATTGTAGACTAAACAGTCTTCTTTTTCCAGTCAAACGCGTCCCAAATCGCTGAGCGCCGGGAGCACCTATACAAGATCCTGGTGATCGGCGAGCTAGGCACTGGGAAGACGTCAATCATCAAACGATACGTGCACCAGTTCTTCAGCCAGCACTACAGGGCCACTATCGGTGTGGACTTTGCACTCAAAGTTCTCAATTGGGACGCAAACACTATCATACGGCTGCAGCTATGGGATATCGCAGGTAAATATATTAATTTGGAATTGATAAAGAAAAATATAGCATTACCTATAGTCTATTTGAAATGTGATATGGTTATTAAAGTTTTAAAGTTGGTTAGACAAATTAAGGTATTATATTAAAATAAAAGAACATTTTATTTCGGGAAGTAGGCGGCAATTTTTGTTTTTTTTCATTTTTTTCTCTTAAGTTCAAGGTTACTACTTGCCAAACATCGGAGGACTGTAAGACAGACAGATGGAGGTACAGGCAGGCTTACCTTTAATTTACGTACCCTCAAAGTTACATAAGAAAAGCCATTTGTTGTAAAAAAACATGCGTAATTGTAATGAAAATGAGCAGGTATGTAATAATAGAAAATTTGTACAAATTTTTCTAAGAGCTGATAACATTCCAAGTAAAATTCCTGATGTAACTAAAATCTCTTAGATAATAAAATGAATATTGAAATTATAATGAAACCAATTTTCAATGGCTTTAAATGCGTATATTTACGTATATTTCGTTATCGCATTTTATGGGGACGTTCAATTTATCTTATGGCAATTGGTCTCGAGACTGACAAAGTTTTTCTTTCTGAATAGTGAACGCATAAATATTTACTATTATCATATCAGCCATAGAAAGTCTACATACAAGTCTGTTGGACATAGGTCTCCAATAAAGGGGGAGTTATAGGGGGAGCCTATAAATGCGACACTGGGCAGACGTTTCGGCAATCGCAGAGTGTAGCTTTGCGACGGGATTGCTGCTGCATATCCTCGCCCTGTTGTATTTAAACTGCGCTGTTTCGGATAGATCTGTCATCATGCCATCTGTCCGTTCTGGTACCTCAGTAATTTTTACGACACCTTGTACTTAAGAAAATACTATTAAATTCCGCCGGTACAATAATATCACCTTCAAGCTTTTGAAGTAGTGACAAACTTTAATTGTTCCTTCTCATAGGCCAAGAGAGGTTCGGCAATATGACCAGGGTGTACTACAAGGAGGCTGTGGGCGCGTTAATTGTGTTCGACGTATCTCGAGTGGCTACCTTCGACGCGGTGGTCAAGTGGAAGAATGACCTAGACACGAAGGTGCAATTGCCCGACGGCTCGCCGATACCGTGCATACTTCTAGCTAACAAGGTGTGTATATTAGTATATCATACGTTTTGGATGTGCTGTTTAAGTAGGCATGGTCTTTGGTAACTTCTACTGCAAGAGATTGTTACTTTAATCTGTACTACTAACTGTAACTACTGTTAATTTAATCAAGCTGTAAGAGTCATCTGATGGTAATATACTGCTTCGGTTGCATTAGTTTTTTTAAAGTATATTCTGATTTACAACTGGCGTGCTAAACAAATGATATTCTAAGCTGATTTTACGGCAAAAATTAAAATAAATAAATTGTTAAAATTTCCGGCAAAGCCAGGACAGTTTTAACAGACAGATAGACTTTTATATTTATAATATTAGTTTGGATTATGTATGATTTACAGTACCTCCATTCTGCGGATTTTTTAACACACCCTCGTATGTAGTCTGCTAACAGCACTCCGCTGGATCGAATCAAGAAAAATATCTGTGATCATATCAGCTATAGAAAGTCCATTGTTGGACATGGCCTCTCCAAAATATTAGGAGTTAACTTATTTTAAATATTTTTGCCCATAATTACCGCGCTGGGCAGGCGTGGTGGACATCGTGGAACGCTGGTGATGCTGCCCATCTCCATCGTATAGTATTTAAGCTGCGCTATTTTGGATGGATACACCGCCATCTGTCGGTTCCGATACCTTAGCCTCCTACGATACCTAGAGGGAGGTACTACTCTACTCCGCTGGTAACCCACGGCCTAACTAACTTACTCGTATGTTACTTGGTGATAATGAAGCTTTTTTTAGTCAACTATTTTTTTAAAACAGTTTAGTAGTTTATAAGTCAATTTATTACCAACGTTTAAAAATCTAGCATACATTGTTCCATATTAGGTGCTATTTTTTTTATATAGTATAACCTTGTTATTCTTTGAAGACAAAGCTTTCTCAATTTTTTTTAATAAATAGGTTTTAAAATAGGTCGATTAGGTTTTAAGTTAAACGTGACAAAAATACTAATATATTTATTTAGCTTTATAATGTCAGTTAGATATGTAATGTTTGATATTATTCAGTTGGATGCATGCGTGTACTGATAAGGAAGATTAAATTAAGTGTGTGGCTTAATTTTGCAGATTGTGCAGGTGCGTTAGGAATAAGTTTGTAATATATTTTTTATTTCTCTGTCTTCAATGTCACACGCTCAGAGTCCTGTTTTGTAACTACTATTTCATTTTGGTTATTTGTATTTAAGTTTAGCAATGCCATCATATTATGTTTTTTTCGATCACACGACATATTTAAATTTAATTTTATAAATGTATTTACATTTAAATTTATATATGTGTAACATAAGAGTTTTTAATCATATTGACTTAATTGTGTGTTATTATTTTTTTTTATTATTTATGATTTAGTCTTGTAAGCGATTTAGGTATGTCGACTTATCAACCAAATTTAGACGGTAAATATATGTGTATACGAAATAAACATAATCTGATAATTTGTTCGCAGTGTGACCAACAGAAGGAAGGCATAGTAAATTTCCCTGCTAAGATGGACGAATACTGCCGAGAGAAGGGATTCGCGGGCTGGTTCGAGACCTCCGCCAAAGAAAACATCAACATCGAGGAGGCGGCGCGCTCGTTAGTCAATAAGGTCAGTTGACACACCTTCATCGTCTTCACACTTCACTGGTAGTATATATTCACCCAGACTTCTCAATAATTATTGTTATATTCATTATCATCATCATATGAAGTCTACTGTTGGACTTAAGACTCTCCAAGAGAGGTAATATTGCGCGTAGTTGCCGTGCTGGGCTTGCGTGGTGGCGATCGCAGATTGTAGCTTTTATTATGCAGATGCTATATTGTTGATGGATATACTGCTATCTATTGCTTTCGGTACCTCAGGTACAGGGGGAGGTACTGATCTACTCTGCCGGTACCTCTTGGGAAATCCATATATTTCTACCAATTAACCCAAAATCTTGACAAATTATCTATCCAAACCTTAGTAACTTCTGTACTGTCTGTCTTATTACCTCATGATAGTTACAGAGACAATTTTTAGACCCTGAGAAAGGACATAGACTATTTTTTAATTCGAAATAAAGGTTGTAACGGGTCGAAAAGGGGAATGAAAAGTTGTATGGAAGTATCGCTATTTTTATAGCTAGAAACTTGAAACTTATTTTTCAAGCCATTTATTCGATATAAATAAACATGACATTCAAAGTTTATATAAGCTAAGGTAAAGAGGTATGGTACCCAGTATACAATAAATCAGTTACTTGACACTGATGGGTATCTTAATATCTTTATACAGCATGAAAAAGTACGGCTGTACATTAATATGTTAAGCGTGTACTCGTTTTTTTAATGTAAAATTAACTTAGCTGTTTATTGTAGCTTTATAGTGAATAGTCTTAATTACCTCTTAGAGGCAAAGTATGTAAATATTTAATTTTATATAAAGATTTGACATTTAAAGTTATCACTATAATAGTTTCAGATATCAGCGTCACAGTCACTCAACCGATATGGTTGCGGCAACGTTACCGAAACGTTAAACAAACGCACAATAGAAAATATTTCTTAGTTACAGAGCTTTAGATTTATATTTAAAACCTACATAAATATTCTACGACTTTCGCTATGCTTGACTATACGATGACAAATTGTCAGAGAAGTTAGAAGTCTATAATTAATTGTTCCAGCAATCTCTCACGCAATACTTCGGTGTTCTTTATTTTACATGTCAACCGGTTTTAACCAGTTTTAGATGGTTTCTCGAAAATTCGGCTATTAAGTTCCATTCCTCAGTTATCTATAGATCTATTAGTTGCATTATTTATGAGTAGAAGCACGGATCGTTTTAGAAAGTATTTTTATCACAGGTGAGGTCCAAACGGTTTTTAATTCAACTGCCTTGTTTGTGTTTTTGTTTTATTTTAAGATCTAGTTGCTGAGAGGGATTGTTTGTTTTACAAGGGTCTGTGTGTTCTTATTTTTAATTTTTAAAATTAGTAAAGTAAGAAAGTGCTATGTTTCAAGACGAACTCGCAGGTAATAATTATCTTATTTACAGTTAATCCCTAATAACAATAATTAAAATCGATGGTTGTAGTATTTCGCGGAATTCCCCACATATAGAATAAAATATCTGTATAGAGTAGAATTGTTTAAAATGCAATTTATTTCATATTTTCTAACATTTATGCGTTCTTTATTTATAATAATACTACTAATTTTTAAGGCTTTAAAATGGTTTATTTAAGTTTTCAACTTGCCGCAACCGATCTCAAGATTCACAATAACGTCGAACTAAAAATGTAAAAAGTTAAATAATTCGCGTTTTAAAGCCTTCAAAAGAGTCGTTTTATTATGCAATTTATTGTTTCTTTTTTTGCATTTACAAAATCTAACTGTGTTAGTATATTACTTTTCTCATCTAGATTGAAGGTTTACGTTTATTAAGATATTACAGAAATACCACTATTTTGAGCGTGTGTGTGATATATGTCCGATAATTGTCAAGCGTAATCCATCACAGTTTAATTTCAGAGGTTATGGCAACTAAGTATCAGCTGCCATTTGTTTGTTATAAAAATAACAATAAGAATTTTATTCATATTTTCTTACGTGGAATTTACACAATGGCACCAAAAATGACAAAAAGATTAAAAGCGGTGCTGACAGCAGAACACTTAACTAAAGAACTGGCTGTATTTTATGCGGAAATGTGATTAATATGCGAAATGTTTACCTGTTATCTTCGGAAACTCGAACGAATGCGACATATTGCAAGAGTTGATTATGTCATCGTAAAGTAAATCGATATGGTCATAAAATTACCACAAATAAATGATTATTTAATAGAATATTAGCACATCGAGGTTATAACGATACTGACTTGGTTAAATATTTCTCAGATTTTTGTGACGTCATAGAATCATGTCTAAACATTTCCAGACACTTGAACCTCTAGACGCTATTCGTTGTGGGAAACTAAAATAAGCCGTATATATAATAGTTTAAATATGTCTTTAAATTTATTCATAAGTTCATGTATTAGATTAGTCGACAACGAATTAGATGCACAAAGCATTATTATGATTTTCTTAATCTCTTATACATTCACAATTTGAAACAATTTCGAAACATTTTCAAGTCATTCGATCATAAAGTTGCAAAAATCTTTCATAATAGTCATCCAATTTTTTTTATTTCTAGATAAAATTATGCACCTAACACATGATCTGAGACACACCTACAAGATAAAGAAGTTTTTTGTGTGAACTTTAGAGTTTCGAAGGTTATATTTAATAAAACAAAACAATAATAATAAATAATGTCTTTAATTGTAATTCAGAATTTTTAATGCATAATAAAACCTAGAACGTAATTTAGAGCATCAACTTAAAAATCATATTATTCAGTAAAATAACATGATAAAAATATATTTTAATCTTTAAATAAAAATAGAGTATACATAATATATTGTGAGTATATAATCAATAATCACTTTCAAAAGTATCCATATTTTATATACATAAATATGGAAAATTATGCTGATAAGCATATATATTAATTTTATGTATTATAATACAGTTTACAGATATATATTCCTGTGTGAATAATTCATAGTAAAAGAGGCCCACGTTACTCCTTAGGACATAACTGAGGTATATGAGGAGGCTATGCGCTTGTAAAATTCCTGTCAAAATTTATCCAGCCGTTTACCTCAAACGGTCAGACAAAACGCTCGTTTTTTTTTAAGTACAGTACATACTTTTATGTGCCTATTTCAAATAGCTGCATATTTATTTCAATATTTTGATATTGACGTTTCAATTTTATTTATAATTTTGATTTAGAAAACTTTCATTTATGACTGCACCTCAACCACAACATGGTGTTAAACAGACTTGCGGATGAAACTAGCTGATGTTAGGAGCGCAATCAACCCTCATCGTTGTATTTTAGACAAATCTTTAGACATTTTATAGCTTATATTTTACTCTGTTATATATAAGCTATATTATTGTAAATGCCGGATACCGATAGATTAGACTAGTATCTCCCTCTTTAACAGGTGTCATAAGAGGCGATTACGGTGGAATCCTGAAAAAGCAATATATCCATCCGAAATAGCACAGCTTAAATACTACAGGGAAGGGGATGGGCAGCATCATTCTCGTTGCGAAACTGTGCAATGCGATTGCCTGCACGCCTACCCAGCGTGGCAATTATGGGCAACAAACCTTTATATTATAGAGGCCTTTGTTCTACAGTGGATTTCCAATGGCTGATACGATGATTATTGTAAAGTTTCATTAACACAGAGTAACAAAAATACTTATATACATTCCTAAAAACTTTCGCGTAAACAACATTAGCAGGATAAATAAATTTGTGTTCAGTGTTTTAAATAATTATCATATCAGATATAAGTCGGCCACTGCTGGACATAGGCCTCCCCAAGTAATTACCAATAGGACCGGTAGTATGCGGCCTGTATCCAGCGCGATCCTAAAATAATAATCAATCAACATCATCATACCAGCCTTTAAAAGTCCTCTGCTGGACATAGGCCTCTCAGAGAAAGGAGGTTTCTTGCCCATAATTGCCGCGCTGAGCAAGCGCGTTGGCAATCGCGAGCGCAGCTTTCACGACGGGGATTCTACTGCCCATCCCCCCCTTCGCATTTGAGCTGCACTGTTCCGAATGGACGTACCGCCATCTGTCGGTTCTGGTACCTTAGTCGCCTCCTACGTCATCTGGTGCAGTGGGAGGTACTATTTTACTCTGCCCGCACCTCACAGCAAAACAATTAATGGTATCTTTTATTGTTACAGATCTTACTAAACGACAAGTTGCTCCAAAGTTCTGACGGCAGGGAGGGAGGATTCGCGCTCGAACACAAGATCGCCAACGGGGAGAATTCCCGCTCGCCACCCAACAAATCGTGTGCTTGCTGACGAGCCTACATCTGAGGGGACACTGTCCGGTCACGTCCGTGTCAAAGTATGATATATAAACTAAATCTATATAAGTCTAACAGCGCATTACGTTGTTTGAAGTATGATTATTGCTATTACAATTTTGTTTACTGTGGTTTATTTCACCTAGAACTGTTTAATTTGATTGACGTTCTATAATCATGTTTATATACAATCCAATATTGAAATCAGGATTCATTTCGTATGGGTGTATCGTCAATTTACAAATATTATGTATTATGTAACAAATCTTGATGGTTATATTGAATGTATTGGAGACGCCTCCGCCCGCGACTTCGTCAGCGTGCTCTTAACTTCAGTCGCGTAATCCATTCCTATGGTCAAGCTACCGCCGTGCAATCAAGAAAATATACATTTGCTGGTCTAAGTGTAAAACCATAACAGACATTCTTTCATAATTACAGATTAAAATGGCATGTTTTTACATAATCTAGAGATGAATATTCTTTGGTTCGTGTATATGTAAACATAATATGTGTATGTAAATTAATCAACATAAGATATGTGAAAATACCTTTGTCAATTGTTATGCAACTAGTAATTTTTGTAGGTAAACCTGTTTTTAGCCTACGAGACTTATTTATAATTAATAAATGAATAAATAAACTGTAGATAGTTTAAACCCTAGGCAAGAAAGCAGGCTACTTTATAGTGATCCTGCCATAAATATACATCTACGAAGTTGCTTAGAATGCTAGTAGAAAATACAAGAAAACGATAACATATATACATTTTAGTCGTGTTTACGAATATTGTATTCATGTACACCGCATAGTTCGACGGAATATCAAGCAATATCTTCCAATTTCGAACTTATCAAGTAACCACAGGTAAGTAATTTGACGTTCAAAAATGCTATGCTATACGTGACTACCCATCCGGAGTGTTATACTCATCAGTGCTTCCCCAAAGCGAGCGAACGAACACAAATGGTAGGTGTCTAGTAGGTTTCTAACTAAATACCTTGTGCAACCTAAATTTGAACTCTCTATTTCGTTTAATAGCCGGTATTTACATATACTTGCAATAAACCGGTAAATTAATATTATATTTAAATTGTAAATTGTTTTTTAAGTGCCTCACGATCAAATTTACTACGAACTGTTACAGTGTTAATTCATGAAGTTTAAGTTAACTGTTTATTCTTATTAGAGAAGTGCTTTACTTGACATGGTCTAATTAATTTGAGAGTTAAATATTATTATAAACATTCTACGAAGTCATTATTCAAGAAGGTAATATTTCTTTTACTGATAAAAATGCTCTACTAATGCTTTATCAAAATGATGATTAACACATAGGTAGATATATAATTAGTTATATATAAATATATATATATATTGTAAGATTTATAATGCAGTACCCATTAAGTACAATCACTCAAATTATAAATAGTACATTACATACCTGTATATTATGTGTAAAAAAAGCTTGATGGGGAAACGACTTGTTTGAATAAATAAAAATAATACTTTATGGACGCACGCACGCAAACGTGTTCATTGATTTGTATCTGGTAATTATAGGAAGAGTCAACTAAATTAAGATATGCCTTCTGTTAAAGATTGGTTGTATACCTATAACGCTTAAATTTAATATTTGTGAAAAAGCAAAAAGAAATTAAGACGCTTTAGGTAAAGAAAAAACATTTATGACAATATATCTGTTACGTTTAGACAAAAAATTATTCTGATTACCAGAAAAATACCTTCTTTTTTATACATATTCTTCTTACAAATGTATCAAATAATTTTTCTATTTATTTCATTTAAGTACTTTATTTATTTTCAAATATCACAAGTATTTGCTGTATATTACTTTTGTTTATATGTTTCTTTTTGTTCAGACCAGTCCTGTCGGGCTGGCGTATATCGAATAAAGTATAATTATGTTTGTAATCGGGTGATGAGAGATGTGCCATGCGGCTGCAGTCATAGCATACGTACGTTGCGTAGGTTAGTGTATACTGTTGTAATTAAGTATTATATCTACTTACTGTACGGGAGCGTGAGTTGTTGATGTAAAAATAAAAAAAAAGTTTAATGAACAAAATCGACTTTTATTTGTTGATAGAAAAAAAAGTTAACAAACCCTATGTATTGTAAGTTTATGACGTAATAAATATGTAGTTTTATTTATAGCTGGTTATATATTTAGAAGGGTGATAAGGAGAGAATTATTTAAACTTATAAATTAGCAGATTTGCAAGTTGAATTGGCCGTTGAAGTCGTGATAGACCACGCACCGACGAGAACGGATACCCACAAGGTAGGTAAATTTTATATGTTTGGGCGTGATGTAGTCTCATTAATTTAATATAGCCGCGGGGAACTGGCAGAGGAAAATAGCATCTCAACTATACCAGATGTCATAAGGGGCTATTAAGATACCGAAACCAACACTGTAGCTCAAATGCAATGGGGCGGAAATGGGCAGCAGTATTTCCGTCGCAAAGCTATGCTCTGCGATTGTCACCGTGCCTGCCAAGCGCGGCAATTACAGGTAAAATACCCACCATTGAGTGGCCAATGTCCACTAGCGCACGTTTCACTTTCAAACGCTGCAGCAGCTGTCAAAAGTCAACTGCTGGACACTAGGTAAGCATAGGTAGCAATTGCAGAGCGTAGCTTCACGACGGGAAAGCTGCTGCCCATCCTTGGCCTCTTGCATTTAAGCTACACTGCTTCGGGTGGATACACCGCCACCTATCGTTTCCGGCACCTCGATTACGAAGAAAGCTTTTTATGTATAATTAACTGCGCCCGCAGCTTCGTTGGCGTGGATTAGTGACTTTGGGCAGTACTAAAAGGGGGAAAATGTCCTCTTAAGTAGCACATAACAAAAGCTCTTATAACGTATGAACTCCTCCCATCATGCCACATTTTTTATTGATGATTCGCTATTAGTCGTGGTGTGATGTTACATAGTCTTAGTTACACCTTATTATATAAGATATAAGTCAGTGAGGTCCTGTCAATCGGTCCAGCCTTTTCAGAGATTATCTCAAACAAAGAGACAGACAAAAATTTACAAAAATGTTATTTTCTTATATATATCGTGTATACATCCATATGCAATTAGTAAAAATCAGTTACATTGATGTTACAAACGGACACTCCAATTTTTTTTATATATATTTATTTATTAATACATGTATAATATACTAAGACCATTTATAATATGATGACGTAAACATTTGTTAACGATTTCATTGCAAACGCTGGCTGAACCCGACGAGATAGGGCAAAATAAAATAAAATGTTACAAAAAATGTCCATCTCTTGGGGATACCCCACGATAACCATTGTTATCCTTATTATCCCTGTTAGGCGCTATAAATATATAAATATGACATATAATAGACGATTAGAGATGAAAACAGGAAGCGATCATCTATAGTTCCCAGTACAGATCAATAGAGTCATGGCAATTCAGGCCAATATCGTCCCACACGATGTTCGCCGCGCGCACTTTGAAGTCATTCATCATACATACTAACTCTGGCCAATTAGATTAATGGATTTATTATCTTAAATATTTACATTCAAGATGTATAACACATATAAGGAAAGTGATATTATAAATTTGACAATTATGCGCGATACGTAGCAATTTAGTTTTTTAATCTTAATCGGTGTGATTAATTATAACAGTAAAATTTTTTATTCTTTTTAAATCTTGAATCTTTTGAGTTAATTAATAAAATTATTAATAAATAACCAATGTATCAATGCTGTTTTTTTGTGTATATATATATTGAAAAATCCAAATATTGTAATCAATTTTATTGTAGATTAGATGTTATTTAATTGTAATTAATTTTATTCTACTTGATTATATAAATTGAATGTTGTTAATAAAGCTTAGTAATCTAGTAGTTAGTTCTTACATATTGCAATGCCAAGGGCATGACTTCACATGAAACTAATTTTATATTGTATTTTGTCGATCATGTTCATGTAATGTTACAAACAATAATTTAATTTGAATTTATATTTTAAAAACAATCAAATCTTTTTTCTTTATATTATAAGTATAGAATAACAAACTAAATACAACCTAATTTTAAAAAATTTCGTTTAAACAGATTTTGTTAGATTCAGTAATTATAAGATCAAGTATTTTTATGATATTTGAGATGGATATATCAATAAACATAAATATAATTAGAGTGTCGGTAATAGTAAAATAACTGCTTTTTACTGAATGCACTTTGCATCAGTCGGAAATGTGGTACAAACGGGCGAAAAATTTACGTTTTACAGCCCAAGTCACTATTTCGAAGTCACGGGTACAGCTTGTTTGTTATAAACAAATAAGGCTTGTCGTTTTTCTGTCATGTTATAATATTGTGCAACACAAAGTTAGAACCAATTATTTTAACCGAGGCCTATCTCACGGAAACCAAAACCAGTTCCGACGAAATAGTTTGTATCTATTTTGGTGACCAGGGGTGCCATGCACCTCACATCAAGTATGATATACGAACTCATTATATTTTTTTACACAATATTTTATCCTTATTTAATAAAATGCGATTTTGTGTACCTATAATTTTTCATTTTTCGTCTTGCGTATATTTTTAGCTAGATTAGTTTGCTATTTAATGCACAAATATGTTGCATCTTTAGAGAGATTAATATAAAATAATTGTATCTATAAAAATTGCAACTGTATGTGTGATTATTTACATTGGCATAAATAATAATACATATACCTATACCTATTTCATGAATTCACCTGACTGAGATAAGTAGTGTAAAGCGCTTGTGATACGGATATCAGACAACAGAGAAATTACAAATATAATGTTAAGCATTATATTTATACGTATATATAACATTCAGAGATACAACAAACAGAAATGTTCATCACAAAAATGTTTATCCTGACTGGAGATCGAGCCCTTTGTAGGTTCTTTTAGTTTTCTTTAGCATAGGATAGGGACCAAAAATTGTCGTACAGTAAACTTTTTTCTGAAGACCTCAGAGATTACTATAAACGGTTGCCGCGAGGTATCCGAAACGTGGAACATATATTTAAAAATAATATATGTAAGCCGTGACTTAACGTTTGGGACAACCATATCAAAAAGGCATCAGATAAAAATCTAACTACACAGTTCAGTGTTTACAACAGTATTCATTTTTATCGTAAACTAGATTAATAAACAAAAAAAAAATTAATTACAAGTATGTATATTAGAACAAGTTATTTTAAAGGTAGCTCTAACCGTTAAAAGAGGTTCGTAGCAACCCTGTGACCATAGATACGGCCTTGGTATTTCGAGTAACGTTAAGAAGCCTCCCACAGAGAATTTATAGATGTAATTTTTATCGTTCTCATACGTGACAGTTTTGAAGATAAAATTAGCACATTGGAACATTTGATTATACAGTAGAACATATGGACACGTCTTATTTTTTATATCTAAAAAAAAATTGATTTCCGCAGGGCATTCCGCCAATAAACACATAAATGTTATATCTTCACGTTTATACTACTTGGATAAAGACATTTAGGCATGATGGGTATACCTATCTCTAAAAGCATCTTTCAAAATAATGCAGAGGTGTTTTAGATTATATGGATCTGAGTAATTCCTGAACTTAAACTTCTTTTTTTTATTAGGTCAGGTCGACAAACAAGCATACAGTCTGCGTAAAAGTAAGCGTCACTGGAGCCTATAGACGCTCGTAATATCATAAGGATATTACTAAAACGCGTTGCCAACCTTGAGACTTGAAGGTATTATGCTACATTACCCGGTAAATTCATTGCCTCACTCACCCTTCAGACCATAACTCAGCAATGCGAACACTTTTTTTAAAATAGCGGTAGCGGTAAAAATAGGTGAGTGTATGAGATTTTCCTCATGTAAATGTGTTGTGTAAGCTTACACTGTTAGATATGGGCCTCCCCAATTAAGAGAGAATTCCACCCGAAATTGCGATGCTAGACGGCTTGATTTTGCTGACGTGCTACGAGAAAGCTGCTGCCCATCTCCGCCCCTGTATTGATTGTATTTAAGCTGCTCAATTACCAATAAACCACAGGGCTAGTAAATGGCGAAACAATATTTGATTTGGCTTGTTGCAAGGTTCTAAAAGTATCTTCGGTAAAACGGATTTATAAAGGATTTTAAGATTTACTGTACTGTTTTACTGTTGTTTTATTTTTACTGTAGTGAACTTAAGTACGACCCGCAAGTAGCGATCATGATCATATCAGACATAAAAAATCCACTGTTGAACATAGGCCTCCTTAATATAGGGGGATTTTTGCCCATAATTGCTGTGCTAGACAGGCGTGGTGGCAATCGCAGAGCGCAACTTCGTGACAAGCATAGATATACCGCCATCTGTCGGATCAGGTACCTTAGTCGCCTCTTACGACACCTGGTACAGACAGCGGTACTATTCTACTCCGCTGGTACCCCACGGCTTAGCACTCTAGGGATAGGTACTTTTGGATTTCTTTAGCAATATTTTACCAACTATATATTGTGATTGTATTAATGTATAAGATTTTGTTACTTGCTATCACAGATAACGGATACCATAACTATCAATATAATGTATGATACATATTCATAAAATTATGAATTAAGTAATATTGCAAAGGTTAATAACTAGTTTCTCGTTAACATTAATTAATTTGATATGAATTTGGATTGATTAAAACTAAACATGGAAAAAACATTTTTTTCAAATAAAGTTTAAAAATAAAAGTTTGCTTTTGTAGCAACCAGATCGAAATTTAAAATTTTTAGAAAACCTTTAATTTTCCTTTCAGTAGAATATAAGAAAATCAAATTTAATTTTTATGTGTTAATCACTTTTATTTACAGACAACAATAAAGACACACCCTTAAATATATAAAAAGGAATGTAAGAAAGAGTAAAAAATGAACTTTTATGTTTTTCTTTTGTGTGAGTACACACTTTCTCGTATTAGACTCCAAATGTAGTCACCCATCATGTTTTCTTTATACTGTCCTTGATAACGCTGTTCAAAATTTATCACATCTTGATGAAAGCCTTCTCCTTGCTCTTCTGAGTATGCACACCCAAGTTATCTTTAAAGTGGTCTAAGTGAGCATCTGGCATATGTACTTTAAGGGACATTCTGCAACCCATGATTTTGAAGCTATCAAGCTAATTAAAAATGAGATCTTTATCATTCCCAGCTTTATTATTGCCAAACAAGCCTTAGATCACTAATTTAAGGCTGAGCCACGCTTGTTTCTCGTGGCCATTCAGCATCTTGGGAAGTTCTCCGCTGCTCATTATTTTCTTAATTTGTGGACCGACAAAAATACCAGCTTTAAATTTAGCCTCTGAAAATTTAGTGAAAAAACTTTTTAAGTATTCAAAAGTTGGCGAGTCTTGACCAAGAACCTGCACAAATTGCCTCATGAGGCCCAATTTTATATGAAACGGAGGCATCAAAATATGTTCGGCCTTCACAATCGGTTCATTCTTAACATTATGTTTTCCTATCTGAAATTCGACCTGTTTAGGTCATGACTGCTGGTTATGATCAGCTCTACTATCTACTATCCCAAAAGCCAAATGAGTATGGATATTTATATTCATATGCCTCACAGAGCTATATATTTGACAACAAACTGAACTTTTTAGCTCTCACTTTGATGAATTCGCCTCAAATGTAGTAAAATCATTTTTATACTTTTTGGAAGACATTTTGGACTTTGTGCAACAAAAATGGCGTCGTGTCTTGGCAATTCGCGCGCAATTAATAATGAGACTAGTTGCCGCTTGCCGCTAAACACCCGTAACCCCCCTCCACCCCCTCAATCCCGTCTCTTGTGTCATAAACCCTTCCCTTTTCCAAACTATATGTATTTAAATAGTAAATTCAGCAAATACGAATTGATTTGCATTGAGACAACTTTTCATTTGTGGTTCTGGTTCCACTTAAGTTTTTTCTTTTACTTCCTGGTTATCAAAAACATTGCATATATAGATTATGCAAACATCGAGACTTTGACAAACAAGAAGAATCTTGTGTTTCTATCGTCACTAATAACCCATGCTATGCGAACCGTCAAAAACTAAATCTCAGTTTAATATATAGAGACTAACACACAACATCTCATACTTTGACCTGACTTTGAGACAGATAAGAAGATTAAATCACTTGTTTGACGAATATCAGACAATATAACAATTACAAATATAATACTTAAAATTGTCATGAGGTATCGGCAGAGTAGATTAGTACCTCCCTCTTTACCAGGTGTCGTAAAAGGCGACTAAGGTTCCGAGACAGTGTAGCTCAAATGCATAAGATGAAGATGGGCACCAGCATCCCCACCGCGAAAGCTGCGCTCTGCGATTGCCAATACTGGTCCAGCGCGGCAATTATGAGCACAATTCCCCCTTTTTTGGGAAGGCCTATGCCCAACAGACTTACAATGGCTGTAATGATAATGATGATTATATGCTTTTGGTGACTGAGAAAATCGGGGACAAATTAAGTGGAGACGTAAGAACTAAAGAGAATACGTAAGTCTCTAATACGTAAGGAAAGCGCATTCCGGAATCGTATAGTTGTTACAATATATGAAAGAGTATTAGAAGAGCGAATGTTACGATCATGGGTCGATGACAAAAACTGAAATCTAGTTTTGTAATCACTAATTGTGGAAGGATTGAAAAGAATTGAAAATGGGCTGGTAAAGACGCGAATATTCCGGCGTTCTCGAAAAGGTTATATTTCCTCAGACCAAAGGTATAGGTAGGTAAAGGTAAGTTGTTGTTTAATTAATTTATATATAGGTAATTGTTTAAAACACTATCTAGCTTATTCTGTAATTCCTGAAAGGTGGTTCCCGATGGCGTAGACCTAAGTGATCCTATTTTGTTCGCCAAGGGACGTGGGTTCGATCCCCACCAAGAATAATTTATATGATGATATTGTGTTTGTTCTGTGTCAAGGGTGTGTCTAGAACTAACAATTGGTTTAAAGAAATTTAGTACTGACAGGAAGAAATTCTTAAGAGCTCGGAGAATACCAGTCAATCAGATATCCAGATAAAATTGGTTGATAGGTAATCTATTACTACAGGTAGATCTTCATGTTTATCATCATCATGTCATTTGTAGTGTGTTTCCAGCTTAAAATCATGATATGTCTATCACGATCTCCAGTTGGAAACGCTAAACCAATATATTTTACAGTCAACCAGAGCAGATAGTAATAGCTTTGCGTTTTGGATTCTGCTGCCCATCCCCACCCTGAAACGTAAGTTGCACTGCTTTGTATGAATATACTTCTATCAGCTCCCTCAGCCGTGTCTATCAATACTTAGTACAGACACAAGTACTGATGGCTAATTGGACCTAAGTAAGTCTACTGCTATTTTCAAAGTTGTAAATAACAAAAGTTATTTGTCAATTTCGTATTTGAACAGCAGTGTTTACTTTCAAAGAAAATAATAATTTACTTCACTTAGCATTGACGCTAGTGTATATCTTTTTATGGAAATGATGAAAAGATAATAAAAATAGTTCATCTAAGTAGATCTAGAGGGCAAATGAACGAAAATCCATTAGCAAACACAACAAGACTTGTTTTATGGCGCTGAGGTGTTTACTCAATGATTCCTAGGTGACACTACACTACTCTCACTACAGTAATCAAATGCAAAAGCGAACACGTTTCATTGTAAGAATTATGTTGACTGCAGTGTAATGCAAACGTTTTTGTTTTAGTGTGATTGTGTAATCAACATGGAATCGGATTCGGTTAGTATTTTTTTGATTTAATATTTTAATGATTGAATTGAATGATCAATCAGGAGAAATTTGTTATGTTCAAATAAAAGGCATGTTGCATCTCTGTTTAAGAATAAACTATATTATAATCGAATCACATCCGTTCACGGAAAATTGGTAAAATAATTACTTGGCATGACAACTTCTCGTAGCATGACTGTTTCAATTCATATAATAACACTAACAATGCCCTGTGGTTTAACCCACATTAAAAAGTAGAACTTTCATTCAAATTTTCCACCATCTTTTATCCCCGTCTCGGGGGATTTCAAAATACACTTTTAATGAAGAACCGTTGCACTGAATTTCAATTTAATAATTTCAAAAACAGCAAAGTTAACTTTGCACTTTCCATTTTATCCTTTGAGGAGGTGAATTTGCAAAAATCCTTACTTTAGCTCCCCTAAGTTATAAGATAAACCCCTGTGCAAATTTTTTTTTTCCTACCCCCTATAATTTAGGCGTTAATATGTCAGTTATTTAGTCAGTCAGCTTCTTTTTTTCTGCAAAAAGTGGGTTAAATTGTAGAACTTTTATACTCACTTTGCGACCCGTTTTTCTTTAGGGATGATTTTAGAAAAAATTGTTAAATAAAAAAAAATTTATACGTATTTCATAACTTTTAAGCAAAAACCTTTATACTGACTTCAAAAACAACAAAGCTTCATACTATCTTTGCACACCCATTTGACCGCCTTAGGGCGTGAATTTTCAAGTTCCTAAGTTATTGCTTAATGTAACAGGGTTTTTTCCTAAAGTTTTAAACACTTGAAAGGACTATCGAACTCTAGTTATGTTTCTACACAATTGTACTGTTCGCAAATGTTATTGCTAGTTTAACTTTAAAATAACAATGATAAAACAATTTACGAAATCGTATTATTTTCATTGAGTAATTTGACAAATTGTTAGTAAAGAAAATTTTAATAAAATGTTAAGATATCTAGCGCAAATTGATTCGATCCATCGAACACAATAATGAATAACTAATTATTGAACAATTGATGTTGATTTGGTGTGACAATCGTACGAGTGTTGTAAGGACAAAAACAAGTTAAGGTTGCCCAAATTTTTTATCAAATCGTGAGTAGTCGATTGCGAGATGAATAGCGAGTCTTTAAAGATCTGGTATCGATCTGGAAAATAGGCAGTAGACTTCAATCTACGCGGTACTCGCCGTAACTTTGTAATTGCCTTTAGCCCATGAGTAGGGCCAACCACACTACATGCTTGCACTGGTATTGGTCCCAGAAAGTTTTGCAAGGCGCTGTAGGGTGGGGCGGCTACTATTTTTGTAAACGTAAGCTTGGTGATGACAGTACGCCATAAACAAAACACTAGCGCACACATAAATGATATGGGTGACCACCACCAAGTGATATAACTATATTGAAAAAGTGCGCGCAGTCCAAATGCATCTCCTGTGATTTGGAGTGTAATCAGATAGATTGAAAAGGCCATGAGTGGTTGGAGGATTTGATCACGAGGACTATATTTATATATTTAATGCACAAAATATTACAAAATGTACAAATGGCGGACTTAATTCCAATTGTCATTATCTCCCAGTCAACCATTACACGAAACAGAAAATATATTTTATTGGTGCAAACAATATATATTCGAAATAGATAATCGTTACATACATATTTGTATAACAAAATAATGCATTGGAATTTATTAATGAAGATAAATTCACTAATTACGATTTTGTCTCTTACAGGACACTGAAAAGTCTGAGAATGTTGTGTTAAGAATTGAAAATATGTCAGTATGGACTCCGCAAGACAAGTCGTGGTGGCACTGGAAAGTCAACAAGGGTCGAACAATTATTCTGGACAACAGTAGGCACACCAATTCCAGTCTTTCATGGTTTGCAGTTGACAGTTAAGTGCTGATTTTAAAATACTATTATTAGTTTCAGGTAGTATAAAAGAAGGGGAATTTGCAGCGATCCTGGGTCCCAGGTAGATATGAACTTTATATTTTGTTATTTTTTAAGAATAATCTATTTATATCTAAATACAACTATATAATACATATAAATAAGATTAATGTCGAAGTGAAGTGAAAACAAACTGATTATAATACATAGCTTTTCACTAAATTCATATATTATCTTATCTCCTTTTATATATATATATATATATATTATACATTATATATATATATATATATATATATATATATTTATATATATTATACATATATATATAAATATATAACTATCTTACTGACTAACTGACATATCAACGCAGGGCTTAAACTGTATGTACCTAATCCAGTATAATGGTTTTCATTGAAAGTCATGAAACACGTGTATACTTTTTTTTGAAAATCATTCAGAATCAGAAAACGATTTAAACTTCATCCTTTCAGTGGGGCAGGAAAAACCACGTTGCTAGTGGCTCTAGCAGGCAAGTGCACACTACCTATGGTGGGGTCGGTATATCTAGGCCAGCGAGATGTACGTTGTGCACCGGGAGCCGTGGAAATTGTGCCGCAGTTTGACGTCTTCATTGACGAACTAACTGTCATTGAACATTTGACCTTTATGGTGAGAATTTTATTTAGAGTTTTTTTCTGATTGTGATAGAAATTGACATATAGATAGCTTAAGTATGACCTGAGCAAATTTCTTTGTGGAAGAACAGGAGTTTAAATGAGTATAGATAGACAAAAAAAGTCCAGGAAATACTACTCCGTAGTCCGTTCACGTTGTAAGTAATCTTCTACAATTTTGCATTAAATTTATTATTATATTTTTTTAGAGGTCGACCTCTTAAAAAGGTCGTCTGTATTCATACCTCACTCTCCCCTATTTATACCACCGTTCGCATTGCTATGTTTTGGTTTGAAGGGTGAGAAAGGCAGTGAAATTACTGGCAACGATTCTAAAGCGGGTGCATGTTAAATGCGATGCACCAGGAGTAAGTTTTTAGGCCTTGGTCGGCTGTTTATATAAATGTTATAGCCTTAACTAAAACATTTAACACTTATTATATAAAAAGCTTTCATCACATTTTATGATAGGACAAGGTACTTTAAATAAATTCTTAATTGTATTGATACGGTACTTAATTGCATATTAGATGTATCAGATTTTTCCTACCCAAGTTAAAATGTTATCAAGTAATAAAGTTTCACCTTTATACGTGTTTAGTATTTCTACATATTAAAAATGGAGCATGTCTGACAACCTATTTTACATACGATTTCATGAAATGAATGATTTATTTAATGCTTTTAAATTTATATCATTTACCTGATGGCAAATATATGACCAAATTTAAGACTTGATCCACCATTTTTGGTTTTAATTGTAATTATTTTTTCTAGGCTGAGCTGAAACTAGGTAGCTGCAAGATTCCGGAGAACAGAAGGATGCTACACAATGTGCTAGACGAGTTGAAATTAAAGAAACATTCACAGACCAAAATATGTTTCTTGTCCGGCGGTGAAAAACGGCTGCTGTCTTTAGCTAGCTCGGTAATGTCGTCAAGGTTTTTCTTATTTTTTCTGTTATTTAGACTTGTTTATAATTTTCTTGCTCGTATATATACTTGAGGTACCGGAAGAGTAGAATAGTTCCTAATACTGCACCAGGTGTCTGAAGAGGCGACTAAGGTACCAGAACCGACAGATAGCGGTATATACATCCGAAACAGTGCAGCTTACATGCACAGGGTGGGGATGGGCAGCAGCATCCCCGTCGCGAAATCTGCACTCTGCTTTTGCCAACACGCTTGCCCAGCGCAGCAATTATAGGCAAAAAAGCCTCTCTTCTCGGAGAGGCCTATACCCAGCAGTGAACTTCCCAATGGCTGGTATGATGATGATGATAATGATATGATCTTAGTGTAATAGTTACGTAATTAGACCTGTTTTGATCTCATGAGCCTTGTGGATACTTCCACGCTCCTTTTCTTTATTATATTAGGTCAAAACCGTGAGGTAACGGCAGAATAGTACTTCCCCCATTACCGGGTGCCGTAAGAGGCGACTAAGGTACTAGATCCGACAGATGGCAGAATACCCATCCAAAACAGTGTGGCTCAAATGCACACAGCGGGGATAGGCAGCAGCGTCCCCGTCGGGATAGCTACGCTTTGCGATTGCCAATACGCTTTCCAATAATTCCCCTTTTCATAGGGAAGCCTATGTCCACCAGAGGATTTCCAATGGCTGATATGATATCGCAAGGATAGCACTAGCGCATTGACAACCTTGTGACTTAAGAATATTGTGTCACATTACGTAGTTATTTAATTGCCACCCTTTAAGCCGGAACACAACAATACCAACTCTGCTATTTGACGGAGGTACCAATGCAGACATCATTTTGTATGAGGTCTACCTCAAGTAAAGCTTCTCGTCTCTTTCATCTCGCAGTAGCAGACAGAAGTGTTTAAGCATAGGATCCCTTAATAATAAGCGAACTCAGTAATAACTCCACGAGTACGCTGGTATTGGAAATTGGAACCTAATGCTGGAGAATACGAGTACATGACTCGTATTACCTGACCTAGCCTGATTCTATTGATATTGCTTTTTTGATTAAGTAGCGATTTCTGTGTAAGTTATAAATTCGCCCATGAATCATTTCAAGAATAAATAGTGTTCCTACATATCCAATGCGCCAAAGGTTGTGGGTTCGATCCTCACTCAGGTCGAGCATTTACTTGATGACCATATGTGTTTGTTGACAAAATTTATTGTCTTTAAATAATGTATCTGTAATTTAACTGTTGTCTTATGTCCGTAAAACAAGAGCTTCAAGTAATACAAGAAAAGTGGTATAAATTTATTTGTCTATTATAAATACAATCAATTTGTTAAATTTTTATCCCCTCATCTAATCATTATGGAGTTTAGTACATTGTCGTAGGTGTAATTAGAAACGAAAAGCTATTTTTATTTCAAAATAAAACTTATCATGAGAAAGACAAATATTTTACAGCTAATCTACCTTAAATACATTTTATGTTTTCCAAATAGAAAAATATTACTTATATAATATAACTTTTTGCGCGTTTTTGTCATCCTTCAGGTACTATCAAGTCCGCAAGTGCTTATCTGCGATGAGCCCACAACTGGTTTGGACAGCTACAACGCACTTTTGGTGGTAGAAACCTTGAAGAAGTTGTCTTCATCAGGGAAAGTAGTCATCTGCTCCGTGCACCAACCCTCCACTGACCTGTTTAAGGAGTTCAATTCCTTATTGTTGATCGCCGATGGAAAACTCCTGTTCCATGGTAATCATGAAAATTGTAAAGCCTTGTTTGAAAGGTAAGGAACGTTTATCACTATATCAGATATATTTTTCAGGAAAATCTTTATTGGCGTCATTATAATTATTCCTTGAGTTGACTTTCCCTTCGTTGACTTCCTTGAGTTCCTTGATTTATTTGAAAATACGTGCATTCATTTTCAATTTAATCAATGTTTCAAATATAAAATTATTTACATTTAATTATACTACATAATTGTTTAAGTATTAGTAATAAAATTGAAAACATGCTGTCATTGATTATTTTGCAGCATAAACCTGGAATGTCCCACGAATTACAACCCAGCAGAGTTCTACATAAGGGCTGTGTCCCGGCTAAACCCAGTTGACAACGTTGACCGGATAATGGAGTCGTATCAGGATCGGTTCGCACGCTGTGATGACGAGGGCAAAGTATCTGCGCGCGCGCAGTTTCTAAGGTGATTCACGTAAAACTGAAACTGGTATTAGAATAATTAATACACTATTTAGGGATCTGTAGTCAACAAGGAATTAAATATAACTACGTTGAGTTGTTTAGTTCGGAAAATATTGAAAACGCAAACATTTGTATATTTTCATTTATTCCAATACATATGACACGTATGTCACGTTGGACTAAGTAATTAGATTATTTAAAACACTCAAAAGCTTTATCATAATAAAAAAATAATATCCACACAACATCTCATACATTGACCAGACTCCATGATAAGTCGCTTGAAGCACTTGTGTGCGTACATCAGACAACAGAGAAATCACAGATATAATGCTTAAACACATATTTAACATACAGAACAAACTCAAATATTCCTGCTTCAGGAATTGAATCCACGTCCCATCTCGCAGAAGATAGGAGCACTACCTGCGCCAACGGGCCTGACATTTTTAAATATATATATTTTGATTTAACGTTTATTATTATTGCTTGATATCAGAGGTTTCTTAAACCAGTCAATATGTAATAGGTGTTACTGAACTAGCAGGTTTGATGTATAGAAATTTCATCATCATCATCATTACAACCATTATAAGGCCACTGCTAGACATAGGACTCCCCAAGAAAGTGGAAATTTTGCCCATAATTGCCGAGCTGGGCAAGCGTGTTAACAATCGCAGAGCGCAGCTTTTGCGACGGGGATGGTGCTGCCCATCCGCCCCATATACATTTAAGCTACACTGTCTCGCATGGGTATACTGCCATTTGTCGGTTCTGGTACCTCAGCCGCTTCTTACGACACCAGGTACTATTCTCTTCTGCTGGTACCTCACAGCGAACATTGAAAATGCTGAATTATATTTAAGTTGATATTCACTAGAAAAAATCAAATAGTTTTTCTAGTAAATAATATCCTAAACAAGTAAATATATAACTAGCGGCCCGTCCTTGTTCGCACAGGTAGACATAAATAGGTACAAATATTTAAGCTATAAGCATGCTAATTAAAACGACCAAGAATCACTAAATTATTTTGCTGTGGTATTTGTAGGTGGCAACAAAACGTTATGATTTTCAGGAGATCCTACTCGAGAAGTTGCAACATACAATTGCTCTCGTCGAGTTAGTTACTCGATGCGCTGCGTGGCTGCCGCCGCCGGCATGTATTTTTATCTATGATATCTTTTGAATGGAATGTCCGATTTCAATAATTCAAAAAGTAACCATCAGGTATTAAGATGAGTAAGAGTCTTAAATGTTAAATTATTTATTTGGATAAAAAATTATAAATGGTATGGATAACACGGTCTGATTTTGATCGGCATTTCTATCACTTTGTTAAATGTAAAAAAGTAGTTATAGTGACGTAACTACAATAGTTAGAAATATGGTCTCGCAAAGTTTTTTGTAGATATTGATATATTCTATAATATTGTCAAACAATTTTTTGCCTATCATTAATATTCTTTGCAGCGTATGCGATCAAAGACATTTTATGGCTAATTTTTTTACACCTTTGTTTGGTTTTAATATGAATTTCTAAAGTAATCTAGTACTTAATATAGCCTATGTAACTCAATGATAATGTAGCTTTCTAATAAAAAAAAAATATTACAATAGATTTAGTACTTTTTGAGTACATTAGCTACATACAAAAATACAAATCTTTCCTCATTATAATATTAGTGTAGATAATACTGTTACAAATAATACTTTCTTAGAAAATCCTAGTTTTACTATATTGATTAAAATCTAATCTATTATGTCAATAGGATTGCTTTAGTGTATTTATTTTGGAATGTCATTTAGGAACAGGTTGTGGCGTTAATACCCCTCATTGATAATATTTAATCCGCATCAGGCATCGATGAACCGGTTCTGGACGACACGGTTCCTAAATTACAATTCGAATTTAATCTGGTGACGCTAATTGAGTTTTTATTCGTGTCGTATCGAAGGCTTTAGATAAATTGTCATTCATATAGATTTTTTAATATTATATTAGGTAAATTGGAAATGTACAAAATTGGAATATTACAAATCGGGCTGGGTCGGTTTATGTCTTCTTTTCTTGGAGTTGTTAAATTACCATAGAGGAATATTTATAAGATCACGTAAACTATTTTGGTTTGCAGGGTATTTTCTGTATATTAAATGTGTTTAAGCATAATATTTTTGATCCGTTTTCTGATGTCCGTAACACAAGTGCTTTAGGCGACTTACCTTGGAGTTAGTCCGGTCAATATATGAGGTGTTGTGTGTGAATTTATTATTTATTTTTGATATGCATTATCATGATTTGTTTAAATCAGATTGTATGAAATAAATTCTCATGGGTATAGGGTGTCTTTAGAACAATACATTGCTGACTGACTAGTCACTACGCTAGACACTACGCTACGCTGACTAGTCACGACATATAATCGCAGGGCCTAAATGATAAGGGTTACAAAGTTGAAATATTGCACAGGGGCTCTAAAAACGCAGGGGAGAAAGGAATTTTAAAAAATACACCCATAAAGGGTAAAACGGGGATGCAAAGTTAGTATGAAACTATGCTGTTTTTGAAGTTATTTAAATGAAATTCAGTATAAAAGTTCTTCATTAAAATTCATGATTGACGTATAAAACATTTTTTCGAATGTCATCCCTTAAGGGGGGTAAATGGTGAGTGGAATGTTAGTATGAAAGTTTTAGTTTATACTAATGTCAAAGCAAAAATGAATTCGGTCGTGGTGAATGTAAGCGTCTCCTTAGCCTAAAGACTATATTTTTTTCTCCCTCACTAATCACTCATGGGCGTATCCGGCGGTGTGGGCGGGGGGCATCTGCCCCACCCTGGGGCCTGGATAATGTTATCTACTTTTATCGATAAAAATTAAGAAGACGACTTTTTTGCAATTGGTTTACAATACAATATTTTTACAACTAAACATTACTCGGCACGTTCGTAAATACCTAATACTCACTAATACTCGCTAGCAGCAATGCGCGGCCGCGCGCCTATACGACACGACCAGAAAATTACCTACCTTATAAAAAAAGCGATTTGTCCCCCCTGGGCCAAAACCTGGGTACGCCAAAGCCTGCGCTAATAGTTTCATGAGGTAGACCTGTTAAAAAGGTCTTCTACAGTGGTACCTCACTCTCACCTATTTCTATCATCAAATAACAGTATTCGCATTAGGTATTGTGTTCCGGTTTGAAGGGTGAAAGAGTCAGTGAAATTACTGGCTAATGTGACATAACATTTTCAAGTCACAAAATTGGGAACGCGCTTGTGATGTCTTTTTGATATGACGAGCGACTGCGATGCGATAGCGCATAGCATGCTTGTTGCTGACCTGGTCTTAGAAAAAAAATAACCTCTAATCATACATAAGCAAGCTATGTGTTCATAAATTCTATTATTTTGCTTAATTTGTTATAGGTATCGACGGAACTGGTTTAAACAGGTACAGCTTCTATTGTGGAGAACTTCGATAACACTAAAAAGGGATATTAAAGGCCAATTATTTCAGTTATTTATAAACGTTGTAAGTACAAAAAAGCCCCTCTCTTCTTTTTCATGTGTTTGTTATTATAATATTACTTGTAAAGATACAAAACGTATTGTAAATAGATAGATCTGCATGTTGGTATACTCTATAATTTTCTTTAAAATAAAATTTATTTGCTACCTCAGAATGCCTCATTATATTATTTATGATATCATTTTTTTATCTATGTGCAAAGAATGCGATTCGTAAATTATTTATTTACAACGAATAATTAAAATTTCCAGATGATATCGTCGATGATAATTGGCTCGTGCTATCTAGGCGTATCAGGGACGACGCAGCGGGGGGTCCAGGACGTAAGGGGTCTTCTGTGGCTCATGACCAGTGAAGTCTCCTTCGCTGTTTCCTACTGCGCTCTGTTCGCCTTCGAGGCAGAGTTGCCATTGTTTAAGAAGGAGGTTGGAACATACAGTTGTTCAGCCTATTTGGTTGCTCGGTTTTTGGGATACGTAAGTTTTAAAATTTGTTAATGATTTAATTTTCTTCTGTTTAAGAACTGTCTCCAAAATTGAGTGTGTGTGTGTCGATCTTTCGCCACGAGCATTTGCATAAATATGATGATAAATACAAAAATAGACTATAGTTAAAATGTTTTTGTGTTATTTTTTAAATAGCGGTAACGTTTTGGTTGTGTTCTTTCTTGCTAAATTGATTAATCGAAAATCATGGAGTGACCTAGTAATTCGGATAGCCATGGTCTGCTCTATAGTAGAAATCAGATTTATTAGAAGAAATGTAGTTGCTAGATTCATTTATTTTAGCATTTACCTACACCTAATTTAATATAAAAACAAATCTTATAACTCTTGAATTAAATTAATAAGTCCTCCCTCTATATCAGTCGTGACATCTTCTTACCAGTAGTCTTTTGTCGATGACGTGGCAAAGATATACTTAGTCCGGGAAAAACTTCTTAACGTCCCTACAGATTTAATCAATTATAATAAATATTATTATTTAATGTACAGTTTGATCCAAATAGAGAGATAGTATTACTAGAAAGAGGTTTGTGACTCAATTTACAGTCGCAATATTTTTTTTATGATGAACATATAAGTTTATTTTTTCTTTTTATGCTACTAAATCGAAGGACGGTTCGCGTGATTGTAAGCGTCACCGCAGGCTTTAGACGCTCATAGTGTCACAAGGATATCACTAGCGCGTTGCCGACCTTGTGACCTGAAGATGCCACATTACCCAGTAATTTAACTGCCTCTCTCACCCTTCAAACTGGAACTCAACAATACGAATACAGCTATTTGGCGGTAGAAATAGATGAGAGTGAGGTTCCAACGACAACCTTTGTGTAAAATCTACCTCTAGCATTGTTAAGACAGGACAAAGTCAGCTTCGTCTAAAATAATGTTTAATCTACGTTATAGTGTTAACCTGAAACCATACATTGTCTTTCAGAGCCAACCTTAGTTATCTAAAGATTTATAAGTATTATAAGTTTTTTTCGATGACGGATCAGTGTTTTAACTTTAATTAATTGCAAACCTCAGATTCCACGATGCCTTATATGGCCTGCTGTATTGGTGTTGCTGACGACGTTGGCCGTGGACCTGCCTGACCACGCCACGACTGCGTTCCAGTTAATCGTCATATTATCCGTGGTGGCTATTGCTTCTAGTGCTTATGGTATGTAACAAGAGGTTTCGTTATCATATTTTGTGTAGATTTGAATGAACACTTAAGTTATTACTTATATGAAGAAGTTGATATCTAGATTAGAAAATTGAGCTTTTTTATCATTATCATATCAGCCGTAAATCGTCCACTAATGGACATATAACTCCAACGATTATTGTTAATAAGGTAGGCTGTATGCGGCCAGCATCCAGCGTGATCCATCGGTTCTCGACACTTCGTCTGCAATTTCTGTACTAACCATAATTCTGCCAAAGTTAAATTAAAGGTTTTATCACTTTATGGAAAAAAATGTTTTTGATCGACTTATATAGAGAGTAAAATAAGGGCAATTATCTAGATCAACACGATCAGGAAAAACTGTGACAATTGTTTCATCATCATCATTGTAGCCGTAGAAAGTCCACTGCTGGATACAGGTCTCTCCAAGAAACGGGGAATCTGCCCATGATTGCAAGCGTGGTGGTTATTGCAGAGCGAAGCTTCTCGACGGGAATGCTGCTGCCCATCTCGGCCCTGTTACATATGAATTATGCTTATTTCGATGGATGTATTTGTTTAATTTGTCGGATTCACTGCTTCAGCTTCTTACGACACCTGGTATAATATTATACTTATCTAATACTATACTATAATATATCTTATGGTTTTTATAACGAATTATAATACGAAATACCATAATCCCGACGTGCTAGTAAATACCGCGTGCGAAACTACTACATTGACATATGTCAAGCTATATTTAAAGGATTATAAATTAGGCTGACAATGTCCTTTCCCTGTAAGGTCTAGGCATGGGCGCCCTATTCACCTCCAGCGGCGTCATGAGCGACGTGATGCCGTGCGCTGACCTGCCCCTCTTCCTAGTGGCGGGAGCCTTCCTGAGAATCTCGTCCATGCCGGTGTGGCTGTACCCCGTCAAGTATCTCTCGCACTTTTACTACGCAATGGATGCAGTCAGCAATATTTATTGGCGACAGATCGATTATATTGGTAAGTTCAAAATGTCAATCCTATACATACTCGTATGTGCTTAGACTAATTTATAAATATCTATTACTAGGTGTTGCTAGCGGCTTTGATTAGTTCGAACCTCGCTCAGGCAATCCGGTGATTATGTAACTTGTGAGTTATGTTTCATATTTGTATTCGTATATATATATGTATATATATATATATATGTTCAAACCAAACTTTTAAGCCGATCCGGGTCGTTAGTATTATATATAAATACAATTGGTCGCAATTTATGATCAAATGGCTTCGCTTAAAACAAGTAGTTTTGACTACAAAATGATTACCAGAGCTTGGGCCAACGACCTATAACCCAATGGCCATGTCAGTATAATGGTCAATCTGACACCACGCTGTTCGGACAAATGGGCGGTTAGATAACTCGAATAACACACGGACGGGTTAATTGATTTTGTGTTTAACAATGTATATGGTGATCAGTTATTGTGTCATAATACTGATGAGTTTATTTGTTTGTATAAAGGCGATAATCTCAGAAACTATTTGAAAAAAGTACTTGTTTTTGTACCACAAATGTGGCAAACAGTAACCACTTGTTTGCCACATTTGTGGCAAATGGTCGATCCAGGCATCATTCTTGTGTTGCCGGACCTCTTCATCCCCTTATTTTAGCTCCCTATACTATAAGTCCTCTGACTATAAAACCTACCAACAAGCACCTAATTTTTCAATCTTTAGGAAGTGAATATTATCATTATTGTATTTAACTTCTTTAATAGTTTCAGTTAACGCTTCGGAAATTTAACGGTTTTGAAATTACTAGCTTTCTCGTCCCGGATTCGTCCACGTGCTTCATACACCATATTAGCCATTGGTATCCCACAGATGGACATAGGCCTCCAAAACGGGGAGTTTTGCCTATAATTGCTGCGCTGGGCAAGCGTATGGCAATCTAGGAGCGGAGCTTTCACGACTGTGATGCTGCTGTCCGGGGTGGACCCCGTCCTGTGCATTTGAGCCGCACTGATTCGGATGGATATACCGTCGTACTGTCGGTTTTGGTACCTTAGTCGCCTCTTACGACACCTGGTGCAGTGGGAGGCACTTGAATCTCTCCGCATAATAATCCGGTGTGTAATTGAAAAGATCTAAGCATAGGGTCAAAGAGACAACAGAAAGCGACTTTGTTCAATTCTATGTAGTGATTGATGGCGGTATATCCATCTGAAACATCGTAGCCTCAATACAGGGGATAGGCAGCAGCATCCCCTTTATTTTATTCGCTTCCTCCTTAAGAGACGTTCTAAATAATCCACAGCAATCAAACCCGAAGTCGGCAAAACGCTGTAAAAAACAATTGCAAAAACATCGATAGCCGTTGCTAAGACTGAACTATGTACTTTGGTACTAATTATAACTATTATGATTAATATAAAAATAGATACACATTTTTTACAAATACGATGTGTTTAACTTATTTTTATAATACGGCCAATGTCTTACGTTTTTTATGTTAACAATTTAATAGCATGAAAAACTGTGGACGTTGGGCTTCGGGCATAAAAAAATTAACTAGCCAGCATGTTTTGTAGTACTCGAATGAATAATCAAGAAGCAGAGACAATGACGCAACAAGAATGTTATTTGTCAGAGTGTCAATTATGGTTTTTGCTTGTTCTTTTATAACGATGTGATATATCAATTGGTTTCATTTTTTCATTTCATTTCATTCACACTACATATCATGTATTTACACATTACTCCGAGATAAGCCACTTAAGGCACTTGTCTTATTGACATCAGGCAACAGAGGAATTAGGATATTAAACAACGTATGAATTGAAAGACAAATAAATAGATAAATAACCTAGACCTTTGGCGCAGAAGACAGGATCACTTCAATCTGCGCCATTGGGCCGGTTAAATAATTCCTAGGCAGAAAATAAATCTAGATAGAATAAAATAATGAATCATACTTGATACACCGGCCACAGAAAGATTAAACGTGACAGAGTGATATAAGCAAAATATTTTTTCATTTGTTTTTTTAGACTAGGTCGACAAACAAGCATACAGTCCTCGTGATAGTAAGCGTCACCGCAGCTTATACGAGTAGATGCTCGTAATATCACAAGGATATCACTAGCGCGTTGCCAACCTTACGACTGTAAGATATTTTGTCACATTACTCACTAATTTTACTGTCTCACTCAACCTTCAACCTGGAACACAGCAATGTGAACACTACTATTTGGTGATTTAAATAAGTTAGGGTGAGGTATGGTACGCAGAATTTGTAGGTCGCACTTAGAAGGCATTTTGTATAAGATGTACTTGTTCGACAGACCTTGTGTAATGTTGCGCAGTGTAATGTCAAAATCCCTACTAATATTGTAAATGCGAAAGTAACTCTGTCTGTCTGTTTGTTACGCTTTATCGCTTAAACCTCTCGACCGGTTTTGATGAAATTTGGCACAGACAATCTTTAGATCCTGAGAAATGACTGAGGCTATTTTTCAATTTGAAATAAGGGTTGTAAGGGGTTTGAAAGGGGGGATGAAAAGTTGTAGAAACTTGGAACTTATTTTTCAGGCCATTGATTCGATATAAATAAACATGACATTCAAAGTTTATATAAGTTAAGGTAAAGTATGGTACCCAAAAATCTATTTCACGCGGACGAAGTCGCGGGCACAGCTAGTCTAGGGTCTATTTCATATAAGTATGAGTGAGATTTATTGACCTATCATTGCTTAGTTCCCGCGTGAGCGCGCCTCAAACGTTCTTGGCCGGTCCATCGCTATTGGATAAGGTATATTTTTTTACGAGTTAGTGTGATTTGGTTAATTAGGCCGTTATCAGAGGAAAAAACGGGCATTAATTTTAATGGTATCTATAGTGCTTTTATACAGCGTTGAAAGATTGATTACTTTCACATACAAAAAGGTTGGACTCGACGTTTATCGTCTATAAATTTATGGTCAAAGATAGTCTTGACCAACGAAGTGAATAGGTCGTCGGTCGAATTAGTTGTTTTACATATTACTTTTGAGGCTCACTCGTTTGACTGCAAAAGTGACGTTTGCAATATTTAACTACTTATTTAATATAAACGCAAAAGTTTGTATGTGTGGATGTTTGTTCTTTTCAGAATCAGGCACAGATATAGGAGTCTGGGATAACATATATAGGTACCCTACTTTACGTTCCGGATGAAAACACAGTATCCGTGGTATAAATGTGGTTTTTCATCGTCATATTTTTTTAACTAGATGTCGAATCAGGGGGTACGATGTAGGCCGCCCAAATGGGTCTTGCTCCGATTCTGCAGGATCCTCGGGATCGGAGTAAGACCTAAAGCTATCAAACGTTTCGAAGTATAAGGAGTAGACCGAGATGTAACACAGATGGTCCATGTAGAAAACAATTAACAAACATTAAGCTTCCATTAGACACTTTCAAAAATATTAAATACAATGTATCTTTAGTTTCTAACGATAGGTGGCTACTATTTTGGATATAAAATATAAGCTACCAGAACAATCTTTGACGGACTCGTATAGTTTATATCGCTGATAAGTGAGATACAGCCTTGGGATCGGTTCCTGCACCAAAAAGTAATGGTCTTGTAGCAAGGCCTGTCTGGTACATTGGGTTCTCACAGTGTATGTTAAGTAGTTTTATATTCACATCCATGCTAATAGTACAAAAGTATTTGTGTGTCTGTTTTGTTTTTCTATATTTTACGACTAAGCAACAAACTGTCGTGATTTTTATGAATGGGATGTGGAAGTTTGTAGCATGTCACAATTTTCAAGGTAGAGAGTTGCGACATGGTCCAAATTCGAGTGAGAAATTCAAGCTTAATTTTTAGTGGAAATTTGCCCCCGAACCCTGAAAAGAGGGGATGACATTTTATATTAGGCTTTTCACAGTTTTCAAGGAAAATAAAGATGCCCAAATAGAAAGGCATGATATCGTTTACAGTAGCATACTAAAATAATATTTTTTCCAAGTTCTCTTTTGTGTTCTAAATAAGGAAAGAAGAATAGTGCAAATTATATTCAAAAAGGTGTATAATGCTGATTATGATGAAATAAAGAATACAGTTATGCCAATCTGGTGTTATATATTTAGTTATAATTTCCATTTTAGATTAGGTTACTGATATCCGCTTCTGCGGGTACCCAAATCAAGCAGCGCCACAAATGAATTTTTGAAATGTTGCGCAATATTTAATCAAATTGGGGGTAACATAATTTTTCAAATTGGACATACAAAAAGAACAGAACACAAATGTTAACAGAATATAATAAAAAGGGGTAGGTTACTTTTGTTTTTATTTTACCCACAAATCGGAATTTCTTTTATGTCTAACTTTAGATTTTAGTATGGTAATTATTGAGAGGAGGGTTAATAACTTAATTTATTCTATATTTAATTATACTATTCATATTATTCATTTATATATTTATTTTACCTATATATATTATTAGTAACGTAGTTAAACAATAGGAAGCGTTAACATACATAATATTGTGCAACAGTTCTAGAACAAAACAGCCTTGGCGCAGCGTACTTGGAGTTTGTTAAACCTAGCTACGATGGAAAAAACGCGTAACAAAACCAGTCTTGTTCCATAATTTACTGGATTTTGATCATTAAAAGATGAATCGGTAACGTTGATTGATATTTGTGTGGATGTGTGATGTTTGAGATTAATTTTATTTATTTATTTATTTAACTTTATTGCACAAAATGTTACAAAATGTACAAATAGCGGACTTAATGCCAGACGGCATTATCTCCCAGTCAACCATTACCCAAAACTGAAAAAATATATATATAGTGGTGCAAGCAATATATATACAAAATAAATAAACGTGGCATACATATTTGTATAAATAAACGCAATAATATAAAAATATATATGTATATATATACATATACATAAAATAACGTACATCAGAAATAGTGTTATAAAGTTAGAGAAGCATCATCAGTGAATAAAGTACGGAGACAGCGTTTCAGGATAAATTTGTTTGGGGATTGCTTAATATCCAACGGAAGCTCGTTCCAGAGTCGAATATATTAATATACATATTTTAAGAGGTAAACCTTGAAGAAAGCCTCAAGTAAAGAATCGTAACTTCTCGCGTATCAGATGGCGGTATATCCATCTGATAAAGCGTAGTTTAAATGCAATAGTATAGGGAGTATTAAACATAGCTTAAATACTGTGTGTTGCGCGTTCCCATTCTATTGCGAATTATATAATTGTAAAAAGTCACTTCTTTGGGAAGAACCGAAAGGCTGGTGAGTGGTATTTCACACGGTAAACAAAATAATGTATATTATTATATCACCATAAATATTTGTAAAATACGTCAGTGTTTGACTACTATTATAATTAGCATATAAAAATTTATTAATTAGATTTGCTGAACTATTATTCTCAAAAGATTTGCGCTATTACATTTTTTAAGAACTTCAGTGTTACAACGCTTAACTTTAAATAGAAAATATTATTATGTACTATGTACAAAATAGAGGTGCCGTGAGGTATCGGAAGCATAAAATTGCACCTCCACCTGCACCAGGTGTATTAAGAGTGAGTTTCTTGCAAAGCATCCCCGTCGAGAAAGCTGCGCTCTACGATTGCCTCGCTTGGCCAGGGAAATTTACCCCATTCCTGTATGATGATAATGAAAATACAGGTTCCGGTTCCTTGAACATCTTGGCTTTCAGATATTTATTAATATATTATTTTGATATACTAAATATTCAAACAGATAAATATATAACGAATTCAACGATAATGGAAATATATCTTTATTTTATGATACTTCATGGTGGGAGGGGGGGTAAAATATGATAAAACGTTTTAGTGCTTGGACATGGCAATTATTTAGTATTCTATTATTTTATTTGCATTGAAACGACTGTATCAAAAGCGGGTTTGTATTATGTATTCTAATATTTATTGGAGTTTATTTTTGATATTATTATAAATCTAGATATAATATAAACCATATTATATAAAGGCTAGTCTCTACTTTGATCCAAAATTTATATTATTGATAGATTTTGTGATTTCTATCTAATTTCGCGGAGGGTTCTTAGTGAGGCATAGTAACGGAAGACTGGTGTCGACCGTAGGTCGTCGCAGTCGCCTGCATATTTGTGGCTGAGCAACATCTTTAGAGATCTGCAATTAGAAAGTCTTGTAACAACATGAGGTAGACCTCATGTTGTTACCTCACTCTCACCTATTTTTATTCAAATAGCAGTGTTCGCATTGCTGTGTTCGGTCTGAAGAGTGAGAGAGACAGTGAATTTACTGGATAATGTGGCATAATATCCTCAAGTCACAATGTTGGTATCGCGTTGTCACAATGTTAGTGACATAATATATTATATATATCTGCTTGCTTGTCAACCTGGTCTTATTATAAATATACAACATCAAAATAATTTAAAGCTTCTGTGGGACAATGAAATAATAAACTCTTTATTGTACATATAAATAAGAACAATAATTGTGAAGTATAATGGGCTGTCTTATCGAAAAAAGCGATTCCTTCCAGGCAACCTCAGGATAGAAAAGTGCCTATAAGAGAGAATATAATATAGTATAATAGGGCTAACTAAAGATAAGAGGTGTACATAAGTTACATATAGTGGTAATATATTATATATCCAAAAAAATATCAGATGTTAATGTATAGACATATAATCTATACATTAACATCTAATAACTTTTGTAATGATATTATAGATATATATAGGTTCTTGAATGGAGACTACGTTCCGGCAAGCGCAGCGTAGGGTGTCCACCCGCAAGATGGACAGACGATCTGATTAAAACCGCAGGATCGCGGTGGACACAGGCCGGATACAACCGGTCCTCTTGGTGATTACTTGGGGAGGCCTATGTCCAGCAGTGAATGTATAGATAATGAATTATTTAACTATAAAGAAAGGTAATACTCTTTCAGAAACCGTTTATACACATGCAAGGACTGTGATCGTCTAATGCTTAGCGGAAGTGCATTCCACAAACGAACAGCCTGGGCCGTAAAGGATTTACTGAAAAACGTTGTAGCTTTCGATAAGTAAAATATTTTCTTTTATAACGGTGAAGTAGCTTAAAAGACTATCAATTACAAATAAACAACTGTCCTTTAGTAAGGGCGGAGTAAATTTGTACCTCCAGGGGGAGGTACTATTCTACTAGGATCTTATGCCACTTGGTATAGGATTATAAAGTGGGATATGTCGCATATGTAACCGTAAATCAACCTGAACCAGCGTATCTCAATGCACAGGGCGGGGATGGGCAGCAGCATTCGCCTGCCCAGCAAAGCAATTATGGGCAAAATGTCCCCTTTCTTGTAGAAGCCTTTGTCCAGCATTATGTACTGTTTCTTGGATATTATAAGTAAAAATATAATATTTCGTTGCAGATTGTGCGTCCAATTCTACCGGCCTTTGTGTAAACGATGGCGCGTCAGTTTTAGCCGAGGTTGGGTACTCCACAAACTTCGTCCTGCAGGACAGCCTCGGTCTGGTCTTCGTCACCGTCATGTGGATCGGCCTGGCCTACTTGGGCTTAAAGAGAGAGGAGCGCAAGGGATATGCATATTAGGATGACTACGTTACTACCTACTACCTTTGTTATGCCTACCTTCAAGGATTCGGAGGAGAACCCACGACCTTATGCAGCAAAGGTCGTGGGTTCTATCCCCACCCAAGACTTAATAATTATATGATGAGTATTCGACATGTTTGTTCCGTGTCTGGGTGTTATTATATGTATATTTTTGATTAATCTATTGTCTGATATCTGTAACACGAGTGCTTTAAGCCACTTATCACGGAATTTGGTGTCATCAATGTAGTGTGAATTTGTGTTGCAAATGGGATATTATGAAAAATTCAGGTAGGAGTAAAATGTTTTAGCTCTCCTCAACTCTGTCGTATTAAAGCATCGAGCTAACAATAATTTTTACTTTATTCATATCTGAGACTACAGAAATAACAACAGCACGTAGGTATACTACTTGGGTTTGTGCCACAACTGAACAATATTCGGATGCCTGGTGTAGCAGGCGATTGTTTTTTATATTTTAAAGCTTAGATATTTCTAGTATAAAAATGCAAAGATGTATAAAGATTTTTAATGATATTTGTTATTAAATAGAATAAAAATGTTAAATATATATAAAAAAAAACTAAAACATTGTTTTAAACTAAAAAAACTAACGCAGTAGCTCATCACAATTTCTTCCCCGCTTATTTCCTAATAGGACTGTTTAATCAAGAACAACTCCAACGTGATGTACCGGCAGAATAGAATAGTACCTCCCACTGCACCAGGTGTTGTAAGAGGCGACTAAGGTTCCAGAACCGACAGATGACAGTATATGAATCCCAAACAGTGCAGCTAAAATGCACAGGACAGGGGTGGGCAGCAGCTTCCCTAGATAGCTGCGCTCTACGATTGCCAACACGCTTGCCCAGCGCGGCAATTATGGGCAAAACCCCCATTCTTGGAGAGGCTCATGTCCAGCAGTGGACTGATGAATCTACAAATGATACTCTATTATTAATTAACTTTATGACAATACCCATGGCGTACATTATATTTTATAGATGTTTATACATAATCACTCAATTTAGTCTATAAAAAAATAGATTGTTCTCTTTTCTCTGTATACCAATATGCCAACCTCTTAAAGATAACCACAACTCCAAGAACCTGGAAGGTGCAATGCCGGCCTTTCATATAAAAGTACGTTCTTTATTTAAAGAGGTATATTAGAAGAGAGAAAATGTAATTATTTAGGCAAATAGTATATTGTAATATAAATTCTGCTAAATAAAACATGGGCACTCAATATACTGGCGTGCCTTTACTCCTCTTGGCAACCATTCCAAACGCGATAACATGAAACACAGCATACAAAACCATTAAACAAATACAATTCCTCCAAAAATCGTCTTCATCATAACCAAACCTGTTCAGAACACCTCCACCAGTTCTAATACACGGCATCTCTCTGATGTTTGCGCACTGGATTGTCCTGATAGAGTTCCACTGCAGTATGGAGATGCATTCGACGCCATAATAGAATCCGGATATGAAGCGAAGCCAAGAGAAGTGGGGTGAAGCACTCGCCAAGTTGAGGTAGATTCCGGAGAACATAATGCCGATGAGGTCGTGAGGCACTGATATTAAGGCCGCCGTTTCCAGCTTGTCAAATACGGCTGAAAGGAATGAACCTGGAAAGTCAACCGTACTTACCAATGAGATTAAAACATAAATCGATTAGTTTATATTATGTTCTAAAATTTGCGCGTTTGCCGTGAGGAACCGGCAGAGTAGAGTTGTACCAGATGTCGAAAGAGGCGACTTAGGTACCGGAACCTACAGATGGCAGTATATCCATCCGAAATAGCGCAGCTTAAATACTACAAGGTGAAGATAGGCAGCAGCATCCTTGACGTGAAGATTCGCTCTTTGATTGCCATCAGGCCTGCTTAGCGAGGCAATTATGGGCAAAATTCACCCTATCTTGGGGAGGCCTATGTCCAACAGTGGACTTCTTTTGACTGATATGATGATAACATGAATAAAACTACTCTTTAACGGCTTTAAAACGCTGTTTATGTATTTTTTTACATTTTTTGTACAAGATTTTGATTACCTTCTTAAAACAGTTGCCGCAAAGTAATAGAAACGTTGAACTTAAAGTAAATAGTTTCTTAAAGCCCTTAAACGAGCAATTTTATTGTCAATTGGCTTATCTTTACTTTAATAAGCATGACATACCATTGTAGTTCAATGACTAGGGATTGTGTAAATAAGTTTTATTTTATTGTAAAAAGTTAATTCTAAAAGCAGGAGATATGGTAAAAAGGAAAGTGCTTTATCAGTGTATATTTTATTAGGTCAAATTACAATCAGATCATTTAACAATTGTGAATTTTGATATTTGTAGTATAATAAATAAGAGCTAAAATACAATAAGACAACCCGTATAGCATAGCAGTGTCACCTTTTTTCCCACACTAACAGAATTATCAATAGTTCTTGCGTGTTTTGGCACCTTCCCCGTGTCCCTCCCAAATTATAAGACGGGCCCGTTGGCGCAGATGGTAGTGATCCAATCTTGCGCGCCAAAGTTCGTGGGTTCGATCCCCACGCAGGATAAATATTTATAAGATCATATTTATGTTTGTTCAATATCTGGGTGTTAAATATGTGTATTTAAGTATGTAGTATATTTGTGATTCCTCTGTTATCTGATGTCCGGAACACAAATGCTTTGACCGACTTATTTTGGAATCAGGTCAATGTATAAGATGTTGTAGAAAAAAATAATATATAATATAAATCTTTATATTTAGAACAGACAAATATATGTGATTTTTTGTCTTTAATTAATATATTCTAAAATTGTATAGTATAAAATGCCACAGCACCATTGTCTATTAAAAACTATTTGTTAGTATGAAAGTTTTAACTTAATAGTAATTCTGGCCCCGTATACTCCTTATGTTTAAAGTTTCATAAAATACGATTATCTACAGCAACAAAACACTTTAAACCTAGACAAACTAAAACTTTAATAGACAGGCGTCCCCCTACTTCTTTTGATGACCATGATAAAAGCGATCATATGAGCAACACAGTACATAATTGTTAAACAAATACAATTCCTCCAGAAATCCTCTTCATGGAAACCGAATCTGCTAAGAACATCAGGACCGGTTTTGATGCAAGGCATGCCAGGGACGTTGACACATTTAATGGATTCAATAGAGTCCCATTGGAGAATTGAGATAGATTCAACTCCGTAGTAAAAGCCGGAGAAGAATCGAAGCCACGCGACGTAAGGCGAAGCGCTACCCAAGTTAAGGTAGATGCCAGAAAACATGGTGCCAATTAAATCAAAAGGTACCGATACTAACGCCGCCGTCTCCATTCTGTCGAACACTGCCGAGAGGAACGAGCCTGTAATTTTGAGAATTTAACCAATTAGAGATATTGATCTTGATTGCGATAGAGATGCATTGTTGGAAGAGATTAAGTCTTTTACGTTGATCCATAAAGTGGACGATAAAGGTTCCAGTTTAGATGTTTTAAAAGGCATTATACTCGTATCTTCTTTAAATTTGCTGATAAAAGTTATTAGAATTTATCGTGCAAGGTAGTAGAATTAGTAGGGACATTATTATTTTAGGTAACCTCGCAGGTACATTACATCGTGTCAATATACAATATACATTTATAAATTTAAAGCACATACCATAAGCGTTGGCATAATTAGCGCATAGAATGCAGATAAAGCTGAAGCCGAGCCAGCCCATGAATCCGCCATGGAGTCCAGCCACGTTAAATATCAGCGTTGCGAACAGAGTTGGTTCTATCACAGCCCGAGGAATCTGTTGTAGGAACAAGTAAATACAATTTTTAAACCAACAAAATGAGAGACACGCTTTTAAGAAATTAATGTTGTTATGCTTTAAGGACACTCAATTACCTATTTGTTTAAAGGAATCATGAGGGTCATCAGTTATTTGTGTAAAATTGTAAATAGCAAATCTATATACTCGTAGACTTTTTTTGTATTTTTTGACGATTTGAAAGTGCCTATGATAGGCCTAATTAAATAAGCATATATTTGACTTTGACTTCTTGAAAACATGTTAGCCCTGAGAATAGATATCTTATAAATAGAATGTCAAGTACGCACAATTAATTGTCTAACTACAAAATATTAAGGTTGGTAGACTAAAATTGATGTAATCAAAAGTCAGAGATCAAAAATATTGATGATTCCGGAAATTACTCACCCAAAATATCATCTTAGACACATAATATGGCAGTGGTGCGTATAGCCCGCTAGCAGTTTCTCTTAGCAGAATTGGCACTTCGCTAGGGAAAGTGATAAAGACGGCGTAGATGAACAGGAATATGGTCTCAGTGATGGTCAGGTACAGCAGACCCTCCACGTTCTGGATGTCCCGTTGGTCCAATTCTTCGAAATGACCATGGTACGGTATGGATATTATAAGCCCTACAAACTAAAAGAAATCTTGTTAATTTCTAAAAATTCAATAAAGTATGTTTTCCATTTACAAAAATAGTCTCCCTTTTATTACCTTAAAAGTTTAGGCCGTCCGTTGATATATATATATATATATATATATATATCTCGAAATTGTATAAGTATTGAAAAGGACTGTGGTTCAATTGACAATATTTTTTTGTGACTTACCATAAGTAATACAAATTCTGCTATCCAAATTGTGCTGTTATGTCTCATCTGTTTTATATTTCTCCACATCAACCAGTAGAATTGGACGAAGTAATTCACCTTGACTCTGTAAAAAAAATTGTCATCAACCACCCATTTTAGAACCCCAGAACACCAGCATCTAATAATTTATTATTAGAATAAATAAAGTTATACTTACAGAGTCAAGTATCTTTCGAAAGTTTCATTCTGGAATAAAAGAAGGTATACTATTAATACTACAAATAACATTAATGTCTTGTGTTGATATACTGTTGTTAGAATTAAATACATCATTGATATCTCTCGATTCTAGTAATATTTCAGCTTACTGATAGTAAACGTTAAGAAATTGTGGACTAACAGTTCCACTAGTAAACATTCCTAATAAATATGATAAAATTTTAACGTTGGAACGAAAGGTTCAGAATACGCGTGTTGGTCGATATACATAATTAATTAGTTTCTAACCCAGTACAAACTGTATAATTATCAGAAGAATCAGATACATTATCATATCAGCCGTTGCACTTATATAACTCTTGGACACTTATATAACTTTTGGACATAGGCCTTCAAAAAATGGAGGAATGTTGCCAATAATTGCCGCGCTAGATGAGCGGGCAAGAAGTCGCAGAGCACCGCTTCACTACAGTGATGCTTTTGCCTATTCCCGTTCGTGCATTTAAACTATACTTTTTAGGATGTATAGGTCGTCATATATTGGTTCCAGTACTTTAGTCGCCGCTTGCGACATCTATTGTACTAGGTGTACAGGAGGGGATACTATTCTGCGCTGACGGTACCCACAGTAATCTGATGCATTAAAACCCAAAAATTAAATGTGTTAAATAGCATTTCCTACTCACCTTCTCATCAACTGTCCCATTAAAGTACTCCGTCTCATCTTTAACAACTCCAACTCTACTCTCAATTTCGGAGGCTATATCCGACCGCTGGTACTCGTCACAGATCTTTCGAATCCTGTCCCTGCTTTCCGCCTCTCTATCTAGTTGGATACCCAGCAAGGACACGTAGTACTCCGCTGCGTTGAATCCCACTGGGCATTTGTAATTCAACCTGATAAAAAAGCAGTTTATCTGTTGTCTCTCCATTTTATGCTTACTGTATGTATGCTCGTAAAGAATTGCATTTTGTCCTAATTATACTAATTGTATATGTAAATTTCTACATAAGACTTCATCAGTCATCCATGATTAGATAAATATAGGTCTCTTCAAGACATTTGAGAAAATTTTACCCACAATCACCGAAGTGGGCAATCGCAGTGCGTGGCATCCTTCCCCACCCATAACGATGATACCAGGTTAAAGTAAGCTTTTTCGAATGGAAATACCCATCTGTAGGATTTGACAACTCAGACGCCTTTTACATCAACTTTTTTTGGAACAGATACGGGCACTATTCAACTGCTTCATAGCATAAAGACACAATTTATCTAAAAAACATAATAATTAGTTACTCACGAAGCAAAGAACTGATCGGCCTGCTCAATCGTCCCATGGAAAGCTGTTCTTCCACTCGCCAACAACACCACTTCATGGAACAACTCGAAGACACCAGAGGCTGGCTGGTGCACGGAGCAAATAACCAGTTTCCCACCGGTCGCCAGCTTGCGGAGCCGGGAGACTACCGCGTTGGCGGACCAGCTATCCAAGCCAGTTGTGGGTTCATCGCAGAACAGAATTGGCGGATCGTTGAGGAGCTGCGACGAGGAATTTTACGGCTTCACTTTTTTTTGTCGTTTCGGTGACTTTACAGTAACGGTAGTCAAGTCATTGATACTTGGTAAATATTTAAAATGACATATTATCATTTTAAAAATGCATAATTATAAGTGGTAGAAAATAAATTCAAACATCTGATAAATTGATTCGACTCCAAGATAAGTCGCTCAAATCACTTTTTCTAACGTACATCATCAGTTAACAGAGGAATCACGAATACAATAATTAAATACATATTTTAACACACCATTACAGAACGAAGACTGATATTCAAGAGATAAATGTTTGTCTTGAGTGGGGATCGAGCCCACGTCTTTTGCGCAAAAGACAAACGGTATGATGAATATTTGTGTTTGTTCTGCGTCTGGGTGAAAAAATGTACTTAAGTATTATATTTTTCATTCGTCTACTATCTGATATCCGTAGCGGCGGCTGTGAGCTACTTACCTCGGAATCAGATCAATGGAAGAGATGCTGTGTGAATTTATTTAATATTATTACCAAGAGCGTCATCCCCGTTGAACATAATATTTTTTGGATTGTGACGTCACCAGAAGAACTTACCTGCACAGCCAAAGCGACTCTCTTCCGTTCCCCACCAGATAAAGCCTTCAGCTTGGTCCGCGTGCAGTTCGTCACGCCAAGTTCACCGAGCAGTTGAGCGATACGTCTCGTGCGGACGATTTTATTTGATCGCTTGTCCATCATAAGCCGAGCCTAAGGGACAAATATAATAACGGTCACTTAGTTATTTGTAAATGTTTTTTGAGTTATTCACCAACTCGACACAAGATACTAGACTTGTATCTAGTTAGTGAAACTTAAAAATTAATATAATTTAATATTACGTCATCTCGACACGCCGAAGTTCTTTTCACGTTTATGTTTTCGGCCACTGGACACGTTCAATGGACAGTGCGAAGTCCTACGTCTGACATGATGATGTCAAAGCATATTTCTAAATCATTATATAATTACTGGACACAATATTAATAGAAGACATGTGTGACGTTGATGGGTGCTTAATTATGCTCAAGGTTATTTCTAGACAAAGTGTTAAATGTCGTGGGAAATACAAAAAGCTTTGCTCTGCGATATTTAAAGCGTTTATTTTTTTATCTTACAAAGTCTGCAAACAATCATACGGTCCGCTTGATGATAAACGTGATCACAGCCTATAGACACTCGTGTCATCACAAAGATATCACTTGTGTCGCCAACCCTGTGAACTAAAGATACAATGTCACATTTACCCAGTAATTTTACTGCCTCTCACCCTTCAAACCGGAACACAGCAATGCGAACACTGGTAGAAATAGGTGAGAGTGAGGTACCAATGTAGACGACCTTTGTAAGAGGCCTACCTCTAAAAAGTATACATCCTCCTATTATATTTAATTTCTTTATTATCCACCCCAATTAATATGAATGATTATATTCCAAATTTTCAAACATATTCCACATCTTCAGTTAACAAGGTTGGCGGCTCATTTGTGATATTTTTGTGATGATACGAGTGTCTACAGGCTGCGGTCACGTATATCATCAAGAGGGCCGTATGCTTGACTGCTGACTTCATAATCTAAAAATAAACTATGGTGTAGACTAACTTCCTCCAGTAAATTAAAAAAAAGATTGTACATGCTCTACATCAATCTCCCAAAATTTGCCTAAGTAGGTATATAATTTGATACTAGATTAAACTTCAAGATGGAAGATTTAAATTGAATATCAAATTACGTACATGGAAATAAATAATTCATTTATCGTAATTTATTCTCAGATGTATGATAAGATCGCTAAAAAGCTAAATTACTAATATATTAAATAGATATGCCTTTTTGAAAAAAAAACAGTAAACATGTAACAGCTTGTCAAGTGGCTTCTGTGGTGTTAAAGCGACCGTTTCGTCAACTCATATCTTATATGAATTAGAGAGTTAAAAATTTTGTATCCCTTTAAAAAAAATTAGCGAATGCGGATGACCGAGAAATTTGACACAGTTCATGTTTCTCGACAGAAGTGTGTTAAGCTGTAGTATTATACTAACAGTGCCTGCGACTTCGTCCGCATAGAATATTGACTTTGGGGGATATAGTGAGTTTTAAGGCTTATTTATTTATTTAAATACGGAACCCGAATTATTTGAAATAAAAATATAGCCTATAACTTTTTCAATAAATGGATTATACAATACTGAAAGAATTTTTCAAATTGGACCAGGGGTTCCTGAGATGAGCGCTTTCAAACAAACAAATTCTTCAGCTTTATAATATTAGTATACATAAAATGCACTAGAAAAATATTGAGTTAATTAAAATAAGCATTACCTACTACAGCTTGAAAGACAAGCAAGATCAATTACAGGTAGATTTCATACTAATGGCGTTTTTATAAGCCTATTGTTCTCTCCTATTTTTATCACTAAACAGTAGTGTTCGCATTGCTGTGTTCGGGGTTGAAGGGTGAGAAAGGTAAGCCAAATTACTGGGTAATGTGCGCGTTAATGGTTCCTAGTGATAATATAAGCGTCTATAGGTATCTGCGATGCTTATTATCACTCGGAGAGTATAGTAGTTAATCGTCTTCTAAATATGAATAATGAAGAAAATAAGACATTTAAATTAGGTAAGCATTAATTGTATATATATCAGAGATAGATATCAGAGACTATATTCTCTATGGTCTCTATTAATCTATAGACATCAGAGATTATATTCTCTATGGTCTTATTAAATGTCAATTTTTTTATTATACTAATGACAACAACGAGAACTGAAATAAAGTTAGAAATAAATAAATGATTATGGTCGAATTTTGACCACTATTAATTTTGATATTTTCTTTTATGTTTAAATCAACAGGACATATCAAGGTTTTTAGAAGAGAGGAATAGAGGTTAATTTTGCTCATAAAAAATAATAATTTAATTATCTTTTAAAGATCCCAATCCAGGAGGTTAATTTTGCACTCAACAATAATATTTAACATAAGATCAAAACTTTAATCTGTTTATAAAATTGTTATAAGAACATTTTATAGAATAAATCTGATATATTTATTCTATAAAAGTTCTAATAATCTGATAAATTTATTCTATAAAAGTTCTAATAACCGTTTATTATCTTTAAAATATCGGTGCATATTTACCATGAACACAGTTCTTTCAATCGATTTAAACCTTAATTTCTGCTGAATTTGTTATAAATAAACGTCTACGAAAAAGGATAAATCAAAGTTTCCCTAATAGTTCAACGTTACCCGAATTCACTTAAGTAATACTAATAAAAAATAATTACTGTACATTTTTTCATAAGGTTTTTGCTACCAATGGAAAATTGCATTATCTAATAATAAAATAGGTTAAATTGTATGCCCAAATGCTTCCGGGAAAAGGATATACGCGGGATATATATACTCCAGTAAAGTCCCGAAGGGTTTCATTAGATCCTAACAATTTTAATCTTAATCAGTAATTACATATTCAATATTGTATTTCAAAATATTCCAAATATAGACATATATTATCGGTTTATAATGACCACACTGATGAGAGAGTACATCCTACGCAGAGGCATCGCACATCAGATTGAAATTTAAATTTTAAGATTTTAATTGAAGTCAAGCCGTTGACATTCACCGCCGGACGCCTGCAAGTAAGATGCCCACTGCTGAACATAGTGCTAACTGTAAGTTCCTATAGCAGCTGTCGTATGCAACCTATACTTTACATTGTATCGCCCCATTGTAATTACATAAAAAACATAATCCCGTATCAAAGAACTTAAACCAGTAAATCAACATAAACTGCTCATAACACTCATTAATGCTATCAAAAGCAGCAGTCATCGTTTCAATAATCTTTATGGCGTCTTCTATAAATCTCGCCATAAATAAATATATATATTGATTGGATTGAAGCAGTTGTGAAGCATTGTGAGTTTTTGATTAAATATTGACGTTACCGATGGAGTGATTAACATAATGTTATGTAAGAATTATTATGTGCCTATAACACTGTATAAAATAGCTTATATAAATTTATGAATGATCGCTGCAAGACGAGTGAATAAATTATAATTTTATTGTAGTGATGGTTTGGTTTAAAAGTTGAACAAATTTGTAATTGTCAGTAAGTTATTATCTGTTTTAAAAATTATATGTGCCGTGAGGCGGCGTACCAAGCGCCGTAAGAGGCGACTAAGGTACCAGAACTGACAGATGGTGGTATATCTATCCAAAACATTGCAGCACAAATGCACAGAGTGGGGATGGGCAGCAGCATCCCCGTTGCGAAAGCTTCGCTCTTCAATTGTCAACATTCCCCCTTTCTTGGGGAGGCTTATGTCCAGCAGTGGACTCTTAATGGCTGGTAAGATGATGATGCTGATTATTTATATTATTTTATGGCTTAGATTGGCCTTTGACCCAAAAGATTTTCACCAATTGCATGCAACGCTTTAGGACACTACATACATATATATATCACGCCTGTGTCCCATCGGGGTATTATTCACAATTTATTACTGTTCTATAAATGAACTCAGAAGAAGATTTATGTATTATTTTTATCACCAACTTGGTCAGTTGTGTTTGTAAAAATATGACGTCAAAAGACCAGACATTTAACAAAAATTACGTTCACGATAAATAGCTAAAAAAATGATTAGTAATATCTAATTTTGGGGTTGAATATACGAACAAACGCGAAGCAGTATTTTCTCAATTTTATTTGTTGAGAAGATTAAGTCTTTTCGAGTGAACTCATTTTAACTGTATTTTAAAAAAAATTACGATGACGTAAATACGATGTTCGAAACATAAAACAAAAGAATGTTAGTAATGAGTTTTGAATTTGTATGGACATATATGTTAAAGTTTTTGTATGCTATTGTGCTGTATGTACGAAACAGTATTTTCTCAATTTTGCTTGTTGAAAAGACTTCATTCGGATGGAATTCCTTCGACTGTATTTAAGAATTTAACGAAGACATTTGAATACAGTAAAACATAAAACGAAAGAATTATTGGAATAAGATTTAAATTTTTATTGACATATATGCTAAAATTTTTGTTTATCCTTGAGCTTGGTGACTGTTTATTACGCTTTAGCGACTGAACTAATTTACCAACTTTTATAAATTTTAGTACGACACCAAAAATAAACTCTAGGTAACTAGCAAAGATTAATTTTAATCCCCAAATATCCTCATGCGTTGCGATATAAACTGAAATTTACAAGAGGAGGAATTACAGGGAGGCAGCTAGTAAAACTATTTCTCTAATTGAGTCGTAGAAACACAAGCAATAAAAAAAACAAGAACACGTCCGCTTTTTAAGATTTTTTTGATAATTTCACACGGAGTTTAAATAAGACTGCCTTGTAGTAACCGAAAATTCAAATTTAAATTGTTAATTAAATGACCTGGGTTTTGAATCAGTTATAAAATAGTCAACTCACCTTTTCGTTTATTAGAATTATTTATTTTATGACCACATTAACCGGTCAATAAAGGATATCTATTAAAACTTATTTTATACAAACATTTAAATTCGAAATCAATCATGCTAAGAAATACGAGACTCAATAAAATTAGGTAGCCAAGTAAAATTAGAATATTAATGACACTTCTAGCATGATTATTTTGAATATATATATATATATATATATATATATATATATATATATATATATATATATATAAAGTAATTTATTTTTGTATATTTGTCGAAAATATATTAAAAATCTAGTCGATCAAAGTAGTTCGTTTACTGATTAAAAGCCACATTATAAACAAGTAGCATAAGTTTATTTAATATTTGTATTTATTCATTTATTTTATCCCGATATTTTTCTGAAGCTGAAATACGCTGGTAAGACCACGGTGTAAATAGTAATATTTTAACGCTGAGGCTGGCAAGGGTTCCATAAACACCAACTATTTAGTATTGATAAAACCATTATCACTATCAACTTTTCGTGTAGGTTCCTTTTTGGTTGCTCGTGTAATGAGCCTGCATTAAACTTAGTTTTAAGACCCGTCTGGTGCCGGCAGACTAGTTTAGGATAGGCCTTATTCACAGCAAATGACTCTTATGATCTCGTGGGGTCATCAGAGTCATCAACATTATGAGTATAATAGAATTTAATAGGTACTTAATTTTTCCGCTTTATTGTTTTTTTAAGGATACGAAAGTGCTTAAAATCGACCCATTATAATAAAAATAGGTGTTAGTTTTCTTTATTTACCTAATTGATATATATCTCAATAGCGCAGGTGGTAGTGATCCTATATTATGCGCCAAAAGTCACGGGTTCGATCCTCATCCAGCATAAACTTTATATAATGAATTATTGTGTTTGTTGTGTGTCGAAAATATTTATATTAGTATTATATTTGTGATTCCTGTTGTCTGATGTCCGTAACACAAGTGCGATACCTCGCATCAGAAGCAGGTTCATGTTAACAAGAATGTCTCGCACATGGGCTTTCGTAACAGTCGTTAGGCAGGATTAAAGGTTGCCGTTAAAACCGACACACCGTTATATACGAATAAACTAGCTGTGCCCGCGACTTCGTCCGCGTGGATTAGATTTTTTTGGGTGCCATACCTCTTTACCTTAACTTATATAAACTATGAATGTCATGTTTATTTATATCGAATCAATGGTAAGTTTCAAGTTTCTAGCTATAAAAATAGCGATACTTCTATACAATTTTTCATCCCCCCTTTCGACCCCTTACAACATTTATTTAGAATTAAAAAATAGCCTAGATCCTTTCTCAGGGTCAAAAGATTGTCTGGTCATGGATCATCAAAATCGGTTGAGAGGTTTAAGCGGGAAAGCGTAACAGACAGGTAGACAGACAGAGTTACTTTCGCATTTATAATATTGTATATTGTATAGTAGGTAATAAACGAGTGTGTATGAAAGGAATAAGGCGAGTAAACAAAGCGAGAGAGGTAAGCCAAGATCGTAGCAAGTAGAGATCCATAGTCTATGCCTGCCCCGATGGGATACAAGCGTGATGTATGTATGAATGAATGTTAGTGTGTGTGTGATATGTTGTCTGTTAATGTCAAATGAAGTGAGCCGTATCGACATCAGATGGTCACAAATGAAATCGGATATCGGTAATCGATCATACTTAAGCATTAATAGATGCATGTTGAAAACAGAGTACAACAGCTATTTCTTATTATCGCACAGCTCGCCACAGGTGTTCACACACTCACTTTAGAACAAAAATGGTCGGTCTTAGAGACAATTCATCACGCCTAAGCAAAGGTTTTCCGTGAGATACCGGTAGATAGCCTTGAGCGGCAAATAGAAATGTAATGGCAGAGTAGAATAGTACCTCTTTCTGTACCAGGTGTCGTAGGAGGCGACTAAAGTACCAGAACCGACAGATGGCGGTATATCCATCCGAGACTGTGTAGCTCAAATGCATAGGTTGGGGATGGGCATCCCCGTCGCGAAAGTTTGCCCAGCACGGCAATTGTGAGCTAAATTCCCTATTTCTTCATCCCTATGTCCAGCACAGTGGACTTCCAATCGCTATGATGATGAAGCAAAGGTTGTAACATGAATGAACTCCTTATATAGGACTTCAGTGTCTTGCTAAAGAACAAAAGGGAATAAATAGGTTTTGGAAGGGTGGGCAACGCGTGACTGATACCTCGTGAGTTGTGAACGTCTATAGGCTACCGCCAACGTCCATAGGCAACAAGAGGGCCGCATGTATGTCTGCCATCATTGAGGTATTTAAAAAAATAAGAGCCTGCGCAAAATAAGGTTTTCAATTAACTGAATCGTGTAAAATGTCACCGAGTACAGTCGATGCGTACGGTGTATGGTCATTTGTTGCCCGCATCGACGTACACGTGCATGTCAAGTTCTTTGTGTGCGCCTAATTACGTTTGATCTATTTTTTTTTTGGAAAATCACCGTAATTTTTGTATATTTAACTCTCTCGGTAATTTTTATACAGTGTACGTTTAGTTCTTTATATGCGTTATTTAATACAATACAAAAGAGATCTATTACGATGGATAAAAAGTACCAGGTGGACGCTACCTCTTATAGACAAGGGTTCCTTTTATAACACAGTGTAGCACTAAAAAAGGAATTTTGAAAATTCTTCCTCTTGGGGTATAATTGGGGTGAAAAGTTAGTTTAAATCTTTTCTGTATTTGAAGTTATTCGAATTCAATTCAGTATGAAGGTTCTTCATTAAAAGTTACGAAACACGTGTAAAACCATGTTTTCGAAAGTGGATGACTTTCGGGGCTAATAGGGACACTCCCTTAAATTTAGTATGAAAGTTTTCTTTTTATATATATATATATATATATTATAAACGCAGGGCTTATACTATAAGGTCAGAAAAATCTGTATCATATAGCCCACTTATCAATAATGGCTATAATTTATACAACACCAAGCTAGGACCAATAACAGCTGAGCATAAATGAGGCTAGCTTACTTAACGCAAAACCTCGGGACAATCCTAGTGCGACGTAATATCATTGGGTAATATGGTAGAAGACTAGCCAGTGATATCCTTACATGACTCGAGTATCTAAAGACCATGGTGACTCTGATTACCTTATTTATCTCGTAGCCCGTGCCGTTTACCATTCCAGAGAAATCATTCAAAATATCAAGCGTATGAATTTGGTTCCCACTCACCATAAACTCCATGTGTTCAGCCACGGTCAGATCATCGATCGCCAGATCCTCTTGGGGCAGGAAGCCTGATATCCTGGCGATCAGGTCAGCGCCCGCCAGGCGGCCATTCAGCATCAGATAGCCAGTCATGGCGCTCTTGTCGCGCCGACTGATCGCTGCCAGCAGAGTCGTTTTCCCGGCACCACTGTGGATTATTCAAGCAGTTAGCACGTTCAACGCGCGTTTCCGCAGATGGTAGTGATCCTATCTTGTGCGCCAAAGTTCGAGGGTTCGAGTCCCACCCAGAGCAAATATTTATATGATGATATTTGTGTTTGTTCTGTATCTGGGTGTTGAATATATGTACTTAAGTAGGATATTTATGATTACTCTGTTGTCTGGAGTTCGTAACACAAGTGCTTAAAGAGACTTACTACGGAGTCAGGTCAATGTATGAGATGTTGTAGTAATTTATTATTATTACATTGTTTCATCGAAATTAAGAGCATGTAGACTTGATTTAATGGACACACAATTAATCTCGTAGCTTGTCCAAAAAAATGGAAATGATTAAATTTACCGCGTTTTAAAGGCGTTTATAGTTTAATTAATCTTATGCTTATCACTCTACAAAATTTATTTTAGAAACAAAAAAAGGATAAATAACAATCGCCTATCTATATTTGCTTCAATTGCCCTTTATTTAGATTTAGTATCGACTGGTTTGCAAAATTAATAGAGATAAAATTAATTTAACACGACAAAATTTATTCAGCGAGATAACACTAATTCATTGTTTGTCAGTCACTCGATACAAGTCTTGATACGTAACTTGATCCTTCTGTGTTATTTAGGAAGTATCTGAAATAAAATATCAAAAACATCACATAATTAAATGTAAAATGAAATCCAGTATACCTTATAACATATTCAGTGTAATTAATCTGATACTGATACACTGGTGACAGTTTGTTTATCTATGTGGCTATATATTTATATCTCTATATAATGACAGCTAGGATCTTGGTTCCGTAGAATACAATAATGTTCAGATCTGAAAGCAAATGATTCTGCTTTGATCTTACAAGATCTAAGCAGAATCATTTGCTTTATTACACTCTAGAACAATTACTTACATTTTTATGCAGGAGCATCGTAGCAACAATGTACCAAAACGTTTCTAAAACAGTCTTTATTATAATTATAATAAATCCTCACAACATCTCATACACCTAACTCCGTTAAATTACAGATGCCAGAAAACAGAAATATCTCATATATGCTACTTATATACATACATTTAACACCCAGACATGGAACGAATACAAATATAATTATATAAATATTTACTCCGGTCATAAAATGTGAAAATTAAATAAACCGCGTTTTAAAGTCGTTAAAAACTATTATTGTGTTACATGAAGTAGATCTGACACAAAGGTCGTCTATATTGGTACCTCGCTTTCATATGCTGTATTCCGATTTAAAGGGTGAGAGAGGCAGTGATTGATATTACTGGGTAAATAATGTGACATAATATCAGTCACAAGATTGGTAACGCGTTAGTGATATCCTTGTGATATTACGAGCGCCTGTAGGCTGCAGTGACGCTTGATTGTCGACTTGGTCTAAGAAAAAAGGCGTCTGGGTACATTGTAAAATTGTGTTCTGTTGATCTCTTTGTGTTTATTATATTTGTAGTACGGGATACTTACTAAATTACCTTACAGCGCCATCTATTAGACACTTATGGCATTTTCTGATAATTATAACAGTTTAACATAAAATAAAGATATAACTGGTAATAAAAAAATATATTGCAACAAAAAATTGAGATATAAACTACCGTCCCTTTCAAGTTTGATTTAACTGATTTTAGATAATTAGATTTAAATCGATTCATTGGTTTGAAAATTAATTCCGGGCAAATAACATGACACTTAATTTCAATAAATAAATATAAAATCCACGGAAATGGACATAGATAAAATATTATATGAATACAACGCACAACCATTGCTAACTACCAAAAAACTATTTTCCATATAATACCAAGATAACATATACACTGCTATTTATTCACTAATTTAAATAAAATATCGTATTACATACTACCAAAAATACGGGTAATAAAAAGATCTTGAAGTTTTGTATTTCAGATAAGTATGCGAATTAGAGCTCCAAAAATGGCAGCTATATCAACACTAGAATCTAAACGATATACTTAAACTCGCGGTTAATCTACAGGGATTAATAGCATCAAGTGTATATAGAGAATACTTTAACTTTTAAAACATGTGCTCTTTAACTTTTTCATTTTTGATAAAATAATATATTTATATATATTGACCAATATATCTTAGGACAAAAAATATTTCTGATATTAAGAGATTCAATCGAAGGAAAATGACAGTAAATTATTGTATGTACGTTGTGGGTATCTTCTTTTAAAAATATCTGATGATCTATATATCAATGGTTTTATAACCTAAAAAATAAAGTTTCATACTAACTTTGGAGTAACTTACACTAGAGGGAAAAATTCCAAAAATCCTCAAATAAAGTTTCTAACCCTTATAGGTTAGACTCTTGCGTTGGTATGCAGTCAGTCAGTTTCTCAGTCAGTTGATCAGGTATATATATTTTGAGTTCGTTTAAGACATTTCGCAATGGCATAATATGTAAGATTGCTTTAAAAAGAATAAGGAAAACAAGAGTGTACGAGTTGTAATAAAATAAATGTTTAGATCTTTATAAAGATGTTTGATTTCTAGTTTTATATATTTATACCAGATAAAAATAATAATTGCTATATAAGGTTTTTGGAATTATAAAAAAAATTTAATTACTATTTATGCACTATTTTTATATTGTTATGTTTATTTTTTTTCGAGTGAATCTAATATTTGACAATTTAGGCTTCTATTTCATTCAGCCCCATTGGGGTATGGCATTCGTTAGTAAACCGAGCGATCCAGTCGATATAATGAGAAAGCTCATGAATGCAAAAAATCCTTTGCTAGATCACTCATGGTCCGGAATTTATTCTTAGAACTTCTCAGACGTCAAATCCTGTGTCGCCGGGAAGAATAATAAAAAGTTACTCAATAAAATTGGTTGTTGGAATTAACGACCATGTAAATAGGCAACATTCCAAAAACACTTAAGTGACACGTGATATCACTATATAAAATATAGAATTTAAAGTCACTTTCCACTGTCTATCTCTCTGCATGTATGCTTATATATCTTTAAAATTGTGCAACGGATTTTGATGCGGTTTATTTAATTGATAGAATTATTCAAGAGGAACGTTTATGTATTTAATACATGCATGAAATAGTAGACAAACATTGTTATTTTAGAGTTTTCCAATGTTAAGTCGAAAATAAACACATACTTGCGAATACATTGCAAACGCTAGCTGCATTCGACGAGATAGATCAAAATAATGTACTATAGTATTGTACTCCTTAAAAAGGTCTACATAAAAGTGCGATAAACCAAAATAACCATTTTTTATTCTCATCGCACTCGTACGAAGCCAGTGCAGATCGCTTGTGCGCACAAATGCGCTTGCAGGACAACTGCGTTCACAACTGCGTTCGTGCAAACTGCACGAACGCAGTGAGATTTTGTTTTTCCTCCGGCGGTATTCGAATAAATTTACCTACACTAATTCGATGCCATATTATTAAAAAATATTTTAAATAAAAACCTATTAAGTTGGGTTTTTGTTAATTGTATTAAATAATCCTATTAATTTGGTGTTCTTGTAGTTTAATAATTAAACTAATTTTTGTTAAAAAAAATATAACAATTCTTGTCTTCTTCTTTCGCTTTAGTAAAGTCCCTCCATGTTTTAAACACCTGGTCATCACCTCTGGTTCTTCATTTTAAATGTAAAAGAATATAATCTTGATTAATAATTCATATAAAGGTATTCAAAGATCTACCTACTCAAATATTATCTTCGTGCATATCTTGTCAATTTAGAGTCTCATATTCCATGAATTTTAAAAAATGGAATGGTTTTATTTTTATTGCAGATTTGTGGTTAATTAATGTCAAACTAATTTAAATGTACTAAATCGTGGGAATTTGTTGTTTCTCGATTACATATATGCACAATGTTACAATATAATGTGATGAGCGTCTATAGGCTGCAGTGACGCTTACTATCACGAGGACTGTATGCTTGTTTGTTCGCCCAGGTAAAATAAAAAAATGCAATATTCTAGCTGTCTTATAATTAATTCTATGAGACACTCGTCATCGAAAACTGCGAGGGAATGATGCGAGAGATAGACGCGGTGGGAAATTAAAAAGACGCGATTATCAAAGTATAGTCTTGCAAGAATTTTACTGTCAGAGCGCGGAAAGTTTTATAACACCTCTTCCCTTAACGCTGGTCCGTTTGCGATAGTTTAAGTGAATGACATCGCTTATTAAATTAACCAGGATTAAATTTTAGTTTAGTGAAGTTGTCGTTAGAGCCGAATGAGGTGCTGGAACCGATAAAAGGCGTTATATGCTTTTAAAACAACGCAGTTCAAATGCAACGATGTTAGGAGAGACAACAACAGTACTGTCCCCACGCTCTGAGATTGCCACCACGCCAGCCCAATGCAGCAATTATTGGCAAAAATACTTCATTGGGGAGGCCCGTGCCCAAAAGTGGACTCTCTACGGATGATATGATGAGGTTTATGAGAGACTAGCAGTACTCCGCGGTTTCACCCGCGTTAAACTATAGAACTTTCATACTACCTTTTCAGGCTATAAGGTATGATTTTAGAAAAAAATATTTTAAACTTTTTTCATAACGAAAAACTTTTATACTGAATTGTATTCGAATGACTTCTAGAAACAGCACACCTGTCTTACCTTGGGGGTGGATTTTCAAATCTCCTTTCTTAGTACTTCCCTTCATTATATAAGGAAACCGTATGCAATATATTAACCCTTATAGTTTAGGCTCTGCGTTGATATGTCAGTCAGTTTGTCAGCTTCTTTAATATATACAGACTATATGTTGCTAGATTACTAGCACATGACACAAGTAGCATGATGCTGTCATGTTTAACACCTATCTCTCTTCACTACCACACTCAATGGATAGAGTCCTCAATAAAACCTCTTTAGAACTATGCGCTTTAATGTTCATATTACACGGTGCAGCTTTAAAAACCTAATGTACTACCTAATCATTAGGTAGTAGGTTGTACGATTTGAAGTACAATCGATTTAAGTCTAATACATTGGGTCCAAATGTTTTTTTCACACATTTTCCATTCAACGATTACTTGCAAATCGCTTTATGCTATAAGGCCGCCCCTTTAATAGTTGTTACTTAATATTATGTCTGTATATTTATGATGTCAAATTAGATGTGACAATTGTTAAAATGTTTATGGTAATTGGACAGGCGTAATTTACTCTTTAAACTTGATAATCAAATGTTTACAAGAATAATACAACGTGTTAACGATTGTTAAATATCTGTTTATGAAAACGACAACAATTTTATCTAGAATTTATGTAGACAACCGATAATGGTGTATCAGGTTACATATTAAAATTTTAAGTGATAACAACAAATTGGTGTGACTCCATATAGATAACGATCTCGATGTCTAAAAACAGCGGATTACCGATAAATGTGTGTTATCTTAAGTTTCTCAGGCTTTTTCATTAATACATCAATAATGTATGTAAAAATAATCAGAAAAGCTTGTATTTAAGAATACAAATACATCTATGTGTCGTATGAGGTTAGGGTATCGGTACCGTCCGACAGATGGCGTTGTATCCAGATTAAACCACTCGCGTTTTGATATATTATTGTATTCCACCAGCACAGTTATAGGGAAAATCAAAATTAGTAACAATATTATTGATGGTCTTAACGCATGACGCAATTTCTTCTAGACTATCTTTGGTTATAAATTATTGTTGTGCCCGCGACTTCGTCCGCGTGGAATAGTTTTTTTGGGTACCATACCTCTTTACCTCAACTTATATAAACTTTGAATGTCATGTTTATTTATATCGAAGCAAGGGCGTGAAAAATAAGTTTCAAGTTTCTAGCTCTAAAAATAGCGATATGTACTTCCATACAACTTTTCATCCCCCCTTTTGACCCCTTACAAACCTTATTTCGAATTAAAAAATAGCCTATATCCTTTCTCAAGGTCTAAAGATTGTCTATGCTAAATTTCATCAAAATCGGTTGAGAGCTTTATGCGGGAAAGTGTAACAGACAGAAAGACAGAGTTACTTTCGCTTTTATAATATTAGTAGGGATTCAAGTACACGGAAGACTAAGTACGGATCTTTTTAGGAACATGAACACAAACTTGGCGCATGCGGGATGTTATTAAACTTAAATAGATACTAATAAATTAATATAGGATAATTGCCGCGAAGTAGCGGCTGAGTAGAATAGTACCATCCCCTGTACCAGGAGCCGACTAAGCTACCAGAACCGCCAGATGGCGGTGTATCCACCAGAAACAGCGTATCTCAAAAGGAACACAGTGAGGATAGGCAGCAGCATTCCCATCGCGAAGCTTCACTTTGCGATTGACCACGCCTGTCCAGTGGGACTATCATGCAAAATTCCTCTTTTGGAAGGCTTACTCTGAGACTACCTTTGTACGGCTGCGTTTATGATGATAGCCACATATAAAGTCAATATTTATTGACGAAATGTCTATAGAAGTAAAATACTTAACAATACCTGGAGCCCATGAGCGCCACCAAGTTTCCGGATGAGAGAATGCCGCTTACTGTAAAAAATTAATACAAATATAATTTACTGCAAAGAGCACAGAATTTCACAAAACACCATGTACTGTTTTGTGAAATTCTATGCTCTTTGTTTTGCATTACATATAACAATTTCAATGGCAACTTTTACAGAGAAAAAAAAAAGATTATCAGGTGTACGTTATCTGGGGACCAAGAATAATTTGTAAATTACGTTAAGCTATAAATATATACAATAGTTTATACTGCATATAATTATATATATATATAATTATATGCAATAATACCTCCATATATGTTTCTTAGTAGAGAAGAATAAACCAATGTATATTAGAGTTCACCAACAGCCTTATACATAATTCACTTGTTTATCGGCTTGAAAACGCGGTTTATTAATTTTTTTCCATATCTTGTTCGACGTTTTAAAAACCATTCTCAATATTGACAAAATACGTTAACTGTGACCGAAGTCACGGACCTTGGCGTCGTCTAGATAGTTTCACGCTTTTGCATAAACGTTTTTTGTTTCTGATAAAGAGATATTCAAGAAAAAAGCTATTGAGAAAGAGGAACCTTCGCTATAATCACAGAAGATATTTTCCTGTCACAATCAAAATATTCCGTCAAACAAAAAAGTTGTTAGTATATTGAAAATATACTAACAACTTTTATATACTAACAATAAGAAACTATCAATAATTCACACAATATCTCATACGTTGACCTGTAATACGGATATCAGAATACAGAGTTGTTGCAAATTTCAATGGTTAATTTTCAACGATGATTCTTACAACATATTGTTTTTATTATTAGAATAAATTTGCAAACTTTTTACATTGCAATAGACCAAAGAGAATATAATCATAAAAGCCTATAGACATTTATTGTTACTTCATTTACATTTGTCGACCATATTTCAACCTGTAGTGTGCGCAATGTTTTATTTAATTGAATAAATGAATTTCTTTCGAAATGTTATTAAAATTAATAAAAAAAAATGCTTTATTCACTTTTCCACAATAACTTAGACTTTGTCAAAATCATTCGTATGCGCAATTTCTTTAAAGAGGGCTATTCAGTTTTTGATTTACTAATTAAACATTATCATCATATTAGTCATTGGAAGTCTGACCTTACTGCTGGACCAAATTTGACGGAGTGGGCGAGCGTGTTGGCAATCGCAGAGCGTAGCTTTTGCGACCGGGATGCCGCTGCGCACCCCTATCTAGTGCATTCTACCGTACTACTCCAGTATGACACGGCAAACTAATTAATACGTAGGTATGAATAAAAATAAATCGTCGAAATGTATGTAAACTCTACAAAATTGCACCAAATTACATAATTATTTTTATAAATTGCTAGTGCTGGGATTGTAAAGAACCACGGGTTTAGAAAGTTTATATGGAAAAAATTTATGTGACTAATGTTTGTATGTAGTCAGTATATAGATTCAATGGCGGCATTAAAACTCTAACGGGAACGGAATCAACGGAATATAAACTGTTTGAAGCTAGGGCGGGGCCTGGTCCAATATAAAAGAATATTTATGTAGTTCACACAGTATCTCATACCTCAACTTAATTCCAAAATGAAGACGCTGAAAGTACGTGTGTTACGGACATTAGACAAAAGAATCATGAATATTATACTCAAATACCTCAGGTCAGCTAATTATAAATAATAATATATAATTAGCTGACCTGACATAAGTTGTCCTGTTTCAAATTTAGATAAAAACTAGCTGTTACGTTGGTTCAAACTGTACACAGTAAGTTCACCCCGTACAAACACTGTGATCCATCAAATAAAAGTATATTGCTGCTGCACTGCACCAAATATCATAAGAGTCGACTAAGGTACCAACAGATGGCGGTATATTCATCCGAAACAGTGCAGCTCAAATGCATAGGGCAGAGATTGGCAGCGGCATCCCCGTCGCGAAATCTGCGCTCTGCGATTGCTAACTAGCTTGCCCAGCGCGGCAATTATGGGCAAAAAGTGAACTAACAATGGTTGGTATAATAATTATGATGAATATAAATATATGTCCTAGGTAGGTATCGAACCCACGAGTCTATGGGTATAAGATAGGATAAGTACCATCTGCACCATCGCGTCCGATCATCATCATTATTAATTAAAGCTCCACAAGATGTAACTGTTTGAATCGACTTAGTAATTGAATTAAACTTGTTAGAAACAGGCCTCATTAGAATATCTACCAAAAACCGGTTAACACTGCGGGCCAGTTGTGAAATAGCCCTTTGGCCACCTTGATATGGAATGTTAAGTAAATCTTCTCGTTTATGAAATTAAGTTACCTTCGGATTCAAGATTATGGAAGCGAAACGTAATGACATAATAATTTGAAACCAATACTACGTATTTATTTACTTCAATTTGTATAATACCTCTCCCTGTACCGGATGCCGTCATAGGCGACTATGGTACCGGAACCGACATATGGCGGTATACCCACTTGAAACAGTGTAGCTTAAATGTAAAAAGGCGAGGGTGAGCATCCCTGCCGCGAAGCTACGCACTGCGATTGCCAACATGATTGCCCAGCGCGGGAAATATAGGCAATCCTCCTCCATAAGCCTCCTCAAGAAAGGGTTCCCCCTTAGGCTTATGTCCAGCAGTGGACTTCCGATGGGCTGGAATGATGATGAAGGTGGTAGAACGGGACTGCAAAGTTGAAGTTGAAAAGACTGCTATTTTTGAAGTTATTCGAAAGAAGTTCGGTATAAAGGTTTATCATTGAAAGAGATGAAATACCTGAAAACAATTTTTTTCAAGACTCTTCCCTTAAGGAGGTAAAAGAGGGTGCATAGTGAGTATAAAAATTCTACAATTTAAAGCAGGTGTTATCGCCAGTCGCTAATAACCTCAAAACTCAACCTTTTAAGTATACGTTTATACACTATTATTAAAAAAGAAGAAAGATGTGTATGTATGGATCGATATATATATAATATAGCATTCTAATGCATATATATATATATGCATTAGAATGCTATATTAATTCTGAATAACTTAATTAAAATGTAAATTTGTGAAGCGGATTTGTATTAGGTACATTTGTAACAAATAACTCTAAAACCAGTTGACCGGTTTCAAAACTCCAAGTGACAGTTACTTTTTTAGGGAGTTGGGCAAGTTATATTTTATATTTAGGCCACTTCCATCTTTAAAAAATATCGCAAAACACAACTGCAATAGTGTTTCTATATGAATTGAATATGGAAGTTTTACTAAAGTCAATATTTTCGATAAAGGCCCAAAAATTACATGGCAATATAAAAAACAAGGCAACACAAGTTAGTTGTGAAATAATAACGCAACGGAACTATCAAGAAATCACGCCCGGTGACATTACCGAGTTCAAGGCTTCTGAACTAGATCCTTTGTTTGAAACTATGATCAAATATTTGTTTTTGTTGGGAATAATATTTTTATTTTAAAATGATAAACGGAATCTTTGCCTCTGTTGAAAGCTCCGTCACTGATTTTACTTTTTAACGTCAAGGTAACGGAAACGTCGAAGAAAATGTAAAAAATTAAGTAACCCGCGTTTCAAAGCCGTATTTTTTTTTGTATAGTATATTCATACTTCAAACTAACCTCCATGCAAAACCTTGACCTCTTCGTACGTGGCCGACTTCCAGATGCTGGTCTGGGTCTTCCTTTTCCTGTAAACGGAGAGGTCCTTCCAGGCAAGCGTGAGGTTCTCCGGGTTGTCGCCCAGGGCGCCCATCTCGTCGTCCTCCCAGTTCACGACGGCGCCCGTCAGCACATTGCGCGTAGGTAACTTAAAGCCGAGCCCCTTCATTCTGGATTCACCGCATTTATTACTGTGGACAAGGAATGTAAGATAGGTTTGAGGAATTGGTTATCATTGGTGAGCTGTTTAATGATTATGGAAATAGAGATGATTCCCATTTCCTTTGCAATACGGTAAATAGTTAATATTATTATTGCTTTATATTTAATGAAGTCGACAAACAAGCCTACAGTTCGCTTGATAGTAAGCGTACATTCGTAATATCACAAGGATATCACTAGCGCGTTACCAACCTTGTCACCTGAAGATCGAAGAAGAAAAAACGATTTTTTTAAATATAATAATTCTTCTGCCTTTTCTCCTTTTTTTTGAATAGTGTAAGAATATAAAATTGTTAGAGTAGTTCTTAACAAATTTAGTATGTTTCTTTAGTTTGGACATAAAAAAGTATTTAACGTAACATAAGATAAATACTGAAATCATTTCATTTCCACGTCAATTTATATTTGCCTTTACACTAGTAGCTACATAATTCATCAATCGGTTCTTAGAAATGGGACCTCTTAGAAACGAGATGTCGAGTCCCTTCCGGTGGTGCCGCAACGATCGGACCAATTGATTCAAATTGGTATCATTTTGACACTTACTCTATTCTAAGCTCTTGACAATGCTTGTAACGATGTGCAATTTGCATATTTGTATGTTAATACTTGAAGCGAAAAATTCGTACCCTTTCATAGGAAATGGCGGGAACGGATGAACGGCCGATTTATTGAATAATTGACTGCAATTTTTCATCTCGATTTATATTTTTTCGCTCGCATTAAATTTGATATAAAGTACATGTACATTTACGCGTTTACTACACAGAATAAAACTTGTTATTTTAAATAAATTATATTTGATAACGGCTTTAAAACGGGTTATATTTGACTTATTACATGGACAGGCACAAAATGATTAACACGTTAAACAAAAAGTATAAGAAGTTATTAAATTAATCTTTTTTTAAAAATCGTAACAATATAGAACCTCTTTAAAAATGATATTCTTTACTAATTTAGTGGCGTCTTTCCCAAAATTCAATTCTTCCAAATATAAATGTATTATATACTCAAGATGTAAGCGTATGATTGGCATATAACCAAATAAAAGGTACAAAAAACATAAAAGTTATATTAACAGTGTGTTTCTTTATTAAGCTGTATTAATTTTTAGGAAGCCTGGAACACGTATTTAGTTATTCATTTACTACGAAAAGGTCTATCTATCTTGTCTTGTTTTACGTATAAACTTTGGACGCCAGCTTTGTCCTAGAATGGGGTGGATATTGGAAAAACTTATGTGATGCCTACATTATGAAATCATAACAGCCATTGGAAGCCCACTGTTGGACATAGACTACTCTAAACTCTACTTTCTCGTATTTGCTGTTACGATGTACTAAATACTAAGTGATATACTAAATGAATTCGACTAAATACGTGCCAAATTTCAATGCAAAGTCCATTTAGTGATTTAAGATATTGTATTAGTTTTTTTTATTAGATTTTACAAAGAATTATATTAAGTGACAGTAAGCGTTACCGCAGCCTTTAGACGCTCGTAATATCAGAAGGATAACTATGACTAGCGCGTTGCTAAACTTGTGACTTGAAGATATTATGTCACATAACCCAGTTATTTCACCGCCTCACTCACCCTTCAAACCGGGAGACAGGAGTGCGAACATATCTTTTTGGCAGAAGAAATAGGTGAGAGTTAGATGATTCCAATGCAGATGGTTTTTGTATAAGGTCTTAAGTCCTTTTTGCGTTTTTGTACAGTGAAACAGAACTCATTGATTTCGCTGTATTTCTTGGGAATATATAATAATAGTGAGTTCAACAAAAAAATACAGGTATTATTGTCTTAAACACACGGAAAAGTATCTACAATCATTTATTTTGTATAATTTGGTGTCATCCAAAGACAATAGACATTTGTTTTTTTTTATCTTTTTCTACAAAAGAGATTTTAGAGCTTTTTTTATATTCTTTGTGAGTACGAGGTATCAGCACTTACTCGAGCTCACTGGAGTGGACACAAACTAGACATTAATACAAACCGACATTCATGAGTTTCATTATAGGGTTGTGTCTTTCAAACATGAAGGGAAGTCGTAATTGTTTTTACGTGATTATTTTCATAATATATAATTATATATATATTTATAATAGAATTTATTTTCACTGTGTATTTTAAATTCGTGTGTATATAGATAATACTTCGATAACTCTTGCATCTTCTTCATATAATTGTATTATTGTGTGATTTATAAGATTTGTGTCTATACGTTTTAAGGCACTCTGGACGACTTTATTTCTTGCTTTTTTTGTTTATTTATACATAATCCACATATTGTATATTAATAAATCCGGCTACTCAGTGCTCCTCTTTAGTAGTCAGCCACTAGAGTCGCAGTCTGGCAGATCCACCCACAAGCGATAGCCGTCACCTCCGCAGGCAGGGTCGCAATCTAACATAATACCGTTCATTCATGTGTTTTTTTTTACCATTCACCATCGAACCTATCAAAGACTTAAGCAACCAGATCAAGGGTTTTGGCAACCCTGCCGCAGTGTGGCGATCGGGGCCACGCTTTCCCCCTCGCGGTAAGGTGACCGCGCCGAGGTGTAGAGTTACCTGCCGACTTACTGGCGCACGTGATCTCAACTATGTTCACTCTTTAAAAACTATAATCGATAAAATTAAAAACTAATTTTACTATAGTGTTGTAAAACAAATGTATTTTTTTTTACACGTCGAGTTGACGGGCTGATGGGGCAGATGGTAGGGTTTCTATCTTCAGCGCGAGGGATATGATGCATATTTGTGCGTATTCTATGTTTAAGTGTTAAATATATGTATTTAAATATCATATTAATGATTCCTCTGTTTGTCAAATGTCCGTAAAGAGCTTTAACGGATTATCACGGAGTCAGGTTAATGTAAGAGATGTGTGAATTTATTGATTTCTTCATCATTATGCTAGCCACCAGAAGTCCACTGCTAGACATAGGCATCCTCAAGAAAGGAGGAATTTTGGCCGTAATTTTGCATTTAAGTTGCGCTGTTACCGCCATCTGTCGGTTCTGGCAGCTTAGTCGCCTCTTACCACACCTGGTACAGGGGGAGGTACTATTCTACTCTGCCGGTACCTCACGGCTAGTTTTTAAATTATTTATTTACTATTATTTAATTGTTTGAAATATATCAAAATAATCCTCCTTCTATCAGCCGTAGGACAACCACTTTGGACATAGTCCTGAAGTATTTTCAATAGGACCGCTCGTATGCGGTCTGCATCAACAAAAAAATTCATTTATTTCAATATTCGTGATGAAAACAGGATCATAATCAAATTTTGTCATAGACGCCATAATAACAAAAGAAAGTCAAATGTTTCAGTGTTTTAGGTGCATTTGGAAATCAACCAGAGACAATAAGACGTCAAATAAAGAGCATAAGCCACGTGTAAACAAGATAAATGCGCAACACGCAGCGCAGCGTCAAAATAAAACAAAACATTATACGTTGTACTAGCATAGTACTCTTATACAGGGTGAGATAAAACTAATTCAGTTACATGTACTCTTACTAATAACTAGCAGAACTTCACGGTTTTACCCGCGTACTGCCCAATACCATCGGAATACAAGAATAAAATAAATCAATTAAAATACATTATTTAAAAACAATATAGATTTTCATTAATAAAAAATAAATAAATTCCAGCAACATCTTATACATTAACCTGACTCCGTGGTAAGTCACTAAAAACACTTGTGTTACGGGCATTATACAATTTATACACATATTTAATATCCAGACTCAACACAGATATCATCATATAAATATTTGCTCTGGGTGCAAATCGAACCCACGACCCTTGGCGCATAAGATAGGACCACTACCATTTGCGTCATCAGGCCCGTCATTAATAATATATTTATTGAAATAGGTTAAGTAGTTTTTCAGTTAATTCGTTACAAACGCACATTAATATAAATTTCGCCTTGTTACATTCCATTTTAGGTGTTTATAGTATATAATTGAAAGGTGAAAGAAATATTTTAATTGTTCGATTAGATTTTCAGTTAAATACCATACCATACCAAACAAACAAACAATCGAATATTTCCTCTTTATAATATCAGTATAGATCACTGAAGGTTGAGCAGGCGATGTTTTTTATCATGAATAAGTTGCCAAACCAGCATATAGACAGTGTGATGGTAAATGTCACGCTCGTGTCATCGAATTTAATGTCTCTCTCAATCTGGACACTATAACATAGCAATGCGTACACTGCTGCAGAAATAGGTAATTAAATAATAAATAAAATAAAATTTTGTTTCTTAGGTTCCCAGATCCGTCTTACAGGTCACCACGTCCCATATTTCTCTACCAGTAGCGTGTTTATTCTGATATAGGACAACAGTAATTTGATTTAATAGATGAGTGTGAGGCAGCAAGACGAACTTTGCAAAAGATCTATCCCTACTGTCCTACCAGTGAATTTATTTATCTATTCATACATACATCACGCTTATGTGTGTAGGCAGAGACTATAGATCTCCACTTCTTACGATATTGGCATACCTCTCTCACTTTCCTTACTCGCATTAGTCCTTTTAAACACGCTCGTTTTTCTTGGTACTTCTGACCTGGCCTTTCTTTATTACCGATTCCACCTGGTTAATATATGTTCGCTTACATCGTCCTATACCAACTCTTCTATTCGTTTCCGCTCTATATATTTGTGCAGTCATTCTACTTTCATTCATTATTTCTACATGTCCAAACCATGTCAACATTCCTTTCTCTATTGTAGTCACAACATCATATTTTACACCACATCGATCTCTTATCATACTATTCTTTAATCTATCTCTCAACCTCACACCATATATCTTCGAAGTGCACTCATTTCAATAGCATTTATTCTACTCGCGTGCTTCTTCTGCCATACCCAACACTCACTGTCTTATATCAGTGTTGGAACCAACACACCTCTATGAACAGCCAGTCGTGACCTTTTTAACACATTTTGGCTGCCCATGAAAGCATGTAAGGCTCCATTAGCACTATTTCCAACTTTCGCTCTTCGTTTAATATCTTTTTCATACTTTTCATTACTTCCCAGATACACAAAGTCTATCACTTGTTCAACTTATTTATCTATAGTTGACAGAATAAAAATCTTCTTTATTCATAAAGATGAATAAGTGAAGATGAAATGCAATAAAGTGGGAATATATGTATCATTTATTGTCCAATAAAAGATATAACAACAGAGAACATATGAGGTAGCCGTAAGGTACCGGCAGAATAGAATAGTAGGTCCCTCTGTCCCAAATGTCCTAAGAGGTGACTAAGGTGGCAGAACCGACAAATAGCGGTATATTCATCTGAAACGGTGTAGCTCAAATGCACTGGGTGGGGATGGGCAGCAGCATATCCATCGTAAAAGCAGCGCATTACGATTGCCAACACGCATGACAGCCGCAATTATTAGCCTATGTCCAGCAGTGCGCTTCCAATGGCTGATATGATGAATTCAAAGAATATAATGTTTGTGTCATCCTGTATAGTTTTTACGACATCACACATTTCACGTGCAGCAATATTTATTCTAAAAAGATATACAATAGGTTGGTATTCTACTTTTTATATATAACTAGCAGGGCCCTGCGGTTTACTTTTGCCGGTTGTCGTTACTGAAATAATACAGAAATAAAATATAGTCAAATTTACTTGGTGAAAACGCAGCATTTCAATCGTGAAAGAATGATTAAAATCGTTCAAGTAGATATTGAGTTAAATTGTGTCAAATGAATCAACAATTAAAACTTTCCTCTTTATAATATTAGTTGACATTACAATATGAGTTTAGTCTGGCAATCCTACACCCGGTACCATGAAATTAACCGTAGTACATCTCTTGTTAGATGTAGACATTCACAACAATTTATCCCATAATTGTCACGCGGGAAACTCGTGATAGCAATCGCAGAGCGTTGTTTCACAATAGCTTTTAAGGCATAGTAGAGTTAATGTTTATATCAAATTATATTTTAAACTAGCTAGTGTTTTTAATGCTAAGTAGTATTGTACTGAAGCATCCAGCACCTGGCGTCATGGGTACCATTATATCAGCCGAAGAATCTTCCACGCGAGGCACGCGTGATAGCAATCGCAGAGCGTTGCTTTCCTATAGCTCTTACGGAATTGGTATCGAGATAGTGTTTATATCAATTTAAATCTTAAGACTGTGTTTTCAAGGTTACATATTATATCATCATCATTGTCTTTAAGTTTGAGACCGCGAATGAAATTTTTTATCTATTAAAATTATTACGAAATTGGTCTTCTAATACAGATGTCATTAGAATGCTATTAACTAGATTTTTGTGGGCATATGAATGATAAATGTTAACACATTTATTATTTGCTGATGTAAAATTAATCGTGCTGTAAAAAAAGCGGTTAAGTGTGAGTCGGGTTTGGTACCGACCTATATGCAATTATGACATGGACAGGCATTGGCGCAGTTGGTAGTTATCCTATCTTGTCTCCCGAGTGTCGTGGGTTCGATTCCGTTCCACAGCAAATATTTATATGATGAATATTTGCGTTGTCTCTGTGTCTGAGTATATAATATGAATTTAATTATTACATTCGTGACACCTGTGTAGTCAGATATCCGTAACACAAGGTCTTTTAAGCGACTTATTTCAAAGTTAGGTTAATTTATGAGATCATGTATCAATATCATCATCATCACCATCATACCAGCCATTAGAAGTCCACTGCTGGATATAGGACTCTAAAAGAAAGGAGGTTTTTTGCTCATAATTGCCGCGCTGGGAGAGCGTATTGGCAATCACAGAGCGCAGTTTTCGCTACAAGGATGCTGCTGCCCATCCCTGCCCTATGCAACTGAGCTACACAATTGCGGATGACTATTCCGCCATCTATCGGTTTTGGTACCTTATTCGCCTCTTTCGACTCGTAGTACAGGGGGAGGTACTATTCTACTCTGCGGGTACCTCAGATATGTATGTATAGAACTGTGTGTACGTAGATATGTATGTAAAGAACTCTGTGTATATATAGAACATATGTTCCCAGCGATATATAAAGAAACTTGGATCTACAGGAACAGTTGACAAAAAAGGCATGCGGCCCGTATAAAAACATGATTAATTTCACGGCTCGCATTATGTTCGTAAATGTCTGCTATAATTTCTGACATTTGTTAATTATAGATAATTCTAATATTAAGAACGATAAAGTATACGAGTATAAATGAATGTTTTTGAGTACATCATGAACAAACTACTGAATCCTTTTTAAATTTTAATAAAACTGCAATAATATTGAATAAATCAGAATAAAACATCAGTTATAAGATGAAATAAAGACACAGTTTCCACTACGTCATAAACAAAATGTTATTATAGTCTATAATTTTATATAGAGCCTTAATGACCGTATTGTTATTGGATTTTACTATTAATTGACATGTTTTTATGATATACAGGAATTCTTTCACATATCAAACTGTTCAGTTGTGGAAAGCGTTTCCTTTGTCGATCAGACGCGCGCAATCACTGCCGATTTTTCAGTAGTACCGAGTATTACCTGTCATTGTAATTGCTACTTGCATATTATTCGTTTTTTATTCTCGTCTTTATTTTTTTGGATGTATGTGTGTGTGAATGTATGTATTGTTTATATATGTGTTTTGGTGGATGTTTTCCTTTATATATTTTTACATTAATTTAATTTATTGTACACCTCAAACTGCCTTATTATTGTTGTATTTCTTTTCTGTCCAAAGATTGCCTGGAAGAGATCGCTCTATGCGATAAGGTTGCCTATTGTACTGTATGATTTTCTATGTTATTTGAATGTGTTGTTTATGGTGTGTACAATAAAGAATATTATTATAATTATTTATAGAGTACAGGATATTGGTTACCTACCACTAAATGTATGCCCGCACTTTTATGGTATTATATCGGGCGGCCCTTCCTTGGTAAAAGGTCATCGACCAGTGCTCTACACTGATGATGGCATAAAACCCGTGATCTATGGCTTTAACATTCATCATCATCATATCAGCCGTAAAACGTCCAAACTGCTAGACATAGCCCTCCCCAAGAAAGAGGAAATTTGCCCTTAATTGTCGTGCTGGGCAAACGTGGTGGCCTATGCCAGCCCTGTTGCGATTTTAGTTTATTATTTCCAGTGGATATAACAAAATCTGTTAGTTCCGGTAACTGGTACTATTTTACTCTGCCGGTACCAACCGAACTTACCGAAATCATAAAAATAAACTTAACACCAAGGAGGTTAATGATAAAAGATTTTTAAATGACTACATATATTTTATAACTATTTTTATAATCTGTGGAAGGTAAATGTCATAATCAATATAAGTAATAATTATATATAATTTCGATAAAACTATAAATTAATTGGTAACCCAATCTAATTAAATAAACTACTGGCACTGTATATTCTTTCATGTAATATGATTCAATGAACTTACCAAGTAAATACCGGTGAAAATGTGAACTACTATTACACAACATATAGGCAATAAGTAATCTTTGAACAAACCCTTATTCGGGTTTAATGACACTCTAACACTGAATTAGAACTAAAGAATAGTCACAATGTCCTTATTTAGCCGGTATTATATAGGAAAAATACGTGATTTTGTGGATCGAAACGGGCGTCGTTCGGCGTACGCCGACTTCGTTTGACTGCCTTAAACTAGTCAACGATGTTGCTTTGCCGGTTTTGACTATTGGTCATTTTCATAATATTTTTCTTGATTTGGGCGTTAACATTAGTGGATCATGCAAACATTGAGTTATATTTAAAAAACGAAATATATATTTTAGGTTACCATTTAAATAATAGGAATATTTACGGATTTGTTATTATTTTTGACTTAGTTCACTACAAACAATTTTTTTCAACAATAACTTGGTGCTAATAAGGTTTTTGTAATGTCAGTTAAGTGAGGTTATTTTTATTAAAACGAATATACCTAGCTAGAGTATAAAATACATATGTTAGTACTTTGGTAAAAAAATAGTATTACCAAATAAGAAAATTTAACGTATTTTCTGCTAAGTACTTAATGATTGTTTTGGTTCCTTATTAGCCTTAAACAGATATTATAATTAATAACTATCAAACAGAATAAAGATGTTCTTATTAATGTTCCTATCTAATAATCTTACTTTTAACATTATGGTTATTGGAAAAGATCGATGATATAAATATTCCTCGTTAATGATTGTAGACAATGATATAAATTATTAACTTCTAAACCGATTGCGGTTCATAGCTTCTAGTCAATTTTTATTAATTTATTTCATATTCTTAATTGTCAAAGCTTCATTTATTGCAGTTTAGCTGTCTCAATAATGTTAGAGAAAGTGGTAAAAGCTACCAAAATTATTGCGCTGCTCGAAGAGGGTTGCAGCCAATGCTTCGTGGCTCAGAGGCTAGAGTGAGTCAATCGACGGTTCAAAGGACCTGGCAGCGCTATCAAGACCCCGGTTCTGTCGAAAGAAAGCCCGGTTCTGGAAGAAAACCATGTACCCAACCACGGGATGATCGTTTTCTTGTAAGTCGCGCATTGAGAAATCGCAAGTCTTCGTATGTGGACCTTAAGAACAACCTTGAAGAAGTAAGAAATGTGCATATTAGTCTATGGACGGTCAGGAGGAGGCTTCTCGCGGCCTATATACGCAGTCATCGCCCGGCCCGCGGCCCAAAGTTACTCCGTGAGCACAGAGTTGCCAGGCTTAGGTTTACTCGAAATTGTGAGTCATGGACTCAAGAAATCTGCAATTGGGTATTGTTCTCCAAAGAAGCCAGGACATCTCTGTTCGGTGAAGATCGAGGTCGGCGAGTGCTACGAAAACGAGGAGAACGCTTTGCAGAGGCTGGTTTTGAAGAAATCACACCTTATGGTAGGGGCTCTGTTAAGTTTTGGGCAGGAATAAATTCAATGGATCGTACAGAGTTAGTCTTCATTGAAAACGGCTCACTGACTGGACATCGATACATAACGGAAGTTTTTATTCCTCATGCACAACCCGCATTGGCCACTTTAGGCGAAGACTCAATTTCTATGGATGACAACGCTCACGCCCACCGGTTTGGCGATGTGGAAGCGTATGTGCAAGAGTTTGGCATTCGTCGTTTGGATTGGCCAGCTCGAAGTCCCGACCTCAATCCTATAGAGCATGTCTGGGACGTTCTGAAACAACGCGTGAAATCAGTACAACCGGCTCCGCAGACCATCAGAGAGCTGAAGAATGTGATTACCGCGAAGTGGGAACGTATTCCGCAAGCAAGTATCCGGGATATCCTCGCTAGCATACCCAGACGAATTCAAGCTGTGATTTCAGCTAGAGGGGGTCACACTTGATACTAAACATTTATCTTCTTTTACTTTATTAAAGAAAAAACAGACAAAATTCTTCGTTAACTTTAACTTCACGAGCATATGCTCTACTAGCGAGCATACACTAGTGAACTTTAGCATTAAAACCCATACATTTTATCAAAATTTTATAATAATACTGATGAAAACGATTGTTTGCTTATTAATTTACAAAATTGTGAAAGTAAAACTACCTATAATTATCAAACAAACCAATAGTAACATTTGAAATGGTTCATTGCTTAGGTGCCCGTTTTTTATGCAAATGACTGTATTTAAGCCTAGCTATTACGGATGGATATACAGCTATCTGTCGGTTTCTGTATCTCAGTTGCCTCTTACGATGACGCTAGATGCAAGCCCTGCCTATCGAGCATACCTAAGTTAATATAGGTAGGTAAAATCAGACCAGATCTCAAACATTGTTCTGACTCCGAGATAGACAGTCGTTTGAAGCAATTTTGTCACGGACATCAGACTACAGAGGGATCACAAATATAATACTTAGATAAATAACACCCAGATACAGAACAAATACAAATATGCAACATATAAATATTTGCTTCTGGGCGGGGATCAAAACCACGAGTCTCGGCACACAAGATAGGATCACTACCATCTGCGCTATCGGGTCAGTCAATAATCTTGAGAACCAAAAAAGTGTCTTGCATCACGTCAGTCATTAGATTACTGGCTGTCTACACGTTTGCCGACAGCTCTCAGTGGATGCATTTGGTAATAAGCTATTAACTTGGGTGACGTAACTTTGGCAGTCACTCAAATAAAACATCTTCTCGGTTAATCGATTTAGATAAAGGAAACAGCCAACGTCTTGTTTCGTCTAATGTTTTGACACCCTCAATTTTTGAAGGCTATCATCCATTGTTACTTTTTTTGCGTTGTGGATGATGGCGCTGGTTATGATTTTTAACCCTTAAATCTCTAATCTTCTTAAAAATGTTAATTATATTTAGTTATGGTTGTGTGTAGAATCTTCGTAATTTCAGATCATAATATATATATATATATATAATAGTGTCATATTTATAACTATTTATATATACATATAAATATATATATAATAGTATCACATTTATAACTATTTATGTATTCATTGCCCCGGCTTTGCACGGGTGCAATGAAGATAAAAAATGGTTATTGTGTGCTATCCCGTAGAGATAGACATATGTCGCTGCGGATTTTTTGTAGACCTTCGTAAAAAAGTGTTAAAAAAATCCGTCAATAAAGTCTACAAAAATATATTAAGGTCTACAATAAAGCTTAGAAAGCGTTTACGATTTAATCGCGAAAAATGTGTTTATTAACCACGTTATATTAGAAAACTCATCAGTGTCTCTCTAATATATTATGCGTATGTTTTATATAGAAATCTTCTTCTTGAATAACTCTATCTATTAAAAAAACCACATCATAATCCGTTGCATAGTTTTAAAGATTTATGTGTAAATCTCTTAATTTATGCGATTACGTAGAGACCTACAATGGTAAGAGCAAAACTATTTTTCTTACTTATTTTGTTTATTATTTTTACAACATCTCATACATTGACCTGACTCAGTGGTAAGTCGCTTAAAACACTTGTATTACGGACGCCAGACAACAGAAGAATCATAAATATACCACTTGAATATATATATTTAACATCCAGACACAAAACAAATATAATCATAAAAATATTTGCTCTGGATGGGAACCCACGACCCTTGGCGCACAAGATAGGATCACAGCCATCTGCGCCATTGGAGCCGTCATACTGATAAGTGTTTTGCATGAATCTACTAGTATTTTATGATACTTTTACACAGTTAGAAACACTAGCTGTGATGTCAATCGCGCCTTGCTTTGTGGTTTTCTTTCTGGTCAGCTTTAAGGATCATAGAAACAGCGTTATTATATTATTACTAGCAGACATCTATACTATTGAGCACATTTATAAATAACCAACATGTGACTTTGTTCGCGTGAAAATTATGCAAGCAGAAGATTATCCTTTGTACGAGGATATTAGAAGACCGTCGTTTGCATTGGTGTTCACTCTCACCCTTTTTTAACGTCATATAACTTTGTTGTGTTTCGGTTTGAAGGGTGAGAGACGCAGTGAAGTTACTGGGCATTACCCAGTAATATCTTCTAGATTCACAAGGTAGGCGACGAGCTAGTAATGTCCTTGTAATACGCGCTAGTAATACAACCGTGTACAGGCTAAGATGACTTTCATTATCTCGCAAACTGTACTCTTGTTTGTCGATTTCATGTAATAAAAAAAATAACATATATAAAAAAATACAAAATAAAACAATTTTGTATTTTTGTATTTTTATTTATATTTATATTTTTGTCAAAAGTAACATAAGACATATGACATATAGTAACATAAGACATATAAAAGACAACCCCCACAATCTCCGAACTAAAAATAAAGTGCAACTATCAGCACCTAGAACTCTCTATGGAAAGAGGTCTGTACTGTTTGGAGGAGCAAAGCTGTTCAATGAGCTGCCTAACAGCATAAAGGAGTGTAAGAGTATAAATATCTTACGGAATAGGCTGAAATTGTATTTGGAGTCGAGTATCGACTAATTTGTATATTAATTGTTATAACTGCAATATCTCATTGTAAATGAATGTAGATTCGTATGAGAATATACATACCATATTTTAATCCACTAAATGGACTATGCATTGAAATTTGCCACGTATGTAGTCGAATTATTTTAGTATAGGCTAATTTATTTTAACGTCTAAAGGCTATAGTGAAGTTTATTTATCACGCGGACTGTAAGCTTTTATGTTGTCTATTGGAATAAGCAAATGTTTATTCTTTGTTTTCTTTATTTATTAACGGTATTTGTCCGGGATGAAGTACTAAACAACTACATGATTTTATATATTTTTTTGCTTACTGTGTTCAGTATGATCAAATTTGAGGGATCATATATCTCATTTTATAGTCACAATATTTTTCCATAAAAATGGGTAAATAGGACATGAGATAGACCTCATACAAAGGGTGTCTTCATTGGGTGCCACACTCTCACCTATTTCTTTCGCCAAATAGCAGTGTTCGCATTGCTGTGTTTCGGTTTCAAGGGTGAGAGAGGTAGTGAGATTATTTTCCCGGTAATTTCACAGCCTCTCTCAACGTCTAAAGGCGGGGATAACGCTTACAATAGTTGTATGTTAAACTGGACAAACAAAAAAAAGTACAGGCAAGAACGTGAGTCGGGTCAACTAGTATCATATAAATATGACATAAAATATATTATACAAATAAACAATAATTTGACTAAGAAATTTTATGATGTGATTACGTTATTGGACTTGCATCGGTACTACCAACAAAAAAAAATTATTGATAACAAAATCAGAATATTCAGTTTGATGTTAATGCTACTTAATTTCTATAAATTACAAATTTTCCGAAACATACCGCTCGATGATAAATTATAAAGAAATCATTCCTCAAAACTAATATAGGGTAGGGTTTGATCGTAGGGCTCTATAACCCTTTTCAGGTCCTTACAAGTGCGCAAGAGATATTATGAAGTTAGCCATTGCTGGATTACAATAATAGTACTGTTGAAGCCGAGAGGTACCGGCAAAGTAGTACCTCTCCCTGTACCAGGTGCCGTTAGAGGCGACTAAGTTGCCAGAACCGACAGATGGCGGTATATCTATCCGAAGCATTCTCGCCGTTCAAGCAGAAATGGACAGAAGCATTCTCGTCGCGAAAGCTGCGCTCTGCGTTTGCCACCACGCTTGCCTAGAGCGGCAATTATGGGCAAAAGCTCACCTATTTTAAGAGGCCTATGTCCAGCAGTGAACTTCCAATGGCTGATATGATGACTGTTACAGCAAAAAATAATTAAAGGACAAATACTTTCATCATGAAATTCCGTAAATATTTACTTATTTGTAATTGTAAAGCCATGTCTTATCGAAGGTTGCTGCGGTAACATAGATAATATATCATTGTTTAAATGGGAACACTTCGGCTTTTAGGATTAAGTGGTTACAGTAGCTGCCTTTTTTTCCAGTACAATGAAAAACAGATGTTCACATTTGTCATCACCAGCATGAGGACGTTTACTGTTGGATCTGCTTGATACTTTTATACGCTATACGTTGAAATATTAGATATTCTGGCTACTTAGTCATTTTAATATAGCTAGATTACACTTTGATCTAGCTATATTGAAATGACTTGACAGCTGTCAAACTAACGTGTTTTAAAAAGGTTTGAATGGGCTTGGAATGAAAAGTATTATGTGTCCATTCTTGTGAAATTTCACGAAAATCGCTTTAGCAGTGTGTAAGAGGTAACAAACAAACTGACTAAATATTTCATAATATTAGTTAGTTGAGATCGATAAGCTTCGAGGTCGGCATATTCTGATTTACCCCATATTCCCTTTTAACGGGTCCGATGGCGTAGATGGTAGTGATCCTATCCTCATCATATGTGCGCTAAAGGTCGTGGGTTCAACCCCCATCCATGACATATGACGATACTTATGTTTCTTTTGTGTCAGGGTGTTAAATATATGGTAGGCCTATGTAGGTAGTATATTTGTGGTTCTTCTGTTGTCTGATTTCCGTATGTCCGTAACATATGTACTTTAAGCGACTTATCACGGAGTCGGTCGAGTAAATAACCTAAATAGCGACTGCAGCGCCATATGCCGGGCTAATTTGTAAATCTAAGCCATCCAGATAGCCACTCAAACACATACAAAATCAAATATTCGAAATGGCCCAGGCGTATAGTAGTTTAGCGACATACACACGTACAGTAGAATTATATATAAAGATAATTCAGACTATAACTCCACGTTTCCTGACAAAACGGCATAACTGTAACTTTATCAAAACTGAACGAACTTATAATTTTCAGTCACTGTATAAGTATTGAGTTAAGACAAATTGTCTAAATGGCTATTACAACTGCGAATAGGTTAAGTTACAAAAATCCACTCGCAAAGTGGGGCCCAACCGGTGTAATAAACTGACCACAAGTTTTTGTTCATGTTCCGAGAAAAACATTCCTTACTGGTTGACTTAAATGATCTATAATTTAGATAACTTGAATATTTCTACGTTTTCTATATAGCCACATAATTAATTGATAATTTTTACTTTAACAGGTTTTGATATTTTCCTAATAGATTGACTTATTTAAGTATTATGTAAGGAGATCACTGTTCAAATATTTAACAACTTATTTTTGTTTGGGATTGTTTTTAAATTATTTTATATTAGCTAACAACCATGAACAAAATAATGCTACTGTAAATGGAGATTTAAAATATTGCGACTATAAGTTAAAGAAAAATCGGTTGTCTGTAAAGTCAGTTTACTGACGATAGTTGAACGTGACAACGTCATGAGAAAATACTGATGCAATAGTTCCATTTTTCTAAAGAACGTTTTAATTTTATTTTCGCGCGGACCCATCGCTCACTTGAGTACGAGAGAGACAGATGTGGAACGCTGCCGAACGCGGGGCCGATTATGCCTCTTTGTCGCTCGTCCCGCGTTCTCGCTTGCACTTCAAGCCTTAAACGGAACGCCACAGAGCGGGATAACGCCGCATGAGTTATGTTTTTTCGTGCGTGCAGCTGTCTCCATCGAATTAAAAGACATTGTCATTTAAAAATTTATTAAAATCAGTCCCAGAAAAACAGTGAAACACGCGTTTTTTTTCGTAAAGATTAGGTTATATTAATTAGTGAGAATAAGTGAAAACTATCACCATAATTTTGATGTAATAAGGACAATCGGGGCGGTTGGTTTAATTTTATAGACAATTGATAAATGACATATGAAATATAAAAAATATTGAAAAACTTTTAGATATAGTAAGAATTATTTTATTTAATCAAAGATGAAATAAATAAGAGGTCATATTATTAATCCGTAACTGGCCGGTTAAAACATAAAACTATGAAAACGCCACATTGCTGTCTAAGTAACAAAGTCATTGCCATACAGATCATGAAGAATATAAATTCAATTATTTCATTCCTTTTAATTTGAAACATTTATTAATAAGAACTCCATAGCGAAATAAGGTTTTTAAATCGGTCTACAGTTAACAACAGAACTGTCGAGCACGTTGTCAAACGATCACATTTTTCGCAATTCAATTGTTTTAAATGTGGAAACCGATAATTTTGGACGTCGAGTGCATCGTTTGCAACAAATCGTTGCAAAAGATAAACCACGACCCGCAAGAAGCTAAGCTAAAAATGGGCAAAATAGCTTGTCGCAGATCGCGCACGCCTAATTGGACGGCCGAAGAAAAGAAGTATCTGCTAGAATTAATTAAGGAACGTAAGGAAGTAGTGATGACTAAAAATAACAATGGCCCAAATTATTCTGAAGAGAAAGACGTGGCGTGGAACGAAATTTTGAGAGAGTTATCTCTGAAATATGGTAGTAAATTCTCTGGCAGCTCAATCAAGAAGGTCAAGACTCAGTGGCAAAACATGAAACGCATAGCGCGCGAGGAGATCGCTTTGGTGGGGCCGAACATCGAGAAATTCACTAGACAATCACTAGAAGTGTGTTCCATTTTGGACATGATCAAAGATGGCGTACTCAAGCGGGATGACGAAAATTTAAACGACACGGTTATAGCAACGAATATCGAGATCAAAACTGAACGTTTGGACGAGTGAGTTATTAATTTGGTATTAACTAAATGTGCTTGAAAGTCGTGTAGTAATTAAGTTGATGTTAAATTGCTGACCACTATTATACTGAGAGGGTTGGACTATGCAAATTTTTTATCGCTCTCGATCACTTATTTAAAAGTAAATAAACATCCGAGTTTATTTATTTATACAATACAATTATATTTTATTGTTTAAATATTTAAGGACATCGGCGATTGTAATAAAAATATTATACTCTATATATATTATACTTTCATATAGTACCAAGTACGCCTTTAGTCGGGGGAATTCAAAAATGGATAATGAACCACTAAAGACTTAATTAAGTTATGAATAAAAATAAAATTGGAGTGTCTGTTCATAATTCCAAATTAACGGCCGATTACTAAATTCATGTGAAACTATGAATGGTACTTACACAAAATAAATACAATTTTGTAAATTTTGTTTACATTTTCTGTTTGTTCCGGTTATATCTAAAACAGCTGGACAAATTTTACTGGAACTTTCACTGGCAGATAGCTTATGGTATGGGAAGTAACTACGCGGGTGAATTCGCGGGACGCATCTTATATAAGACTTAATACACTATTAAATCTTTTTCCAGGTTCTTGAAATAAGGATAACTAAGAAGCCAATATATAAGATTAATTATTGTTTGTTGATATATATTTTTTTCATTTCTTAGTGATCACACAGAGCCGAACTGCGGCAGTGTTTGCCATAAAGAGTCAGATGCGATATGTGGACCTAAAGGCAATATATCAACCATAAGTGCTACCAACACTGCTATCTTGACACCAGTCGACAATCTTGTATCGTCGTGTCCAACCCAGCCAGAGTTATCCGAGTCCTCCTCTCCGGAGGAAGTCTCAGATAGCCACTCGGACACCAGGGATGAGATAATTGACAAAGAACCGGACAGAAGAAACGTGTCCGCAATGACTGATGAACCGTACGATGACAATATTAATCCATTCCAACGACAACTGCAAGAGTTCTTCAGGTAAGAAGCCTTTTTCATTCGATTACGACAATTCGAGTTTAATGACCCTTTGACACATTTTTTCTTGTCAAAAATGGTCACAATGGTCTGTGAGAACTTGCGGTCTAATGTAAGTTACAACATATTGTCCCAATTTCACATTATTATTAACTAGCTTTAGTACGTGTCTTTGTTCGCGAAGAAATTATGCGATGCAAAATTTCATATTGATCCATGGATCCATTCCTAAGAATAGAAATAAACTTGGGAGGAAGTCGGACCCGATTACTTCAATTAACAACTTCAATCAACTTCAATAACTTATATATATTTTTTTATCTAGTAGCCAGTTAGTCAATATAGGGACACTAGACTAGGTGAATAGGTATCTTGGCGTTTTATCAAAAATAATGTAAGTGAGATCAGCAAGTAAGACCAAGCGAGATTTTGATTATTTTCAAAATTTTCTAAGAATATCAAATTAAATTAAATGTACCTAGACATTTTACATTAAACAACTTTATTTAGGTACCTACTTACTAACATCACAATTGCAAGCTTACGTTTCTGTTTTGCGAAAACATTGATAAAGTCATCGATATCCAGGTTCAAATCTTTGTATATATTTAGAAGAGCTAGCCCGGATAATCTTACCTGTGCCATTGAGGCACATTTTTCATTTTTTTTAATTATAAGATTTTAAAGATTAAGGTATTGAGTGTATTTACAAAAGTTAAAACATGCAGCCATCTTGGTATTAATAGTTTCTAAAGGTTGCCGTACCTTTCTGTAAAAATTAGCATAAACATTTTTTTTATTTATTAGATAGGTTAAGTTTTGTATCAATACTTTGGATTTAGCGTTTTACGCGTTACGTCAAGTCTGCGACGTCATGCGTCCCCTACAACACATATTGTGCTTTGTTTACACCTGCGATTTATGAACGATCTTAAGTTAATATTGACGCTAATAATGTTGCCCTGTAATACATTTTAGTATATAAGGATGAGATTCGTTTAGTTATTTGCATTACGATAGCCTACTAGAAATTATGCCATGTAAACCACAGAGAACTATTTTTTTGTAGCATTGAATTTACACTGTACAAATTATTTTATCCTAAGTAAATTAGAACAGTTTTCACAGATTAAAAATATTTTATTTTTTGGCCCTGCCAAAAATAGAAAAAGCGGTTAAACAAATTTGGCTACTAAGGTCTATTGTTCTATCTTATCCTATTCTTTTGTTCACTGTAAAATATGTTCAAACACTCTGATTTTCCTGGTTTATTATATGTCAGACTTACATTGGTTTATAAGTTTAAGCGATCCATGTCGTATTTTATTGTGTTTACCGCCTAGCAAACATACCTAGCATATTACATGCCAAATTAATTTGCCTGCTATATCAGTGCAGGTGTTGACCGTAACAAATTTGTGCTAGCAATGGTCTGTCTTTTAGATAAGTATTCGTTTCGAAATTGAAATATGATACCGCTATATATTATCAAATACAAATATTGTCTACACTTATTGAATTGAGTTTAATTTCATCCAAGACGGCATGATTTACTCGCGTAGTAGAAGTAGCATAGCTAATATTGCAAAAGGTCAATGATAGGGAGAGCAGCATTTGCAGAGCAATAATGTGTAAAATTCTGCCTTTCTTGGGGATGTTTACTTATATCCAGCAGTGAACTTTCCACGGCTGCTATGATTCTCTCTCTTTTCTCTTTAAAAGTTTTCTGAATTTATAAATATGATTGCTGATTCTGAATACTTGAAATCACACGGAAAATTTTTATTGCCATTTATTTAAATATAACCATGTAAAGGTATTCATCTGAAGAGAAACAACTGAAGATGGAATCTTTGAAGGAGGAACGCTGTGTGGTACGAGCCATGAGGGAGACGGCAGAATTAAATAAAATCATCGCAGAACAAAAGCTCAAACACCTGCTGTGGCTCAAGAAACAAGAAATAACGTGAGTCTTCCAGAGAACTCTAATATTTTTTTTATGATTCGTCCGCTTGTCCGTTCGATTTATATAGCTTTATACCGAAACCTTCCTGAGTCTAAAGTTCATACCAAATTAAATTAATATTAATTCAGATATTTTGTCGAGAAGTCGTTAAAAACTCACAAGCACATACACTTTCACTTAATAAAATATAGCCCAAGTTGCTCTTTGTTAATGCAGCTTTGTATAGAATAAAAAATGGTTTGAAATACGTATCCAACAAATATTTCCTCTCTATAATATGGAGTGTCCGTACTATTATTGCTGTAATTTGCCGATAATTTCGGGGGCTTTTAACGTACACTTGATATAATGAGATGGTTCTTATTACTTTTTTTTAAAATACCGTTTTTTTTTACAAGTTGATATTAAAACAAAAATAATGAAAATAGTTTTAATAATTTGTTTTGAATTTTAACAATTTGTTTCATAACGTACTCAGTTAAACAGTAATATTTTATTATAGAATTAAAATTTTACCGCGTTTCAAATGAAAAATCATTTAGTCTATTAAATACAACACCCAACATTATTTATTTCACATGTTTTATAATTTAGTAAATGTAAAACAACCCTATTCTTTTATAATCCAATTTTAACCAAATTCCAGAACTAGATAACAACAAAAGTAGTACATTTAGTTCTAAACGATTCAACAAATGTCAATAGCATTTTTATTTGTCACTGCACTTTGCTTGTTTATGGTCAATGTTAAATCTAGTTGCCCTAGATATAAAACAATTGTAGGGACAGTATATTTTTAAGGAATCGTGCATTTTTTAATTAATTAAACCATGAGCTTCATTGCTAGGAATCGCCCTTCTTTTGTCCGTGCTCTTGTTAATGTAAGGTAAGATATCGCAATCAACCGGCACGCTGATTACGCAATAATACAAATAGACTTCTGATTTTATGACCAGATTCTATTACTGTAGTTAATATATCTGATCTTATCAAAATCATTTTAATAAGAATCTCTGACACCGTCTTATGCTTTTGCTATTTTTAACAGCTTTTACTTATAACCTTTCAGAATAACCATTTTTTCCCTGTTGGACCGTAGATAACACAAAATGAGTATGTTAGGTTCCTAATTCGATAATACCTATTTTTAGACTAATAACTTGAAGTTGATGCAATGAAGATTGCATCTTTATTTTTGTTTTTTACATCATGCATTCGTACTAGAAAAATTCCGTATGGCGTGTCGCCAATATATATTTTTTTTCGTGAACATAATGTCATTTGTGTTCATTGTGTCTTCGAGAAGACTTCGACTTACAATAAAGAAAGTAAATGAATTAGTTTGATTAATGTAATTGTTTAGGTTCTTACATTATATTACATTAAATTACTATTTTCTAAATGTTATTTTTTGTATTAGTTCCTTTTTAATAAAAATAACCAAAACTACAATATATATTTGCCGTTAATTTTTTTTCCAGAATGTATTCTGGAGAGCCTGGTTCCGGCGCTGGCAAGGGTGGCGGTGGTGGTGGTTCCATCCGTGAGGCTGGAGGAGCTTTCGGCAAGATGGAAGCTGCAAGAGAAGATGAATATTTCTACAAGAAGGTAAACACATTTAATCAATAAGCAAAAGTGACTTTGTTTTACATTTATCTAACCATCTAAAATCAATCAATCAAATCAAAAAGGTATTGATTTTAGATGGTAATTTAATGAGAATTTTTAAATAGTGTCCAGATTCCTGTTTGGAAGTCATCAAATAAAATCAAAAAATATGATATTGGGTACCCAATAAGGAAAAAGGTGTTACTCATTTATTTATATAGTAATGCAGACATGAATCATATGCATGTGCAACAGTGTCAAACCTTAATAGTATGTATAGGATCTTAATGGTATAGGATTTAGATATATAAAGTATGATTTTGGATTTGCTTTTAAAGGGAGCATTTAAATTCTTTTCTTATAATTTATATTCGCATGATAATTAGAATATGGATTTTAAATTCATCATTATCTACTTGATATTATTCTTACTAATATTATAAATGTGAAAGTTACTCTGTCTGCCTTTTACGCTTTCCCGCTTAAACCTCTCAACCGATTTTGATGAAATTTGGCACAGATAATCCTTAGACCCTGAGAAAGGACTACTTTTTAATTCGAAATAAGGGTTGAATGCGGGGACGAAAAGTTGTATGGAAGTATCGCTATTTTTAGAGCTAGAAACTTGAAACTTATTTTTCAGGCCATTGATTTGATCTAAATAAACATGACATTCAAAGTTTACATAAGTTAAGGTAAAGAGGTATGGTACCCAAAAACTATTCCATGCAGACGAAGTCGCTGGCACAGCTATTAAAAATGTTTAATAAATATTCTAGTATATTGAACTATGAAAGGGCAATATTTACTTCAAATTTAATTCATAATTACACAAATTTTAATGCATAGACTTACAATAGATTATTAATAAAAATGGTATATTATCTTAATACTAATTTATTTGAATGCGTAAGATGAGGCTGCAATATGAAACTGACTGGTGGTGTTGCTCAAATGCAACAGAACAATGTAATGCCTCCCTGCTCAACAATTATGGGCAAAACTCCTTCAACATATTGTAACTCTTGGGGTTGTCTATACCTATTATGAAATACATGTGTCAGCTTGTATTTAAAATCTGTTTTTTTTCCAGCAAAAGGAACAGCTTGCTGGTCTTAAAGGTCACCTGAACAAGGAGATCTCATTCCACCAGGAGCAAATCAAACGCCACGAAGATGCCATCCGCCGCCACAAGGAGCAAATGGCTGAAATGAATAATAACTAAAAATGAGATAATGTGACATTAAAACATGTAGCTGTCGATTGTATCATAAAATGTAAAAATCTGATGGCTTATTTAAGGTTACAATTTGTTTTAAGGATGTTGTTATGTACTTTATTCGCTTTTATTTTGATTAGTTACTAGACGGAGCTTGAGCAATTACAACATTTACAAGCAACTTTGATTTTATTTTATTTTATTTTATTTTAGCACATATTATTTAATACCGGTACCTAACGGCATTATGTTATTACCACTATTTGTCATTTTTCGGGTTTTAAGATGATGATTTATAATCGCTGATCTATTAATTGAAATACGGAATAAAATCTATATTTAATATTTTTTTTGTGTGCTACTGTTAATAGTTTCTGATTAGTTCCATACAATGCCAAGGGTGCCTGACGAACTATTTGATATTGACTATTGACTATTTGATAGGCTGTTCTGGAATAAACTTTTAGAAAGAGAGTGTTAACATTATTCTTCCAGAAATAAGTATTTATGTATTTGCTGTATCGCCTACTTGATTTATAGTAATAAGTGTTTATCAGACAGATCGGACGATAAGTTTCAATGGAGGTAAGTTATAACGCCATCTAGTACATTTTTTTAAAACTATAACATACGCCAGTTGTGTCGTGTGATAGTTTTAGCCAACAACGTTAGAGGTCACTAGGTTTGAGCAATAAAACTACATTAGTACGATAGGAGTCTTTTTGATTTGTAGATCCCATATTTGGCCATCAAATCTCATGCCTTTTCAATTTCATTTAATTAGACACTTTTAAATTTTATTCAATTTAATTAGAAAAATGTAAGTTGCAATTATTTTTGCAATTTATTTAACACATAAATATTTTTTGAAAAGTAAATTAGGAAAGATTATGGAGCATTTATTGTACTACTTGCTTGCTTGAGTTAGACCTCATACAAAGATCATTTGCTTTGGTGCCTTACTCTCAAGTCTCACCCATTTCTACCGCCATATAGCAGTGTTTTGTTCCGGTTTAAAGGGTGAGACAGGCAGTAAAATTTCTGGATAATGTGACAATATCTTTTAGTCACAAGGTTAACAACGCGTTAGTGATATCCTTGTGACATTACAATCGTCTATAGGCTCCAGTGACGCTTAAGATGACGCGGGTTGTATGTTTGGTTGTCGGGGTTGTATGTAAAAACATAACAATAACAAGTATTTTATGCATAAAAAAAGGCTTTCCACCCGCGACTTTGTGTGCGAGGTGGAAAGCTATATATAATATATAATAGCTGTCTGTTTCTTTATCATTCCCCGGCAGTCAAAAATTAAATATCTATCGGTACATGTTTTTTGAAATACAAAGTACATACTTTATCTGTAATTCTATACCATCAATAACGTTTGTATCAATTTTACCCAGATCTGTTCAGGCATTCCGACGTAAAAAAGTAATAACATGAACTTTATTGTTTCTTATATTAGTACTGAAGTAAGGATTATTTGTTTACGATTTTAATCTATAAGTTTATATAAATAGTATCGCTATTTCAATATAGATATAGAGTTTACATACTGTATAAAAATAGAACACGTATATTTTTAAAAATATATGGTATTTCAACTCGATGAATAGTTTTTTATTGTGCCAATAATAAATTAATTAAATTGATTTCATTCATATGGAACCGAGCGTAGTGTGAAATTTTAATGTCCACTTTTTTGCATGAAATAGTGACTACTGTTTCACAAAGTAACTACTTTCGACCAAAGGTACTACTTATCGATCGACCAATTGTACGCAATCCTAATAGGTACGGATTAGTGATTCAAACTTTTAGTTGACATTTAACTAGTACCTAAATAAAAATTATGAATATGGTTAAATGAACATTCTTAAATTGGAATTCAGTTTAAATGACGTTATTGTACTTATTTATTATTAACTATGATTGACAAGGGTTCCATGTTCAAAACAACTCAGAGCTGAATTAGGGTCATAATTTTTTTATATACCTACAATTATTAGAGCCAATGCTTACTAAATATTTGACAAATTTGACCTCTATAAAATAGACTTGAAGTGTATTTTATGAAGGAGAATTCTTGATTCAAATAGTCCTAATCTATTTTTCGACCATCTTTTATTAAGCCAGGCATTTAAATAATTGCATTATATAGATGCACTGGAACATATAAATGACTTTCCCAGCATTTGTTTGTTTTGCCGCTACTTCAATGGATCATCAGAGACGGTCGTCGCCCTAGCAAATAATATTTCAGTCCGGCCGAGTCCAAAATTAGAACAAGTTCGTTGCTTTGTGAAGGTACATACTGACGTTGGGTTATGCCGCGACGGTCGATACAATTCCTCGCGTATGGGAGCTTTCGTAGGGAGCATAACGCTATTACTTTTTGGTGAGTCTGCGAGAAGCGTAATAAATCGGTGTGCGTGACACAGAGTGGAGCTCCATCGACTATCGGGCGCGCGGGGCGACGACCCAACGACTGAGTGAAGTTGGCGGCGCTCCGCTCCCTCGGCTGCGCCCTCACCGTTCTGAAGCGAGCGCCAAGCGGCAGTCAGTCAGTTTACTACGATCGCAAATCGACGCCGCATGTCGTTTCGCGAGTTGTTGTGCCCGAGTGTATGGTGCTAGTGTAATAACATAACAGCAATTTGTTTAGTGCTGTGTTATTTGTGCTATTGTGTCATACTGTTGGAGCGACGAGGCCGACTCGCCTGTTGTGATGCATTTGAGGATTTACTTATGCCTGTCTTGTGTAGTCCTCGCAGGATATGTTCGAGCGACAGAGGTAAGGGGACCCGTCTTAAATGCGGCTTCACCCGGCTTTTTGTTGTGTCGAAAGACGGGAATGCTGGCAGGGAACGTAGTCTAAATGATGACACCTTTTGATTAAAAACTTGCACTCACATATCTTGCGTAACTTTCAATGTCAACAATGAGTAATTTGTCTCCGAGTGTGTACGCGTTTTGTAGTATATCTTGGAAGAAGTCGCGGTTAGAGTTATCTAAGTTGGAATGGTGAATGATTCGAATGCTACCTTGAGCATGCAGTAATCGGCAGGTAAACAACGTTATCTTGAGCCCTGTCCATCGATTGGTGCCGCGTTATTTTGTTTCCGTATCGGCCGCTATCGTGGTGAAGTACGCGGAGTGTAAACATAAGTATATTTATTCAATAGGAGCACCGTATCGCCCACGTTTTTGGAGAAAGCTGAGGTACCGGCCGACGCGCTCAGAACGCACCAACTTTGTGCCGTAGTTATATCCCGCTTCACGGAGTGTTCATTACACGTTTATCGCAATTATTTAATCTGACCAAGTTTATATGGGATTACGTTTTGACTTTTAATTTCTATTGACCTGAATTAAGCTGAAGATTCTCAAGGTCAGATAATTTGATTGTTAACTTGAGTAATATCACGTGCATCAATAAATATCGTTTAACATTATTAAGATCCGCTTACGCTAACGTAATCAAGATTTCACAAATCGTGGTAATAGTGCATGCCCAGTAGGTTGATCACGTGGTTGGCTTTTACCATGAATCAAGGTGTAAACATTCTTTGTAACAATATATTAATAAAGAGCAGACATTGGAGTCGTTTTTTGGAAAATATCATTCGGAAGGTAATAAACCCAAGACTCGCTGCATCAAGGGCATTGTGCAAGTTGGTATATGGAGGCCGCCGTGTATCAGAATGTGAACCTATATTATTTATGAAGTATAATGCACTCAGCATGTTACACTGCTTGTACATATGTCGTCTGTTACTTCATAAAATCCTTGCGAAACATGGGTACAAATTTTTTATTACGAGTATTTTTAGTTTCTATACAAATAGAATGTATTTTTATTACGAATTACGTGTACCGGCTTTTTAGTCAATCTCAATAGGATATTGTCAGGATTATCGAGTTAATTAAGTATAGGTCCATATTTTATTAAAATGCATTGTTGGATTATACAATAATAAAAAATTGTATGTTCTTTCGTAATTCCAAATTAACAGCATTTTTATACCGCATATATATTACAATATACGGTACTTAAAAAGGCCAATATTTTTTGTCTGTCTGTCTGTTTGTTCCGGATAATTTCACTGGCTTTCACTGGCATATACATCCTGTTTTAAGGAGTACTAAATACTTTTATTATTTATAATTGTTAATTATTAGTTAATTGATAAAATACATACGCAGTATAGTATAATAAGCGTTTTGCCACATTATTCTAGACTAGTTACATTATCAGTTGACTGCTAACGGTAAAGCTTATTAAGTGCATTTAAAGGGCATTTAACCTATTGGATAAAACTTCCTAGTTCCAAGGTACACACGAGATACCACAGTTTTATAGGGTCTGTACATTTCTACATGCTTGTACACTCGGCTTAAACTAAATCAATATTTTGAAGGCTGGACCTTAAAGAGGCCCTTTATTTATCCACTGCAGGTACAAAATATTTAGTGTTGCTAAAAACTCGGTTCAACCAAAATACTTTTTTTTTATTAGACCAGGTTGACAATTAAGCATGATATTAAATAAGATATCTTTAGCCCGTTGCCAACCTTGTGACTTGAAGGTAGCATGTCACATTACCCAGTAATTTCACTGTGTCACCCTTCAAACCGCAACAACAATTCGAACACTGCTATATGGCAGTAGAAATATGAGAGTGACAAACCAATGGAGACGGTCTTTGTATAAGGTCTACCTAATGAATTTTACTAATGGTTCCGATCATAGAGTCTAGATTCCTTTACATTCGCACAGTATATATTTATAAATACTAAAACTTTTTAATGCATGTCCAATAGTCAGTATCATTCTGCATTCATGGATGTAATTATATTACACGTTTGAACTTCACGAGGATGACACATTGGATGAGTGAACGTATCTACTTCTAAGAAGGATACCTATAGGTAAAATCATTGATCTTTTAAAGCTACGCGTATTAATGAAATCATTATGATTATTATCCGGTGAGGTACCAGCAGAGCAGAATAGTACCTACCTCGTTGGAGGCGACTAAAGTACCGGTACCGTCAGATGGCAGTATGCACATCCTAAATAGTGTAGTTCAAATTTATTTTAGGAATTAAGGGGCAGCAGTGTACCCGTCGCGAAGTTGCAACACAACCAACGTCGTTGGTGGCAACACAAAGCGTTGCCACCACATTTGTCCAACGCGGCAATTATATTATTATACATTACCAAATACCTATACCTTTATACATTCATTTTCATTAATGGAGGCCTATGATGAGCATATGAGCCGTAAAGCTGTCTTTCTTTCTTTCACAATTTTGAACATCTTATAAACAGAACACTCTTGCGCATCTAAAATCACTAAAACACATTACTATAAAATAATATCCAGGAATAATTGTTAACCGAATTTTCCAGGACGTAACACTTAGAAATATTTAAATTAAAAAGGTGCCCGCTTAAATCCGCTTTAACAAAATGAGTCCTGACTGAATGCGTTTAGGGGCGTAATGGGCACTCCCTAATAATACGTTTTGTTTGTCGCCGACGAGACAACGGATCGACATCCCAAGGGCGGAGGCCTGCTGTAGACAGACAAATCTGCATGCCGGAATTTATACTTATGAATGAATAAACTAAGCTGTTCCTGTAATCATCACCTAATTTTTATGGGCATTAATAGTTAATAATCTTTTGAGGCATTGCAAAACCCAACGTGCCACATCTTATAAGAGATTTCACTTCAAGTGATACATTTTATGTGAATAAAAAAAATTTACAATATATTTGTGTGCCGAGACTTCTCTCGTATTTGGTTAGAAAAAATCTTTTAAACGTTGATGTTTCGCTCCTATTGGGCATAGGTTATCGATATATTCTAAACGATAAATAGGCTTTTTAAAACTGAAGAATTGTTGGATCAGACCAGTATTTTCCGAGATAAACGCTATCTAATAATAAAACTCTTCAATTTTACAATAATAGTATACCTAGATTAAGGATAATAAAATATATGAATTTTGCTTGATTATTAACTTTTATTATTAAAAACATATTAAGATATTATAAAAAGAATTAAAGTACCGTGAGTTCGAATTGATATTTTTATGAATGTTAAATAACCAGCGTTTTAAAGCCGTAAAAAGTGGTTTTGTTATGAAATTGTAGTTAGTGTTATTATTTTAACATTACAATCTGTCTGCGTTCGTAACAATTCGTTTTGCACTATGTATTTGTTTTGTACTATTTTATTTGTATCTACTTTCCGTTTTATACTATTAGTTTAGTATTTTCCGTTTTGTACTATTCGTTATGTACTAAATTACTGTAGAATTATGAAATAGAAATTTCGAGTTACCTTTCAATTTAGATGGTCAATCTAAACAGTGTAACCACGTACTGAATACATTATACAAACCGCAAACTTATTTCAAGTTCGTGCAAGTATTGGCAAATCGTATCACTTTTCTATGATGAACGGTTTGATCAGCGTTAATTGCTATGAACAATGTTCGCTCTCACTAAATTCGCTTGTGTATTTTCCCGGTAAGTTGGTTGCGAGTAATAAATAAAATAACGTTCTTTTATAATTGCACAATGCTTGCCTGCGTTTTAATTTTTTTATTGTTGGATTTTCCTGGAATAATACGCCAATAGTTTGTTGAACTTCACAATTACCACAAATCAGATTAGTTTGGTCTATACGTAATTTAACGAAGAGTGAAGACAGAAAGGAACCGAGTGTAATATATGTTACAAGACAATTGCAAGAAATACGTTAATACTGAGCATTTGAGCTACACCGCTTCGGATGGATATACCGCCATCTGTTGGTTCTGGTACCTCAGTCGGCTCTTACGACACCTGGTACAGGGGGAGCTACTATTCTACTCTGCCGGTACCTCACGGCTAAACGTGCTCACGTAAACTTCGTAGCCTTTCCAATAAAGGGTGAAATTTGCCCGTAATTGCCGCGCTTGCCAGGCTGGGTGGCAATCGCAGAGAGCAACTTCTGCTGCCCATACCGCCTGCTGTCGGTTTAGGTACTTTAGTCGCTTCTTACGACACCTGGTATAGGGGGAGGTACTATTCTACTTTGTCGGCTAGTGAGTGGTACCAGCAGAGTAGAATATTGTGACGTGAATTTATTTTCTTAATTAGTTATATTTAGATTCACATATCTTGACTTGATTCCGAGATAAGTTAGCTACTTATCTCGGAATAAAGTCAAGATGAAGGAAGCACTTGTGTTACGGACATCAGGCAATAGAGAAATTAAAAATATAATACTTAAATACATATATTCAACACCCAGACACAGAAAAAATACAAATATCAACATATAAATATTTGTCCTTAGTGGGGATCAACCACGACCACAGATCACTATCACTTGGATCAGGATCACTACCATCTGAGCCATCGGGTCATTAAAATCATGGACGTTTGTCTTGGGTGGGGATCGAACCTACGACTTAGCACAAGGAGCACTACCGATTGCACCATATAATCCTTCAAATTTTTTCCAAAACCGTAAATCGCATTGTTAAAGACGGTATTTCAAAGCAAGTTCACAGCAAATAAAGGTCTATACCTACCTCAAGGGCTGAGCCCGCCCTATTGTTATCAGTTTTTGTTCTCACCCACAGTGTTTGAGTGGGCAACATCTGACCGACTCACAGTGTTGGCTCATGGCTGTTTACTCAAAGAATATAATACCTAATTTTCTTGTTTGTTACATGACTTTTCTTCTGCCCAATATAAACATTATTTTGCCTCTACGTTATCAACGTATATATCGTCAATGATACTTTAATACCGCGTATGTACCTTAAGTTAATAAGGTAAATCTTCCATCATTTCTAATTGAATTCTCAACTTTATTTGCAACTGCTACTTACGCGATATTGCACTATCATCGACGATATACCAATATGGGGTGCTGGCAGAGTAGAATAGTACTTTCCCTATCTGTACCGTACCAGGTGTAGAAAGAGGCTACAGAATTACCGACAGGTAGCCCGTATATTCACCCGAAACAGAGTAGCCCAAATGAAACGAAGGGAGAGGGGTTGGACAGTATCATTCCGATTGAGGTGCCGACACCGACAGATGGCGTTATATCCATCCGAAGTAGTGCAGCTCAAATTCAACAAGGCAAGAATGGGCAGCAGCATTCCCGTCGCTAGCTACGCTCTGCGATAGCCACCACGCTTGCCCAGCGCAGCAATTATGGGAAAATTATTCTGTTCTCTGAGGAGGCCTGTGTCAAACAGTGGACAGTTTAAAGCTGCAATGATTATGATGAGGATTCCTCTGTGCGCCGCCATTATAGACAAAGTCCCCCTTAAGGGAGGCCTCAAATAGAACTGATTGTAAACTTACATGAGTCATACAAAGAATATCTGTAGGAGTACCTCGCTCTCACCTTTTTCTACTACGAAACAGCAGTATGCGCATTGTTGTGTACCGGTTTGAACGGTGAGAGGTACGATAATGTGATATGATACCTTCAAGTCACAAGGTTGGCAATGTGCTAATGATATCCTTGTGAAGAAGGAACGTCTATAGTCTGCGGTGACGCTTACCATTACGAGAACCGTATGCTTGTTTTTCGACCATTTGGCATTTGCCTCGCTGGTTTGTCTGACAGGGAATGTATTTAAACTGTCTGTGTTTAGATCCTTTTCGCGGCTTAGGGAAGATATAGGCTATTTTTCCCGGATTTCCTGAATGATTCGATATATATTGAAGTCATGGAGGGCAACCTAGTTTTTCGTATCAAATTGTAAATTTCCATTTAATGTTAATATGTGTTCTGAATAAAGTATTTATTCTTTTTGCCGCATCCGATAACATATATTTCGTAGTGGAAAGAAGTAGCGATACAAGTCGAACAGAGCCCATTGTTTGCTATCTGTGTTCCAAATTCTTGGTTTGAACGTGCTACTTCGGTGGGTCTAAAGTGTGCCTTTATCTATTAGGAAATTTTATTCAATTATATTTTAATAGCGACCCACTTCGGCTTCGCACAGGTGCAGTGAGCATAAATATTTGTAATTGTAGGTTATCCCTAGGACATATACCACTGTAGACTTTTTATGGTTTATAACACTGTAGTACATTATTTTGATATATTTCCTCGGCTTCAGCCAGCGTTAGCGTAAATGTAATCGAAAAAAAAGTTTATTTTCGACATATCATTAGAAATTTCTATAATTATGTGTTTCTCTTCTATATGATGCATGCATTTTACTTATAATCCTTCCTATTTTATCACGCGATCTAAATTCAAAACCACATCAAAATCCGTTGACAGCAGACAGCGGAAAGTGACTTTGATTTGTACTATGTACTGATACTATAAACAAAAATTGTTTCACTACAAACTTCCATATAGTAATAGTACTTTTAGCGTTCGCAATGATTGAGGCTTTGAAATAAATTTTACGATGAGAAAATCGTTAATATGAAAGTAATTATATATACGAAAACATTAATTCTACAATCAACTACTTATATTTTATTGTGAGAAAACGCCCGTTTTTTTTGTGTATTCGAGGGACTATTTTTTTAATTTTTTTTTTACTTTTCGTTTCTATTACCGTCGTAGTTATCTTATCGGTTTCAGCCAGCGTTAACGTTAATTGTAATCGCAAAAAAAATGTTAATTTAGACATATCATTAGAAATTTTTATAATTATATGTCTATTTCCTATATTCCACTACCTTTTATTTTTGTAAGTATGACGCCAAGTTCTCGTAGCCATGTACATATGCGTAGCACATATCTACCTGTATATATAAGGGTGCTGTGTTAGGGGTGAGAGAGGCTGCAGACACCCTTCACCGTGGAAAAAAACATCCTTACATTTAGGATGGTGATAATGCTAAAGTGTGTCTGTCTCGGTTTGACTAGAGAGAGAAGAGATCCGATTTAGATACAATTTGACTGATAGATATAGGATGTAAATAATTATCCGGGAGAAATAATTAAGTTTTTTATCCTTACTTCCTTACTAATATTATAAATGTGAAAGTAACTCTGTCTGTTACGCTTTTCCGCTTAAGCCTCTCAACCGATTTTGATGAAATTTGGCACAGACAATCTTTAGACCCTGAGAAAGGACATAGCCTATTTTTTAATTCGAAATAAAATCGAAAAATTGTGAGGGGTCGAAAAGAGGGATGGAAAGTTGTATGGAACTATCGCTATTATTAGAGCTAGAAACTTAAAACTTATTTTGCAGGCCATTCATTAGATATAAATAAACATGATATTCAAAGTTTATATAAGTTAAGGTAAAGAGGTATGGTACCCAAAAAAACTTACACGCGGACGAAATCGCGGGGACAGCTAGTAGTTTATAAATAATTATATACATATTTTTCAAATTTATTTTTGAAGTATATTAGAATAAACACACCATTGCGAGGTTTGGGACGTTGGGAAGCCTGGTGACTTGTAATATGGATCTACAAACTTGCGCATACGCACCAGTCTCGCACAAATAACATTTTGACTTACAACCTTATGAAATTGTTAATCGCTAAAAATTGTTACTTATGGTGAGAAATACATTTTATATTCTACTGCCTGCCCCGTCTTAACACGGGTGCAATGAGCATAAAAAACCGTTATTGTGCGTTTCCCTAAAATATACACAAAAGTTATCGCAAACTTTCTGCAGACCTTTTAAGGTGTGCAATACTATAGTACATTAATTTGATCTATCTCGTCGGGGTCAATCAGTGTTTGCAATGTAAACGCATAAAATGTATTTATTTACGGCATCACATTGGAAACCTCTATAAGTATCAGTGTTTCTCTACTATATTATGCATGCTTGTGTATCTTAAACTCTAAGGATTGACACTTTGTACAACGACTATTAATAAAATGAGAAGCATGCTATCAAATTCGCGGAGATAACGTTTCCCTAAAACAGTCAAAATGACCAATTGCTCAGAAAAAATAATGGAGATGAAATCGTCCTAATCTGGGGGATCTTCTAACTGCGAACGTTCCTTGTCCACGCGGAAGTTAGAGGCCAGGTAATTAAGTTGAAACGTGATTTGAAAAGTAAGGGCCAGGTAAGACAAGTTGTGGGCGTAACCAACCAAAAGTCTAATAAAACCGAGTCGCCTCCAAACTGGTGTTAGGGAGATCACCTTATAAATAAATTATACAATATTATGTACTTATGCGAATTTGTAAATCTTTATATATAAGATTTTCTAGTCACGATGTTCGTACCGGATGAACTTTAAACTAGTGCACGGATTTTAATAATTTTTTGTTTTTGTGCACGATCCAACTTGAAAAATAAAATACTTTTTCTCAATTTTAGTCTCAATATATTTTCTTTGTCTGTCTGTCGGGTTAGCTAGTGTTATAAAATATACAAAAATGGAATACTTAATTTTTAAATTAAGAACAGCTAAATGGTGTGAAAGTTTATTTTTAAACAACTTCAAATTTAAAAAAGAAAGTCTAAAAATACGCGATCCAAGTAAATGAATTATTTAACGAATCTTTGTGAAACTCACTGTTGCGATTTTCATTCGCGGCTAGTTCTGCTTATATAACCGTTGCACATTTGTTTGATATTATATTGAATCTTCAATAATTAAAAGTAGATACCTTCCCTCGGACCAGATGTCTTAAGGGGCGGTTGAGGTACCAAAACCGACGGATGGCGGTATATCCACCTAAAATAGCGTAAATGATATTCAACAAGACGGAGATGGGCAGCATTATTGCCACTATGCCTGTCGAGCGTGGCAATTACGGATAAAATTACCCCTGGCTTAAGGATGCCTGTGTCCAGCAGTGGACATCCAACGGCTGATATGACGATAATAATGGTGATTAGATAGAAAGTGTGCTGCTTTTTATGTGCTCTAAAGACTATTCTATCCCGACCTGTACGTTTTGACGCGAAGAGTAACACATTTTTACTTTTATTAGTTGGTACAAACCCGAAACAAAAGAAACACGCCGCTAGCTTTTGTTTTTATCTACATTATTTAAAGAAACAAATCTCTTGGATCCGCGTTACGTAACATTAAAATTTCAAGGCCAATGACTTCTAATGAAGCGTCATGCAATCGCCAAATGGCCCATGGGGATCTAAAGGATTGCCTCGACTTTACGAACCGAACGGTCGAATTATTTGGGCAAAGTCAGCGTTTAATCGCCCGTCCAATTAAAATTACTAAGTATTTCTATGAATGCTAAATCGAACTTTATTTCTTAAAGAGAGACATTTTGATGATAAATTATTCGATAGTGAGATGCGAGTTGCTTTAGGTTAATATTAAAAACCATTGCATTGCTACATAACACAAAAATATTAAAAAATACAAAAGCATCGTTACGATACTAAAGCTATACAAATATATGTAATTTAATTATTTTATATACATACCAATTATATGTCTTTTGTGCAGTATAATGAAAAATACAAAACTGAACTTGTAATCCAGAAACCAGATACCGGAACCGCGTGTTAGGAACTATAGGGAATACCCAATTAACACTAGTCTAGACTTATTAACTCAAACCTCTAAATCATTTACTTCAACAAAAAAATGCCCGCTAAGTAATCTAAATCTAAAAAGAAGAATATTTAAAAGCGCGCAAGAAATTTAAATCTCTATATACAATTAAAGTCCTTCCTTTCTTTTTGTAAAATGAGACAGACAGACAATATATTACAAATGTGTTATAAACATATTATTTACACATCTCTTAGTCGCTTAAAGCAGCACAGTTGGCACCATGCAGTTACGGACATCAGATAACAGATAAGTCACAATTATATTACTTAAATAAAAATATTCCAGCAGGCCCATCAAACTTGGTAACTTTTATTTTAATTATAATTTATCGATACGATTTTAATTGGGTTAAATTGATGGGTGGGGATCCCTTTGGCCCACAAGACCGGATCACTACCATCTGCGCCATCGGGCCCGTCAATATATGAGAACATCATGAGACTAGGGTTGTTGTGAGTTTCTATAAACGTAGGTTAGGTTCTCTTTCTTTTGTATGAGCAAACCAGAGATGAGCGATTGGGTCCTACAGTTGTTGTTTGCCTATATGTATATTAATAAACAGAAAAGAGGAAAGTAGCTTGGTTTTTTCTCCTTTGATGCATGTTTATCTTCAAAGGGGGATTTGCTGACGCTACCAATTACCTCGGGAACTATGTAATTCCCCAGTTATAAATTTTTCCAAGTTGCATTAAATAAATAAATGTAGGTAAATACTTAACAGCAATAGTGTACGGCTTATAAAGCGTTTTCTATTTCATCGATATCATTATTTTTTTATATCCTTAATGTAATAGCATTCTTTACCTTATGGGTATGGGTCCTGAACCAATATGCTCAATGGGGATTCGTCTGAAGCCGTTGAGCGTCCACTGTTAGATATAGGTCTTCTTAAGAAAATCGCAAAGCAGAACTTTGCGACGGGGATACTGCTGCCCATTCCCGCCCTGTGCATTCGAGCTACGCTGTTGCATATACTGCCTGTACGTATATATATGTTGGCCCGGTATCTCAGTCACCTCTTACGACACCTGGTATAGGGCAGCTACTATACTAATCTACTGCTATCGCTAGCCTTCATTACTTTTGCAGTTATATACAAAATGTAGTTTTACTGTTTCAGTTTTTAACATAAAATAATGAATTACTTAAATGCACAAGAGCTTAGCTTAAGTCAGAAAAATGAAATGCGGTACTAAAGTAAAAATGTTCATGCTGATTTAATATTATGCCTTATTTTAGTTTCGTTAAAGCTATTCTACCTACGTCGGCCTCTTTTCAAAGTAAACTGGGGTAATAGGCCGCAAAGCGGAGCCCGCAAATATTTGACTTGTTGATGAAATATAAATACCCACAAAGAAATGCTGAAGATCGAGCCAACAATGAACTCGGCTATAGATGGATGGAAATGAAAATGGTACCTAAGTATACGTTACTTATAATAACTGGTAAATTTGAGGTATAATTCTTACAAGTCTTATGCATCAACACACCAAAATCACATCACCAATATGGATTATGACTTAGGATTTTAACTGATACATAAAGACTCTCCAAGAAACAAATTAGAAAGTAGCTTCATGGTGTGTATAAATGTACACACCATATTGCATTTGAGCTACTCTGAATACACCGCCATCTATCGGTTGGTAGATACATCAGCCGCCACATACGACACCTGGCATGTCCATCTGGTGCCACATAGCAACATTATATACATTATATGAAAGATTATAATGTTGTTCATCATCATATAAGTCATTGGAAGGCCACTACTGGACATAGGCCTCCCCAAAAAAGGGGGAGTTTTACCCATAATTGCCGCACTGGGCAAGCGTGTTGGCAATCGCAGAGCGCAGCTTCCGCGAGGGTGATGTAGCTATCTGTCCCCGTTTTATGCTCTTCCGGATGGGATATACCGCCTCTTACGATATCTTATACAGAGGAAGGTACTATTCTTCTCTGCTGGTACCTCACGGCAATAATGTTACAAGCGGAGTGGACGCCTACCCACGAGATAGACAGACGATCTGACTAAAACTGCAGGATCGCGCTGGACGCAGGCCGCATATAACGGGTCCTATTAAAGATCACTTGAGGAGGCTTATGTCCAGCAATGGACGTCCTATAGCTTATATGATGATGATCATGATTTTTTCGTACTAGTAAAGTATCAGCAACCCTATTATATATGGTCTAAGCACTATAGTCGCTTACCACCTTGGGGACTGCGAGCTTGTAATGATAATTACAATAAAAAAAGCAGCAATCCGAATACTGCAAAGTATATTTCATTCACATCACCAACAGAAATCGGTCGGTTATATCTGTTCTTATTTTTTGTGCCCGTTTGATTTTTTATTTGCTATAAAAGTCGTTCAATGTGACATTCAAGATATGATAAGGACAAAGAGTTAAACCCAGGATGTTGCTTGCCACTTTAACTTGGGCTAGATATGCTTAAATATTTTAATCTTGCAGACCTTCCATGAGCTCTGTAGGTTTGATTGTTTTGAAGATTTCATTGCTTCATTGTAACCTTTAATAAAATATATACTAACTGAATAGCAAGTATTAATGTAGAAAAACGTTAGTTAATCTAATAAAAGGGGTAAATGACAAACCATTTGAAAAAAATGGAGATATAAACAGATGACGCTACCGCTATAACGCCTTAGAGTGCAAGTAAATCAGCAGGACATCCCTGCATCAAAGTAAAATTCAATTGCTTTAATATAATATGCTTTGAGTACTCCACTAGAGACAGAGAAGAGTAGTAATACCTTGTGTCTCTGATGACGTTAGAGGGGATTTTGATACCGGAACCAACAGATGGCGGTATACCCGCATGAAAAAGCCTAGCGCAAATGCAACAGGACGGGAATGGCAGGATTCCCGTCACGAAGCTACTTTCTGCAATTGTTATCACATATAGTCAAGATTCCCTATGTCTTGGGACAGTCTTTGTCCAGTGGACGTTCTGTAGCTCCTATGATGATGAAATTTACTATTTTATATATTAATAATTACACAAATCTTTCTTTTAGTCTTTTTTCCGTGAGGTACCGGCTAAGTAGAATAGTACCTCCCTTTGTATCAGGTGTCTTACGAGGCGTCTAAGGCACCAGAACCGACCGATAGCGGTAAATCCATCCAAGCCAGTGTAATGCTCAAAAGCATAGAGTGGGGATGCGCAGCAGCATCCCCGTCGCGAAAGCTGCGCTCTGCGAATGTTCTCCCATTTTTAGCCAGACATTTGTCCAGCACTGGACTTCCAATGGTTATGATGAATTACACAATAAATATTTTTAATAGTATATATACATTTGCAAACATATTATAGTTCCATAGCTATTTATTCTCGAAAAGCAAACGTTCTTAAGCTCTAAGAAAATATGTTCAGGGAAATGATAGCTCAAGAATTACTATTTTGTATTGCTTTTATCGTATTTTTGAGGAGTTGGTGGCAATTGTCTTGTGTTATTAAGCAAGAAAAAACATGGCGCCATTCGTGACGTCTGTCAATTTGTTTTGGGTCCCAACTGCAATCACATTCGCTATTTACTCTGTGTTTTATTTAACCAGAGGAAGTTGATGCGTAATCAAGGTTTTAATCTTCTGGGATTATTTGGATTTCAGTTTTTACTTATTTGAGTATAATATATATATACATATAGATATATGTATATATATTCGCGATTCTGCGGTTTTAGATACATCGTCTGTCAATTTTGCTCAACGCTGCGCTTGCCGGTACATGTTCTCCATTCCAGAACCTTACAACTCCATCGGCCATAGGTTTTGCGTACCAAATGTGCCACTTTAACTTACTAATCCGCCGGACAATGTCGGCAACTTTGCTTTCTGTTACGAATCTTCTCATTCCTGATTCGATCGCGCAAAGAAACTCCGAAAATCCCCTCTCCATAGCTCGTTGAGCTATTTTGAGTTGGCTTAGAAGGCCAATAGTCATCGCTGGTAACACACATTGGTCGAACTTACGACTTAATACACTGAGATATGTCGGACGAGAAGACGTTTCGCAGTTTTCCGAACGCTGCCCAGCCGAATTGGATACGGCAATTGACCTCTTTCTTGAAGTTGGACTTACCTAATTGAACTGGTCTTAGGTATACATACGAGTCAACAACTTCAAGAAGCGAGCTCTCAGCTAAAATTGGGGTGGGTACAACATGGGCATTACACATTACTTTAGTCTTATCCATGTTCATTCTGAGACCCACCTGTTGAGAAACTCGATTGAAGACTTCGAGCATCGTGCTTAAATCTTCCATCAATTCTGCCATGATCACAATATCGTAGGCAAATCATAGGTGAGTTATGTATTCGCCGTGAATGTTGATTCCAAATGTTTGCCATTCCAGGAGCTTGAAGGCATGTTCCAAAGTGGCATTAAACGCGCATTCGCGCTGGTCACAGGCCGCATACAACCGGTCCTACACATATAAATTCACAGTTTGTTTGTGTTATCAAAATAACAGCTTTTTAATTTAGGCGTATGTACGGTTCTTATTAATTTAATAAAAAGACTATCTGTCTGTTTCCGGTAAACTCCGAAATGGCAGGATGAATTTTAACTGGGTTTTTATAGGCAGATACTCGTAGCTGATGAGATGTATCTTAGGCTTCTATAATTATTCATTATTCTCACTATTAAAAGCTGAAGAGTTTGTTTGTTTAAACGCGCTATTCTCAAAAACCTGTGTTGAACAGTCCAATTACTGAGGAAGACTATATAAAATCAGTCTAGGACCAATAATAGAGTAGCAATGATGCTAGGTTTGTTGTACAACATTAATATATTTAGTGATAAGACCCTGATAACGATAAGCTCTAAAATCTTAGCCTTGTACCTAACCAATGTATTTGGTACACAGTCCACAGTTATTAATTTATTTTATTTTGCGCTTATTAGTATAGAGACTGGATAATAGAATACATATTTATAATCAACATGATGGTGTGAACAGCTCAAGAGCGTCCAGTGCTGGAAATATGCCTCCAAAATAAAGGGAGATTATCCCTGCACTACTGAATTTGAGTTGCATTGTTGTAGGGTAGGGTATACCTATGTCTTTCGGTTCGGGTACCTCAGTCGCCTCTTACGACACCTGCCACAGGGGAAGGTATATATTTGCTGAATTAGATTTTTGGCTAGTATATTAGAGAAGTCTTTTAAGAAGTCGTAGAGTAGGTAGGTTAAGAATTGAAAAATTAATTGCGTATGTATAAATAAGTGACGAATGTTGTGTTCACATTTTTGTTTTATTTTTATTGTTGAGATCAGCCATTTTAATATGTCTCCACAGATGGGATACTGCTATTCCCTGTGGGTTAATAAGGGGTGCAGACCTAACTATGCCTGGTCAATGCTGATTGGAAATACCGTCAGGATCAACGGTTTCATGGACGTGAATATTAAAAAAAAAAAATGGGTCAACCAACATCAAAACCGACCGTTGCGAATGTAGCTTAACATCAACGATCAGCCGACGTGTTCACTATCGCGTCATAAGCTCTTTGGACAATTTAAATGTATTATTCTCAGAATTACTTGCACAATTATAATTAAAATATAAAATTTAAATAACATATACGTTTTTGAGAGACAGATCTAAGGTATCAAAGCTAAAAATATAACACGGAAGATTATACCTCAAGCCCAATACAAAATGATAAAGAGTATAATAAGATTTTATTGTCATGTTATGATAATATTTTATTGTATTATAGTGGATTTTGCACGACATGAATGTTGAATACTAATCGTGGCCTTCAGCTATATACTCCTCATGCGATCTATACAAATAAATTAATTGAATTGTTTGTTTATCTGGTTAAAGATTTTTGACTATTCGCTGACAATATTTGTTTGATATGGTAAGTTTTTACGAGTCTTTCACTGTTCCAGTTCATCATCATTATAATACCAGCCATTAAAAGTCCACTGTTGGACATTGGCCTCCCCAAAAAATGCGGTATGTTGCCCATAATTGCCGTGCTGGGCAAGCGTGTTGGCAATCGCAGAGCGCAGCTTTCGCAACGGAGAAGCTGCTGCCCATCGCCGCCATGTACATTTGAGCTGACTTTTCTGGATAGACATATCGCCATCTGTTCCTGTTTTACGTTTAGAATTATGTAGACCTGACTAAGGTTGTCTGCTTTGGTACCGCATTCTCACCTATTTATACCGTCAAACAGCGGTGTTTGCATTGCAGTGTCCTGGTTTAAAGGGTAGAGTAGGTAATTTGACATAACATCATCAAGTTCCAGGGTTAGTGAAGCGCTAGTAGTATCCTTGTCACAAGATAGACAAAACAAAATCCAGTTAAACCAGATCAAAAAGCATACAGTCCGCATGATTGTTAACGTCATCACAGCCTATTGACATAACGTCGTTTAAGTTCTAACACCGCGTAAGTCAAAATGTTGACACTTTGTAACAATTGGGAAAACATTGCTCACGTTTTATAAAATCATTTTAAAACTAAATGCTTGTGCATTTAGTTGGTGCAAAATAGATTTCGTTTAAACAATACACGGTAAAAAACGCTTACTGCAGCGTTAGAAATGTAATATCGTGCTATCATTGGGCTTAACTATTAAGTTGCCAACTTTGACATACGCGGTGTTAGAACTTAAGCGACGATATGTATCATCCAGGATAGTATTGTGAATTGAAGGTATTATGTACATTACCCAGTAATTTCATTGCCTCTATCACTCGCCATGGCGGTAGAAATATGTAAGAATGAGGTACCAATGCAGTTGACCTTGAAGGTCTGTATTATGTTGCATGGATTATTTAGGAAAGATTCGACTACCGCCTTCAAATGCACAAGTAGAGTACTTTAACACAACTGTTCCACTGTTTAACATAATCGTTCTATTGTTAAAATGTGTCATGTCTTCGAATGATTCAAAATCATATTTGTGAGGAAGTGTCGACATCTGCCCGCCAACTGTATCGTCTTCCGATTATGAGTCATTCGTAACATGTACGAATTATATCTTTCGACAAATTCTCCCAGGATAAACTGCATCATATAGTTAATAGTATGTGTAATACTCTTTCAACGTCTTTTAAACGGGGTTTATTTAATTTTTGTACATCTTTGTTTTGTACTACATTTGAGGCAAATATTGAGAATAGTTGCCGTTTAAAGTCATTAAAAAAGTAGTTTCTTATGAGTAGCGAACGCGTAAGTTACAAAATATTTGATAGTATTTAGTTTGATATCGAATTGATTACAATCTAGAAAGACACTGTCTATTCCATCATGGCAAGGAATTGTTCAAAAATATGTTTGTACAACTAATATTCACATTATAGAGTAGAATAGTACCTCCCTCTTTACCAGGTGTCGTAACAGGCGACTAATGTAAGGACAGATGCGGTATATCCATCCAAGACATCCATCCAAGACAGTGTAGCTCAAATGCATAGGGTGGTGATGGGCAGCGGTATCCTTGTCGCGAAAGCTGCGCTCTGCGATTGCCAACACGCTTGCCCAGCGCGGCAATAATGGCCAAAAATCCCACTTTCTTGGAGAGGCCTATGTCCAGCAGAAGACTTCGAATGGAAATGGAAACGAATAAAACAATTCAATAACAAACAAACATTTGCGTTTACAAATATAGTAGTATTAGATTTTTCAACAAATATTAAATTGTATGTGTAAGAGACAATGTATCGTACATTGTTCACGTTCCAATTTATGGTCTTCTCTGGTGTTATGAAAACTATTACCTTTATAGTATCACAAAGACATACGCGACACGAACAACAATTCGTTCAAAATACGTCTCGAAACAAATGCGCAATGTCATCAAAGTGTACCGTGAACAAAATAGAAGAACCCTAACCAATCTACAGTAAGATCACATTTGTTAGCATCATCATTCATTACCCATTATAGTTGTAGTTGTTCGTATTTCCAAGCGTTGTGGGCGCATTGATTTCTGAGTGCATAGGCTAGTATACACACGGTCGGCAGACAATGGCCTCTCGTGATGTAAATTAAGTTTAATGAGAGTGGTGAACTAATCACTTACTGGCACAATGTGTGAAGCCAGAGCTGCTGGGGAATCACGTCGACATGAATTTACATTGTAGCAACTTGCTCGTCAAAGCTGTAATTAAATCTGTAATTACTATAGTTGAGAGCTTGTTATTATTTCTAGTGTAATTTTTCTACATGAGGTAGACGTCGCGTAGACGTCGTCTGGTTGGTCGTCGTTCGTTCGTTCGTGTTGCTGTGAAGTTATAGACAGATAGAAAAGAGACCATATTTTTAAGCACACGTATGGTTAGTGTTGTTTAGGTACTCCATGCTTGTTTGTCGACCTTTTAAAATTAATAATAAATAATATGTAGTTCTTATGTTATGATAGTATTTATTATCATTATCATACCAGTCATTAAAAGTCCACTGTTGGACATAGGCCTCTCCAAGAAAGACGTGTTGGCAACTGCAGAGCGCAGCTTTTGCGACGGGGAAGCTGCTGCCCATCCCCGCCCTGTACATTTGAGCTGACTTTTTTGTCGCCTCCTACCTTAGTCGCCTTTTTCGACACCTGGTATAGGCGGAGGTACTATTCGACGTAAATAACGTTCGATAATAATAGTGACCTTATTTTTGAAATCACAAATGATCGAAATAATACGGAAGGAAAATTAAGTAAAGTGTGCTGTCGCTCCTCCGCTCGCTCTTGTACCTTCGGCGCATTATGACGTCATTTGTAATATCTTGTTTAATTTTCTGTCATTACAGTTTCTTCAAGCAACCTTTTTGCATTTTTAATATGTTTTAAGGATTTCCATACAATTCTACCCATTGTTGTATTTATCTTCATATAGATAAATTGTACCCTGATCCTTTCAAAGTCAAAGTCAAATATATAAAAAATAATCTATGAGTTTGATTTAATTATTATAATTTTACACAAATGATCGATGACCTGATGATAATAAGGTATTTTAAGAGTCCTTTAAACAAATATGTCATTGAGTGTCCTATTTAAATACTAGTCTGCTGGCACCAGATCGGTCTTCAAACTAAGTTTATAGCAGGTTCATAATGCGTACCTACAGAAAAGAACCTGCAAGAAAAACTGATGGTTATAACGGTTCTAATAACACCTAATGGTAGGTATTATTGGAATCCATACCGGCGTCAGCCCTAATAAACCGTTGTCTTAATAGTAGAAGTTAGAACAATTCAAACCCAAGCAGTTTCATCATTAATATAATCTGTCAAGGAGAAGTAAACTTTGGCAATAATTTTACCTTTTACGCTGTTCATGAAATTATTCAAAGGCGTATTTGCAATGGGATTTTGTAATAAAATTTTCCACTATTGCCCTTGAACGATAACTGGTTACTTATACGGGCCTGATGGCGTAGATGGTAGTGATCCTATATTATGCGTCAGGGTTCGTGGGTTCGATCCCCATCCAGGACAAATATTTATATGATGATATTTGTTTTTGTCCAGTGTCTGGGTGTTAAAAATATGTATTTAAATATTGTCTTTGTGATTCCTCTGATGTCTGTAACACAAGTGCGAGTTAATGTATGACTTGTTGTGTGAATACTTTTATATAGTTATAGAAAACTGATATCCTCACGGAGAAAGCTGACGGTCATACATTTGTATTGTACTGTATAAAAGTCTAATGGTTATTCAAGCTGGATGCAAGAATTAGTTTATTTCAATGACGCAAGACAGTCATTTAAACTAGAGCACTTGTTCGTGATTGTATTGTGTGTGCCATCCGTTAATATTGCGTCCTAAAATCTGTTCAGCAATTTTATCTCTTTATTAATGAATGGTGTGGAAGCGAGGGCAGTATGTCAGCTAATGGAAATCAATAGTCTGCTCATGCCATGGGAAATTAACGTTATCTTTTACTTTAGGAACTTATTTAATGCTGGAGTTGTATGTAGCTAACAGAATTTAAGGGAAAATTAAGTTTATTTATTACAGGTTAAACAATTAGCATGAATAAATATTAATATTGCCGTGTGGTACCGGCAGAGTAAAATGCAGCAGCAGCAGCAGCGCGAAAGCTGCGCTCTGCGATTGCCAGCGCGGCAATTATGGGCAAAATACTCCCTTTCTTAGAGAGACCTATGTCCAACAGTGGACTTTTAATGACTGGTATGTTATTAATATACATAATATTTATTTTAAAAAAATACACTTTGTCTCTGCATTCAGGCGGGACTCGAACCAGCGTCTTCTCCTTACCGGAGAACTGCACCATACCATTACAAGTAAATAATGCAGGCAAGAGTCCAGCCTGAAGCCTGACCCAAGTAGATTTATTTCTTGCAAATATTATCATTAATATCAAAATCAGCACTTTCAATGAATAAAACCTACAAAAACGTTAATAATGAATAAGCAAAAAGCGTGAGCCAGATCATTTATTAAAAAACGATTTATTTAGTCTGTCCGAATGTAGACGTTAATCTCCTAAGCTGCTGAGTAGACACTTACTGTTATTATCAGTAGATAAAGCCCAGCTTACAAAACATTTAGACTTACTTCCATCGAATAATGACAAAAATATTGTCGCTAATACGACAGCAGTCACGTGCACCAGCTTGTTAAACTATATGACTGTAGATATGGAATTTCCAAATAACGCTTCGGCCGTGACAATCTTGCACGATACCTGCACTGCAATCTTGCAGAATATTTGCATTCATAGAAGTTTTATATGTCGAGATTCAGTCTCCAGCTGAGATGGTATTCTACTGGAGGCAATTTGTGACACAGTCAACGTGAAATGGATATGAGAACCTGGTCTAAGATCTTTGTTAAAAATTGGCTATTAGTATAGCTAATGGATAATTATTTTTTTAAATCATAATTCAAGTCAAGTCTACAATTCGGCATAGGCCTCTAGACAGAAATTGGGAGTCCTTATACAAAGGTTCTACCTACCTCCTAAAGGACCAAACTACTCTAGTACCTTCCTAAAGGTTGGTACTAAAGTATCAATAGCATATATTTCTAGCGCCAAATGGAAGTGTTTGCATTGTTGTGTTCCGGTTTGAAGGGTAAGATACAGTGAAATTGGAGGGTAAAGTGACATAATATCTTTAAGACACAAATATGGTAACGCGCTAGCAACACCCAAATATAAAAAGAGCGTCTATAGGCAGCGGTGATCACGCTTACTATCACGCTTGCTTGATTGTCGACCTGGTATAATAAATAAAATATGTTTTTTTTATGTAATTGCCACGCCCGGCATGTGTTGTGGCAAATACAGAGTGTAGTCGCACAGACAAAATCCAAATAGGTCATATTGAGTGTTCGTTTTGCTAGTCAAAAAAAAAAGTATATCTATTTGTCGAACAAAGATTCGTTAAAGTTGGACATAAAATCGTACGTCGACAGAGTCGCGGCCGAATGTTTTATTTGTTACTTTATTCTGATGAGCGCCGTCCGGTTTCGGGTGAACTCTGACGCGCGGGGGGGGGGGGACCTTTGTGTGTATTTCCTATAGTAAACAGACAAAAACTAGACTGGTATTTACTATGTAAATCTTGTTGTGTGTGGCGGTTTGTATGTATTTTAAATAAAAATATTGTTACCCTTTTCTTTGTTACCCTTGACGGGCCGGATGGCGCAATTGGTGGTGATCCTATCTTATACGCCAAAGTTCGTGAGTTCGATCTCCACTCAGGACAAATATTTATGTGTCGATATTTGTGTTTACTCTGTGTCTGGGTGTTGAATATGTGCATTAAAGTATTATATTTGTGATTTCTCTATTGACACTCGTTTGTAATACAAGTGCTTTAAGCGACTTATCACAGAGTCAGGTTAATACACGAGGTGTTGTGGGTTTTTTTCGTGTACCTTCGCTCCGTTTTGGTTTTTTTTAAGTAATTTAGGCGAAGCCACCTCTGGTACCGGCAGATCAGTTTAAGTTAGTAATGTAGGGTCATCAGGATCGTCAGTTGATAATTCAAAAGTGCTTCATTTGGGCCCTCTTGAAAATAGTATGTTATGATATAAATTATACAATTCTAAGGCAGACACGTACGAATTTTGTCTTCATGGGAACATCAAAGTCACCAATTTTTCAACCAAGTATTCCACTGTGAAGGGTGATACAAGTAAATAAATTACTATGTAATTTAGTCACATTAGCTATGACTGTCTTCAGTCGCAAGGTTAGCAACGTGCTAGTGATATCCTGGCGATAACACGAGCGCCTAAAGGTCTCACGTAGAGCGTATACCTATTTGTTTACTAGCTTACCATGAATATGTAATAAAAAACTACATAAGATTATTATATATTAATTTTGTGCAGTAACTGCTACCCTTGGAGATCCAGCAGAGTAAAAAAGGACCTCCGTCTGTACCAGATGTCGTAAGAGACGACTAAGGCTCTGGACAGATGACAGAATTCATCTTTTTCCCCACGAACCTATTGCTAGACTACTCAGACGTCAATTCCAGCGCCATCAAAAGAAGAGGGCGGGGCCTCTCATAAATGAGAGGTCCGCTGCCCGTTTTCATCCTGCGTAACCCGCGGCCGCGAGGTTCGCGAGATGGAATATTCATCCGGAACAGAATAGCTTAAATACTACAGGGGGATGGGCATCAGCATCCTCGTCGCGAAGTTGCGCTCGGCGATTGCCACCACGCCTGCCACCTAGCGCGGCAATGATGGGCAGAACTCCATCATCTTGGGAAGGCCTATCTCCAACAGTGACTCTCAGTAGGTGATATGATGAATGATGAATAATCCGATGTCTGGTCGTGTATTTTTCTTAATAACATTCTTGAGCTGTATAAATTTAAGATCGTAAGACTTCTATATTATTTTTCATCTTCATCTTGGTGACTTTTAGTCATTTACATCTTGTGCGAGAAGTACATTCATTGTTCCTCGTTACTTGCTGGATAAATTGATTTAGGCAGATAGAGCTCTCCAAGTGTCTACTGATCTTCACTGTCAACATGTGAGGTAGAACTCACACAAAGGTCGTCTGCAGTTGTAGAAAAAGTTATTTGAACGTGTGTGTGTGTGTGTGTGTGTTTGATTCTGTTTGATACCAAGGTCCAGGGATGGGTATTATCTATTTTAAGTTTTGCATAATTAAAACATCAATTCATAGCAAACATTTTGAAACCCTACTTGGTAAACCTGAGTTATCTCCTGCGCAATTGAGGTATTAAAGCAAATTGGTTCAATTCATTTAGCGAGTGATTCCACTACCTCGCGGTGGACTGTCAACTAGGCGCATCCGTGCCGCCGGACTAGTATCACCAAGACTCTAATCGACTTGTTTGTGAAGGTCGAGAATATACTTCACATGACCTAGACGTTACGATTTCGCAGGTACGTTCTTGTATGCGGATTATTCCAGTTCACCTGGATGAAGAAAGTTAAACTTTTTGTCTTCTCATATACAAAAGCCTATGTTTTACTTTTGAATAGTCTCACTTGAAAAAATAAAACGTAGGCCTTTATCATCCACTCACAGCATGGTTGAGACTCTTAATAAAAACATGAACCATGCAAAACACCTGAAATGAAGAACCTTCATTGGTCTTCATTTCGACCGTTATCATGCTTTATAACATTTGTTCCTCCAATCAGTGTTAATAAGTATATATCAGTAATTTATATTTGGCAATAATCACTGGTAAAATGTAAAAAAAATATATTGTGAGTATTATACGAAAGTCTAGTACATTATCTTTATGCGAACGAATCAGGAATGAGGAGATATGTTAAAGAACGAAAGTTATCGATTTATCCTGGCGGGTAAGTAGGTTGAAGTGGCTTTAGGCAGGGCACTCAATACGCAGAACCGATGGCCGATGGAGCTGTAAGGTTCTGGAATGGAGACCACGTACCAGCAGGCGGAGTGTTGTACGCCCACCCACAAGAAGGATAGACGATCTGACCAAAACCGCAGGATCGCGCTGGACACAGGTCGCATACAACCGGTTTTATTGGAGATCACTTGGTGAGGACCATGTCCAGCAATCGACGTCTTACGGCTTATATGATGATGATGACGGAAAAGATGAATTTGGTGGCGTAAAATAATCGTTTTCAGTTAGCGTAAAATAATTGCTTACCTCAGTGAGCAATTGATTCATTCAAAACAAGAAAATAACTGAGTTTTAGTGCAAAAAAAAAAGGAATATGATCTTGAGTATACGTAAACTGTTACTCAAAGAAAACACGTAAAAATACCACTAAAGCAAGCAATAAAATAAATTATACGAAGATTGCCTTTTCCCATGACAAACTATATCGAGTAGCCTTGGATAATGTAGTAATTTATATTCCTGTCGAGGCAAGCCTATAATAACAGAAATAATGGATTCCGCTTACCTCAATCCCTTGTCTAGCGAAACTAGCAGCTATAGCAAATGTTTCTTTCTTATCAACGGCTATAATTCTAAATCTCAGTAATGAATTAATAAATAACAAAAACTTCTTTGTTTCATTGTGTCAGGAGGAAAAAGTCTGAGATAATTATAATAATATTAGTAAATTCCACAACCGCACATATATTGACCTGACTTCGTGATAAGTCGCTTAAAGCACTTGTGCTACGGACATCAGACAACAGAGGAATTCACAAATATACTACTTAAATACATACATTTACACCCAGACACAGAGCAAACACAAATATCAACGTATAAATGTTTGCTCTGGGTGGGAATTGAACCCACGACGAACGACCACACGCACGAGATACCTACTGCGACATCGGGCCCGTCATGTGAGTCGGAGATGTTCGAATTCCATTAGATTTTATAAATTATTATGACAGTAGCAGAATTAATCTTTTTTAGGGACTTTTTTTGTAAGCTTCACAGAAAGAGAAGCTGTTTTGGTTATGTTAAATTGTAGAACAAACAAATTACAAACCAGCCTAAAGTTGTGGTACCACAGCTGGGGCGCGCATAGAATTTTAATTAGATACCAAATATAATTTGCAATAGCCCCGCCAAATTCGAAGTTATATCTTTAGCAATAGAGTATAAACTGCAATGGATAATAGAATTTGGCGATCACGTTAAGCAAACTATCGATACCCACGGAATGCATTTCAATCTGCATTCAAAATGATGCACAAAACAATGGATTCTACTTATTCCTTACTAGCTCTTCGCTCCGCATTTCGCTCATTACCACATAGAAATCTGATGTTTACCTTTTTCCATTTAGAAAGTTTATTGGGGTCTTCGCTACTTATATTTTGCTCTTAATAACAGAAAATTTTGCGAAAAAACAGTAACCATTGTGGGAAGTTGAATCTCGTGGTTTTACTCGGTTAGTTCAAGTTGCAATACTAATATGGGTACATAATATGTTAATGTAGCTTTTTATCAATGAAAGCAGTTTAGGAATCGGTTCTCTGGTTTTTTAATTTACTTGTTACAAATGCACAAAGTTACAAATAAGCAATATTTGTAATTACAAGTATGTACATTTCTATTAATTTTGTGCATTGTGTTCGGTTTACATCGTTGTGGGTGGACATCGCCGTTCGGTGTGTGGTTTATATTAGCGAATTTTAAGACCCATCGGCTGTGTATGCCCTGCCCACATTCACTTCAACTTGCCGATACGGATCTCCTGTAGGTATACATAATTAAGTAATTAAAAAGAATTCGTTCTAAATAAATTGTAATATTAGTTACTATCTTCTTTGAGGATTTAAGAGATGCCAGTATATCCACCTGAAACAGCGTAGCTAATATTCTATATATTGGTGTCTAGCAGCAGTATTCCCGTGCGCAGTGCGCTTTGTGATTGCCACCACGCATGCCCGGCGCTGCAATTATGGACAAAAATCCTCCTTTCTTGGGAAGGGCTATGAAGGAAGGTCTTCCAATGGCTGATATGATAAAGTTGTTACAGGAAGGTGGACACATAATTTGATATCGCTGGAAGTAAGCAGCTTACGGTTTTCTAGAAGTCTTATGGGGAGGGGAGGCCATTGTCCATCGGTGGAAGTTTTATGGTTGCTATGTTGATGATAATGATAGAATTATAATACAATAAAGGGTTTATGGTTATGTTTATGTTTAACAGTCAGTGACAGTGTCGGCGCCGATGGGAGTGATCCTGTCTTATGCGCCAAAGGTCGTGGGTTCGATCCCCACCCAGGTCAAATATTTATATGTTGATATTTATGTTTGTTCTGTATCTGGGTGTTAAACATATATATTTAAGTAGTATATTTGTGATTCCTCTGTGGTCTAGTGTGCGTAACACATTTTTTTTAATTTATTATCTTATAGTATCCAAGTAGATGTTGAATTTTTATATGTACGTGCATTTGTAAAAAATGATAGTTCTCTAAAATACCTCCATCGCAGGAGCAGAAATATTTCTCTTTAATACATTTTTCTCCAATAACAAAAGCCTTAACGTTTTTCGAGCATAATTATTTCATGAAATAATAATAAACCGCAGAAAAAGTTATACAGTAATTCTTAAAGCAATACAATTGAGACATTCATGTTAAAAATATAAATACATAAAAAATTTAAGAAAAAACTAATTTTTCTGTCGCCCACGTTAATATTACAATAATTTTCGACAACTTCATAATGTCTACTCAAATGGTAATTACATTGACATTAAATATGTTGGAATAATTTGCAATTAGGTGTATTATTTTTATTCAGCCAGACATGATTATTTTTTCGAGAAGCTAAAAATGCGACTTCACTTTGTCCGCTATTGGCAATGGAAATGTATCAGTCGGTACCCACGGCTTTATATTTACGAATATACCCAATAATATATGACGTAATAATGAAAATATTTTTAATTTTATCTATCTATTTATTATTAAAAGGAGAGATCTAGTTATATGAATGTTTGTTACGGTTTAACTTAAAAGCTAGAACGATTTTGAAAATTTTTTCACCACAAAAGAGCTATTGTTATATTATTCTTTAGCAAGTTATAAATATATTATTATATCTTGGAAAAAATAGGAAACCTCTAAAATATAACTATGTAAACAGGATTACTATTTTGTACGATTGTACATATCTTAATAATTACTTAAATAATTTTAAAAACTCTTTCCAGGTAACATACTGTATCCACGTGCTGTCACATAAGGGGGAATGGCGTGAGAAAAACCGCGGAGTGATGCTTGTATAATTTATTTAATTTTTTGAATATACAGAACAGTGCCGGTCTTTCCATTATCACATTACAGCCTTTGGAAGTCCAATGCTGGACATAGGGCTCTCCAAGAAAGTGGGAATTTTGCCCATAATTGCCGTTCTGTGCTAGCGTGTTGGCATTCGCAGAGCACAGCTTTCGCAATGGGGGTGCTGCTGTTCATCCCCACCCTGTGCATTTGAGCTATACAGCCCCGGATAGATATACCGCTATCTGTCAGTTAAATAGTCATAGCCATAGTCACCTATTACGAAACCTTGTACAGAGGGTCCCTCTACTCAGTCGATACCTTACAACTATCCTTTTACCTCACGGCAAACGCCTTTGCCACTATTTATCCATATAATTGGTCATAGATTTGTGTTGTCATTTGTTGCGATTGATTCAATATTATTTATAACTAGCGGCCTGTTACGTTGCAAGTTTTGATGTTTACGAGGTACTGCTTAGATTGAATTTGACAATTTACGTTAGCAGCTGTTGCTTAAAACATAAGTGTTATCTTGTTCAAGAGAAGTGAAAGTATAAAAGCCAAGAACCGCCACGCGGTGAATATTTTTTATTAAGGTATACCATCACTGTTTTTCTCATCATTAAATCTTATCTTGTCTTGAAGAAACTACGAAAATACATTGCCGAAGTGGTCAAGCCGTTTTCGAACGTTAGTAACATTAATTTTTATTTATATATATATAATAAATGTGTTTAATTAATTTTGAAGATCATTGTTAGTATCATATTAAACAATTATATATTAAGCACACGAGACATAATCCATGGGATACCGGTAAAGTAGAATAGTACCTCTCCCTGTACCAGGTGTCGTAAGAGGCGACTGAGGTACCGGATCTGACGGATGGCGGTATATCCATCCGAAACAGTGCAGTTTAAATAGCGGTATCCTCGTCGCGAAAATGTGCTCTGAGCTCAATAATGGGCAAAAATTCCACTATCTTGGGGAGGTCTGTGTCCAACAGTGGAGTTTTCATAGCTGATATTATGATGACACGAGACATTAAATTCTTGATACCTATTATTTTCATAACTCTGAATACACTTTGATCTTAATTTTCCTTATATCTCTTATAAATTCCGACTGGCTGTAAAACAAGCTATAATAAGTTCAATATTCATAAAATTATATAAGTTAAATGGACTCGGTTCCCAACCAGATGCATTTACTCGACTTCTCCGCAGGAATCTATGAGCGAATCTTGATAATTCTACGCCTGTATAATCCTAACTTAAAGCGCTGTCTACTGTTTGTCTATTTTTATTTGTCCTTATAAATATACGCGCATATTCACCGCGATTTCGTCTGCGTAGAACATTATCTTTGGATACCAAACCATTTTACCTTAACTTATATGAACTTCGAATGTCATATTTATTTGCATTGAATCAATGGCCTAAAAAAGGGCCTTGCATTTGACTACTGATTTAATTTGTTTTCAGGTCAATATACAGAACAAGCTATCGCAATAAGGATAATTTCTGTTTATTATTGTTTAATTTTCCCAAACACACACACCAATGTCCTAGAGTTGGGAGAGAATATTCAACTGTGCGATCTAAGAACAGAGCTTTGTAAATTTCAATTAGTTACATTGGCAACGACTGTGAGCCCCTTAAACTGCGAATTCTGAGCTCGCCCGGTCCCGCCTCGTTCCTGGTAATGCCACTGCACTGCAGGCGGAGATACCCTCTGTGTCTTCAGGGATTAGAGCTGGGTTAATTTAATACTGCTGCTTTTTCAATTCGCAATTCAGTATTCACCTGCCAGGAAAGTTTATGCGCGTCGCAATATTTTTCGATTGTGTAAATTGACAGGTCCGTTTGGTGATGAGGTTCTCTACATTATCTACTAAAGATTAATTAAGTTTATGTTAACTTATCAACAGACTCGGTGGCGCAGTTAGCGGTGCCCCGTGTCTTGTTTCCAAAATATAGTTGATTCGATACCCACCCAGGCAGGTGTTGAACATTTATGTTTGTTTTATGTCAGATTACTAAATATCTATTTATGTGTTATATTTGTAAATCCTCTGTTCTCTGATATCCATAAGACAAGTGCTTTACTTTTAATCCCGGGAAATGTGTTATGTTATGTGAATTTATTTACTTGTTTTACCTAATTTTTCTCTTAATCATATTTATACTATGTATGTTTTTAGTAAGAGTATATATTAAAACAAGAATTTAGAACCATTCTAGTCATGTCATTCATCTATTACAAATTGCCCGGGTCTTCCGTTCCCGTGAGAATTTTCTGAACGCCCTTAAAGTTAGTTGATTGTTTATTGGTACTTAGGTACCTAAACTGGTGGGTCTAGGTAAAATCTCTTAAGCATGAGAATGTATTATTCTTTAAGTTTTTATTTTGAGCAAACTTATTTATGTTGTAATATGCAGTATTGACAATCATACGCAATGGCGTCTTATATGCTCAGATGCATTGATGTCGCTTCTTCGATTGGTCGATCGCCGCTTTGTCTTCGTTGTATGTAAATTAATATTTACAATTAAATAAATGTCGTGACGCACGGCACTATAATATTTATTATTGTATTATATCGTTTATCTCAAATGAATGCGGTCACCGATGGATTAAATAATAAATGTTGCCATACTTGAGAACAGGACAAACAATGCTGAAAGTTTATTGTTTATTAATAATAATAATAATTCGGTCAATATCTCATACATTTACACGACGTGATAAGTCAATTAAAGTACTAGTGATATAGACAATCGAGGAATCACAAATATAATACCTTAACACATATCTAAGACCCAGATACGGGAAACACAAGTATCATCATATAAATAATTGGCCTGGGTGAGAACCTACGATCTTTGGCGTACAAGATAGTATACTACCATCTGCGCCGTCGAGCCCGTTTGTCACTGTTGATGACATTATTAGCACTGAACGGCAGATCTCAAGTACAAATCAGCCTGGGCCATAGTCTCGACCTTTTAATCTGAATTTTGGAGAGCAGAAAAAAAAGGTTTAGTGAAAAAGGTTTTTATCCTGACCTCATAAAAATAATTCTCCAACAAGGTTGCAAAGAAACTTACCATTCAGAACCAAGACTATGCTGTCATACAAATTAAAATACTGACACTTTGGTATTTGACTTAACGACATTAAGATTTATCACTGGTTTTTGTTCCTCGACTTAATTAATCGAAAACGCGTGATGTGAATCCTATAGATAACTGATATACGTATATTGTTAACAATGGATACTGTTGTTATTGAATTATACGCGTTCAATATTCATTAGGCTGTGCTTGGAATATCTACATTCAATAGGTAATCTAATGATATTACCTTTGCTAATTCGCGCATTGTATTGCCTTTGTGTAAGTTATTACAATTGGCAATACGGGTAATGTCTATCGAATGTTATGTAATTGGAGAATATTGTGTTATCCACCACATAAATGGGAAACTGATGTTAGTTTCTTCGTTGCTCTTTATATTTGACTTTCTGATGACTTCGGATAGGAGTCTGAACGATATAAAATAAGTCTTATCTTTTCTAATGCCATCTATTTACAGAAAAATAATATTCAGACATATTATTCCGAGGTATGTCGCTTAAAGCTCTTGTGTTACAGACATCATACAACAGAGGAATCACATATATAATACTTAAATTCATAATTTAACACCTAGACACAGGACAAACAAAAATATAATCATATAAATTTTTATCCTGGGTGGGTGTCCGAACCCGTGACCCTTATCGCATAAAATCACTACCATCTGCGCCATCGGGCCATACAAAAATATTAAGTAGTGAATGCGTAAATGTTAGAAAATATTTAAAAAAGCGTTAGAAATCCGTTAAAAAGTAAATAATTAAAATAAATGAAGGCATTACCTTCTTTTATTACCTGAAATATCGGAACGGACTTAAAAACAGACAAATCCGCTAGGCTTAACCCTAAATCTTGAATTAAGTGAGGAAGGGTTATGCGATCAGTGTAACGTGCTCCATCCATCTCGGCCGATCCATCCGTGATATATTAATCACTCCTTCGGAATCGATCTTGCCGTCGACGCTGCGACAAATTGCATCTTTATTGGAGGTGAAACTTTGTCTACAAACGATAATGTTATGTGCCTGCACTGAAAGCTGGTTTAGCCGTTCCTCGTGGCTTCGCTCGGGAGTAAAAAAAAAGCCTTTTTTAAAATTATAACTTACTACCTTTTTCATGTTTATTTAAAAAGGTGGCGTGAGGTACCGGCTGAGAAGCATAGTACCTACTCTATACCAGGTGTCGTCAAAGGCGACAAAGGTACCAGAACCGACTGAAGGCAGTAAAAAAATCCGAAACAGTGCAGTTCAAATGCACAGGGCGGATATGGTTACCAGCATCCTCGTCGCTAAAGCTGCGCTATGTGTTTGCCAACACGCTTGTCCAGCACGGCAATTACAGGCAAAATATCTCTTTTCTTTGGGGCGCTAATGTCCAGCAGTGGACTTTCAACTGCTGCTACGGTTATAATGATGAATATAATAAAATGTAAATTTGTCAACGGCATTTATATTTTTGTACGTTTGTAACAAATAAACTCAAACACTAATTGACCGAATGATAAAAACTTTTTGACCAATAGAAAGTTACATTATCAGCGAGTAATATAAGCTATATTTTACCCCAATATTCTCCCGAACATAGGTACTACGTAGGTAAAACCACGTGTCCCTGCTAGTATTTTATGTATCTGTATTATCAATACATTGCATAAATCAAAGCCTCTTTCTTCTGTCTGTCTCTATGTATGCTTAGATCTTTAAAACTACGCAAAAGAAATTAAGGGTTACCAATAATAACTATTTTTATCACCAGCTAGTAAAACACTCGTACATCAAAGATTGGACGCCGGCGCCACTCTATCAATACACAACCTGCAATAATTTAGTGCAGTCTCCCTTTCCCATTACTTCCAATTGACACCAATTTCCATCCAGCCAACGAGTTTTAGGGCCCTGAACCTTAATTCGTCCCATGAATCTGCAGACAACCCTGATCCCCGTAAAAACGTATTCGAGAGCGGATATTAAGTGCGGAAGGGTTAAAATAATCACTCTAACGTGCCTCTAACTGGCCGGCGATCGATCGGTGACAGTCTGTTGTGATTAGAGCTGCATACATATCGATAGATTCGTTGTCGATAGTTGTTAAAAAATATAGCATAGAGTTTGAAATATTTTTTAATGAGGCTTAGTTGACATACGATCCGTTTGATAGTAAGCGTCACCGCAGCCTATAGACGCATGTATTACCAAGGATATCACTAGCGCGTTGTCAATTTGTGACTTAAAGATATTTATGTAACCTAACTCAGTAATTTCACTCTTAAAACTGGAAAACAGCAATTCGAACACTGCTTAGCAGTAGAGAAAGGTAAGATTCCAATGCGGACGACCTTTGTATGTATGAGGTCTGCCTCTAGTAAAGAGGGCAAAGTAAAATAGAGTAGTAGTAAGAAAAAAAATGCTCAACAAAGACGTATTAATCGGGAACCTGGAAAGTTAAATATCTTATACAGCAATTTGAATCCTGCTCGAAATTATGTACTTCATTAAACTCCTTTTGTTTTTTTTGTTCGATATTTCGATTCAATCGCGGACGTTTACAATAGAGAGTAAGGTGTTGTGACAACTTATTTTTAATTCGATTTATAATTAGTTGTGAACAAATTAACGTTGGAAAATGTTATATTGTCTTCTTGACATAGCTTTATTCTTTAAATGACATATTGATAAGTGTGAAGATTGGAACTGTTTCAATAATCATTGTCACATGTTTACACATTCTTAGAGAAGCTCTCAATGTCAATATGTACGTACGTAATTTTCATTTACAAATTACAACATCGAGCAACTCAATGATAAATGTAATTTCACGGAGCCGTAGTAAGTTTGAGCTCGGAATCCGTAATTGGAATTCAGGAATCGCTGCTCCAGAGTATCCACATATACCTATAATGTTGAGAAACACCATCTGACTATTTTATTTACGATTAATTAAAAAAAATAGCTTTCCAGTGAAGAATAAATTTATAAATAAAATTACAACAACTAAAATAAACACTTAGAAACTGAACACTGTTTGTAGGAATCAAACCCATACATGATTAACTTTAGGCGCATAAAATAGAGTCCCTACCATCGGCAGTATTTGACCAGTCAAAGAGTAGCTCTCTTATCCACTCTACATGTGCGTTTTTCTACATTTAGAGCACATAACAACATGACAAATGATTATTATAAGTTAAATGAATAGTATGTGCTCATATCAAATTTTAAATTATCAATTTTCTTAACATTACCAAGGTGAAACTAGTCGATAGACTATCGATATATGATACGATCGCATGCAACACTAGGCTGTATTAATCGCCTCGCATCGCGTCGCTTCGGTGACATTAAGACTAATGGGAGCTATTCGTTGGAAGTCCAATATTAGCCAGTCCTTCACCTCTGATGACGTGGGCATTATTCGAAGTGTTCTCACTATCGATTTGATTGCTTCCTGATGGATTGTCTTAGTTGTTCTCTATCGTATTATATAATGCTTGTTTTTCACCCGCAACTTAGACGCGTCGGCCTTATTTTATATATTATCTATATAAGTCCGGTTTTTCCGGAGTCGAAAAGTTGTCTATGATTTTCTATGGCCACTGTGGTATATTATTTATTATTATTTCTAAGAGTATCCAATATTTTAGAAAAAAACTAGTGTCATTTTTAAGCTGTTTTTGGTCTTAGCATATAGCCTTCCTCGATAAATAGACTATCCGAAACTGAAAGAATTTTTCAGAGACACCAGCGGTTCCTGAGATTTTTGCGCGTATAAACAAACAAATCTTAAGCTTTATAATTAATATTATAATATATAGATTGGTAGTAAACTCCAGTTTTTACGGAGTCGAAAAGTTGTCTATGTTTATCTTTAATAATAAAAATAATAAAGTTCCACAACATCTCATACATTGACCTAATTTCGTGATACCAAAGTCACTTAAAGTATTTGTGTTACGGACATCAGACAAAAGAGGAATCACAAATATACTACTTAAATACATATATTTAACACCCAGACACAGAACAAACAAATATCATCATATGATTTGTAATGGATTTGGGATCGAACCCATAACCTTCGACGCACAAGACATTATCGCTGCCACCTGTGCCATCAGGCTTGTCAAATGAGGTATATCTGTGTGTGCGAGACTATTTCTGTGCCTATGATATATCGTAAAAGATTAGTAAAACTACTTTCTCCCACTAAATCTTCCACGTTTATTATGCTTCTCATGCATTATACTTCGTACAATTTCTACCGAAATGCCAAATAGCAGTGATTGTATGTTGTGATCGGTTTGAAGGGTGAGAGAGGTGGTGAATTACTAGGTAATGTGACATAATACCTTCAAGTCATGAGGTCGGCAATGTCTATTAGCTGCAGTGACGCTTACAGTCAAAAATCTAAAGTAGCACACTTGTGAACACAAATCAAACGGGCAAATTACCACGACCAAGAAATTTATTTGGGTCGCAATATCGTTCATTGGCGAGCGAGCCGCGCCGGTCGATTAATTGTCCCTCACTTCTCGATATTTAACCTAAATTGGCTGACGGTTTAAACCGACCGATAAATCATAACCATTACTTCGTGGAATTCTTATTGCTACCACTACTGGGCCGGGAGCTATTTGACCGTAAGTATTTGCCAAATGTTACGGCTGAGTAGAATAATAATTATAATTACATAACATCTTATACATTGACCTGACTCCAAGTAAGACGGTTGAAGCACTTGTGTTACGGACACCAGGCAACAGAGGAATTGCTGTGAAGTACCGGCAAAGTAGAATAGTACCTTCCAATGCACCAGGTGTCGTAATAGGCAAGGTACCAGAACCGACAGATGGCGGTATATTCATCCGAAACTGTGCAGATATGTACAGGGCGGGGTTGGGCAGCAGCATCCCTGTCGCGAAAGCTGCGCTCTGCGATTGCCAACACGCATGTCAACGTAGCAATTTATAGGCAAAAAACCTCCTTTCTAATAACGTTCTTTCTTGAGCTTTCATCCAGCAGTGAACTTCTAATGGCTGGTATTATGATGATGATGATGACATATTTTTAACACCCAGACATAGGAAAAACACAAATATCAACTTATAAATATTTTTCCGGGGTGAGGTTCGAACAGGCGTTAAATATGGGATCGCTACAGCGCAGAAAGCGCTATGAGTTGAGTTGGAAGTCGACTGCTGTACTTAGGCCTCTCCAAGAAAGGGGGAGTTTTGCCCATAATTGCCGCGTTGGGCAATCGATGCTGCTGCCCATCCCCACTATGTATTTATCTACAATGTTTGGGATTGATATACCGCCATCTGTCGATTCTGGTACTTTAGTCACCTCTTACGCAACCTGGTACCGAGGGAGATACTATTCTGCTCTGCCGGTATCTCACGGCTCAAGGTGACATTAACTTATCATAATTACAAGTGTTCTCTAAATAGGTACATATAGATCCCCGGGGATCCATTCACCGTTTTCAAAACGCAAACGTTAAAGAAACGCAAAGAAAACTTTTGATGGTACATTCTGAACATTGTGACAGCTTATGACTACATCAATTATAGCTGAAAAGTTTGTAGAAGTTAATTAATCACGCTATATAACAAACATATACACATACGCACGCAATATAACAGCGCCTTAACGGCTTTAAAACGTGGTTTATTTAACATATACATTTTATGAATACGATACGGTACCTTGCGGCAGATGTCTCTAGAGTGGTTATGATGTAATGTCGAGAGTTCTAAGTTATACTATAAATCATCAGCTATATAGAAAGTTTACTCATAGATTCACTTATAGGACCCCAAAGATAGGGGAGTGTTTGCCTATAATTGCCGCGCTGGGCAGGCGTGGTGGCTATCAAAGCTTCGCGATGAGGATGCTGCTGCCAATACCCACCTTTTAGTGTTTAGGTTATTCTTTTTTGGATGAATATACTGCCATCGGTCGGTTCCGGTATCTTAGTCGCCTCTTACGACCCCTGGTACTGGTATTACCGGATGGTATCGCCGGTAACCCATGAGATACGATTAATATCCTAACACATACACATTGGTCCTAAAAGCACTCTCCAATTTCGGTTCTAGAATCTAGATAACGCATCAGGACAGCTTATAAAAGATGGGCAGATGATTTGGCTGAGCTAGACCTCATACAAAAGTTATCTGCATTGGTACCTCACTCACTTATTTCTACCGGCAAACAGCAGTGTTTGCGTTGCAGCGTTTCAGTTTGAAGGGTGAGAGAGGCAGTGAAATAATTGAGTAATGTGTCATAACATTTTCAAGTCGCAAGGTTGGCAACGTGCTATAGACATCCTTGTAATTTTACAGATGTTTATAGTGATGTTTACCATCACGCGGACAGAATGCTTGTTCTTCTGCCTGACATGAAAAAAAATCGGGCTAGCCCAAATGGAAATCTTTTGAGGATCTATAATTAGTAATGTTGCCGTGAGGTACGTGCAGAGTAGAACAGTACATCCCACTGAACTAGGTGTCGTAGAAGGCGATTAAGGTACCAGAACTGACAGATGGCGGTATATCCATCCGAAACAGTGCAGCTTGACGGGCCCGATGGCGCAGATGGTAGTGATCCTGTCTTGTGCACCAGGGGTCGTGGGTTCGATTCCCACCCAGAGCAAATATTTATATGATGATATTTGTGTTTGCTCTGTGTATGGGTGTAAAATATATGTATTTAAGTAGTATATTTGTGATTCCTCTGTTGTCTGGCGTCCGTAACACAAGTGCTTTAAGCGACTTACCACGGAGTCAGGTCAATGTATGAGATGTTGTGGGAATTTATTTAAAAAAAAAGCTCCAATTCACAGGGCGGAGATGTGCGCCAATACGCTCTGCGATTGCCCGCTTGCCCAGCGCTGTAATTATGGGCAAAAAACCTCCTTTCTTGGAGAGGCCTATGTCCAGCAGTGGACTTTCAATAGCTTGTATGATGATTACGATGATGAATCAGTAATGGACTTCACAACTGAAATAATAAGTACTAATAAGAAATAATAATAATAATACCTTTAAACTTGTATTACAATGTGAATTTTAGGGTCAATGTCCTTTATTGCTACAACGTAATTAGATTTATTAGTGATGACATTTTTTAATGTCCATCACGCTATTGGAAATCCGTGGACGCAGTAATTTGTCAATGTCGCCGCGTAATGGAAAGTGTCGGGCGGTCGGCATTCTGCCCTAATTGCCGCGCACTGTTGATCATTGATATTTTTGTGGTTCATTCATCTATCCGGATGGCGTAATGTCAGGCGGCGACCCGTCATTGGCAATTTGATCTCGTTATACATACGCTGCTTTTATAGAATAACTAGATTCAAATTAGAGCATTAAGGTAGAGAATATAGAATCTATTTTAGATATAAATGACGAATTTTTGTGATTGTTCTGTGTCTGGGTGTTAAATATATATTTAGGTATTATGATTGTGGATTTTCTGTTGTCTGATGTCCGTAACACAAGTACTTTAAGCGACGTATCTCGTACGAGATGTTGTGTATATTCATTAAAGTTCTGTAAGAGGTAACTGAACTACATATATACCAAATAGATGTACGTTATTAAGAACAGTAAAGCTCAAATGTAACAGAGTATGGTTGACCAGTTCAGCTTTACTTTAGCTTTAACAGGGAACTTCTATGGGATCTTGGCAAGCTGCAACTCCACAAGGATGCATGAACGTCATGATGAGCTTAACTAGCGAACACATAATTCAAAAACTATACATTAACAATAACGACATAATTTTTTAATAATAAATAAAATAAACTAAACAAGATAATTAACAATGAAAATGGACTTAAAAGGAAAGAAATATCAGAAAAACTCAGAAAAACAAAAGAAAATACAAACATAACAATTGAGATTCAAAAAGGGGTATAGGTGGCCACTTTCCACTTCATGATCATATCAGCCGCAAAACATACACTGCTGGACATCGGCCTTCCCAAAAAGAGGGAAATTGCCTACCATTGCCGCGCTGGACGAGAGTGGGGATTATCCCAGAGCATAGCTTCGCGACGGGAACGCTGCTACCCATCCTCGCCCTGTTGCATTTGAGCTACATTGTTTTTAGTAGATATATATAGCTATTTGTCAGCTCCGATACTTCTATTGTGCGCCTCTTACGACACTTGGTACAGGGGGTGGTACTATTCTTCTCTGACGATACCACACAGCCCAGTTATTTGGTGTTGATCCAAGAATGTCAGCCTCACAGTTGTATCCACATATAGTATGCACTCTCGCCACATTATGAAGATGGGGTTTGTCGAGTTTCATCGAAAACGGCTCACCGGCTTAAGTAAAAATGTTTAACAAACATACCAACAATGCGAATTGAAAAACAACAAAATAATGTGAATTGAAAAACAACACAATAATGTGTTAATATTATTCGTTAATAGTAAATGCTAATGTTCATAACAATTGATCGACTTTTGATGTACAAGGAACTCTACTTCTACTCTAGGCGTCATCAGTTCTATATTCAAATATGATCTGTGTAATAGAACACTACATAGTATTAAATGAAGTCACTTCCCGCTGTCTGTTTGTCCCTTCCCCATCTTTAAGACTACACCAGTGATTTAAGAGGGGGGGTTTATATGTATAATACAGAAAATAATTTTTGAGTTTATTTGCGCTTACATTGCCAACGCTGGCTGAACCAAACAAGATAGATCAAAACAATGTACTATTTTGATCATCATTGTCATCATAACAGCCTTTGGAAGTTCATTGCTGGACATAGGCCACCCCAAGGAAGGGGGAATTTTGCCCATAATTACCGCGCTTGGCATGCGTGTTGGCAATTGCAGAACTCAGTTTTCGCGACGGAGATGCTGCTGCCCGATCCCGCCCTTTTTATTTGTGCTGCTGTTTCGAATGGATACACCGCCATCTGTCGGTTTTGGTACACTGCTCTGCAACTCACAACAATATATTGTCTGCAAACTACTCATTAATACTAAAAACACAATTGCAGACTAACACGCCGCGTAATTGCAATGAGGAACTTGACCATCGATGTTAATTCCTACTCGATTAGACCGAGTAAGGGCAATTAACAGGCTCTAGTGACGTGACTTTATCGATTACATATAACGAGTTGACATAATTAATTCAGCTCCTAATTAAGTCTGGGTTGCCGACAGAGTGGAATAATACTTCCCCCTCACGTGTCGTAAGTGGCGATTGAAGTACCGGAACCGACAGATGACGGTAAATTCACCCAAACAGCGCTACTGATATAATAATCATTCACCACCCAGGACAAATATTTATGTGATAAAACTTGTGTTTTTTTATGTCTAAATATATTTTTTTATATTCGTTTTATACGTACACAATAGTCGTAATAGCGATTCAACAGTGACGTAGTTCTTCATGAAGCCGCAAGCGACCACTGGCCGGTCTCCGATGAACTGACATTTATTAAGAGTCTTAAAAGCTCTATGAGAAACGGTATAATTAATTGCCTGGGACGTTTTCGTGTATAGCCAAGTTTTGGACAAATTACTTCTAGAATAGTATGGTATTATTTTATATATCTTTGATATTTAATATTATAATATTTTGCTTGTTTTCCCAAGATAGTCTAAAAATTCTTTTTTTTATATTTGCCTGTGCTTTTGTACTCAAAGTGATAGCTGAAAGAAAAAGATTCGGTACAGAGATTATCCGGAAAAAAATATCAGATTTATATTTATTTCACTGTTCCTTTATTTATTGGTCTTTGAACCATATTCTTGAAAGCTGGTTGGATAATAAATAACTTTTTTGATTTTTTTTTAACAAGCATTTGTGGTAATTATTTACATTAACAGGATTTTTTGACATTGCACGATTATCACGCACACTAAGTCGCGACATCAACTGTGAAGTTTTAAATGAATTATTTGTAACTTAAATACGGGTCTTGATATTGTCAGTATAAAACATAGATACCACTGCTTTAGTTAAATTTAATAAATAAAGTTACCCTTCTGCGTGTGTGACCCTTCTGAAATTGATCTGATTGCATCACTGAACCAGGTGTTGTAAGAGGTGATTAAGTTATCAGAACCGACAGATAGCCGTATATCTATCCGAAATAGTGTAGCTCAAAAAAGGTCAAGTCGAGGATGGACAGCAGCATCCCCGTCTCGATAGTTGCTCTCTGCGATTGCAAACAAGCTTGCCCAGCGCGGCAATTATGGGCAAAATACCTCCTTTCTTGGAGAGGCTTATGTTCAGCAGTGGACTTTTAATGGCTGAAATCACTAACATCACTAACACCGCGGTGTTGAGTGCTTACAAGAAACTATTCGTGCGTAACACGTTAACGTGGATGAATACATTTGTCAATTGTGCACAAGTCAATGTAGAAATCACACCAGTGTCGATCAATCATAACGTGAAAATTCGATCGCATTTATTCTTACATTTAACGTTTGCCGCAAAATATTATTTATAGCAACTAGCGTATGGGTATAATCAGGATAATAAATGGTTATTGTTATAACAGATAGACATATGCTGACTTTTTTGAAGACTTTTATGAGGTATATAAATACTATAATACATTATTTTGATCTATCTTATGGGGCTCAGCCAGCGTTTGCAATCCATAAGAAAATGTTTATTCACGTTATCCCATTGGGAACCTCTTAAATTAACAGTGTCTCTCTACTATATCATTATATTACTAGCTGTGCCCGTGACTTCGTCCGCGTGGAATAGTTATTTTGGGTACCATACCTCCTTACCTTAACTTATATACACTTTTAATGTTATATTTATTTATATCGAATCGATGGCCTGAAAAATAAGTTTCAAGTTTCTAGCTCTAAAAATAGCGATACTTCCATACAAATTTTCATCCCCCTTTTCGACCCCTTACAACCCTTATTTTGAATTAAAGAATAGCCTATTTCCTTTCTCAGGGTTGAGAGGTTTAAGCGGGAAAGCGTAACAGACAGACAGACAGACAGAGTTACTTTCGAATTTATAATATTAGTAGTGATTAACATATCAATATTATTTGTGTTACACGTAGATTGAAAGAAGAGAATTGTCTGGTTTTTAAAAATCTGAATCAATCAATAAATAATACATACCTATGGTTATGGTACCTCAGTCACCTCTTACGACAGATGGTACAGGGAGAAGGAAGGAAGGTAGGTTCTACTCTGCCGGTATCAAACTCTTTTTTATTTTAAAGATAAGTGAAAGACATTATCGAAGACCATTTTCAGGACATAAAAGAGTTCTGGTTCTATATACTGTCACTAAGCGTGGATGTAATGTAATGCAAGAAAGAGAGATACGTCAAGATCGAAACAAAAGGAAATTATTTGTTTCTGCTAGACCCGATGCGCAAAAACGCGGTATTCTGCGTGTACGCATGTTTACGTCAGTTCTAATTAGCGATAAAGGCAAATTGTTCGGTTTTTCAAAAGTCTGCATCAATCGATAAATAGTTTATCAACAAAAACTGCATCGACACTGATCGCTGTAATGTTACGCTCCGCTAATGCGGGGGTGACAGCAAGAACTATCCGTGCAGAAAATTCTTGACCAATCGTTATTGATAAATGTATAACATTTATTACACGTAGCTAATTGTTATCATGCTTTAAGAGATATTTTGTTATTTTATAAAAGGATAAATTCCCTCAAAATCTCATACATTGACCTGACTCCGTGGTAAGTGCCTATAAGAACAGGCTAGACCTAGTTTAGGTACCTAAGTATCAAAATGTATTTTAGTTTAAGTTATTTTTGTTGTTGAATAAAGTTATTAGTATTATTATTATTATTAAGTCACTTACTGCACTTGTGTTACAAACGCCAGACAACAGAGGAATCACAAATATTTTACTAAAATACATATATATATATATATATATAACACCTAGAACACACACAAACACAAATATCATTATATAAATATTTGCTCTGGGTGGGAATCGAACCCACGACCCTTAGCGCACAAGATAAAATCACTACCATCTGTGCCATCGGGCCCGGCAATTATTGTTATTCAGTATACACTAAGTTCGGGCTTTTGGTAATAATAGGCGGTACATACACCGCTTCGGGTATATGTACCGCCATCTGTCGGTTCCGGTACCTCAGTCATGTCTTACAACACCCAGTACAGGAGAAGGTACTATTCTACTCGGCTAATACTGCTACCCATTTCCCATATTGTTGCATTTCAGCTTTTCTGTTTCGGGATGATATATCGCCATCTATCTGTTTCGAGCTTACAGTAACTTCATTTCGAGGCAATTTTATAAATATGCTTCGAGCCCGACTTGCTTCTCGTGTTTCCTCCACCTTAATTTATACTTTGATCACCAGTACGTCTTCAATTTGGTCATAGTACCTGGACCTTTGTTCATATAGACATAAATAAATTCCCACAACATCTCATACATTGACCTGACTCCTTGATAAGTCGCTTGAAACATGTGTAACGGACGCCAGACAACAGAGGAATCACAAATATACTACTTTTATACATACATTTAACACCCAGGCACACAAATATCATTACATAAACAATTGTACTGAAATTTTAAAGAACAAAGCCGGGTATGGTGCCTAGTGCAGCTCACTCGCATTATGTTAAATAGCCAAGCGCAACGGAGCAGAAAATATAGTACTTGTAAATAATTCAGTGCATCTCCACAGGTTACAACATGAATAATGCATAACCGTTATTGCTTTTGGATAACGTTACTAAATAACGTTTTCGATAACGTTGCCGGTACTTTTCGATTTCCGCACTGTGTTGAAAGCACCGTGGAAAACTGTAATAATAAAATGCGCAGTTGATTGTTTTTTATTTGTTTGAAGATTAATTATTGATTACTTTGTTGTAGATAATTAGTGATTTTATGATCACGGACGTATGTTTATGCAACTATTTATTAGTTTGTTATTTATGTAAGTGTACGATTGGTAAACTACGGGGTCAATGTAAAATAAAAACAACTTTTTTGTTGCGTTGTTGCGGAAATAACCGCGGAAGTAACCAGTGAGTTATGCATCTTAACCAGCGTTCATAACTATATGTCAAGTTTTGTTTTCCAACTACTTTTATTGTCTACACGACGTTCTTCTACGAACACTGACAATTGGAATGTTTTTTTATCGTCATTAAAGCAGCCGTAAACCTTCTACTGCTGAACATAGGCCTCCCCAAATAAGGTGAATTTACATATGATTGCCGCGCTGAGAAAGCGTTGTGCCAATCGCAGAGCGTAGCTTCGGGATTTCTGCTGCCCATACCCGCCTTGTTGCTTCGGGTGAATATACCGCCATCAGTCGGTTATGGTACCTCTGTCATCTCCTACGACAGCTGGTACAGGTGGTGGGGTCCTATTCTACTCTGGCGATACCACATGGCTCACTCTCTTTTTTTTATTTTAAAGATAATTAATCAGTAAAGGACCTCATAAATGACCACCTTGAGGACTTAAAAGAGTTTTGCTTCTATACACTGTCACTAAACGTTCATTTATGAAGGCATAAATAAATGTACAGAAAAGCAAGAGAGGTACCTCGGTATCTCCCGCTAGACTAGAATAGTACCTCTCGCAGGTGTCGTAAGAGGGGACTAAGATACCAGAACCGACAGATGGCGGTTTATCCATCCGAAACAGACCTGGGAATAGATGGCTGGGAAGGGCAGCTGTTACCCATCCGCGAAAGCTGCGCTTTGCGATTGCCAACACGGTTGACCAGCGCGGCATTAATGGGCACTATTTCCCCTTTCTTGGGGAGGCCCAAGTCCAGCTGTGGACCTCCAATGGCTGTAATGATGGTGATAGTGAAAGCAAGAAAGAGAAATATGTCAAGATCGAAACATAAGGAAATGATTTGTTTCTGCTTAACCTAATGGGAAAAAATGCGAGATTCTGCGTGTTTGCATGTTTACGTTAGTTCTATTTAGCGATAATTATGTTCTGTACACGTGTATTTGATTAAATATATATAATTTGCAAATAATATACGTAAATTATCATATAATTAACTGGAACAGTTTTAATAGCATGTTTACACCGATCGCGGACTCATTACGCGAATTATTGTTGAAGAGATTACATTAATATTTAACGATGATGCATGCGCCAGACATATCTCGCGAACCGGCAAAATTCAGACCGGCTTCAATTTAATTACTTGTTATATGTTCTGACTCAATGTCCATTTAAAGTCTATACAGTTTCCATATCCGTGGACTTTTTATAACCTAATGAAATTACTAGTATGAGGCATTATATCCATGAGGTATCAGTAGAGTAGTGTACTAGTACATTGTACTACCATCTGTGCTGATGTCAGGGTTGATTATTGGTACCAACATCATCACCGATCATTTACAATCCCGATGGCGTAGATGGTAGTAATACTTGTGCATCATAGGTTGTGGGTAAAGAACAGGACAAATATTTTGTATTTGTTCTGTGTCTGGGCGGTAAATATATTATATATTTTAGTAGGATATTTATAATTCCTTTGTTGTCTGATGGCATTAACACAAGTACTTTAAGCTACTTATCTCGGAGTTAGGTCAAATTGTTAGATGTTATGGGAATTGATTATATATTTCATTTAGACGGATTAAAAATGTACCCTTTTAAGATTGGCAAAATCAACATTCCTTTCTCTATTGTTGTCAAAACATCATATTTTACACCTCATCGATTATTTTTATGATTATTTATATTTATTAATTGTTATTATAATGCTATGTATAATTTACATGGCTTATTAATTCTGATTTTCTTTAATAGTGTTTCAATTGACGTGTATTCCTTTTAGACGGTCTAATATCGCCGCGAAGACATGACACTCATCTATTCGGTACAAGGTCATGCGCGCGAAACCATATAGGAGTCAGTGTGTACCAAGTTTATTGGTTCTATACGTGTCACATTAAAAAATAGACTTTATCACGTGGTGATAAGATACATGTAAGTATCAGATAACGTTTCGATGAGATAGCGGCGTAAAGAAGATTCGAGTATGGGTAGATGTTGTGACTATATACATATATTTATGAGTATATGTATGAGTCCTTATAACATCAGCTACTGCACGTAAAAGTCATTCTAAGATTTAGTCAAAATTAAAGAGAGAAAACTGAAAAAAAATCCGCCTAAGACTCAATGTTAATACATACAAACATATATTTTATTTTTCTGTATTTACAGACCGGTCAATTATTTGAATGGTATTTTCGTAAACTGCGTTGACTGTTATTTGAATGCGAGACACAGTTTCTTAAACCCGCTACTGTGCCAAACAGGCCAAATTGCGATCCGCACTAATAAATTATGTTTTGTATATTGGCTGTGGCAGCGGACATTTTATTTCAAATGTGATAATAAATCTATTTACAAACGACGCTGACTATTACATCTGTTTTAAAGGAGAAGCTGACTGGCTATCTGGCATGGTATATCCACGCAGGGCTTAAAGTATAAGAGTTAGAAACTTGAAATTTTGCACTGAAGTTCCTTTTGTAACGTAGAAGAGTTTTTTATTTGAATGTCATGCAGCATGACATTCAAATAAAAAAAGGGTAAAAGGCTAGTTTGAAAGATTTTAACTTAACGCGGGAGAAGCCGCGGTACGCTGCTAGTTTAATAAATAAATATAAAGAGGCAATATGTTTAAAAACTCCTCTTTGCAATTTGCATTGAACAATTCTTTTGAAAGGAGATATGAATTTTGTTAAACCGATTTCAATACCAAAAGCAAATGCACAATGATCTGAATTGTTGTTCTTTCCCTGGTTTAATATTTTTCCCTTGGAATCGGCACGACTTTTGCACAATAGCTTCTTAGATATGAAATAGGTTATAAATACTTATTTATGTATTTAATTATTTAATATTGGATAACCAACATAAGTAACAGTAAATTATGAACAATAAATGTGTTTTCCAAAAGATATTAACTAACTGTTCTTACAATTACAGGCAATCACATCATGCATATTTGATAATATTTTTTAAAAAGGTAATAATCACTCAGTAAGTGAACTTACATGAATCAAAAATCAGTAAGTAAACTTTATTTCGCGGAGAAACTCGCAGGTGGAAAGCTAGTGCATAATATTCGTATGAATTACTTGTCAAATGTCGTGGATGACGTCACCCAGCCTATAAACGAGCGATAAAACGATTGAACAATATACCGGCCAAGGCGAGCGACCATCGTAAACAGTGGTCGCTTTGTTGCCGTGTTATTTCCGAGCTAGCACTTGCGAATCGCACTTTTGTTATTATAACGGAATTAAAACATTCGGCTGGCTCAGTTTCACTGATTGCTGATGATTAATATTAGCCAAGAGGTACTGGCAGAGTAGAATAGTACCAGTAAATGCATAGTATATAGGCAGAGATGGGCAGCAGCATCTCTGTTGCGAAAGCTGCGCTTTGCAATGCCACCACGGGCCCGATGGTGCAGATAATAGTGATCGTATTTTATACGCCAAAATGCCACCTACCCAGGACAAATATGTATGTGATGATATTTTTATTTGTTCTGTGTATATTTGTAAATGTATTTAAGTATTATATTTGCAATTCTACTGTTGTCTGATGTCCGTAACACAAGTGCTTTGAACGACTTATCACGGAGTCAAGTCAGTATTGCAGGAATTTACTTCACTTTTTACTATATTTAATCGCGCTTGGCCAGCGCGGTAATCATGGGCAAAATTCAAGGCAGTTCCAGTATGACTGTAATAATAATAGATTTACGAAACATCTATTATTTTTTTATTATCAACGTAAAATACGTGTCCTGTAAGTTGTCATATTTCTGTTAGACATGAAACAGAAACCTATGTACGCTTAAACCAGTACGGTACTGCTTTTAAAGTGTCAACATTATTAAGTGATAAGCCCAAAAGGCATCTGTTGTTTGTTATAACATGTGAAACACGTTATAAATAAATGATACGACTAATAAAAACATTTGGAGTGTCACATTATAATCAATAAAATACATTGGGAGTGTGTTTGTAATGCCATGAAAAACACTTCATTGTATTATTTACTTATCAATATGATTGTTATTAGATGTGGTCTAAATATTATGTGTTTCTTTGCTCATAAAACAGCATGTTCAAATGTTTAAGTGTTCTTTTTATGTCTCAAACTTTACAGGGCAGTGTGATGATGGCTGATTGAATACGTACTAATATTCTAAATGCAAATTTTTGTCTGTCTGTTACGCATTTATGGCGTAACCGGTGAATTGATTTTGATGAGAATATAATTGGCATGTCGGTTGTTTGATGGCGATTGGCATGTTGGTATTGTGTTATTTGTTCCATGTTGTTTACATTCTTCGTTCGAAGTTATGCGCAACGAATTATCAATACATTTATTGAATTTTGCAGTTCCATGTTAGTATTTAGTATTATCCGAGGTATTGGAACCGTTAGGTAGCAGTATATCACTCCAGCAAAAATTTAATGAGGCAGAAATAGCTAGTAGTATTCCCGACACAAAGTTACGCTCATCGGTGGCCACGTCTGCCCATCACTGCAATTATTAGCAAAATACCCTATTTTTTAGGGGGAGACCTGTCCATCATTGGACGTCCTACGACTACTATGATACACCATAACAATGAAATAAATTTAATAATATTATTATTCATGTTTATTTAATTATGATTGATTGTAAAATACTTGACAATATTGGATTAACTATTTCTTTTCCATTATTAATACTATGCCGCTTAACAGCTGATTTGCGCAGAATGTACTGATTGATTTATAAAATGTTAATAATGTATGATACGAGAACTATTAATTATAACAGTTAATCATAAATCTTTATTAAAATAAACAAATAAAATTGGTGTTTCTGTTTGTAATATTGAATAACTATTTTTTACTTAAAAAAATTTCTGTCTGTATGTTGAGATAATTTCTTAAACAGCTGGGCCGATTGTGATGGGACTTTCACTGGCAGAAAGCCGATATAACGAGGAGTAACTTAGGCTATATCAATAAAAAATGTGGCAAAAATGGGCGAAAAATAATCGTTTTGAGGATTATATGCTGCCCTAAGTCACTATTCCACGAACGAAGTCGCGGGGCACAGCTAGTCTTTAAATATACTACAACTGCCTAATATATAATTTTATTTGTGCTCAGAATCAAATGTAATGTTTTTATTCTTGACTTTGACGATTGATAGCTAATACATTTTTTCGAAGTGAATTGGATTAGTTCTAACTATGACATATGATTATAGTGACAGGTGTCAAAAATGAGCCAAGATATCATCAGTTGTGCTTGTAAACGTGTGAAACATTGTCCATGAGGTCTATCCACCACATATACTTCAACTGCCTTACTGTATGGTTTATGCCTGTTTTACGATCATCTTTAACCTGTCAGGCCGTCCCTTACGTGTGCTACATTACTATCCATCACTTGTCTAATATAAATTTTGTTTTATGGTGATGATTAAATTGGTGAAAATATTAATGACTTCTACGACTTCAAAAAAAAGTTAGTTATTGATTTTTTATTTATATCTCAGTGACTAATCATTTATGTCTTTGGGTAATAGTGAAAGACACAATTATTTTTAACGACTTTAAAATGAGATTTTCTTAACTTCCTAGAAATCAAATAAAATAAAAATATTCTTTATTCAAGTAGGCCCATTACAAAAACTTTAAAATCGTAAAAAATATTAAATAGAATAATTTTAATCCAGAAATATGAAGTACTAAATTATATTATATTCGTATTGACCCTAATACCCCGATGGTATCGTAATAGACATTTAACATTTAAATTAGGCCTACCTTATACTAGTCTGCCGGTACCATACGGGTCTTAAAAGTTCTTCTAAGTTTAATGCAGGTTCATTGCACGAGACAACAGAAAAGTACGTACAAGAGAATTGATGGTGATAAAGGTTTATCAATTCTAAATAGTTAATGTTAATGGAACCCCTACCGGCGACAGAGCTTACAAACTGTTTTAACACTATAATATACTATAGATATAAACTTACTCTTTGCGTAATTTTTAAATTTATTAATCGTTAAGCCTGATATGCTGCCTGGTTATATTATTGTAAAAGAAAGAATTATTTATTTTATTGAGCCGTGTGGTGGGCAGTGCGGACTTATATGTATTTCTGGTAATAATATAATGTATGTCACTTTTTTTAAAACATGCCTATGTTTTTATAGACATACATAATATTTTCATATACATACTGACTGTGTAAATTCAGTATATTAATCTCTTTAAATACATTTTATGTACAACGTTATTTTACAGCAAACGCTCTTAGAAAACGTTTATTTATTAGTTTTTATATATGAAGTGGACGAGTAAATTGTAAAAAAAGTATTATTTTTAATACTAGTTAAAAAAAACAAAAAAAAAATGAAGTAGCATTCGATAACAAACAAAATGAAGATGAACAAGGTTCTCAAATCCGGAATGGTGTAAGTACAGAGATATCAGATCAATTTGTTCCCCTTAAATAGTCCGGACAGAAACAACCAAGTAATTTTGAGCCAAGTTCACAAACACGGTAATTGTTCGCGAGGCATGTAACTTAATCGTGTGTAAATAAAAACGATAAATCGTGGCAACGCGACACACGGACAAATGGCTTCCTATCATTTCAAAGAGCCAGGAACTAGATTCGCTTTAAATTCGCGTGTAACACACGAGATTGTATATATTAGATTTGATTTTGTATGCATATAAAGCTTATTACTTCAATCACAATTATTTAAGGTTACTTTTGGATGAGTCCGATGGCGCAGATGGTAGAGATCCTATATTGTTTGCCAAGGATCGTGGGTTCGATCCCCAACTGAGACTTTTATGTGATGGTCATTTGTATTTGTTCTGTGTGTGTTGTTAAATATATGTATATAACACACTTGTGTACAAATGATTTTAAGCGACATTTTTAAAGTCAGACCAATTTAAAGATACTGATTGATTTTTTTTTATACTACCTTTTATAATGGCTGACCTATTGCTAAGGTCATCTTCGTAGGCATATTTTCGTCTATTTCTACCGTAAATCTTTAGTGCTCGTTGCTGTATTGACGGGTTAAAGAAAATACTAGGTATATCTTTAAGCCACAATATTGGTGTTATCGTCGTGATGACCCCAATTGTGATGACCTCTTACCACCACATAAAGATTATGATTAATAGGTAATAAAAAGCTACCGCAATGAATTTTTTAACAATATACATTTCTTTGTTGCAGGTAAAGACGGACCAGGACGAGCCTAGCTGATACAGAACCAATACAATAGACATATCGTAGGAAGCCATTACTTGCTCCTTTATTTTTCGCGCCATAATGGTTTGATCCAAATGCTTTTCAATGCGCCTTTGTTCCTTTTCTTTTTAAGCACTCAGCGTAAGCCTACCCTCGAACCCTGATGTGTCTAAACACTACGATAACATCACTCCACTTACACCTAACCATTATTGATATTCTGCACTCTACACCAACGTAATAAGAACCATCTTCACACCGCGTCAACCCTGCACCGCGCTATTAATCTTTGAACTCTATACCTAACTTGATAAGAACCACAATCAAATCGCAGATACTAAGCCGTTAAACGGGGAATATTTTGAATTCTATGCTTGATGAGTTAAGGTTGAATCTCAGTGGATAGGGCAATGCTTTGCAGGGTTGCAACAAAGTGTCGATTAATCACTTTTACCCGCTAAAGCCTGTCGGAAAAACGCCATACAATGGGCTCAGGGCTGCCACACACGGCTAATCGATCGCCGGCACCGTCTCATTTGTAGGGGTGCGCTGATTGTTTTCTATATTGGCTTTTTTCTAGTGTTGCTTTGTTTTGGTTTGGAATTGCGCTGCCCGGGGAAATAAGTAAGACTGTAAATTTAAATTTGATTAACTAAAAAGTTTCATTCCATTAATAAAACTACTTTTAACAGCTCGAAACGCTGTTATTCAACTTTTTTATGTTCTGCCGTCGCCTGCATTTCGATAACGAAAATCAAGAGATCCGACTTCAAAGCCGTTAAACAAAACTTTTTTTGTTTTATTGGTAAAAACACATATAAATATGAGAGAACAAAATTCTGTTAGCAAGGTCTTTATTTTGTGATAAAAAAGACCAATTATTTTTTCAACTACGGCGGTTGAAATTTTTATTGCCTTCTTTAGTTGTTGTTTACATTACATTCAAATAGACAAAAACGTCAAAGACACAAAAAAATGTGTAATAACATCAAGCCGGATCTTACATAATGCACAATTATGATAACAAGGAAAAAAGTAACGCAAACCCAAATAACAAATCACAATCAAAAATACACATTATCACTAGTAATCAAAGTTCACTTATCCAAACACGCATTTGCGAGATAAGATTTTCCGCGAATGAAGTTAAAGTAGCTCATTGGAAGCTCACTAAGCAATTCAATTAAAAAGTTTCTAACAACTTTTTTTCTCGTGCGAACTTCGGCCGGAGGTATGTTCGCATAGTCCGACCTTACAACGGACGTCATCCCGCTAAGGCTAGCGTAATAGCTTCAAACTTAATAATAATAAACTATTTATTTTATACCAGATACAGTCATAATATTAACAGCCATACAAACTTCATTGTTGGATATTATCCTCCCCAAAAAAGGGAGGTATTTGCCTATAATTGCCGCGCTGGGCAGGTTGCCTATAATTGCCGCGCTGGGCAGACGTGGTAGCAATCGCAGAGTGCAGCTTCGTGACAGGGATGTTGCTGCCCATTCATTCCCACCGTTCAGTATTTAAACTGTGCTCGTGTTTAGTCGCATCTTATGACTCGTGGTATACAGGGAGGTACTATTCTACACCTTGTTTATTATTATCCGTAGTAGTGGTAAATGGTTCGTTTTATGAGGAAATATTCCGAAGTAAACACGAAAGCAAACTTAAATTAAAAGGGCCTTTGGTCTGTTCAGGTTTCAAAGGATACTTTACCTGACGAGACCGTGAAACCGGACCACGCCCTGGATATATTTAATTAGTTTAAAATTATTTGGCCTCTGGATTACGTTCGGGCAGCCTAGTTATGAAATTTAAAGTGCCCTAAACCAGTGGTCGGCAACCTTTTGGTAAGGACATATTCAAAAATTAGATATAGACATTGTGAGATAATTATGTACATTATATTAATTGATACTTATTCCGTTCCGCTAGGTTCTAAAGTACCTACCGAGGTCGTCCAAAAACCTACTTATCATCATCACTATATTTTTTTTTTATTTATTAACTTTATTGCACAAAATGTTACAAAATGTACAAATGGCGGACTTAATGCCAGATGGCATTATCTCCCAGTCAACCATTACACAAAACTGAAAAATATATATATATCAGCTATAGAAAGTCCTTTTTGCCCATATTTGTCATGATTGACAAGCGTGGTTGCAAGCACAGCTTCGCGACAAGGATGCTGTAGTATTTAAGCTGTGATGTTACGGATGTATATACCGCCATCTGTCGGTTCCAGTACCTTACCTCGCCTCTTATTACACCTGGTACAGAAAGAGGTACTATTATTCTACTCTGCCGGTATTCAACGGCTTACCTGTAAGTGATGTCAAAAAAGTTTGTTAGCATAAATAAGTACTACCAAAAAATGATAGCTGATATAAATTGGGGTATTTGGATCTAGTTAGATTCAGGGGTATTCACTTTTCATGGATTTATGTATGCAACTATTCAAGTTCTCAAACAATCATCATTGCTAACCCAATTCTAACCTACAAATGCCATTAACCAAATTTAATATGGCGGATCTGATGGCGCAGATGATTGTGGTTCGATTCCTACCTAGGACAAATATTTATATAATGATATTTATGTTTGTTCTGTGTCTGGGTATTAAATATATGTATTCAAGTAGATTTATCTTTTGTCTGATGTCCGTACCACAAGTGCTTTAGGCGACTTATCACGGAACAAGGTCTATGTATGAGATGTTATGGGAATTACCGATTATTAAAAACAATACAGGAAATTAGCTAAAAATAATTAAAAGTATTTTAATTTATTTAAATGGATTTTAATTAATCATAAAAAAATCATTTAAAAACCAGTCTCGGGCCGCATGAGCCCGCGGGGCGCGTGTTGCCGACCGCTGTCCTATACTGTTCTCGAATATCACAGTGTTATGTTTCATTCTCATTTGCAATTAAAGGGAATCACACGTAGGGTTGTGTACGTATCTTGTGCGCCAAGGGTCATGGGTTCGACCCTACCTCGGACATTAATGTGATGATCATGTATTGGTTATGTGTGTGTTAAATCATTTTATGTATTAAATTTGTATTTCTTCTGTTGTCTAATATTTGTAACACAAGTGCTTTAAGCTATTAATCTCGGAATCGACGTTGAGTTGTCATGACTATTTTTTATAATTATTTTATCTGCAATCAGTCCTGGGAACATAAGGAGATTAGTTCAGAGACTATGACAGTTGGTATGATGTGAATTATTTATTTAGTACTTTATTTTAATAATCAATTTGATATATCTCATGTATTGAACTGTCTCAAAGATAAGTCACTTTAATCATTTGTTCAACACCCAGACACTAAACAAACACAGTTATCGTCATATAAATATTTGCCCTGGGTGGGGATCGAACCTACCATATTTGGCGTTCGATATAGGATCGCTATGTGCGCCATCGGGCCCGTCATTAAATAAAAAATATGTGTAAGTAGGCTCAAGAAAAAGAAAATAACGCTTTTAGTTTTAATACTCATTTATTTCTGGAGAATACAAGAGACTAGCAAGAAGTAGCCGAAGTGCACACAACTGGGGCTTTTCCATTATGTATCGGCTGCATTGAATAACTTGTAAGTCGATATTGGTAACTGAACTGGAGAAAAGTTTCTTACAAGCAGTTAGTTTGGTTACACTGCAGTTAGAACATAATACTAGTGTGTTTCTTGGAAACGCCGCAAATAAAAAACTAGCGGCGCCCCCTGTCTTCTCACGGGTATTTAACAAAAATATCAATACACTTAAACACAAACATAGAGACTACCTTTTGCGTCGGGTTGTTAAAAAAGTTGTTTATTTTATTTATAGACAGAGATTCGAGCAGATTTTAAATTTCCTAAGAATCTTTCAGCCCCTGTTTTGCGCTCTTAGTTCCATTAAACTAAGAAACACGTATTTCATCTATTTAAGGTTAAAATTAAAAATCTTTTTTAGTGATCGTCTGCATTTTGAATTAAGACAATTGTCAAAATTGCGTGTTTCTACCATTAGTGCTTACGGCTGTTTGCGTCTATATGGGTGTTTATCTTGTGCATCGAAGGTGGATTCGAACCTCACTCAAGACAAATATAATTATTGATATTTGAGTTTTATCTGTGACTGGGTTTTGAATATATGTATTTAAGTATTATTTCAATGCCATGTGGTACCGGCCGAGTAGAATATTACCCCCCCTCTGAATCAGGTGTCATAAGAGACGACTAAGGTACTGGAACCGACAGATGGCGGTATATACATCCGAAACATCACAGCCTTAATACTACAGCATCCACGTCGCGAAGCTGCGCTTTGCGATTGCCACCACGCTTGTCCAGCATGGCAGTTATGGGTAAAAAAGACTTTCTATAGCTGATATAGTGGTGATGATATATCAGGAGTCGCAAGAGGCGACTGAGGTTCCGGAACCGACCAGAGATAGCATAGTATATCCACCGCAAGCAGTGTAGCTCAAATGCCACAGGGTAGGAATGGGCAGCAGCATTTCCGTCGCGAAGCTGCTCTCTGTGATATCCCCCTTTCTTAGGGAGACCTATGTCCAGCAGTGGACGTGTTACGATTATGATGATTATTCCTCTGATGTCCGTAACACAAGTGCTTTAAGCGACTTATCACGGAGTCAGGTCAATGTATTAAATGTTGTGTGAATTTGTTATTATATTACGACTCCTTTAATCGTGGGTTGTGCTAGCTACACAGCTATACAACCCTGCCCATAACGGAGCGTAGACATGCGGTCGCGTTGGCTGTTACCTGGATACTACCGGTCTCCGTAAAATTTTCCTGAGGAGACCTTTGTCTGACAGTGTCGGTCCTACAAGTGATATGATGATGATGGCGTTGTGGTGAGGAGCGGCAGTTGAATCGCTAGAGGCGCGAGTAAGAGTCCAAAAGATAAAAACATGTTGAGACAGGGTGTTTCTAGTAAGCACAATAATTGTCTCAATAATCGAAGAAAAGCATTAAATAGCAAGCAATGATGTCTCAAGATAATCTTTATGTATAAAAATTTCGTGTCAAAGTGTTTGTCCTGGATGAACTACTAAAAAACTAAACCGATTTAAGTTTCAATTCTTAATGTATAAAGTTAAGACTAACAAAGAAAAGCAATAATTATAATAGTAAAACGAGAAATTAATTCTCCTGGATTTTTTGAGTATTTAGTACATTTTCACGCACGGTAAAATCAAGGAAATTAAAACTTTATTAACTATTAATTGACCAATAATAAATAATGTATGAATACTTTTTATATTTCCAGTAAGCGACTAAATTTTCTAGTTATTAAACAATGATTTTCTTTTCACGGTTTTAGTATGACTTTTTTTTCGGTATTTACATTATTGGTTTCCTATGTAATTAATTATAGACCGTTTTTATGCTCAATGAACACTTTCACGTGAGATATTGGTAATTTGAGAAATGTCTCACTTTTTTTTTACTCTATGGAACAAATACTCTGAGTAACTCAAATACCGAACACTGACATTTTACTGAGTTTTTTTTAATAATTGTGACAACTTCACTATCCTGATCAGGAACCTCAGGATAAAATAAACTCCTCTGTGTAATAGCGAGTGAGACCACGCTGCATGCGCATGCGTACCGTCTAGTTAATTTTATTTAACAATAAATCGAACTAAAAAGTTAAAAATAAAATATAGTTTAAAAAAACGCTTTTAAATTAAAAACATCAAACTAAAAAGTAAAAAAATCTTTTTATAAAATTCAGTGAAAATAATGATAAACAAAAAAAAATTGTAGTATTCTGAACACAGCTTGGAATGCGTTGTGCGATATTTTTCGCAGATCTAGCAACACGCAATTTTTTATCAAAATAGTACTAGTATTTTTTGTTCATCATTAGTTTTACTTTCAAGAATAATTACTTAATAATTTTTAGTTCTAATTATTTTAAAAGCGTGTCTTTTGTTTTTTCTTTTATTAAAGACAAAGATGTTAGTTTTCCTGCAGTATGGAACGATTGGACCACAGAACGAGCGGTGAAATCGGTGAACGGATTGGGACGCTTTATTCATATATTTTTTATACTGAAAAAAAGTTATGTTTATTCAGACATCAAAGCAATGATGTGTAACCACTTTCTCAAACTCCCCGGAATAAATTGTCGATGTTTTATCCATTTTACGCGTGTCGATTTTTTGTGTAACTGTGATTGGTCATGCGATGATTATTGTTTTCAGATTTGATGCTCGGCTGGTTTAGTTTGACGTTCACCAAACGGGAGCTGAAGTCAAAAAAAAAATTGTTAGTTTAATTGTAATTGTTTATAATAATAATATGATTTTTTTTCTTCACCAAGAGTTAAGAAATCATGCTAGATTTTAGAAGATATGTTGTAAACAAATATATGTCAATATATATTATTGCGGGAGGCTGATAACCAAACTAAGCAATAAAATGCTGAATGACCTAATGTTCAGGATCTAACCTCTTAGACAGAATATTAAAGTGCAACATTATTTAGGGTCCTTATTAATCATTACACTTAATGATTACAAAAATACCATAAATTAAGTATAAGGTCGCGTGTCTATGTTTAGGTGTGTGTGTGAGAGAGAGTGTATTTGTGTGTATTTAGGAGACAATTTGGAATAAGTCTTCGGTTTCATGGTGCGATAAAGCAGAAAGCCTCCTTTATTTCTATAATGTATATATCCGAGTCAATTCAATATGTAAGTTACCTATTTTGTGTATACAATTTTACTTGTATAATATAATATGTTTTGTACAAAAAACATTATCAATAATGTAGCAGGTGACAATAGTTTTGGTTCACTTATTAAATATATATAAATCTTCTTCTTTTCTCGTTCTTTTTAAGATAATTTCAGTTTAAAGTTGTGTTGGTTGTAGTTAAATAACTATACTATTAATATTATACATGTGTATTTTTTTCCAGAAAATATCATCTGAAATATAATTCAGTATTTTCTATGCATAAAACCTCTCAAAGTAATTAAGTTACTATTTCCTTTTCATCGATTTTCTCGACCATCTGCGCCATTGAACCCGTCAATTGTTTATCAAGGATATATATACAGACATCTTTAGATTTTGATAAAGATCCCGTGATACGATATAAAGTGAAGTCAATAAGCTAGTTATAAGATAACAAAGGTACTATCCTGCTCTGCCGAGAGCTACCGGCAGAGTAGAATAGTATCTCCCTTTGTACCAGGTGTCGTGAGGGGGACCAAGGTACCACAACCGACAGATGGCGGCATATCCATCCGAAACCGTGTGGCTTAAATGAACAGGGCAGGGATGGGCAGCAGCATTCCCGTCGCGAAAGCTGCGCCCTGCGATTGTCAACTAGCTTGCCCAGAGCGGCAATTATGAGCAAAATTCGCCATATCTTGGAGGTGCCTATCCCCAGCAATGAACTTCCAATGTCAATAATGATGATAATGATTAAGACCTATACCTTGCTCTGGTAATAGGCTATCTTCGTTCACTCTGAAATTCTGGCGAAACAGTAGCAGCATAGCGTTCCTAGCGGTCACCTATGACTTGACACAATCGAGTCTCTTGTAAGTCAGAATCTTGTAAGCCTCTCTAAATGTCCAAAGTTTTTCCCCACGGACCGTGTAATAGGCCAATTAATCGTAACGTCCACTCATAGTTATATTTTACAGCAATAAATCAAATAGATTTACCGATGCATTGCAACATCGTCAAGTCGTAATAATGTCATTAAATACCTAACTCTATATTCAATCGACTTTTCCAATCACGCTATTTTCATGTAATTTTTTTCCTGGACAGTCGTAAATTTGACTTCAGTCGAGTATCGACGCTGTTAAGTGTCACTTATAGAATCCGTTGATTTATCAATTAGATACTTCAGATAATGCAGTACGAGATTAATATTCATATATAAATATGTTTATTAGACCAGATCGACAAACAGTCAGCATACAGTCCGCGTGATAGTAAGCGTCACTGCAGCCTATAAATACTTGTAATAACACTAGGATATCACAAACGCGTTGCCAACCTCGTGACTTAAGGATATTATACCACATTACTTAGTAAATTCACTGCCTCTCTCACCCTTCAGACCGGAACACAGTAATGCGAACACTACTATTTGGCGGTATAAATAAGTGAGAGTGAGGTTCCGATGCAGTCGACCTTTTTCATGAGGACTACCTTAAATATTTTTGTTTGTGTTACACCGGTAAGTGCAAGTGTATTAAGTTAATACTAGCTTAGGACTTTGACTGATATTAGTACTAGTAGAACATCCACTGATGGTTTATGGTTTCTTCAAAATAAGCGGTCGGATGCAGCTCGCATCCGGCGCGATCCTCCAGTTTGAATCGGATCGTTTATCCATCTAGTCGTTGGCCTGTCATCGTCAGATAGTTCCATGTGAAATTCCCGTGTTTCTGTTTATAAAAATTACAGACAAGCAATTACTTTCGATTTACATTATTAGTATATTTACAAAAAGTCAAATTGTGTTTACATTTAGCATCCAAATGAAAATTAGAAGAATGTTATTCCTGAGTAAATACAGAGCATAAAAAAACATAATACAATAGCAATAAAAATATTTAAACATATTCTAAAGAATCCTCAAATGGAATTAATTTAAAACACATTTCATTAAATATAATTGAGTACACATTTGTTCGAATAAATAAGAGCTTCATTTCGTTCGCAGTTCATTTGAAGATTCCATTAATTTAATTTAATGTAAAAATAAAACAGTCTAGCTGAGACGACTTGGCAAATTTTTGCGTTCGAATGAATTGTTGTTGCAATTTATATAATAATTACTAGCTGTCCAGGCAAACGTTATTCTGACATATAAATTAAATAAAATGAATTTCAAATAACTCTATTAAAAATAGGGATTTTTGATAAAAGGGTGAAAAATTTGGCTTGTATGTATTTTTAATGCCACATAAAAAGTCCCAACACCCTTATCACTTAGAGGTTTGAAAAATAGAAAATAAGTCGATTGTCAGATTTCTGAATATGCGTAAAAAAATTATAAGAATCGGCAAGCCGTTTCGGAGGAGTATGGGAACGAACATTCTGACACGAGAATTTTGTATATTAGATAATTACACTTAGAGATTTACGTTAATAAATTGTATTTTAAAAGAAACAAGTCCTTCGTGTTCCTTTAGTCTATTTTAGTGAATGCATCAATTTTAATTGAACTTCTTAATATGTTGGTTTAGTTCGTTAAGTTTTTTATTCATCAAGATATTAGAAGAATTATCTTAATGGATCATGTCCTCCTGGACATAGACCTCAAGAAAGGGGGAATTTTCTTATAATTACCGCACTGGGCAAGCGTGGACAGGAATGCAGCTTCCCATCCCCGCCTTGTTGCATTTAAGCTATACTGCTTCGGGTGGTTACTCTCTGCAGCACATGAAATAGAGGGATTTCACCATAATAGAAATACGAAGACCCACTAAGATCGCTTTCCGGTTGAAAAGGAAACTTTCAAGAATTGTATATGTTATCACACCAAGGCGGAAAACGGCTGCGCGTTATTCTCACACGAGTGCATCGAAAAACGGTCGTTTTCTTATTTAGTATATTTTATTTCTGCTAATATAAACTATAAAATTTTTTTTCAAATTAATAAAATTATGATTTTTGTATGTTTTATGGTCATATCTCTGTACCAGGTGTTGAAGTGTCGACTGAGGTATTGGAACAGACAGATGGGAGACAGAGCGGGAAAGAGCTAAATAAAAATTGGCACAAAGATTACTGATATTCTAAAATAATATATCATCATATTAGACATAGAAAGTCCACTGTTGGACATAGGCCTCCCTAAGACGGAGTTTCGCCCATAATAGCAGCGCTGGGCAGGTGCGTACCTTCGTGATGAGGGTGTCGCTGCCTTTCTCCACCTTGTAGTAAGTAAGCTGCGCTCTTTCGGATGGATATACCGCCATTTGTCGGTTGCGGTACCTCAGTCGCCTCTTACTTTACCTGGTACATAGAAAGGTATGTATATATACATACATTCTATAACATACAGGCTAATTTAATACCGAAAACGCGTTTCAGTGGGATACATCTGTCTTATTATTTTTCTCTAAGAAATCGACGGGAGTTATATGCAGTCAGTACAGGGAATTTGGCTGTTAGAAGCGACATAGACTTCTTCCCCTAATAATAAGTTCTTTAGGGATGAGATATAAAGTAAATACTTCGATATAGTCGCAGGCGGTAAGCGAACGACGGACTTTAACACGTTGAGTATGGATGGATGCAATAAAGCGAAGATATTTCAAGGCAATGACGCTTGTCGCGTGGATAACGTCCGTATCGGCTAATACGGACCCCAACGGACACCATTCCGGATTAAATGACCGGTGTCACGGACCGGCGTACTTCCGTAAAGTAGTTGCTTTGCTTTTGTTTGGGCAATTGTGTAATGCTAACTTAATAGTAAAATGGGTCCTATATTTCTTTCCAAATTCATCTAATGAATAGATATATCGCCACAAAAGTTTTCGTTCTCAGATAAACAAAAACTGTTCCCAGATATGAATAATCAAATGTATATATAAATGTAATATGTGTAAAATAAGAGATGGATTACGAAGGAAATTGTATAATAAACTTCGTTCTTATAATAATAGTTTCATTGCTCATATAATAATAGCTTTGTTCTCATAAGTGAAGATCTATCACCAAATATACCGATTACCGATCGGTGACTGCGGCTGTTTTTCATTTGTTACTTTGTCACCAATACCTTAGTTAACTTTTTATTTTGTTCCGTTACTAGAATAATAGAATTTGTTACGAATTTAATACATTAAACCGGCAATGTTATTCCAGCTAGGCGATGCCTTTCCATGAAAGGGGAAATTCTACCTATAATTGCCGCGCTGAACAAGCGTGTTGGCAATCGTAGCGCGCAGCTATCGCGACGGGAATGCTGCTGCGAATCCCTCCCTTTTCATTTCAGCTGCACTGTTTCGGTTGGATATACCGCCATCGTCGGCTTTGGTACCTCAGAAGCCTCTTATGACACCTGGTACATGGGGAGGTACTATTCTACCCCGCCGGTGCCTCACGGCAATTGACAATGTACGTTTTTTTAAATTTCTTATTCGACGTTTTGGTTAGCTTATAGAAAGCGTTAACGAGATTGAGAAATAATGTGTCAGGATGTGATTGTGTCTTGTTCGACCAAGGTTGTAAGTTCGATCCCACCCTAGACAAAAAATTATATGATGATATTAGCTGTGCCTTTGTCTTTGTCCGCATATTCTCCGCAAAACGTATAATTTTCGCCCGTTTTTGCCACATTTGTGATTGATGCTTCGCTCCTTTTAGTAATAGCGTATAGTTATATAGCCCACGTTACTCCTTGTTATATCAGCTCTCTACCAGTGAAAGTCCCGTCCAAATCGGTCCAGCCGTTGCAGAGTTAGCCGAAACACACATGTAGACAGACTGAGACAGACCAACATTTTAAAAATGTATTTTCTGGTATGTGTACCGAATATACATTTCATGTGCAGGTAGAAAGCGGTTATTTTAATAGTACAAATAGACACTCAAATTTTATTTAAATATATAGATTTGATTGTTCTATGTCTGGGTGGTTAAATAAATAAGGTAGTATATTTGTGATTCTGTTGCCTGATATCGGAATCACAAGTGCTTTAAGCGATTTTACCACGGTATCAGGCCAATGTATGAGATGTTGTAGGAATGTATTTATTTACTAATTTTATATACTATGTTTAGCGGCAATAGAATATTGGATGTCAATATTTGTATGTAATTATCCTATTTCTAGTAAAACGCCAGTCTGCCATTAGAATGCAAGCTCGGTTATTTTCATTCACTACCTTCACAAATTTTTATTGTAGCGTTTGCGTATAAATGATAGAAGTTTGTATCTCCATACAAACTTCTTGAAGAACTGATGTTTATTGATGAATTAAAAAAAGACAAATAGGATATATTTTCATTAAAACGACGTATTATCTTAACACTTGTTGAATTATTCAGTAGGTACGAGGATTTCATGCGAATATATCATCAGTTTGGATATGTTATAGAAATAAATTTTTATATGATATTCAGAGGGTAATTTGATCATATAATTTTAATGTAAAAAATTTCAACGCTATGAAATATCTTGATTGTATTATAAAAAAGGCAATATCAATGATAAGTGTATTTTTAAATTTGCCAATGGAATACGACGGGCTTGATGGCGCAGATAGTTGTGATCCTATCTTGTGCGCCAAAGGTCGTGGGTTCGATTCCTACCCAGTAATATTTGTTTGTTCTGTGTCTGGGTGTTTAATATATTTTTTTCAGAGTTATATTTGTGATTACTCTGTTTTCTAATGTCCGTAATACAAGTGCTTTAAGAGACTTACTATAGAGTCAGGTCAATATATATGAGATATTGTGAGAGTTTATTATAATTTTTATTAAATTATCTGTAAGTTGCCTAAAGCATTAACGTTACGGACGCCAAACAACAAATACATTACAAAAATACTACTCAAATACATATATTTAACACCCAGGCATAGAACAAACATAAATATCGTAATCTAAATATTAGTGAAAAACAAACAAATACCCTTTGATGCACAAAATGCGATCACTACCATTTGCGCTATCTTGCTCGTCATAAAAATCAATGACCATCATCCAATTAAATAAGATGACGCCAGTTCATTACAAAACAAAGTTGACATTTAGTTGTTTGCCGGCGTTTTACAGATGCAATCCACGTGCATCCGCGATCCAATCTCAAAGGATGTGATAGAGACGTGAGTGGAAGCCAGAGTGGTGTCTTTGTGGGCTTAATTAATATGGTGAGGCGACGAAAATAGAATTAGCGGTCCGGCGACTGCGGCGATAAGGAGCAATCTATGAGCTATTGTTTGTGGCTTCAGCGATATTGTCTATGATTCTTTTGATGAGCTTTTAAAGAAAACTCTTTTGTAATAAAAGTAACAGAATTCCGGTTCGAAATTTAAAAGATATACGGTTTTCAAAAAAATATACAACCTATTTTACATTGTCTTTGAACAAATTTATAGATACGGAAGTCTTCAAACTTTGAAAACGGTAGGACAGTTCTCAGATAGTAGGGGTATTATTACATAAGCTAGATCTCATATAAAGGGTGTTAACCTTTGTATGAGTGAAATAGTACTTCCCTGTACCAGGTGTCGTAAAAGGCTACTAAGGTCCAGAACCGACAGATAGCGGTATATCCAACCGAAACAGTGTAGCTTAAAAGCACAGGGTGGGGATGGGTAGGAGCACCCCCGTCGCCGTTACGGGCAATATTCCCCCTTTATTGGGGATGCATATGTCCAGCAGTGGACATCCAATCGCTGTAATGATGCATGAAATAGTAGCCATCAAATGGTAGTTTGGTCATCCACAAATGTGTTTCACACATAATTCTATCCCCAGAACATTCCTATGATGCATCGTTCTATTTCTGCCCGAGTAAAACAAGCGAGGACGGAGAGCGCCGCTCAAACATTCCTGAAGGGAAGTAGCCACTTATCGTGCCCGACCAGTCGCCCTAATACGACGGGGATTAATTGTGTGATTTACTTCAAGTCTTTGTCTTCTTGTATTCATGGTTATGACTATATATAAATGAAGGGCACAAGGAAAAACAGGATGTGTCACAATCTAATAATTGTCAATTTTGTGTGCCATCAATGTCTGTTTACTGCAGGTTGCAGCCAACCTATGTATAATTGATACTATGTCCAGCAATGGATGTTCAGCAGCTGATATAATGATGACGATAATGAAACTAGAAGGAAATTAACAGGTTTTTTTGAAATAAAAATACACGGTATTTTATAAAAAGGATTTATCAAAATCCAGAATCCGATCACTTGACGCGAATGTCCATTAGCAGATAAGTTATTGAGAGTAAAATTAGCTTGATTTATTTTCATTTATATATTTTTTTTATTAACGATGACTGTTATTGTTGTTGAGACAGTATGGGAATCAATGAGGCAAATTGTTCTGAAGTCGCATTTACCAGGTTGTAAAGTTCAAGCTAAACATTCTCTTTATATATAAAACTAATTGAACCAACAGACGTTGTTTTATCTTAACTGTTTGTCTTCTTGTTTATCATGAAAAAAATAATTGTGACTACAAATTGAGCGGCAAACTATCTTTGTATGCTTTTAAAGGCAGCCGAAACGTGTCCAAAAGGTTCCAACACCAACACTGACATGTGATAATGATTGTTGGGTATGGCAGACAACAAATGTGAGCACCGAAGAATGTATGGTGTGAGTTTCAGAGATAGAGTAAAGAGTATTGTGGTAAGTGACTAATGTGGTGTAAACGATGATGATGACAACAATAAAAAAGGGATGTTGAGATGGTTTGGTTATGTAGAAAGGATGGATGAAAGCAGAAAGACTGCACAAATATATAGAACGAAAGAGCTGATATAGGAAGACCTAGGCGAACATACCTTAACCAAGTAGAAGAGGTATTATGGAAGGACCAGGTCAGAAGTTCGCAGAATATACGAGCTTGATTAAAAGGACTAATGCGCGTACAGGTAACGAGGTGTGCTAAGAGCGTAGTAAGTAGAGATCCATAATCTCTGCCTTCCCCTATGAGAAACAGGCGTGATGTATGTATCTTAACTATTTTATCACTCGTTTCGGTAAAACTGCAAAGACTGAAAATTTTATTAAAATAGGTTGCATAGTTTAATAGTGATAATCAAACTTATTATTTTACCGCCCCTTTTGAAATAAATAATTATTCAGTGTCCCCTAAAACGTACATGTTTTTTATTTTTTATTAATTTAGTTATAATAGTCAGTTCTATTGTTTAAACTTTCATTCTAAACTAGAAACTTACCAATGAGAGCAAATAAAATAGTATATTTTAATGAAATTAAAAAAAAATAATGTAAATATGTAATCATTTTTTATACATATCTAATGAGATGAATGAATTTCATAATATTTGATAAGTTTGATGATATCAGGTTCTATTTTACTCAAAAACAGTCGTAAGTCGCCGCTTTTAGGAACTTACTTGTTTTTTTTCTCATTTTAGTCAGCAGCGTTGTCACAGCGATAAATCCACATTCACACAAATACGAGTATGACGTTGGGAATGCTATCAAAAATCGTTTAACGATAGACCACAATTAACGAACGACTCCCTCTAAGTTTAAAACACCCCCAAGAGGGCGCTATCGCCCACTTTAAGAAACACTAGTTTCGTCCCGGACAAACACTGTGCCACGTAATTTTCAATTACAAAGTTGATATCTTTGGCAGATTTATATTCGATAAACGTTTTCTCTATAAATAAATACGGTGTTACGAATTGAACAAATCGGTAGCGTTCTTTAAAACAAGTCGGCAGGCAATAAATTTTGTTTATGAATGGATGAATCAATATATTTTTAAAAGGCATATACATACTTTATATGACGTTTAAACTAAAATAACTTATAAACGGATGTTAAACACGCAGACATAAAACAAACACAAATATGGGGATCCACGACGCACGAAGAAAGGAACGCGCGAAAAATAATCTTGTTTGTTTGCGCGCACTGCATCCAAATAATCAGTGCGGATAAATCAGCAGACACAATCGAGGCATTTATCTGCCAACATCAACAAGGTTTTAAAATCGACGCAACCAAACAAACTGAGACCAGTTTAAAACAACAAATATTACAGTGTACACGCAGACAGGTAATGTTAGAAATCAGTGTTTTATTTATAACTAGCGGCCCGCCCTGGCTTCGTCAGAGTACATAATAAATATTTTATATTAATATTTTATTAATATAATTTTATCCCGCTATCATGGGAGTATTAACATGTTCTTAGCTCTTTAACCTTTAAAATATTTGTGCATACATACTTACTTACATTTGCAATGGTTGAGTAGAATAAGTACCTCCCTCCAGGTGTGAAAAGAGGCGACTGAGGTACCGGAACCGACAGATAGCGGTATATCCATCCGAAACAGGCGCGGCTTAAATACTACAGAGTGGGCAGCAGCATCCTCGTCGCGATTGCCACCACGCCTGCCCAGCGCGGAAATTGTGGGCAAAAGTTCCTCAATATTGAGGAGGCCTATGACCAGTGGACTTTCAATGGCTGGAATGATGTTGCCTTACAAACTTGACCCTGATAATTACAAATAAAAGAAAAAAAATCTCACTTCATGAGAGTAATGCGTGTACATCCATTTCTTTAGGTTTCCATTTTCTTTGCTCATGATACCTTATTTATATTTCTTAAATAAATAAAACCTGCTTTATATCTTGTAAAGTCGGTTACCCTCGAAATTTTGTTTTCTATTCATTGTCTATATAACCTAGAAAGGTAAAAGATACGAATTCCGTTTTATTTTGTTATCACTTAATTACATTTAAATGTTTTCTTGAACCTTGCTAATTGAGGTTATCAATTACAGCATAACATATATCTAGTTTATACATACATACGTGAAAATAAAAAAATTGTCTCTCTTTTCTTAGGGAATTGCGTGAACAGAAAAATGTTAAATTTGACACAGTTATTGCGCAGAAATAATGAATAAAGCTATTTATTTATACAAAATGCACTGGAAATACATGAAATTCGTTAAAATAATTATTACACTTAACTGTATAACGGCACATTACATACTTTAATTAAATTTATTGTCTTTTAAACCACTAATAAATGAATGTGCCAGATTAATATATATATAAAACAAAACATTAATAAGTATATATATATATATATATACTTATTAATGTTTTGTTTTCATTAGACCAGGTCGACAAACAAGCATGCAAGTCCGTGTGATAATAAGCATCTCCGCATTAACATGATGAATATTTGCATTTCTAATATATCTAGATTTTAATTATATCTATCTGATTAATATACTTGTAATTTGTCTGTTGTCTTTAAGCTTTTTATCTCGTGATGATGTCGTGTGAATTTATTATTATTATTAATTATTTTTACAGTATGTCTTTATGTCAAAAAATATCTAAAAAAGAAAAGCTTACCCTATTGAAAAAAAAATCATTTATGCAAATTTAGAGTAGGACAATTCAATTCTTACAAATTTACGAATACACTTAAATCTTATATGATAAAATTCACGTTGTTTCATCTAAATAATAATTAATTTATGAATAGCGAAATGCCTCAAAAAACCTCATTTCGAATACCTCTATTTGCCGTAGTGCCGACTTCTCGCGGAATACTGTTTAAGAAAGTCTTAAGTAGAATTTTATTGCAAGAAATAGGACTGAAATGGGTCGCTTTATTTGATTCTGCTTAGCTCCGCGAGGGGTTTTGAATGAGTTTTCAGGCGTTAAAGGATTGCACTCGAAACTCCACTACGGAGTAATCTCGGTACAAAGTACTCTTGTCACCTATTAAACGCATCGTACAGTATTTTTTAACGGTTCCACGTTCAATACTCATAATAAAATTACTTTTTGACGACTTTAAAACGCGGTGTACTCGAATTTAACATTTAAATTTCGAACGTCAAACATAACTTTTAAAACTTAAATGAATTGCGTTATTAGGCCGTTAAAAAGAAGTTTTTAGTCGAAGAAATAAAGGAAAACGGATTTCACCATTCACCATTTATATATGTATATAAATGGTGAGAATCTTTTCCGATATTCCTTTATATATATATATATAATTATATATATATATTATACATGTATATATTTGTAATTGTTTGATTTTGATATTCCTTTTTTTATGATGATGATGATGTTGATGAGGTATTGGTACTTAGTTTTGAAAAAAGTTCAATTAATTAAATACAGTTGTCTTAGTTTCGAGGATTAATAGTGGGTCTTATTATATGTATACATTAAAACGACTGCGCACAATTACACATATATTGTTTAATTATTTATTTTACATATTTTTATAGTTCAAGCTCAAAGTTTAGTGTTGTAGGTACTTTATTTTGTTGATCTACATTCGAAACTGAGTTGTACCTACCACTTGAATATTAAAAGATCTATTATTTAATTTATTTTAAAAGATGTAGTTTTAAATGCAAATTGCGCATATGACTATCTGAAAAGTGTCTCTGCGCGGACGTCCAATTACGTGAATAAATAATAATTCACACCACATCTCGTACATTGACCTGACTCCGCGACAAGTAGCAAGATACTACTGTACTTAAATACATTTTTTCAACACCCAATCATATAACAAACATAAATATTATCATATAAATATTTGTCTTGGGTGGGGATTGAACCCACAACCTTCGGCGCTCAGGATAGGATCACTACCATTTGCGCCATCGGACCCGTCAAATATAATCACACAATTGTTTAGATGTGCAAGTGTATTGGTACGCATCGCACGTTACACACACATCATCACTCGTTAAAACCTAACTTATCCAATTAACTGCGATAACCTATGTTAGGACCTAATTAGCGGTTTCACTAGCACCTCTCATTGCCCAATAACTATCCTTATATAATTGCTCCTAATTTAATTTTAATTCAAACAGAATTTTGTTGATACTGTAATATTAGGAATTTTTACAATTTTCGTCACTTACGATTACTAGACGAACTTTATTTTATTGGGAAATAGCATTTGTAGAAAAAAAAATGTTTTTGTAAAAAAGTAATTAAACATAACTTAGGAAATACCAGTTTTAACTTATGGCAGAAAAGCGGCATTAAACAGTTCAACACAATAATTAAATGAATTTTGAAAGAAAACCACAATGTTAGTTTAGAAAATATAAACAGGTAGGAAATTACGTTTAAAAAAGTTTACTTCTGAACAAATAAGGTCTGAAATGAACAAAGGAAAAGAAGAAAACAAAGGACGATGTGTACTAATTTCAACTCAGAAATTAAAAATGAAAAGAGCTAGTAGGAAGGTTATTGACCTACTAACCTATCGTAAGTGCAAAAATAACAAAATGGATACCATCAAAGTGACCGATCTTTCTTGACTTTGAGCTGAAAATAATCAAAATGCTAATCCAGTAACTCAACTGATTTATTAATACCCTTGTTTTCAATGTCCTAAAAATGATCTTGTATAAAATAACACAAGAAGAAAATTTTGCTTTCTAAAATATATAAGCAGTGGGAGGTACTATTTTATTCCGCCATGCCGTGAGGTACCGGCAGAATAGAATAGTACTTCCCACTGCACCAGGTGTCGTAAGAGGCGACTAAAGTACCAGAACCGACAGATGGCGGTATATCCATCCGAAACAGTGCAGCTCAAATGCACAAGGCGGAGATGGACTGTAGCATACCCGTCGCGATAGCCGCGCTCTGCAATTGCCAACACGCTTGCCTAGCGCGGCAATTATGGGTAAAATACCCCTATCTTGGGGAGGCCTTTGTCCAACAGTGAAATAAACTCATACACTACAAACTGAGTATATTTATTGGAACATCATACTATCATAATATCGTCTACATGCGTATCTCACTCTCACCTATTTCTACCGCTAAATATTAGTGTTCGCATTACTGTGTTCCGGTTTGAAGGGTGAGAGAGGCAGTGACATTACTGGGTAATGTGACATAATATCTTCAAGTCTCAAAGTTGGCAACGGGATAGTGTTATCTATACTAATATTATAAAGCTTAAGTTTGTTTGTTTGTTTAAACGCGCTAATCCCCCGATCCACTGGTCCGATTTTAATAATAATTTTTTTGTTGGATAGTCCATTTATAGAGGAAGGTTTAGGCTATATAACATTACGCTGAGACCAAAAGGAGCGAAGCGTCAGTGAGAAATGTTGCAAAAACGGGGAAAAGGCTACTATACCCCCCAAAGTTACTATTCTACGCGGACGAAGTCGCGGGCACTGCTAGTCTTTTATATTACGAGCGTCAATAAGCTTCGGTAACGTTTCATCACACCAGCCATTAAAAGTCCGCTGTTGGACATAGGCCTCTTTAAGAAAGGGGGTATGTTTGTTGGTTCTGGTACCTTACTCGCCTCTTACGACACCTGGTTCAGGTGGAGGTACTATTCTACTCTGGCGGTACCTCACGGTAACGCTTACTATATTAAAATAACGTTATAGTTTGTGTGACTCAGTGTTTGCAGTAACAAAATATGTGCACAGAATGTATATAAGAAATATATGAGTTACTGTTTGTACTATCATTTTATTGACTGCGGCTTTGGCGCGCCAGGCGTTGCGTCTGTATGACGTATATATGGCACATGTAAGAGTTTGTTTACATTATCCTTTTTTAACGTGTTCATTTATAAGTTTATAAAGTGCCTGTGATCTGAACTAATATTATAAAGCGGAAGAGTTTATTTATTTGGTTTAACGCGTTTAATTTTAAGAAATACTGGTCTTATTTAAATAATCTTTCAGTGTCAGATAGCCCACGTATCTTAAATAAATGATAAATAGATTTGTTCTTGTAATTGACGCGGATAAATACGCGGGCACAGTTAGTTTATTTAAAAAAAGGTGCAGCATTTTATATTGTATCGTATATCCGAATATTATAAAAAACAGGACAGCATATATGAATCTCTAACAACCAAGTACATTATAATGTTTATCAAGATAACGCAAACGAAGTCGAGTGTGCATGCTAGAATAAATTATATGGACTACAGAACCCATTGTTTCTGAAGTGTTGCCAGATTCAACAGCGGCATACCACTAGGAAACTACGGGCAATGGAATCTAAATAGTCCGCAAGAAAGATAAATTGGTCTCGAAACTCTGTAACTAAATTAATCGGAATGCAAATAGGGAGAGTGGAAAGATAACTCTTAGTTGCCACCGTTGCAGCTAATAAATAGCAAATTCCTCGACACCTGACTCGAAGCAAAAGTCAAAAAGTAGAAATGTATGTATCAGTAGTACATTTGCAAGTATGCTATCATATTTGGTCCGGTTATAACAATATGATGAACACAACAAAATACGTAGATGCGAGAGAGACGTACGTAGAATAAAAACTGCACAATATGATCCACAGAATGACAAAACCGAAAAAATGCAAATCGCAAGCCATTCAGAGATATGCAGCTTTAAGAAAAACAGACGAAAACGTGCGTTCCCACATACACTTGGCATGGCGCCCGGGGTGTAACAGGCTCTACTATGTAATCCCAGCCTTATGTTGTAGGTCTCAAGGCGGAATTTAGTTTGAATGAGATTTCGAGAGAAAATTGCCTTGCTGGTTCTGCGTCTCCAGTTTTTCCGCCATTTGCAGCCAGTTCTTATCAAACGAGATACGATATCGTATGAGATTTTTTCATATTGCTATACTCATATTGTTATATATTATTCAAATGTATGTATTTGATTATTTTAAGACTTATTTCCTGTTTTTTCAAGATAGTGAATTTAACGTGAACTTGTTATCAAACCATGGTGTTTTTTTTATTTTGCGTTCGATACTGCGTTAGTAAGTAATCTAATTAATTTTTAGTAGCTGAATTTTAGAATGGGGCGAAGTATATTCAATATTCAATTAAAGGACAAAATTCGTCTGAAAATAATAAAAAAACAAACTAAGATTGTTGACATAAAATACAAGATTAACTAAAATGGAAATGGTCGGAACATCTAGTGAAAGAAGTGACTGAATGGTGCCCTAGATACAAAGAAAGAAATAAAGGGAGACAGTATCGTCGATGACAATAAAGAGGTGGCTGGAGCAACTTGGATGAGAAAAAGCTAAGGATAGATCGTTATGGATAGTACTTGGGGAAAACCAAGACAATCTTGAAACCAGTGTTAAATATAGAGTTTTAAAATAGATTGTTCATGTTAGGTACATAAGATGAAATGTAACTAAATATACAGATTGGTAATAAAGGCTATTATTATTTATTATTGTAAGTATGGAGAGCAAGCAACTCGAAATCTCGTTGCGTGGTCGTATCAGGATTGAGGAGGTTCCTAAAAGAACTAAAGTTATCGAAAAACCTAGATTTGCAAATGGTCCTGGGTGGGGATCCTTTCGCATAAGATAGGATCACTACCATCTGCGCCATCGGGCCCGTAATAAAATTAATTTATTGGTAAACCAGTAATTTTTACACCGTGATTATACGTATACAAAAGCCAGAACTGAAACAGAAAACTAAGTGTGCAATAAGTAGGTAACACAGCATGTTGTGCGTTCAGACAACATTTATTTTTTTAATTTAAAACTAGTTTAAGCTAAGTTTAATTGATGGCTTTGGCGCTTAATTCGTAAGTAAGGAGAGAAAAATTATTAAAAAGTAATTCTTATATTTATACTCATTGTGAAGTCTACACAGTCTAGGAATCGGAGAATTAGAACCAAAAACTGTCCTTCGTAAGGGAGGGGAGAGAAGATTAAGAGGCACCCGGGGATATCTGAGAAGAAGCTTAAATTTAATTATCGGATGTAATTCGGGACAATTTATGTAACCATTCAGTATTTTAAATAATAATACTAAATCAGATGCATTTCTCCTATTTTAAGTGAGTCAAAAATATATGAGACACGAAGTAAATCCTTTAATGCTTCATACGATACCTGACTTGTACGCTAAATGATTCACGAATCGTTTTTATATACGCTCGATACGAAGACTGTGTATCGCATAATGTAGATGCCATACGAAATTTTAATAATACGCAATTTTATAAAAAGATACATACGTAAAACGTGAGGTACCAGCAAAGTAGAATAGTACCTCCCCACGTACCGGATGTCATATGAGGTGATTGGGATCAGGAACAGACAGATGTATACCCGAATAAGAGTAACTCAAATGTAACAGGGCGGGATTGGACAACAGCATTCCCGTCATGAAGCTACACTCTGTGATTGCCAAAATGCCTGCCTAGCGTGGCAGTTATGGGCAAATTCCCAAATGGGCATTCATGGGGAGGCCTATGTTGGCTGCGGTGGATTATTTAAGGCTGCCATAATAATAATGACGATAAGCAGAACTTCTCGGTTGAATAACTACAATGAAGACAAATTCATAGCAATTAGTATAAAAAATATAGGGGCCTAGAAAAGTTTAAGAGCTTTTATTAGAACCTTTTTGTTACGTTAATATTTGCATATACGTTATTCAATTAGTCTCGGGAAGATCAAACTTTCTTACAGTCTATACTTGAAGTAACCAATTTATCTTCTAATTGAGGTGAGTTGCTTCAATTTATAAAACTTCGTAAGACCTAGAAGTTTGTATTAGTTAGGGTAACATAGTGAGTCCATTAGTTCTTATCTCTCTCTCTCTCTCTCTCTCTCTCTCTCTCTCTCTCTCGACTCAAATCTTCATTCATATCATAACAGTGTATAATTGCAAATAAGGTTTATCAAACAAGAAGATTTCATCATATTTATTTTCACAAATCGCTTAAAACCACTTGTGTTACGGACATCCGACAATAGAGAAATTACAAATATAATACTTTAATACATATTTGTAACACACAGACACATAACGAACACAAATATAGTCATATAAATACCCTGCGTGAGAATCGAACACATGACCCTTGGCACATAAGATCGTAATAAATAAGCCAACAACAGGCATAATTCATCAAAAGAAACCAAAACAATTCACTTTTTTCTATAATTAATATAGCACAATTAAAATAACAAGTGAGTCTAATGACCCGCTTAGGCTACGAGAACGATTGGAATGAATAAGTAATGAAGATGGAAATTTCAGAGCTATTCAGCTTACACCAAACAGACTTAACAGCAATTATGCAGAAACTAACGTGTTATTTTTAAAAAATAGTTATCATATGAAGGGAGATATAGTAAATTGCTTTTTACACACCATAGCAGTCTGGCCATCCCATTTATCCATAGTCGAGAAAACGCGATGACCCACCCACAAACGTTACAGAAGAATTTTGCCCCATGTTTGATGCGTCCATTGGCATTTAGCATACTTGCCACCATCGTCGTATACAATCTTAGCAGATCTTTGACGGCAAATCGAAACGGCTGAAGTATTAAAGCACACAGTTCGCGTGATAATAAGCGACATCGCAGCCCATAGACCCTCGTAATATTCCAAGGATAACACTAGCGCGTTATCAACTAAGTAAATTGAAGATATTACGTCACATTACCAGGAATTTCACTGGCTCTCTCACTCTACAAACCGGATTACGCTCTCGTGCCTCCAGCCTCGTTGCTGCCTTTGGATAACCTATAATGCGCCTCTTTACGCTGGTGGCGTTAAAACTGCCGGAATTAGCATTAGGTTTGTTAGGAAAAACATGGCAAATTATTCCCAGGTCCCAATTTGACAGTAACGAATTCAACATTAGCCGGATTTCTCGAAATTATTTCACAATCCGATGAAATCAGATTAGCATTCCAAAAGGGCAATGGTGAATTAATAAAGACGATAAAAGCCCCAGTTCAGTACCTCACTAATCCCCGATATCCTACAGGAGAATGCAATTAAAACCGGGATGGGCGCCATTAGACGAAACACTGGAATATTCATTATGATTCAACTAAAGCTATTGATACCATACCGTTTGTAAGATCTTTGGTCCTCGCTTGTTTTTTTGTGACTAGCAGATAACCGTGACTTTGTCTGCATTATAGTATTTTGTTTCTACAGTATTTGAATCAAAAATTATTTACAAGTGTTTGTTACCGATTCCGGGGTTCCCAATTTTTCTGCATTGTAATGTATAATTAGCAAATATTATGTTGTTTTTTTGTATCTTGATGTCTTGAGTATACAATGATTTTTTTTATTTTTTTAGGTTTATAAATAGTAGCGTAATAAAAAGCGTAAAACTGTAATGTAACTAAACAATTGAAAAAAGATAAAAAAAACACACCAAAATTCATAAAAATTGATCGACAAGTAAATCTGTGAAATTTTAAAACAGACACACATTGTTGTTAGGAATAACTAGCCTTGTCGGGAAAGATTGTCTATATTGTATATAGCATGACTTGTCAAGGAATCTTTATGCCTCAGTGACTCATCGACCTTCGTTTAATGTCAAATAAAACCTTCAAAAATAATACTTCAGATTTTTTTTAATTTCCTTAGTACAACTAAGATTATTATCGAATATTTGTACTGATAAAAGTTTTGCCAACTCTAGATTAGAGAGTAAACTCTTCCCGGTGAAGAATAAAGCGTCATTTTCAGTTGAATTTTTACGGGTAATACAAAAACTGTATAAAACCTTAAACGAGCTAGCTGGGGTAAAAATATGAAACTTTTTAATTAAATTACATTCTCGCCCCTCCCGCCGTGTCACCGGTGCTATTGGAGAGGAAGTCTTAGGAATACAGGACTCCCCATTTTTTATGAATTCGTGTGTTGGTAGTTAATCTTCAGATGGAATATTGAAATAAATGATTATATTTCTACGTTATATATGTGAGTGTGTGTGTTATATAATAAACAAAACAAAGTTCAATAGACAAGTAGAGACGACGCACCAACGAGCTGAGTGCAGGAAGTCCCACCCACAAGATGTACAGACGATCTAACTAGAATCACACGATAACCCGGCATACATCAGTCCTGTTGGAAATCTCTTAAAGACGATTACAATTGGACGTCCTAAAGCCTTCAATAGTGAAAGACTATAGGATCAAAAAATCATTTCCCAACTAAACCATTCTCGGTTGCGCCATTAGCTTGTGGCTGCCCCATTTTTATTTCTACGAATATGTATAGCTTCGTTTCATCCGTAAAAATTATTGTTAAACATGATTTTGAAATTTGCCTGTTTCTCAGTACGCAGCTTCGCAAACTTACTGGCCATCTCTGTCTTGTTTTATTCGACCAACGCTGTTTCAATTAGGTATAACGCCAGGTGTAGACGCGCTCATCTCAGGTACATGGTAGAGACGGAGGTAGGACTCTACGTTGCCTGTACTCCACAGCAAATATGCACAGACTAGCATTTCTGCTGTGGCTCGTCATCAACATCATACCAGCCATTGTATGTCCACTGCTGAACATAAGCCTGTCCGAGTAATTAGGTTTTTTACCCATAATTGTCGCACTGGGCAAGCGTGTTGGCAATCGCAGAGCGCAGTTATCGCGACGAGGATGCTGCTGCCCATCCCTGCCCGGTGCATCTGACCTGCACTGTTTCGGGTGGATATACCGCTATCTGTTGGTTCTAGTACCTTAGTCATCTCTGGTACCTCTTACGATACCTGGTGCAGTGGGAGGTATTATTCTATTTTGCCGGTACCTCAAGGCACCGGTACCTTACGGCACAGTGTGGCTTTGTGGATTTCACTTTCTCGAGTATTAAAATTAGCCTACATCTTATACAATAAGATACAATAAGGCAAATTTCGTTCAACGACTAAACAGTCGTCAAAATGTACCGAAAAGGTATATTTAGACACTTACATTTAGAAATAAAGTATAGTTGATGTTATTGTATAATGCAGACAAATAGCAAACCAAATCTTCGTGCTTTGATTGATTTAAAGCCATGCTTACAATATTTATGGCATATACACAATGTAGGCACATAATAGCGATTTTTCGGAAACGTTCCAACGTTTCCGAAAAATCGCCATTCCTCTCATTCTGTAAGTGTACTTTTATATATCAGCAAATATTTGTTAATGTTTTAGACCATAAAGTAATTAGTAGTGTTAGCTTCACATTTACATAAATAGAATATAAAGAAACAGGTTTCTGTTTCTCAAGTCCTTACAGCCAAGGACAGGTCTATGCTATGTATTAAACTAATACTATTCCAAAATTCTTTATGACTAGCCCAATAGTGAATTCAGGAGTGTCGGTACAAATATTTATGTGAGGGATTTTGACTGTTTTATATATGTATTTAAGTACATTGTAGACTTGTATTCCTCTATCTAGAATGTTATCGGATGACCAAAAAAAAAAGCTTTAACCTACTGATCTGGAAGTCATGTTAACGTATGAGATGACATTTGTATTTATTTGAATTGTCTATCAGTCACAGAATAATCAATACCATAGTGCATTGAAATCCATAAAATACCTAGCCGTCTAGCGACCCCACGTACATTACAACGATTACAGGCGTCAAACGGTAGGGGAATGAGAGGGGCAGGGAAGAGGGGGGTGCCCTTCTTCGTCAGCCGAACGTGACTCGATCCGTAACCAAATCGATTTATTGAAATTGCCAGCGGACATGCAGTAATCGAGTGATCGAATCGATGGATGCCGATTGGCCGTCTTGTGTGCGGGCGTGTCTGGTCAGCCGGGTTCCAGGAGAATAGCCGGGTCTGTTTGCTTAGATAACGACATTGTGACATGTGGAAGCATGTTTTGTTAATTTCTCATACTCATCGTTGCAACACTGTTTCATGTAGAATATATAGAATACTGCCATATCGCCGTTTAAGTTCTAACAACGCGTAAGTCGAAATGTTGACACTTTGTAACAATTGGGAAAACATTCCTCACGTTTCATAAAATCATTTTAAAACTAATATCTTGTGCATTTAGTTGGTGCAAAATAGATTACGTTTAAACAATACACTGTATAAAACGTTTACTGCAGTTTTAGGAATGTAATATCGTGTTATCATTGGGCTTAATTATTAAGTTGCCAACTTTGACATACGCGGTGTTACTTTGACTTATGCAACGATATGTCGGTTCCGATACCTAAAATGGATCTTACGGCACCTCCGCCGACGCATTCATTCGGTAGTGTCCCTATATTGTGCACAAAGGTTTGATCCCCACACAGGAGAAAAATGTATATGATTATTTTCTTATTTTATGTCTAGGTGTTGAATTCTTAGTTGTCTGATATCTGTAACACACGTGCTTATTTATAGTGGAGTCAAGTCAATCTATGGCAGGTTGTGTGAATTTACTTATTTATAAAGAAAGATCATCATTTATATCAAGTACAAAGCTTCATAGTTTATAAGAATCCAACAAAGTAGCAATCGATTCACACGAACCCGTCAAGGAAAATCCGAAATGACTAATTCCAAATGCTACGCAATGCAGCTTACAATGGCGTAGCGCTGTAGCGCTTCGTAGTTGGCTACGAAACTTTTCAACATATTGAAATCACGTGTTACGAACGATAAAGTTACGAAACTACTTTGTAATTCGATATTCGCACTCGATTCCACACGATTATCCGAATGGCGTCCTGTCACGAGTACCGAGTAGGCGCGGCGTGGCGCGCCCAGCTAATACGATGTCAAGGCCAACTATCGCGGTGAAATATCGAAAACTACTGTGTGCCTGCTCATGTGGTTTGTATATGATATTAAGCATAGCTTCTTGACTTAATATTTCAGCATAGCAACGTAAAATATTCAATTTGTGGTGATTTCTAATGAAGGTCTAAATTGTCGGAAGATTTCATTGTAGCTTATATATATATATATATATAAAATCTCAGAACTCATAATCAATAATATTGTAAAGCAATTATATACTTTGAGCCTAGCCTTAGTGGTGAACGTCCAACGGCTGATGTGATGTTAAAAAAATATACTAAGTCTAATATAATTTCTTAAAATAATGTATTATGTATTCTATTATTTATTTCAATTATTTATATTGACTATTCATATTAAATTGCGTATTATACCCGCACATTAGAATAGTACCTGTCCCTATACCAGGTGTCGTAAAAGGCGACTGCGGTACCAGAACCGACATATGGTATATCCACACGAAACAGCAGAACAGTACCTCAAATACGTACAAATCCATCCTTTTTATAATAATAGCCTAGTTGCACACGAGGTAGATTACAAAGGTCCTTTGCATCAGTACCTCATTTTCACCTATTTCTACTGCCAAATAGCAGTGTTCGCATTGTTGTGTTCCGGCTTAAAGGGTAAGTGGGGCAATTAAATTACAGGGTAAATCTGACAAAGTATCATCAGTTCACAGGGTTATCAACACGCTAGTGATATCCTCGTGATGATCCTAGCATGGATAGGTTGCGGTTACATTACCCATCAAGCGGACCGTAGTGTGCTTGTTAGATGACTTCATAAAATATAAAAAAATAATAATTAAAGATTCTGTGGCTAATTACTGACTCTATAAGTACCTAGACTGTGTGTATATTATCTATGATCTAGCTAGTTATACAGTGTGATGCACGAATATGACATAATGTTAATTATGTTTACAGGAGGTACCCGGCAACTGCTAAACGTTTAATACCACAAATGTTGGCTAAGTCGTAGAGGGAAATTTGCATTTGCTAATTGTTTGTTCAGTGTCCTCAATAATGTTTTAGCGCGAGGCTGTTTTTTCCTTCTTATCTTGCACTTTTGTCTACTTCGTGACGCAAAAGTAAAACACTAACTCCTAGTTATGACATACTAACTTTTTGCCGCGATTCCGTTTGCAGACATGTTTATTTTTATTTATAAAAACTAACAACGCCCCGCGGTACTACCTCGAAATTTTTCTTTATAAGTTATTCCAATGAAATTTAGTAAATGTTCTGATTGACAGTTATGAAACAAGTGTAAATTATTTTTTTGATAATCATCCCTTAAGGGGGAAAAGGGAGGTGCAATGTTTCACAACTTAACGTCTATATTATCTCAAGTTCGAAAAATTCCGCGTAACCGATAGCCCTTTTAGTCCATGAGAATGTTCGCATCTGTTCCTATTAAGTAGTCAATGTATATATATATATGCTTCTTAGGTATTCGATTTATAGATTTTTTAATATAGACACAATATATATAGGTAGAGATATCTTTGCAATTGTTTTTAAATGAAATATTCAAAAAGTAAGTTTCGCGTAAGCGTAGTTTCGCGTGGAAAATGCTGCTGCACATTCCGACTCTGTAGTATTTGAGTTACACTGTTTCAGGCGGGTATACCGCCATCTGTTCCGGTACCGCAGTCCCCTTTTTCGTCGACACCTAGTACAGTAGAAGATACTGTTCGACTCTACTTCTACCTTACGCTGAAATTTGTAATAATTATTATTTACGCTCTTAAGATTAAATAAAAGAATAAAGTGATAATTAAAACCTTTAAATGTAAAAGTCATGATACAAATATTGAAGATATTTGACGAAAGATCTTGAGTACACAGAGTTAGTTAGAAGTTTTACCACGAGTAAATTATCTTTAAGCCGCTGAGCGTAATTACGTTAACCTATTATCCCCTGAAAGAAGAATAAAAATCTATTCGTTCATTCTCAAAAACTGTTGCGGTGAACTAATTTATAATATTATCCTGGGAAATTTGCGCAAACTAGTTTTTAAGTTAAGCAAACCCAATAGTTATTAGCTAGGAAAATCTGGTAAATTACTTGCGATTTATCTATATTAAAAAGCTGAAGAGTTGGTTTGTTTGTTTGAACGCACTAATCTCAGGAACTGTTGATCCGATTTGAAAAAGTTGTAAAGTCCACTTTTCGGGGAAGGCTACTATAACCGCCAAAGTCATTATTAAGCCACCAAGATAAAGTCGCGGGCACTGCTAGTCATGTCGTAAATTAGGTATATTCGCACAATATCTCTTAAATTGACCTGGAACTAATTACTACTAACTAACACTAATTCTTAAATACATTTTACGTTCAGAAAAACAAATGTTTGTAGAGATGACCCCATGAGAACTCATGGCGCACAAGAAAAAGGTCTACTACTTTTGCCATCAGGTCCATAATTATTGGCACTAATTGTAAACGAAGAAATTATTCAAAATAACCGGTAGTATCAATATCTACAATTTATACTTATTTGACGGGCTCGATGGCGCAGATGGTACAGTAATCCTATCTTGTGCGCAAAGGACCATGGGTTCGACCCTACTCAGGTCAATTATTTATATGATGATATTTGTGCTTGTTTTATGTCTGTGCGTTGTATATATGAATTTGAGTACTTGTGACTTTTCTGTTGTCTGATGTCCGTAACAAATAAAATGAAAGTCAGTTCGATGTTTGAGATCTTTTTAAAGACCAACACGCCGTTATTGTATATTTTTATATATTATTTTGATGCTGTATTTACAGTCCTTTAAACCTACCAAACCTCGTGGAGATGGCGTGTTGACATGTCACATACTCCTTATTTAACATGATGATGTGCCGCCATTTTGAAATTTAAAAAATATGGCTGATGTGGTCTGATTTTTGCCGTGTGTAAGTTATGGTTGTTTTGTGATTTGTGCAAATAAAATTGAAAGGAAGCATACGTTCAGTTAATGCTTTATTAATAACCATATGTTTTAAATGTAACTGCAAAACACAAACAGCGTGACTAATGTGGACGGTGTTGTCTTTGAGAGCGATGTATTCCATACATCCTTTACGTGCTCGGTTTGAATATATATTTGTTTCTTTGAATGCCTCATTAGTTTTGGAGTTATAATATAGGTACAACTTACAGTGTTTTGTGTCACCCGCGTGATGGTCGTTACAAAGAGAGTAATAATAAATTAAAATCACATAAGTTACTCCTTTTATCATTAGCTATCTCCCTGTTAAAGTCCCGTTAAAATTGGTCCAGCCGTTTAAGAGGTTAGCAGGAACAAACAGGCAGACAAAAAATTTTAAAATTGCAATTTGTTTTCCATTGCATATTTACTCTTACATTTAGAAAACTGTTCATTTGTAATAACAAACTGTCACTTAAATTTTTTTGATAACTTAACTTTTAAATTCTTTGCTCACGTAAGGATTTGATACTAGCTTTCTGCCTGCAACTTTTTCCGCAAGGTCTTTAATTTTTATTTAATCCCTGAGGATTTCGTGTCATGACGGGAAGATGTCTCTTATCATGTTTTCGGGATAAAAATGCCTATGTGTTACTAATAATTATCAAAATTCCCCGTTCCATATTTAATCCAGATCTGTACCGCCGTTCCAGTCAGAACAAGTAAAAAACATGCACCCACACATCTATACCCAAAAACTTTCGGGATTATTAATATTAAGGAGGTAAGGAAAGGATATTTAAAAATTTTCCTTTTCCCCTTAAAAAGGAAATTTTTAAATTTTCTTTCCTAAATTCTTTCCACAAAACGGGGGTGCGAAATTAGTATAAAACTTTGCTGTCTTTGTAATTAGCCAGTGGAGTCGTAAGGTTCTGGAATTGGGACAACGTACCGGCAAGCGCAGCGTGGTGCGTCCACCCGCAAGATGGACAGATTATCTGATTAAAACCGCAGGATCGCGCTGGACACAGGCCGCATGCAACCGTTCCTATTGGAGATCACTTGGAGACCTATGTCACATTACCCAGTTATTTCACACTTTCAAAGCACAACAATGCAAACTCTTATTTCGCGGTAGACATAGGTGAGAGTAAGTACCCAATCCAGATCTTTGTATGAAGTCTATCTCATGTAAAATTTGCCTGTCAGTATGGCAATTATGAGTAACCTCAAATTTTTCGACTCCTGTCGTCCACCAAATGCAGTCGAATCACTTCGTTCACTGGCCTTTGTTCAACAATAATAATAATAATGTATAATATTTTTACCACATCTCATAAATCGATCTGTTTTCTAGTTAAGTCGCTTAAAGCACTTGTATTACGGGCTTCAGACAACAGAGGAATCACAAATATAATACTTAAATGCATATTTTACCCATCCAGACATAGAGGCCACATAAATTTTGTCATATTGTCCTAGTAGGAGATCGAACTCACGACCTATGGCGCATAAGATAGGATCGCTTTAATCGTCTGCACCATCGGGCTCGTCGATCGTGTAACAGTGAACTGTCTACGGCCATTATGAGAATGTAATGACTAGCAAAAACTTGTTTTTTATCTAACTAAATAGACAGGTGATAAAAAAATGTTTTTAACGGCTTTCTTAATTCATACATCTTATACGTTGACCTGACACCGATATAAGTAGTTGAAAGCACTTGAGGTATGGATATCAGGCAACAGAGGTATTGCAAATATAATACTTAAGTACATATAAATAACACCCAGACAACAAACATGGATATGTATCTATCATATAAATTTTTCTCTCAGTAAAATTTTAAGTCATAAGGTTGACATGACAACGCGATAGTTATATCATTATGATGTTGCGAGCGTCTATAGGCTAAATGACACTATCATGCGGATTGTATGCTTGTTTCTCAATCTGGACTAGTAAAAGTTTAATAACACCAAAAGCTGATTGCCACCTGTATTAAATATATATATACCTTGCTAGATTTTATAGGTTTTTATAAAAAAAAATGGTTAGTTGCGCGAATATATAAAAAACTTAACGAGCAGAACGAACGTAAACTTTTCTGATGTGAATGATAATTAAAAAATAACACTTCATTTTATACCTGACCGACCTTACTCCGAGATAAGACGCTTAAAGCAAGCTCTTCTCATATCAGACGAGAGAGGAATCACACATATAACGATCAAATATATATTTAAAACCATACACAGGACAAACATAAATACATAAATGTGTTATTCATATAAATTTTGTACTGGGCGAGGATCGAACCTACAACCTTTGGCGCATGAGACAAGAACACTACCGAATGCACCAAACATCATCATCATGTCAGCCATTGGGAGCCTACTGCTTGGCATAGGCCGTCCCAAAGCAAGGGGAATTGCGCCTATTATTGCCGCGCTGGGCAAGCGTGTTGGCAATCTTAGAGTGCAGCTTTCATGAGTGGTATGCTGATGCCCACCCCCGCCCTTTTTAAGCTACACTGTTTTGGTTGGATATACCGCCATCTGTCGGATCCGGTATCTCAATCGCCTCTGCAGGTACTCTGCCGGTACCTCACGGCCAATGGGCACTTAATAGGGTTTGACAGGTGGTGACGTTGACAGAATGCGCGCTGCAAATATCTTTGAAAACAAGAGCACATCATTACATATTCAATATTAAAAGTTACGACAGGGCACGTCAGGGTCTGTCGAGTCAGCTAGTAGTATGCAAAAAGAGACTTAAAAGCAAGCAAAAGTCAATTTTCTTTTATCTCGCATCCACCGTGCAGGCCTATTCCCAACTTTGACAGCGAAATTTTAACAAAAGTTTGACTGACACTTCTGACGGTCGCTGAGAGCCGAAGGTAAAATTTCGGCTCATGTCAAACTTGTCAAAGAAAATGGGTAAGTTATTTGCGTATTGGCGACGTAACTTTTTTCGTCTAGACGTAGGTACATTATTTAACTGCTTTTTAAGTTTTTATTTTACAAAAAATATGCCAATTCGCGTGGCACTTGCATTATTGCATTAATGATCATGCACACGCACACATTGAAATATTTAATTTACTACAGCGCTACGAATCAGCGCATTAAGCGACTAAGTTCATCATTACGGCCATTCGGAGTCCACTGCTGGACATAGGCCCCTCCAAGCGAGGGGGAATTTTAACCTTAATTGCCGCGCTAGGCAAGCATGTTGGCAATCGAAGATCGCAGCATTCGTACCGGCGATGCTGCTGCCCATCCCCACCCTATAAATTTAAGCTACAATATCTCGGTTGGATATACCGCCATCTGTCGGTTCCGAGCATTAGTCGCCTCTACGACATCTTAAAAAAAGGGATGTACTAACTACTTATGACCTATAAATAAAGAAACGACAATTAACAATGTTTAAGCAAAGGCAGTGAAAAAGGTTATTTCCCTCTGAGTTTTTTAAACACGTCTCTGTTAGTGTTGTGAAATTAATTAGCTTTTCAGTTGACGTGGCGCATTTCCTTTGTGGCCGCTGCCTGGGCGCGTTGAATAGATGACAGTTTAAACACTGACTCTTGAGTAGCGCAGGACCTCAACAGCTTCTCTTGTTAGCGCGAGCGTTATATTTAATTGATATGCGAATTCATGTTAAGAGACTTACTTAGGACATGTTCCATGAAATTATAATGTTCACGTTCTACTAACGAAGTGATTTCGCGCCTAATTATTTCTAGGTAGGATTACTATTACTTTAAGAGGTTTTATGCATATTAGATGCTGAAATGTATGTAAGATGATATTTGCTAGATTATCTTGAATATAATTCAGCATTTTCTATGCAAAATACCTCTCACTAAACTAATAACAATCTAATAAATTAAAAAAGCGAATCGAATTTTATTTATTTGATAAAGTTGTCGACTTTACGCGTAATATAAGAAATGTCATACAAGGTCGTCTGCATTGACAGGTAACGGTATTGTGCATTATTCTTATGTGTGAACTATTATTGTGACGTTTCGGCTAATGTGACTTAATATCTTCAAGTCACAAGGTAGGCAATGCGCTGGTGATATCCTCGTGATATAGGCAGCTGTGACTCTTACTATCACGCGGACAGTACGCCTCTTTGTGACTGACAGTCTATGTATATATATATATGTATGCAAATAAATATATTTCTTTATTTTGTATATGCGCGCGCACTGTTAGCGTGTCGCGTTAATTGAGCTGTCATTGTCAATGACAGATATTAATATAATTTTCTTTTAGTTTAATTAATGAATTTTAAGTTGTATAAATCGAGAGGTGATAATTATAAACTTTAATTGTCGTTTCTTTATTTATAGGTAAGATTTTTAGTTAGTTGTATATATTCAAATAAAATAGCTATCTTTATTTACAGAGAAACAAATTGGAGTTTTTACTTGTACTTATCCAAAATTTAAAATCAACTAAAAATGCTTTCCTCATTAATTCGTGCCAGCAAACTAGATAGACATACTTTCGAATTATATGGTCTTCGAAAAGTTGTCGTCTTCACGCGTAATACACCTTCTCTTCACGTATTCACCAATTAATTAGATCCCAAAAGATACAAATTGAATCACACTCATACTGTTATGAACAAGAAACGAGCCCATGTCACTCGGAGCGATGGGTAAGGGTCCATTGTACGGACCTGTTTTTGTCGCAGCCCCCTAATTGCGGATCCCTGCAAAACAATATGATTAAGGTGTCCTTTTAATTAATTTTGTATTCAATCGGCGAATGGTTATAAAACAGGTTGCCGAATTGGCTTGTTTGGACTGTATCTTCTGTTGATCAAATGAACTTTGCAAACATTTTGCTGCGGGATGCTAGAATATGACAGGCCTGATGGCGCAAGGTACTGATCCTATTTTGTGCACCAAGGGTCGTGGATTCGATCTTCACCTGGTAAAAATATTTATACGATGAATAATTGTGTTTGTTCTAGTTTTTGGTGTTGAATCATCATCAGATCAGCCATTTGCTGTTAAAAGCTGCCATTTTGATATTACAAACAGACACTGCATTTTTATTTATACTCATATGTATTATCTATTTGAATAGAGTGATATTCGTGATCAAGTTTGGGACATTTATATCAAATATATATACTAATAACTATTGTATGATAATTATTATATAAAATATTGTATATAATAATTATTATCAAATAAATAATTCACTCGTCATCGTTTCATTTTCAAGAATGCACGAATTTAAATGAAAGGCAAAACATCATCCGTCTTTTAAAATTAATGTTTTCTTATTGTGTTTTCTGTCTTTGTATCCATTTGCAACAGATATTTTTATAATAATAAAATGTTGATTTATGTTTTTACAAGTTCATTGATATCAAGTCATTTATCATCATTACAGCCATTGCAAGTCCACTGTTGGACATAGACTTTCCCCAGAAAGAGGGGAATTTACTCAAATTTGCCGCGCTGGGCAAGCAATCGCTGAGCGCAGCTTTTGCGACGGGAATGTTGCTGCTCATCCCCACCTTGTGCATTTGACCTACACAGTTTCGGATAGTTATACCGCCATCTGTCGGTTTTGGTACCTAAGTTGCCTATTACGGTACCTGGTTCATAGGGTTTACATAAATTAATTAATTCTTCATTATGTTATTGTCAAGAACACACAAATTAAATGAGAGGCACAATAATAATATTTATTGTCACATAAAAAAGTTATATATAGTTAAAATAAAGTCCTACCTGTGTTACAAAGGTCAAAAATACACCCGCCTGAATTGTACAATGGTGTTTCAGGAACGCTTTTAAAATTATTGTTTTCTCTTTATGTTCCATTTGTTTTGTATCCATTTGCAATCAGTATAACAAAATAAATCGTGTTTGAAATGTTGGTTTATTCATCGAATTGATTGACCTGATTCCGTAATAAATAGCTTAAAGCACTTGTGTTACAAATATCAGACAATAAAGGTATTTAATACTTTAATCTATTTATTTACACCCAGACACTGAACAAATACAAATATTTATCACAATTATTGTCCCGGGTGGGAATCGAACCCATGACTATTGGCGCCCAAGATCGGGTACCGGGTCCGTCAATTAGAAAGTATTTGATGTTTTTTCATATTGTTTGACTGAAACTGAAAAATTATCTAAATCTTGAATGTAGGCTGTAAGCTAATAAACGATTTGGAGAATAAATAATTTAAACTTTCCCTGCTGACTATTACTAAGTTAGGACTCTAAAACCAATGAAGCGCTGCGGTTTCACCTACGTAGTATCAGTTCCCTAGAGAAAAAAAATAAAAGGAACCTGAGTTACTCTTTACAATATCTTTTTACCAGTAAAAGTCGTGTTGAAAATTAATCAAGCCTTTTTAAAAAGACTTAACGTCGTAAGAGGCTTCTAAGGTATCAGCACCGACAGATGGCGGTATATCCTCCCAAAACAGCGTAACTCAAATTCACAGGGCGTAAATGGGCAGCAGTATCCCCGTTGTGAAAGTTTTTGAAAGCAATTGCACGCTTGCCATGCGCGGCAATCATGGGCAAAATTTGCCCTGTCTTGGGGAGGCCAGTGTCCAACAGTGGACCAATGGCTGATATAATGAAATACATTAAAAATGTTTTTTCCGTATATAGTTTCGTATTAATGGAAACCTGTTAATTTTGTGTTACAAAAGGACACTTGTATTTTATTCAAAAATATAGGTGAAACATTTTTGTGTTCAACACTTATAACAAATGTTAGAGACTGGCGACGATCGATCAGAGTCACCTCGAGTGCTTTTTAATTATCCCCTTGTCTAGTCCGCGTCACCCTTGTGCGGGCTAAATGACTTTTTTGAACCCCCCACTTTACAGTTGTTTGGCGTGGCGCTTTCATAAAAAATGTTTGTTGTGGTCACATTCATTTCGAGGCTTCATTTCAAACTTTTAAAAAACATTCTTTTTTTTCTTGGATGATGACAATATCTCATATATTGACCTGGCTCCATGGTAATTAGCTTAAAGCACTTAGCTTAAAGCCAGAAAATAGAGGAATTAAAAATATACTACTTAAATACATATTGTATCACCCAGACACAGAACAAAGACAAATATCATCATATAAATATTTACTCTCGGTGGAAATCGAACCCACGACCCCTGACGCACAAGATAGGATCACTACCATCTGCCATCGGGCCCAAAAAAATGACATGTATGTTTGTTTGACTTAATTTTATATTTTTTTGTTTAGTTTTCTTTGCTCTATTAGATCAGGTCGACAAACAAGCATACATTCCCCGTGATAGTAGGCGTCACTGCAGCCTATAGACGCTCGTAATATCACAAGGATACTAACGCTTTGCCAACCTCGTGACTTGAGGATATTATGTTACACAGACATAGGTGAGAGTGGGGTACCAATCCAGACGATCTTTTATTTGTCAACCAACGGATAGTACCTTTAATGTGGTAGACATTGAAGGGACTACCCGTTGGTCGTCTACTACTAGATACAAGGGATTATTCATCTTTTTAATGGCTTTTTTGACACATGATCACTACATAATGTAAAGAAAAACCGATTACTGCGTCTGTCTGTCCATGTGTTTGCTTACATATTTAAAACTGCGCAATTTTGATGAGGTTTCTTTTAATTAATAAAGTTATTCATGAGAAAGGTTTCTACTCAATAATACATACATAATATAGTAGTGAAACACTGATAGTTTTAGAAGTGTCTAATGTGATGTCGTTAATAAACATGATTTTTTGCGATTATATTATAAACGCTGGCTGAATTCGACAAGATACATCAAACTTCTACTCAGTGTTGTACAAAATAAAAAAGTCTACAGAAAAGTCCGCGAGGTTCGTAAATATCCGCTATAATGCACAATAACCATGGTTGATCTTCATTTCACACGTGCAAACCCGCGCCGAGTCACTAGTTTTGTGTAAGTCAGGCAGTTTAGAATGAACACTTTCGGTTTTCTGTCTGTCGGTTACGGTACCTCCAGGACGGTTATAATTTATCCAATTAATTTGTGAGTTGAAGATATTATGTCACATTACTCGGTAACATTTTTTATCACATTTCACTGCTTCTCTGACGCTTTCAAGTACAACACGATTATTGCTATTTCGGCGGTAGAAATAGGTGAGAAAAAGGTATCAATGTAGACGAAATTTGTATGAGGCCTCCTGACTAGTCCAGAATGCCATCATAGTTTGAATTATTATAGTTTAAAGAGCATACGAGTAGAATTTGAAACTAATTATTCTTATTTTGTTTCAGGTATGTACAGTCAACATCTCGCTGTGAAGGATTATATTGTATGTATTATCTCTATATACAAACATATCATATCATATCAATACACAAATCTTGCTCACTGTGTGCAATCGAACTTGAGAGATAAAATAGTTTTTATCACGATTTATAGTCGCAATATTCTTTATTTTTGCAAATTGTTTGTTTATTGCATTACAAATAGTTATAATTATCTGGGTGTCTGTAAGTATCATAGAATTCTAACAGATAACATAGCAAGGCAGTTGAATACTTATTATAGTACGAAGGGCCAGGTCAGATGTACCAAGAATAAACGCACGTGTATGAAAGGATAGTAAGGGAAGCAAGAGAGGTATGCCAAGATCGTAACAAGTGGAGATCCATAGTCTCTGCCTACCCCGATGGGGCACAGGCGTGATGTATGTATTTAATGCTTATAAAATATTACTAGGTATAAAGACATCTATTCTCTCATAAGAACTTACATATTTAAAGATATATACAAACATATTCACTTAAATGAGATGATTTAACAAATTTGTACTAATATTATAAGTTCACGGTTATTGTATCAACGGGATGCAACTTTACTAAAAACTCAATTAAAGTCGGGGCGGGCGGATTGTGTATGTAAGTTATTTATTTAGACATGTTCGCTTATTTATTTAATATTGTCAATTGTATTTATTAATTTGTACTTTTTATAGTTGTACTTAGCCGTGGGGTACCGGCAGAGTAGAATAGTACCTCTCCCAGTACCGACTAAGGTACCAGTACCGATAGATGGCGGTATATCCACCCGAATCAGCGTAACGCTAATGCACAGGGCGGCGATCATCTGCATTCCCGTTATGAAATGTATGCTCTGCGTTTGTAAACATGCATGCCCAGCGCGGCCATTATGGGAAAAACTCCCCCTGTCTTGGGGAGGCCTATGTCCAACAGTGGACTAGCAACGGCTGATATGTTGATGGTTGATGTCCTCGCACCTACTTGTTTATTATTTTAGTGCTTACTTCTATATCGCATAAACGCATGTAGTGTTTGCCTTGAATGTTTGTTACATTTACTTTGTTTTAAGCCGACATTGTATTTATATATATTATTGTATACAAGCGCTGGTGTAAAGTATGACCGTGGGGAGCTTAGTACAAAAATACCTCCCCCAGTACCAGGTGGCGTAAGATGCGACTGAGGTACCGGAACCAAGAGATGGTGGGATATCTACTGAAGCAGTGTAGCTTTAATAAAAAAGGGTCTGTGATTGTCAAACGCCGGATTTATGGGTTAAACACCCGAAAGTATCGAATCTCGATCAAAAACATATGTTCAGCTGTAAACAGCTGATATGATATTAAGTCTTTGATCGATGATGTAATTAACAACGAATTGACTTAAGACCTTTCTAACTAACCGTGGTCTTATAAAATAACTTTTGCCAAATGACTTGGACCTCTTAATTTTTTTGTGAACCAATCTATTGAACTGTTTTAAAGGTATACTTTATATCAGAAGATTTATGTGTGAAAACATTCTAATTTTTACAATATTATTAACAAATTATGATGCCAAATACTATGATGATAATGCAAGAAAAAATCATGGGCAATACTAAATTGACATCTGTCATTCTAATGAGGCTATATTGAAAGGAGTATAGATTATGCATAGGTATTCATTTGTGAATTCGAAATTCCTTTTAACACTGTCATCAATACCTCGTCGTTTGCTTAATACTGCTCTTAATTCCCTCTAATTCGCCGGGATCCACCGGGACTACTGACACTTTGACAAGTCGCCCCCGTCGCGGCAGTATCAATACCTGTTGGTAAGCTTCTCGAATTGACATCTGGCATTTATAAATAATGTAGGTTTAGAAATTTATGGTTCAAATATGAGCGCTGGCTAAGATATTATCTAGATTCTTTTGCAATGGTATACTTTCAATAAATACAGTACTAGAGAAAGAAAATGTGAAAATGATCCCGATGTATATTTTTTATATACATATTTCAATGTATTTTGGTCTAACTGAACGGTATTTATTATTAAAAATGTTGGCTTTGTCTTATCTATTCCTGGCCATAGACCATATCTCGTTTTGCTGCTGGTAATCTCAATGGACATGATATTTTATCGATATGTTCAACAATTATATAAACGATTATACTTAAAATATATTTTATTAAGTACGCCCATTATTATCAGTGTACTTATAGCATTTCTATAATAACAATTGTCAAAAAATTAAACAATAATATTTTTAAAATATAAAGTAGTAAATGATATTATACTCATAAAACTGATGACTCTGATGTAGCCCCCGGGATTATAAGGGTCATTGAAAATATGAGAATAAGGCCTACCTTATACTAGCGTCCCAGCATCCGACGCGTCTTAAAATCTTAAGATCTTCTACTTTCGGCCGATGCACACAAATATTAATATCTTCATTTTATATAGCGTCCTTCAGGATCTCTTGTACCTCCGGAATATTTCTGTTCGATCAGAGTAGCGTTATATAATGGTCGGACTTTCAAGTTTCCCTCCTTAAAAAAAGGTAATTCTAAAAACGTAATGTAATCTTCAAATCAACTAAGTTTTTAATTTATTGCCAAAGGTCATTCAATTTTAGTTATGTTCCACGCATTTAACAATAGGTGGCGCTAGTTACTACATGAAGTCTAAAGTTCTAAATAAAACATCTCAAAGTTAAGAAATTATATATTATTACAGAGTATAATTTATCTTGTGTCAAATTTGAGCCAAACCTCCATCCAAAAATACATACAAATTTTCATGTTTTTAAAAATAGTAGCAATACAACCAAAGTTTATACACAGACTATAGTGCTTAGCTATACCAATATTCAGTAAAACCTCCTTATTTAACTTTTAAAATGAATTCTTCATATAGATTTTAGAAGACTTTCCGTCTTGAGAAATGAACGTCTTTCTCCCAATCGAATACAAAACAAATGATATCTGATTCCCTGATAAATTTCCTATCCATTCGTCTTGAATGATAAGGTCGATACCAATAGGCTCTGTAAACGTTTTTTTCCGGGATTAGGCGCAGTTCCTTTTTTATTATCCCACTAGCGAAGAATAAGGGTGCCAGTATACGTATGCCTTTATCCACGTAGTGGATCCATAAAACATACGGTGTATGAGTGTTTGTGAAAAATTTGTTGATGTGTCATCATTTATATCGTGTGCTGATCCTCCAGCAATAAAAGCGCTTTAAGTAATCTGTATTCATTTATAACAAAATGTTATGAACTGCAATGGTTCAATAGACCAACGACAACAATGGCTATGGTATTTTTTTAATTGTGTCATATATTGTATATATTTAGTTCCTTTTATTCAGTAGATATTATTAATTTGAATAGTATATTTCTTAGATTTCCGAGTTGCAAATATATGCGTATATAAATCTAGATTTTTTAAGGTGAGCTCATTCTAGATGAGCGCCAGAGAAGACCTTAAAGGATCTAGTTCAACGAAGTACATATTTATTATATCCACGCTTTTGCAGCTACATTTACATTTTTGTATGCTTGCCTCGTATATATTGCTCTCGTCAGCTTAAATGCTAAGAATAAATAGAGTAAAGTCTATTGAAATGATTATTTCACCATTAAAGTGGCAATACGGCATAAAATATAAGGCTAATAAAGAAAAATCTTTCAATAGAGCATGACTTTTTTTTAATTTACAAAAATACTAATCTGGCTTCCTTTGTAGGTTTTTTTTAGGAAATAGGTATTACTCGTAGAAGTTGTACCTAGCTTTCTAAAGCTGAATTTTTAATTTTGTCTCGGTCTAGTATATTTTAAGTTAAATTTGAACTAATAAAATATTACTTTTCCTCTTTGTTAGATAATACTCAATATTTTTGATGTTTAATATAAAATTTATTTAAAATCTGTTAAAAGTTGTGTTTCATAATATGTCACATTTTATTATTATTACCTTATAATTTATATTAAAATGTATTGTATTTGATACCTAATTAATTTATAGATCCAATAAGATGTGTATGATACGCATAATATATTAAAGCGACCTCAGACATTCCGTTCCTCTCAACATATTAAAGTAAATCTTAATTATGACGTAATATGTGGGTGATAAATCGATGACGTCACGCGTTTCTAGTTAGAGAGAAGCATGTCAGCAATGTCGTAGGTCGTAACCAAGCCTGGACTCGATAATTTGCGGTACACCCCCCCCGCAGTCATCCGCGGAATGCAATATTGAGGAAATATCCAAAATATCGAGCGCCCGCATACCGCTCGCAAGTTCAGATATCGCTGTGGCTTCAGGTGATTTTTCTTTGTTTACATTGTGAATATATTTTGACTAGTAGGGATCCTATTTTGTGCGGAATGGACCGAGGATTCGATCCTCATTCAGGACAAATACTTATATGATGAATATTTGTGTTGGTTCCGTGTGATGTTGCGTTAATGTTAAATTGAATTTTGGAATTCCATTTGTGATATGGGCAAATCTCCCTTGGGGAGCCCTATGTCCTGCAGTGGATGGTTTACAGCTGCATTCGTATGATGATGATGATTCAATGCAGTCATCACACCAGCCGTTGAAAGTCCACTGCTGGACATACGCCTCTCTAAGAAAGGAGATTTCTTGCCCATAATGGCCGCAGCGGCCAAGCGACTTTGGAAATCGTAGAACGCAGCCATCGCGACAAGGATGCTACTGCCCATTCCCGTCCTGTGCATTTGAGCTGCACTGTTTCGGATATGCCGCTATCTGTTGGCTCTGGTACCTAAGTCGCCTCTTACGACACCTGGTGCGGTGGGAGCTACTATTCTATACTGCTGGTACCTCACAGAGCTCTGCCGTTACGGTGTTCAATGTAGTATTAATATTATAATCCAAGTGCCTTAAAAAACCAATAAATATATGGCTTTTCATATTACCAAAACGTTTGCAAGACTTTGTAATCCTCTTCCTTTTATAGCTTAAAAATATACCATCAAAACGTTTATTCAAATTTTATTAGGCTCTAGGCACAAACACTTTCGTATAACGCCACATAAATATTTCATAGCAGCCAGGTTTGGAGGATCAATAGTCCGGAAAATTTCCATCTCACTAGGAGTCTCTAGCGGATTATGAGCGGGCTGGGGCAGGCTTTGGATAAACTCGGATCGTATATTTTTGAAGAGGCTGTTCCTAATTTTATTCTTGACACTTGTGTGCTATGTCTTGGAAAAACAAGGAAACGAAATCAGGTTTTTTTACTTTTTGAAAATTTTGAAAATAGCAGTTTATTTAACATTGTACGTCTGCGTATTAGGTGTCGTAAGAGGCAACTGTGTTGCCGGAACCGACAGATGGCGGTATATTCAACCTTAACACCGCAGATTAAATCAGCAGCTGGGCAGCAGCATCCTTGCGCGAATTTAGGCTCTGCCAAAACGCTTGCCCAGCGCGGCAATTATAGACAAAATCTCCGTACCATAGGGAGGCCTATGGGGGGCCCCTGTTTAGCAGTGCATTTTATATGGCTAACATGATGATGACTTTCACATTTTTTGTAAAATGTTTTAGTTCGACCTTGCGAAAGAACAGTTGTCGTAATAAACCGCTTTGAAACCGTTAATCGAGCAGTTTTATCATTGGTCTTATTGTGCTAGGATTTCGATTACTTGGGGACTCCCTAAACAAGTATCTATTGACTACTTTTTGGGAAGCCCCGGCAACATAAATGCCAGAAATTAATATTTTTATATTATGTTTTATTAAGATGTACTTGTGTCGACTAAAATTAGTAGATGCCTCTTCAAAAATATACTTTCTTAATTTCTGTAAAAGAGTAGTTTTACTACATTTTACTTATGTCAATATGATTGGGAAAATAATCGGAAATAAATAGAACATTTTTATTTTGTAAATAACACATCGATTTAGAGCTTTTTGAATTGACTTGATTGAACCACACAAAAAAAAGCGAGTGACATTGTCTGCGAAGTCCTTACCTCATATCCCTGAGGATTTGTGTTGTATTGTGGAGAACTCTATGTAGCTAACCTTGACAGCTAAACTGTATAAAAAGTTGTAGCGATTAAATAGAGATAAATAAAAAGCCAGATCTATCCTACAAAAATATGTTTCCGTAGGATAGATCTGATAAAAAGTAGCCTATGTGTTATTCCGGACATTTAATTATCTCTGTCCCAAATTTTATTCAAATCTGTTCAGCCTTTCCGACGCGAAACGAGTAACAAACATACATTCATACTTACAAAATGTCACATTTATAATATCAGTAAGAATTTGAATTATGATAACATATGTATACCTCCCCTTGTACCAGGTATGATAAGAGGCTACTGAGGTACCAGAACCGACAGATTGCGGTATATCCCTATGCAACAGTGTAGCTCAATTGCACAGGGCAAGGATGGGCAGGAGCATCACCGTTGAGAAAGCTGCGCTCTGCGATTGCCAACACGCTTGCCCAGCGCGGCAATTATGGGTAAAATTCCACCTATCTTGGAGAGGCCTATGTCCACAAGTGGACTCCCAATAGCTAATATGACGATAGACGAGTGCATTACTATAATGGTAAAATCTAGGTATCATTCTTATACCATATTTAAACACTAGTTTTGAAAAAGAACAAACACAAATATGCATCAAATAAATATTTGTCCTGAATCGGGATCGAACCCACGAACTTCGCCGCACAAGCCTCGCCATATCGCAATATGTCTTACTACACGTTCTTAATATCACGATGACATTTCACATGTGTCAAGTATGCAACATAATATACTCTTACACACTTCACGAATATAAAATGCACATTACCCATTCAGTAGGTCGCGTTATGTCGCACATTCGTGACAGCGCTGGCAGATCGTGAAGCTGCCATATTAGGTTATTATATGAATTCATTATATAGGGTAATATGCCCCATTGCTTGGAGGGGCCCCATGCTGCTGTTTGACCCTATTGCACTGCATCGATAAATTCGACACGGGTGCAATAAAGATGAACAAATAGTTATTGTGAATTATCTCTAAGTGATAGACATGTATCATTGCGGACTTTTTATAAACATTTTTAAGGTGTATATTATATTGATATATATCGTCAGGTTCAGCCAGTATTTTAAATGTTAAGTTTTATCGCAAAAAATGTGTTTATTCACGATATCACATAAGTAACCTCTAGAGTTAACAATCTTTTTCTACCATATTATGCATGTGTTATACGTATCAACGTTTCTTTTGAATCAATTGATCCTTTAAAAAAGCCTCGCACAAAACGACCCCCCTCAAAATCCGTTGCATAGTTGTAAAGATCTTAATATACAGACAGACAGAGGACTTTGTGTCTTTTTTGGTTTATAATATGTTGTGATATATCACTTCCTAAAAAATACTCGCTTAGCAATGGTAAGTGATGTTTTGAATGCCTTACTGTAGAGTCCTGGCCTAACTTAAGGATGAGGAAGAAGGGTTTAAAGATTGCATGGGGGAGAACACCTGATGATGGGTGACCAGAAATTGAGTATCGCGCCAAGTCTAATGCCGGCAAATGTGTTTAAAATAAAGGTATAAGCATTTTCATGTTTCATAAAAAAATAGGTATTTTATTACTGTTTTAAATTAAATTTAATTAGAATTCAGAGATTCTTTGATGACGCTTGACTTTAAATTGTTTTTTACAGTTTATTTTTATTCTTTAATTAGTGGTTTAAGTTGTGTAAATTATTATTACAATTGAAATTTTAGAAATACCTTTTTTTTGCGGATATTTGGTATATGTTTCCCAGGTATTGGGAATTAGGAAAGCGAGAAATTTATTATTGCTGAAATATAATAGCCATATTTATAAAGTCTAGTTAACTACAACACATTATGATAATGAAGTTAAATTATTTTTGATAATTAAAGTAACGAAACAATGTCTATATTTCCTTTGCTTGCCCATTCGTCGACAGCCCTAACAAATCGTGTAACTGCCACATTATAATATGAATTTATCGCTCCTAGAAACATTTATGGCTGCACATTGTTCTGAGGCTATGGCATTATGGCTAAAATGCCTTAGCTTGCTTTTGTATTTAATGGGCAAAAAGTTTGCTTTAATAGAGTACTTCTCCGTTTAGGGTTGCCAGCGTAAGTAACTGGTGGTAATATGAAAATTAAATTTAAGAATTAAAATTATGATTCTACATTCAAATTGAGAAAGCCGTTGATGATGCTTGACTTTGATTAAATAAATTAAGTTGTATATTACAACTACTACTACATTTAAATTATCAGAATATTCTTCTTTTGAATATTTGACGTCTGTTGACGACATTTAAAACATGTTCTAATTTTTTCACATTTTACATAGAGCTATTTATTCCATGCAACCTTTGTATCCTATAAT
>JACJUM010000202.1:17775472-17805607 GCA_020976665.1 Heortia vitessoides
TATGTGTAGCGGAAAAAATATATCAAAATGCGGAATCTGACGGGTCCGATAGTGCTTATAATGATCTGATGCCGTCTCGTGTTTTCGATCCCCATCAAAAACAAATATTTATATGATGATATTTATATTTGTCTTGTTTCTGGGTGTTAATATATGTATTTAAGTATTATAATTGTGATTCCTCTGTTGTCTCATGTCCGTAACATAAGTGCTTCAAGCTATTTACCTCGGGGTCAGGTCAATGTATGAGATGGATGGTAGAAATGGAGCACGGCTAATTGCCATTGGTCCAATCTCAATCCGTGCTTATCTACAGTTTCGGATGTATGCACCGTCATCTGTCGGATCCGATACCTTAATCGTCCCTTAATAATAACCATGGTAATATTCCGCTCTGCTGGTACTCCAAAGCCAGAAGACGCAACGGGGTACTAAAACCCCACTCCATGCATTTGAGCTACTATGTGATGGATTTGTATAAACCGCGATCTATCGGTTCCACTTTAGCCGCCTCTTGGTTCATGAGATAGTATTCTGCTCTCCTACCCCTAATTACAAGGAGTAACTTAAATTTGTATCGATTGTCCGTAAGTATATCACATAAAGGCGCTGTGAACCGGCGGAATTGAACTGAAGCAAGTTTATTTACGAGCGGGGTGCCGACGACTCGCCAAATGAAATATTTACAGCCAATTGTTACGGAAAAGTCAAGGACGGAGGGAAATTGCTCCACAGCAATATCATAACGGTTACTTTATGAACTTTGTTGAATTTATGAAAGTATGAAGTCACTGTACAGTGTGCACGTATGAAGAGCAAATAGAAATAACAAAAATGTCGCGGATACAATCGTCATTATCATTACAGCCTCTGAAAGTCCACTGCTCGACATAGGCTGCCCTAAGAAAGGGGCGTATTATGCCCATAACTGCCGCGCTGGGCAAGCGTGCTCACAATCGCAGCCCTACCCTCAGCTTTTGAGCTATATTGTTTCGAATGGATATACCGCCGATATCTGTCGGTTCCGGTACCTCAGTCGCCTCTTACGACACCTGGTACAGAGGGTACTAATCTACGCTGCCGGCACCTCTCGGCACGGAGACAATATGTATCAGTTTTGTTTGACGTCACTGTGCGATGGTTGGTTGGAAATGTTGCATGTTAATGTGAATCTTGCAGGGTATTATGATTCTTATTTGTATTCTTATCTGTGATTTTGCATGTATATCTCCTATATGCAAATAAAGGTTTTGTTATGTACAAATGTTGTAAGGACATGTGTTTATTTAATAGACTAGTATATAGTCCGCGTGATAGTAAGCGTCACTGCAGCCTGAAAACGCTCGTAATTTCACAAGGATATTACTAGCGCGTTGCCAACCTTGTGATTTAGATAATAAATGAATAATTCACTCTATATCTCATATATTGACCTGACTCCGAGATGCTTCAAGCACCCGTGTTACGGACATCAGATAACTGCGGAATCACAAATATAATATTTAAATACATATATTGAACTCCCAGACACAGGAAAAATACAAATATCCCACGACCTTTGACGCACAAGATATGATCACTACCATCTGCGCCATCGAGACCAACTTGAAGATATTATGTCACATTATCCAGTAATTTCACTGCCTCTCTCACCCTTCAAACCGGAACACAGCATTACGAACACTGCCATAGCGGTAGAATCAGGTAAGTGTGAGGTACCAATGAAGACGACTTTGGACGAGGTCTACATCTGGTGAGACATCACTCTTAATGAAATCCCCTCGATGCTCTTCATGTAGTCGCTTTCATAGCGTGCAACTATTTTTTTACAAATGCATCGGATACAACTTAATCATTAAAGGCCGTCTTGATATTAGGTACCATTTTTCTCTCCACGCCAGCGCTGCCATTCTCTTAAATTTACGGCTAGCAGTTGCCCACGACTTCGCTCGAGTGGAATCGTGGAATGTAGATGAAATCTAGAGAGTACTAGTGACAGGGCTTGGTTATAGACGTCGTCATCAAAATAATGTTTTATTTATTAAATTAGATTTAGAAACGTTTCATTCCGTTTTTATAAAAGCAAAATGAATAAATACGGGGAAATGAAATCTTATACTTGTAGGTAAATATTTTATATAGATGTTACGTGTCACGGTGTTTGTCCGGGATGGATTTCTAAACTGATTTTAATATGGCAACGGCCCCGATGGCGCAGATGGTAGTGATCCTATCTTGTGCGCTAAAGGCGGGTTTGATCCCCACCCAGAGCAAATATTAATATGATGATATTTGAATTTGTTCTGTGTCTGGGTGCTATTGATATGTATTTTATTTATTTATTTATTTAACTTTATTGCACAAAATGTTACAAAATGTACAAATGGCGGACTTAATGCCAGGTGGCATTATCTCCCAGTCAACCATTACACAAAACTGAAAAAAAAATATATATATATAGTGGTGCAGGCAATATATATATATATATATATATATATATATATATATATATACAAAATAAATAAACGTGGCATACATATTTGTATAAATAAACGCAATAAATGCATATGATATAAATATATATATATATATATACATATATATGTACACACATACATAAAATAACGTACATCAGAAATAGGGTTATAAAGTTAGAGAAGCAATGTATCTAAGTATCATATTTGTAATTTCTCTGTTGTCTGATATCCGTAACACAAATCAAGGTCAACGTCAAGATGTCTTGTAAATGTATCAACACACCAGCCCTTAAAAGTCTACTGCTGGACATAGGCCTCACATCGCAGAGCGCAGCTTTCGCGAAGAGGATGCTGCTGCCAATCTCCGCTCTGTGCATTTGAGCTGCACTGTTTCGAATGGATATACCGCCATCTGTCGGTTCTGGTGCCTTAGTCGCCTTTTACGACACCTGGTGCAGTGGGAGGTACTATTCTATGTTGCTGGTACATACCGGCAAGTATAATAAAGATCAATGAATTATATCAAACATCGAACAATTATGGAAAATGTTCAATGAACCGCTTCTTAAAACCGTTGATTGTATTTTTATTACCGGTGATTTAGTGGTCACTAGAGTATGACATTTGAGCGTCTCCAGAAAACACAGCGAGACTTTAAAATATCTTAAGCACGTAAGGCCTTGTCACTTGGTACTGGTTGGCTATGAGACATAGTTTTCCTATTGTGTACATTGTTTACTTTAGTCTGTATAAGTGGACTAGCTGCCCGATTGACATTGCCCCCCATAAAAGGGGGAATTAACCCAAAATTGCCGCGCTGGGCAAGCGTGGTGGCAAGCGCAGAGCGTAGCTCTACGATGGTTATGCTACTGCCCGTTCCCGCCCTGTAGCATTTGAGTTAAATTGCTTTGGTTTCGGATGGATATACCACCATCTGTTAGTACCGGTACCTAAGTCGCATCTTACGACACCTGGTACAGGGGGAGGGATTCTTCCAAGGCCGATTAATGTAGCCTGGTAATTGTGTAATTTACTGGAGTGTCAGTAAGTTATACAGATACTGAATACAAAAAGATATCAACTTCCCTTTTTTGTTTTATTGTTTTGTCTTCAAGATAAAAACCCCCAATTAAATAAAGATAAAAAAATATTTACAAAAAATGGCGTTATCTCGTGTGCATGCTCGTTATTTTTTGCATTTTTATTTGCAATGCACGCTATATAAATTATTTAAAAACAATATGTTTTATAAATTAATCATGTGTTTGTCCATTTAATTAATACACTAAAGTGTGAATCTTTTTAACACTGGCTTCACGCACGATCGCGTTGCTGTAAAGAGTAGTGTACAATATAAAGGATTGAATGATTCTTATCATAGGCCTTATTAGTCAACTGAAAATAGCCCAAAAAGCTATAGACAGGTCATTATTTGCGCGATCGAATCAGAATTAAGAAGATCCATAAAAAAACTACAGTTTACCGACATGGCTTGGCGGATTAGCAAGTTGAATTGACAGTAGGCAGGGCATTTAGCACGTCGAACTAACGAAAAATGAAGTCGTAAGGTCATCCATCCAAATGGCGAACGGACTGACAGAAATGACTATAATCGCAGGATCGCGCTGGTCACAGGCCGCATACGATCGGTCCTTTTGAAAATCCTTTAGAAAGGCAGTGTCCAGCAGTGGACGACTTGTGACTAATGATGATGATGAATTCCTTCCGAGCTTCCGAGCAAGCTGCGTATATCGCACGCGGCTAGTTCCCACGGGAATTTATATCGGGTCTTGTTACATGAGGTATATAGAGCTCACACAAAGGATGTCTGATTGTAACCTCACACTCATTAATATTTCTACCGCCAAATAGCAGTGTTCGCATTGCTGTGTTCCGGTTCGAAGGGTGAAAGAGAGAGGCAGTGAAATTACTGGGAAATGTGACAGCATCGTCATTTCAAAAGGTTGGCAACGCGCTAGTGATAACCTTGTGATATCAGCGTCTATAGGCTGCAGTGACGCTTACTATCATGCGGACTGAATACTTGTTTATCGATCTAGACATATATACAAATATAGTATTTTTATGTACAGTATTTAGGCAAACTTAAGGACGATCCTTCATCCATCTACAAACAGAATTGTGTTAAACACTAGAGCTAACAAGAGTTATTATGAAAAGTAACCTCTTCGACAGGCTAAAACCAGCAATTAATTCTTATGGGTGGTATCGTAAAGATGACTTATGTAATGATATATAGCAAAGATATATACAGTACTTAACCAAAAAAAACATTAAGAAAGTCGCATATATAAACAGCATAAAGTTAGAAATGTAATTTATGGTTCGATTTCTCTTGAGGAGGCTACAAAATATTAAAAATTATTATTCCGTGCAATAGTTTGACACTAATAGCTAAATAGTGCTCGCTGGATTTGTAGAACTGTCTTTATAATTGACAGCTAAACAATAATTCGTTGTAATTTATACGCCAATCAAATATTACGAACTGAACAAATTTGAAAATAGATTTTTTTCATCTTTTTTTTACTAGATTAGGTCGACGAACAAGCGTACAGCCCGCGTGTTAGATATGCGTCACCGTTAGACGCTCTTAATAACACAAGGATATCAGTAGCGCGCTGCCAACCTTGTGACTTGAATGTAATATGACACATTACCCAGTAATGTCACTGCCTCTCTCACCTTTCAAATCGGAACACAGCAATACGAACACTGCTATTGATGGTAGAAATAAGTGTGGTAACAACGCTGACGTCTTTTGCATGAACTCTAAAGCTTGTAACAAGATACGGTATAGATTCTCATGCACCAGGTGTCATAAGAAGCGATTAAGGTACCAGAACCAACAGATGGCGGTATATCTATCCGTGCAGCTCAAATGCATAGGACGGGGATGAGCGTCGCGAAGGATGTGCTTTGCAATTGCCAACACGCTTGTCCAGCGCGGCAATTATAGGCGAAAAACATCCTATCTTGGAAATAGCTGGGACTGGTAATAGCTGGGATGATGACGATGACAGCAAACACTATTTGACGGTATACATAGGTCTGCACGAGGTAGCAATTTAGGGGACTCTCGTATTGACATCTACCTCATAAAAATCACATGTATGTTTCTTTGACCGTATCATGGTCAGATCTTTTAATTCATCATCATCATGGCAGCCTTAAATACGTCCACAGCTCAACCACCTCCTACTAGGCCTCCCCATGAAAGGGGGAATTTGCCCATTATTACCGCGCTAGGCAAGTGTGGTGGCAATCACATAGCATAGCTTCGCGACGAGGATGCCGCTGCCCACCGGCACCCTGTTGCATTTGAGCTATTCGTTTTCGGACGGATATACCGCCACCTGTTGGTTCAGCTACCTCAGTCGCCTCTTACGACACCCGGAACATGAGGTGGTACTATTCTACTCAGCCAGTTAAAATTTCCGTCTATTTAAAATGGAAATGTTCATTAATAACAATCTCTTTTGACTCGCAGTTAGAATGTACAATTGCTTTAAATGTTCAAACATTTGTGGTAAAGTAAAATAGTTCCGTTTTCCACAGGAAGGTGCGTTGATATAGCTTTGTTTGAGCTCATGCTGATCAAGCTGATAATTGACCTATTGATTAAAAATGTCCCAGTTTGTTGACGCATAAATACCTTGACATGAAGGAACTAAAGTCCTTCTGAAACGGCGCGAAACGTCAAGTTTGTAATTAGTATCGAAGTATTCTTAAATTGATAAAGAAGAAATCATAACGCGTTCGTTAAGTAGGAACTAAATCATAAATATTGACTGATTTGTATGTTCTAGGATTAGATGAAACGCAGTAAAACACAAGCCTATTTCTTCTGAAGAGAGAGAACTTCCTTCCTCAATACTCATTATTCTTCCTTACATAGTTGTCCTGTCATTCAATTTTACTCCACAAAGGTCTCATTGCAACCGCATCGATTCATGATTCTTTCACACCCAAAATAGATGCAGTGAAAATAAAAATGGTATCAAAATATTTTCCATAGTAGAAAGATATTGAAAATTATATTTCATGCCACTATACCACTGCGGCGTTAAGAAAATAAATACATCTGAACCGAGCTCACTCCTGCATTCCGTTAAAGGATCGCTTTAAAGAATTTCTAATTCAAGAAAACATTGCGAATAGCCAGAGATATGGAACCATTTATGACATTCCGCGCTCACTGGAGTTGAATTCATCAAACATGCATAGAGGCCACACAAATAAATAGCATTACAGAAGGAAAGCGAGAGGCTATGAATAAATAAGCACCCTTAAATTTACGTTTTGGGCTTGTCTCTGCCTGTGACGGTGACACTACGCAATTATACAAAATGTCTCCTCGTAAATAAGGTAAGGTATCTTCCGAACTTCCATTTGTACATTTCTCGGGCCCTGTGCTGTGTAGTCGTGTATTTTCGGAGATTAGAATAATTCTGACATTGTAGATGTGTGTAGGCCGGGTCGTTAGGAGCTGTAACGGAGTTGTTATTTATGTTTGACTCGCTTGAGGAATAATTAATGAACAGTTAATTGATTTTCATCCCAGTAGTAATTGGGTTGATTGATTTCATTCAATTCTTTTCGATACAGCGACGTTTTGGTGCTTGTTAGACCAGAGTCTCGCTTGAATCCATGTTTGTGAACGCAAGGCATGTACGTGTCAACATTGAACTGTGCTTATGTCGAATTTTTCTCAGATTCTTACCTCACCCTTCACCTTAGAAAAAATAGGAGGGGTTACTTTTTTGTGATACAATCTCAAATGAAAAATGATTGTCAAGCACAGTCAGCATTGGCAAATCGGTTGTTCTATTAGATTAATGAGTTTAAGGACCATTGCTTTCAAATATGATACAATTGAAATCTATGCTAAATTGGAAATAACGCCTTTGTACTTAAGCCATATGAAAGTACAAGTATATACGATTTATAATTATTTTTATTCTTTTTATATTTTAATTATTACTTTTTAATTATTATTTTTATTCCGTTCCGGTTTATCTCCGAAATGGCTTGGCCGATGTTAGTTTGCTGATAGATAGTTGAGGAAGAAGGTTTCTCCTCCAAAAAAATATTTACAAAAATGTGTTAAGCCGATGTTGTTACAGAAGTATCATAAAAATGAGTTTTTGCTTTTAAAATGACATTTATTCAAGTAAATTATATTAATATGTATAATATCTAATCCCTTACATAACTATCAATACAATTAAAGAAAATTTTACACTGTCAATAGAAAATTCACATAAAAATAAATCTCGCCCATAACAAGTACAAAAATTAAAGCAGTTGACTTTTGTTGGGAGATCCAATGGCCTTAGAGTATATAAAGGCGAGCGACATCAAAGCGGGCTTAATAAACCCGGCGCAGTTCGTGGATCGTGCGGATCCTTCACGGGAGAATGTTTACGAGCACTGGCCGATCATACGAATGTGCGGAACGAGTGAAAGCGAACGCTCATTATGTTCTTGAATATTTACAACTGATCGTGTATTGTTTTCATTACTTTTTGCAAGGAACGCTTTGGATTTGTTATTTTATTGGCTACAAGCGAGTTGTTCTTCTTGAATATTACTCTTCAAAGCCGTGCATGAGTTATTCGTGATTCCTATTAAGATGTTTATTATAGATGAACATTTGCTAGATTATTTTAAATATTGGACGACCTTATTTGAAGAATCCTTATTCTAACTGCTTTTATATACTATTGTTAATAATGTAACAAACTAACTAAAAGATTGTTAGTGAAACATCTGTTACGTTTTCTGTCAGCTGTTTGCTTTTAACACACAAAACAAAGGAAAAAATATACATAAATGTTAGCGGTGCGCCAAAAGATGGCGCTAGTAACGCTTTGAAATATAATATATATATAAAACCACTCAGCGCCATATAAATTCTAAATAGTGCATAGAAAAGTTCAACCGAGGCTAAGTTTGGACAAAAACGCGTTCAAGCGTGTTCCTTTACCGTACAATTATCGTATAATTCTCAACTATTGCTAAAGTAATACATTGTCTTTTATAATCATCTTATTTTGGTCTGGCTAGAAGAATTGAAAATGGCTAGAGATATAATTTGGTACAGTGAACAATGTTCAGACTTTTGACATGGCTGCAGCATAACTAGGGCTATTTTAGATAAGTTCCGATGAAGCGGTATATCCTTTAAAAAATTTATTTTTAGAGTGATCGTTCTGCTTATACTATTACTTATCTATTTGTACAGCTAAATAGCAGTGTTCGCGTTACTGTGTTTCGGTTTGAAGGGTCAGAGAGGCAGATAAATTACCGGGTAATGTGACATAATGCCTTATTAAAAGTTGGCAATGCGCTAGTGATATTCTTGATATCACGAGCGTCTACATGCTGTAGTGACGCTTACTATTACGCAGACTGTAGGCTCGACCTGATCTAACAGAGAAAAAACAATTTAATACTGTTGAAAATAGGCCTACCCAAGATATTTCCATACAAATAATATAAACATCTAGGTATCGCCTGAACAGACATCGTTTACGCGAGAAATTATTATGAACGCAAATTTATGCGCCTAGTCCACCCATACTTCCAATCTCTATCTGTAAGCCTTCGGCAAATCGTCGTGTTATCTCAGTATACGGTTACTACTTGCGACCGTACAGATCTAAATCCGCAGTAGAATAATTCGCCTTATGAATATTAAACTCCGTTTCAAAATTGTAAGTCCTCAAATATCTTTATTATTCTCTTTTGAGACTGACGTCGCCCGCGTTAATGAACTCTGAGGGATAGTTTACTTAGGAATAAATATAAAATATATACTAAGGATAAAATAGCATTGTCTTAATTGCTTTGGACTCAACAAGGGTGTGGGGAATAAAATAAAATTAAACCAGTATCACACTTGTACATACCACCACCATCATATCAGCCATTGGCAGTCCACTAAATTTTGCCCGCAATTCCCGCGCTGGGCATACGTGACGGGGATGCTATTTCGTATTGATATATACCGCCATCTATCGGTTACCTTAGTCAACACCTTGTATACCTCACATACATTCCATGTTTTAATATAATTATAATTTTGTTGTTGTTAATAAATAAACAAATATTCTTTGTGTTAAGTGTTTCACGCTTCCCTAGTCACATTTGGATTAAATCTAACATAATCATATCACTTTTACTGTTAGAGCAAGGCCTAGAAAAGAATGGTCACCACTTCTTTTTTCCTTCCACCATTCTTGACAGGCGTGTTGGCAATTGTAGGGCGTAACTTAGCAACGGGGATGATGTTATGTATTCCTACCCTGTATTATGAATAATATATAAATTCACACAACATCTCATACATTGACCTGACTCCGACATAAGTCGTTTGAAGCCCCTGTGCTACGTACATCAGACAACAGAAGAATCACAAATATAATACTTATATACATATATTTAACACCCAGACATAGAACAAACACAAATATCATCGTATATTTATTTGTACTGAATGGGGACCGAGCCTACGACTTTTGGCGCACAAGACAGGATCAGTACCAACTGCGATATCGGGCCTGTTAAAATTAAATTAGACTTAATCTTTATCGACATTTGTCGACATTCCAATCTGCCGGTACCCTACAGCAGTCGCAGTCTTACTTATGTTAAAATTTGACGGGCCAAATTGCTCCGATGTTAGTGAGTCCTATCTTGTGAGCCAAGGGCCGTGGATTCGATTCCCACCCAGTACAAACATTAATATATTAATATTAGTGCTGGTTTAGGTAATATGTATTGAAGTTTTAAATTTGTAATTACTCTGTTGTCTGATGCCCGTAACACAAGTGCTTTAAGCGATCTATTTCGGAGTCAATCCAATATATGAGATGTAGAGATGTAGAGTATGAGATGTTGTGTGAATTTATAATTAAATTTATATTATTGCTAAAGATTCTAGATCTTAAAAAAAGTAATTAATATTTAAGATATTTGAAACTCAATAGATGGAAAAGTAAAACACATTTCCGTTACCGTCTTATGATTAAATATAGCATTTAATAAATCTGGAAGTCTTTTTTTCAACATTTCATCATTTACTTTGTTGAAAAAAATTGCCGTGCCGTTGCACTCAACCATTGTGAAGATACTGAATTATTTACTATGGCAAAAGAAAGAGGTCTTAGTCGGCATCTATCGTTGCGAATCACTCAACATTTGGGGCGTCACAGTTAGCAATGTTAATATAAACAGATTTTGAGAGGCTTTTGTGCGAGTAACTGTGCGCGCCTTTTGTTTGTAACGGCTCTGTGATGCTTCTAAGCTAAATTATTGGGGAAGTTAAGACTCCTCCAGCAGCGTTAACACATAAAGGAAATAATTTTAGAAATGAAGGTTAAACAAACCGTAATTTGAGAATAATAAACACAAAGAACAGGCTTAATCGCATATGTATTTATATTGGTAAACTATCGATCCGCCCTGGCTTTGCACGGATGAGGATCTTCATCATACCATGAGGATAAAAAACGGTTATCCTTAAGAGATTTACCGGATATTTGTGTAATCCTTTCGAAGTTGTACATTATTTTTATTTATCTCGCCGGGTTCAGCCAGCGTTTGCAATGCAATCACCAACATTTTGTTTATTTACGCTATCACATTAGAAATTTCTAAAATTATCAGTGTTTTATACACCTTTCTCTTCAATCACTCTATCTATTAAAAAACGTTTTAAATACCGTTTCGTAGTTTAAAAGATCTAAGCAAACATAGGGACAGACAGCTGAAAGCGACTTTGCTTTGTACTATGTAGTGATTATAGAAAAAAAATAGCTATTTATAGAATCAAATCTTTGAGGTTTCAAGTCTACCGACAACACGAATATAGGTCAGCCTTTTGACCCAACGTTGTTTGCGAATTCGCAGTGACCGTCAACAGTGAATGCGTCCACCGACTGAGGTTGGCGGTATTCCAAATTCGAATTAGGCTTGGCCTGCAAAAAAAGTTCGCCAATTGCCAGACCCATGCGTTTTGGCGAGATAAGCGTGGCGTAACTCAAAGTAACGAGTGCGTGGTGTTCGTATGTTTTTAAACTAAAATTTACAAAGAAATACTGTTAAATCCGCTTGAAATTGCTATACTATAGAAACTTTTGCCGTGAGATACCGGCAGAGTAGAATAGTACCTCCCTCTTTACTACTACGTGTACCTAAACTAAGCTACCAGAACCGATAGATGGCGATATATCCATCAGAGACAGTGTAGCTCAAATGCATAGGGTGGGGAAGGGCAGGTACTTACTTGTAGCGAAAGCTGCGCCCTGCACTAATAGCTGTAATGATGTTGATTGTGACTTTTAAACTTACTACTTAATTTGTCCAATATCAAAGAGGTAATAAATAAATTAGAGATAAACAAAATAGTATTTTCATTGGATTTGTTAAGAATGGATTTTACGTGCCAGATAGCACAGTTGGTGATGGTGGCGTGCCTATCTTGTGACATCAGTTCGATCCCCAAACAGGAAAAACACTTACATGATGAATATTTGTGTTTTCTCTGTCTGGTTGTTGAATATGATATTTAGGTTGTATATTTGTGGTTCTTCTATTAACTAATTACGAAAATTGTGTTATTTATTTATATATGAAGTTTTTAAAACTAATTGTCTATCTTATTATGATTCTTGACAGACATACAAGCTTTATATAAATTTGAGAAACCTTAACTAACTCACGCGCGTAACACAATTTACAATTAGGACTTGAGAATCCATGGAATTAGGTCCTAGGCTTAAGCCAACTCTGTTTATTACCCCTAAGATTTAACACCCTAATCTTGCTGGACCTAGACAAACACTCCGAATAAATGTGAGGCTATAATAATGTGAACGTCACCATAGTTAAGGCGTCCATTTTGGTACCGCCTAGCTCTCTAAATACCCTCGTTCAGTTGATGACTCCAGTAACAGCTTTGCAAAGTGGCTAGCAATTACATCTACCTTTTTTGGTGTAGTAGGGAAATGTTCGTCATCTATTTTCTTACAGGCGTCGTGGAGGAGTTCTTCAATTTTGTCTTTACCGGCTGAAATTGTAAAATATGGCTGTGAATTTGGAAAATTATTTCTTAAGCTAATGCATGTTGATTCAAGTTCACGGCTTATCTACACTAGTATTATTAAAAGGATATTTATAAATATAGTCAAAAACTATAAAACAAATTACAAAAATATTTCACACTAACTGTGCCCGCAACTTTGTCCGCGTGAAATGGTTTTTTTGGGTACCATACCTCTTTACTTTAACTTATGTAAACTTTGAATTTAATGTTTATTTATATCGAATCAATGGCCTAAAAATAAGTTTCAAGTTTCTAGCTCTAAATAGCGATACTTCCATACATTTTTTCATCCCCCGTTTCGAACTCTTACAACCCTTATTTCGAATTAAAAAATAGCCTATGTTCTTTCTTAAGGTCTAAAGATTGTCTGTGCCAAAATTCATCAAAATCGGTTGAGAGGTTTAAGCGGGAAAGCGTAACAGACAGACAGATAGAGTTACTTTCGCATTTATAATATTAGTAGGGATTAGAATGGTATGTTTATCCCTGATATATGCGGTATTATACTGCCGTGGGGTACTATTAGATAATTACAATTAGAGATAAATACAGTAGTAGATAAATACAGTAGTACCTTACTTTGTACCAGGTGTTGTAAAAGGCGACGAAACCGTGTAGCTCAAATGCACAGGGTGAGACTAGGCAGCAGTGTCCCCGCGAAAGCTGCTCTCTGTCTCGCAATGCTCCTTTTCCATTTTCTTTTAGTGTGTATGAAAAAGGAACTGTACAAAAAAGGGGGAAACTAATAAAGACTAACAACGTCTTGCTGTTTCACCCGCATATTTCTCGTTTCCGTGAGATTAACTCAAAATAAGCCTAAATATTTCTTATAAAAACAGCTATCTGCCTGTGAGAGTCCCATTATAGCCGGTCGAGGTTTTAGAAATTAGTCAGAACAAACAAACTGGGAGATTATTTTGTTTTTTATTTCAATCAAGTATATATGTATATTTAGTGAAAACTGTTAATTTGAAGTTACGAACAAAGACTTGAGTTTTATTTACATGTAGCTACAGATGAATAGCGTTATCATCAAGAGGATAACCCTTAGGACCTCGCTATCGTCTATACATGCCCTATATATTGGTCTGTCTGTCTGTGTACGTCGGAATCACTGTCGAAATGTTCATTGTCAATCAGTTCCACATGTTGTTATTTAGCTTTAATTACTGGTTTAACACGCGTTTCTTTCGCCCCCAGGCCGGATGGTTCATTAGTTTTGAACTAATAACAATTATTTTAGTTAAATTGGGTTTGTGATATTGTAAAATTAATAACAAGTTTAAATTGATGTTTGCGTAATCGATTTATATTCTGTGCCCGACGCCCGAGCTTGTTTGCGAAATGTTATCCGATGTTTATGATTTTTAATTAATTCAAATTGCTCTTAATAGCAATTTTTAGTTAGCGATTATGACAATATCACTTTGTGATCGTATATATATTGTAAAATTTTACCGGGCCAAGTACAGAAGCGGAGTTCGAAGGCTATTACTCTCAAAAGGGGAGTTAGACGTCATATCTGCGAAATTGTTTAGTACCCCTTTGGAAAAAGCCTTCAAGCTCCTGGAATGGTAAGGATTTGGAATCATTATTACTAAAAACTAAAGACGCCGAGCGCGTGCAGTCCCCGCCCCTCGAGCGGATACCGCCCGCTCTAGTGCGGCCGGGCTCACTTGGTACTCAACAACTGTTAAGTGTCCTCAACGAAGGCCAGTCGAATTGAAGTCCGTCCTTAGAGGCCTATTGATGAGCAGTCTCGTCCATTCGCCCACCCTTCCAGTGTCGCTTAAATACACGTCTCAAGTACTTCGGTCGAAAAATATATCTGTCTGTAACGGAGTTTCATTGCATGATCGAATCAGGAATAAGGAGATTCGTAACAGAACCAAAGTTACCGACATTGCCCGGCGGATCAGTAAGTTGAAGTTGAAGTGGCAGTGGGCAATGCATTTGGTACGCAGAACCGATGGCCGATAGAGTCGTAAGGTTCTGGAATGGAGACCACGTACCGTCCCGCAATATGGACAGACGATCTGACTAAAACCGCAGGATCGCGCTGAACACAGGCCCCATACAACCAGTCCTATTGGAGATTACTTGGGGAGGCCTATGTCCAGCACTCGACTTCTTATAGCTGATATGATGATGATGATGATGATTTGTAACGCTGTCAGGCTTAATTAGGTCAACTAATTATGAAATATGGCATGCAGACAGGTGGTATTTTATAAAGGGACAAATGCTACTTATCTATAAAAACATAAGTTCCCTCTAGACGCAGTGTCAGGTTAAGAATAGCAAGACGGGTAGGATTCTTGTTATGTATAAGTAAATGCGATATTTTATGTTTGCGTAAATTTGGCACAAGGATAAGGGTTTGCACTAACGTGTGATAATACGCTTGTTTGTTGCTTGTTTGTCGCCGAAGTCATATAAAAAAAACATAAGTCACGATTTATTTCGGATAACGTCGTTTTTTATATATCCGTTTGATGGTAAACGTGACCGCAGTGTATGGACGCTGGGGTCATAACAATGATATTACTAGCGTGTCGCTACCCCAGAACTGAAGATACAATGTCACATTTACCTTGTAATTTCACTGCCTTTCTCACCCTTCAAACTAGAACACAGCAATACGAACAATGCTATTTGGTAGAAATAGGTGAGAGTAATGCAATGCAGACAACTTTTGTATAAGATCTACGGGATTGATTTAATTTTGTTTTTGTTAAAGTTATAACATTTATCACATTTTCATTACATAGTCAGTAAGGACACACATATCCGTATTTATTTATTATTTGGATGTACCCAACGCTGGAATATTTAGACGTCTTTATCCACATAGGGTTTCAGCTCAAATGAGTGAAGTCACGGTCAACAAATATTATATATAGGTACATCATATTTTCCATCTTATTATATGAATGATCTGCTGTGTGGTACCGGAAGACCAGGTTCCTGAAGAAACGATGGCGGTATACTCATCCATAACAGTTATCTTAAATGCACTAAGCGGGGATTGCCACCAGCATCCCCGTCGCGAAGTTACATTCTGCGATTGCCAACACGCTTGCCCGGCACGGCAATTATGGGCAAAAATCCCCCTTTCTTAAGGAGGCCTTCGTATAGCAATGGACCTCCAATGGCTGATGTGATCTATCAATTATAATCTAACTATACCCTCCTATAACTCAAGTCAAACGAAAATTTTTAAAATAAAAATTATTTAAAAAGACAAGATTAGGTAGTACTGTGGTTTTGGTCAGTTTTTTCAACTGTCCATCCCATCTATATTAACATATGTACGTACACTCAAACAATGCAACACAAAACATCATTTGCATTGCCCTCAGGGCGGACGGGAGCGCCCTTACTGAATTAGCATATTCTTCGTCTGTCCCTCTTTTATTTTTCCGTCCAATCTTTTGTTTCAGCCTTTTTCTGCAATTACTCTTTAGGTACGTAAGTAGAAAGTTGTGGTTCAAGACAAAGAAAGTTTAAATTAGAAACTACAATGTTATTATTATGGGACGGAAATTTGATAGCTTTAATGCGCGAGTCGTTTTCTACCTTAGACACGGAATAATCTTAAGATATAGAATATATGTCAGAATATTTTGCGTGGATCGGAACGCGAATATTTAAAAGTACATAGCAAGTTTGACCAATGGTGCCGATGGTAGTGATCCGATCTTGTGCGCAAAGGTCGTGGGTTCGATCGCTAGCCAGGGCATATATTTGTATTTGTTCTGTATCTGGGTGTTATTTATGTGTATTTAATTATGATATTTGTAATACTTCTGTTGTCTGATGTCCGTAAAACAAGTGCTTTAAGCATCTTATCTCGGAGTCAGGTCAATGTTTGAGATGTCGAATTCATTCACAATTCATTGGCGATAACATATTTTGAGACGTTCACGCGTTTACTACCTATAATAATTCTGCTCTATTCTGCTGAATTAAAACTTTTTAATTCACTTTTTGCATTTTTTATTAGACATGTTTGTTGACGATCAGTTCCAGTCTCGAGATTTTAATATACTTCAATAATAGTAAGAAATTATGTAATTTCAATAAATAAAAATAATATCTATGTCACGTTTGGTAACGGTTACCGAGGTAACCTAAACGTCGAAAGAAAAAAATTATAACTGTTTTAAAACCGTTAAAACGTGGTTTTATCATAGATATATTTTCCGTGAAATATATGTTCGCTGCTTTCTTACACCTTGTACTGAGGGACAAAGCGAAGGGTCCATAGATTTATGCGTCCCGTTACCTCGCAGATGTTGCACGTCCGGGTGTAATGCTAAGTGTTATGGCTATTCATTTTCCCCGAAGCACCCGATATTACTGTTACAAACATTTCTATACCGGGTAAAAAGCAAACACGGCCATACTCATTATAGGGTATTAGGTTTAATATCATAATCTATGCGGTGGATTCGTCGGTGCTTTTGTAGTGGTAGGAATGTATATTTACTTTTTTTCCTATTTTTTTTATAAAACCAGTTCGACGATCAAGCATGTCATCATTATGATATTAGCCATAGGAAATTGGTTGCGGGTTTTGGCATTTCAAAGAATTTTTTTTCGTAATAACTCTTGTTAGTTCTTGTTTTTAACACGGTTCTCTTTGGTGTTGCCAGATGAAGGGCCATCCTCTAGTTTGCCTAAATACCTAATAACTATTTTATTTGGTTCGCGTGATAAAACTGTAAAGCTTAAATACAGACAAGGGTGGGCAGCTGTACCCTCGTCGCAAAGCTGCGCTCTGCGATAGCCACCACGCCCGAGCAGCGCGGCGATTATTGCCAAAAATCCCCCATTTTGGGTAGGCCTTTCTATCTTACGTTGGACTTTCTATTACTGATTTGATAATGCTAAATAAACTGCGAATTAAATATAACACTTGGGGAACTTAATAAACTTTGTATGTTTTAACCTCAACCGGCAAACGAAGTGACTTCTCTATCTCAATGTTTCTACACAATGAACTGTAACTGTCATCATCATCATATCAGCCATTGGAAGTCCACTGCTGGACATCGGCCTCCCAAAGAAAGGAGGAATATTACCCATAATTGGCGCGCTGGGCAAGCGAGTTGGCAATCGTAGAGCGCAGCTTTCGCGACAAGGATGCTGCTGCCCACCACGCCCTGTGCATTTGAGCTGCACTGTTCTGGATATATATACCGACATCTTTCGGTTTCGGTACCTTAGTCGCCTCTTACGACACCTTGTAGGTACTATTATACTCTACTAGTACTCTGCCTGATACCTCACGACTGTAACTGTAATCCTAATAAATCACGTTCGTTGCCCAGATTTACATACTAAATTATGTTTGGAAGTGTCTTGCAAAAGTGCCTCATACATCGATCAAGCCGTTAGTAGTAGTCTGCTCCGTAGTACTTTATTAGGCTTCATCATAATCATACCAGCTATTAAAAGTCCACTGTTAGCCAGAGGCCTCTCCAAAAAAGGGGGTATGTATCCCATAATTGCCGCGCTGGGCAAGCGTGATGGCAATCGCAGAGCGCAGCTTCCGCGACGGAGAATCTGCTTCCCACCCCGGCCCTGGACGTTTGAGCTGACTTTTTTTGCATGGATATACCGCCATCTGTCGGTTCTGGTACCTTAGATGCCTCTTACGACACCTGGTACAGGGGTAGTACTATTATACTCTACTGGTACCTTAGGCTTAAATCGCCTTATTGCAAGAATAATTCGCCGTTGCAATGTGCGCAGTGAATCCTCTGTAACAACAGAAGCTGTGGATGTACTTTGCACATTTCCTAATAAATTTAAGAAAGTCATCTCACAAGCTTGTGTTTGATTATTGTTATTATTTATGTATATATGAATTTATACTGTTAACCCTTTTTACTCCTAATTATAAAACTAGGTCGTCTTGTGTGTGATTGTGATATTTACCTGTAAGTGATTCCCCTTTTATGATCTTTGTAAATCAAAAGTATATATATTTGGTCTTTGAAGCGGTAAAGAGAGTATGTGTACTAAAAATTGCAAAATCTTAAAAATGTCTCGCCTGCGAGAACACATATGAATAAATAAATAAATTCATACGACATCTCATTCGTTGACCTGACTCCGAAATGAGTAGCTTTAAGTACTTGTGTTATGGATATCAGACAGCAGAAATATTCAAAATAGAATTATAAGATACCTATAAATAACACCTAGAGACAGAAGTAATACATATATTTATCATAAAAATATATGCTCTGGTTGAGATTCGAACCCACCACCCTTGGCTCATAAAACAGGGACACTACTGAATGCCTTGGCAAAACGTTTGCTTATTGTAAGATAGAAATTAAGTCTAGTTAATTATATAAAAAAAACAACTATATACGTAGCTTATTTATATATATATATATTATCTATATTACATTATTTTTATGATGCGTATTGTTTTCTACAATTTAGAATCTTTGGAATGTAAACATTTTTAGTTCTATTGAAATAGATGATAATGAAACTTTCATGAATTTTAAAAAGGTACTACTATGTCAGTACTCAAAATATGACTGCTTCACATTATGCTATATATGTACATGAATTTCTAGGTCTGAGGGAATCCTCAGGATAATAAATACGAGAAAAACAGCTCGGAGGAGTTTCGTAGAAATACACCGCACAATAGGTAATTGGGCCGGTGTTATAATTAATCTTAATATAATTTACCTTTTCCTTCTTAGAAGTTCTTTGATTTCTTTTCACAACTAATTTCGTGGCATTGCTAATAATATAAATGTTCCGGCCAGTCAGCCGTAAATAACTATAGATATAGAACTTACACTGAAAATATAATTTAAAAATAAAAAAATATGCCTTCAATACGGACACAGATTGTATGGAGCAATCGCGCTGGTTGGAAGTCACACACAACAAACTTTATTGATAATCTAAGAGCGACTTAATACCAGCAATGGACATTTTACTTTTAAATTGACAAAACATGAAAAAAACTGCTGATTGTAAGCCCTTTGCTGGATATGTGCCTTCCCGAAATGGGGGGATTTGCCCACATCTGGTACAAGGGGAAGATACTATTCTAATCTACCATCTTTTTATATTAGACGGACTCGAAACACACAACAAATACACTTTGGCACCTATAATATTAGTAATGTGTCCAATTAAACCAAGATAATTATCAACCACGTGCATTTTACACGCTGAAACAACCGCAACCACATGCATGACAGCAGCAAGATCGTGTGAAAAACAATGTATGACTTTAACTTAATTTGATTTTTAAAAAAGCAATCAATATTTAGAATTCCAAAGATTGTTTCAACCTCGAGTTTTTTAAAATCTTGTGAAGTACAATTGCTATTTATCCCTTAATTTAAAACTTAATATTTAATTCCTTCAAAAATATTCAACAGATACGTTGAGCGAAATACATTTTGTTTATCTTAAATCATATAAGCTGTGGGAAGTCTACTGAGGCATAAACTTTTAAGAAATTTTCTATAAGTTCGGTTGGATATAATAATTAAGGGGATTATCTTCGGCCGTGAGATACCGGTAGAGTAGAATGTTACCTCCTTCTGTAGCAGATGACGTAAGAGGAGACTCAGGTACAGGAACCGATTATAGGCGGTATCCGGAACAGCGCAGCTAAATACTACAGTGTGAGGATGGGCGGTAGTATCCTCGATGTGATCCTTGCGATCCTCTGCGATCGCCACCACGATCGCCAAGCGAGGCCATTACGGGCTAGAATCCACTTATCGTAAGGTGGCTTATTTCCAACAATGAACTCTTTATGGATGCGTGCATGTATGCAAGTATGTTTGTTACTCTTTTACGTCGGAACGGCTGCACAAATCTGCATAAAATTTGGCGCAGTGATTATTGATAGCCTGAAGTAACACATAGGTTACTTTTTTTTTATCCTGAAATCATTTTCCTATGATCTCATAGCCAAATCTATCTAGATTTGGCTTTTTACTTTTCTTTATAGGATCTGCACGGCTTTAGCACAGTTTGATTTTTAGGGAGCGACAAAAACTTTTTCCCGTAACAATAAGAGTTCCTTAGCGATGATGTATAAAAAGCTTAAAGGGGGAAAGCTTACAATTACGATTCTAGACAAAATTGGTCATGGAAATCGCAGAGAGTAGCTTCTCGACGAGTATGATGCTGCATTCGTTGTTTCGTGTATATGCAGTATATATACCGCCATCTGTCGGTTCCAGTACTTTATAAGTTTTTTTACGACATCCCTCAGAGATGTATGCCAGGGATTTGGAATTGGTTTTTCTTATTACCTGTTAAGTCTATAGAAAATTATGGTATTGAGATGATTTTTTGTATGGAATGTGATATACGGACATACATATGTCGTGCATAACGTAAAAGTATTAAAAATTATATATTTTGGTCACGACATTACGCGTCAATGGATGGACCAGATTTGTTAAAAAATGTTTTTTTATTGTCTGGAAAAGGTTCTTAAAAAACAAGAATGCAGAAAGTTTGCGGGGACCATTAGAAAATGTAATAAAACTAGATTACCATGTAAACTATTCTGATGTCACTTAATCACGATTGTTTTGACTATCAATTTGACATGTATCAATAGTACTTTATCCTCAAATTATTTAAAACGCGGAATTTGTAAGAATGTATGCTTGTTACTCTCGGTACTGCATAGATTTTGATGAAACTTTACAGTCATATAGCTTATACGTCAGAATAACACTCAGGGTAATTTATATATAATAACTTGTCCAAAATATAACGATATGTGTTGTTTGAGCTCCAAACTCCTGCCAAGTTTTCTCTGCAAATCTAATTATCATCGTGTTGCGTTTGAGCTGAAGACAGGAACGAAATATTTTCTACATCTACATATTAACAGGGTCGAAGTATCCGTTTGTGATACCAAAATAACAGCTTTGATTAGTAGGCTTATGAAAATAAGTTTTTAAAAATTACTAAGCATTTTGAAATATTTTAAAAGCAAACTTTTTCAAATTTCGTCTGTCTGTTCGAGGTAAACTCCATAACGGCTAGACTGATTTAATAATAATAATAAATTCGAAAAGTGTTTTACATGGCTTAATGATAATTCTACACAATTTGAGTAAAGTAGTGTTTGTTAAAAAAATAAACTAATTTTATACAAACGTAGTATTTCAGCAACCAACGCCGTTCCCCGTAATTTTGTCAATTACTTAATAGACTAAAATAAAATACCAAAATGAAAAATATCATTAGGAAATTTGTGTATAATTATTACCCTCTTTTTGAAAAGTGAAGGTATATGCGAGTGTGTGAAACCAAATATATTAAGACTATTTTTGCTGTGATTTACAGTTTATCTTAAGAAATGAATTTTTCGTGTTTCAATAATTGTTCTGTTTCTCCATATACAAGTATTTGAAGCCAGCTAAAAATTTGAACGGAAATTTCAGTGGCGGTTAGCTACGTCCTCAAGTAACTTAGGCTATTATTATTATTTATTATTAGCACGAGAGCGGGATTGCGCGGGTAAAACCGCGAAGCGCTGCTAGTAAAAAATAATCAACACTCAAGAGGAGTAGTAAAAATATGTAATAAGTCATAGCAACTAACATCTTCGTGGTCGGAGTAATTGGACAGACAGTAATCCTGTTTTGTGCGAAAAGGGCCATGGGTTCGATACCCTCCCAGGACAATTATGATGATTGACATGATATACATGATGATTTATATTTGTTCTGTGTCTGGGTGTTAAATATATGTTTCTAAGTTGTTAATTTGTGATTGATTCCTCTGTTGTCTAATATCCATCACAAGTGCTTTAAGCGACTTATCACGGAATCAGGTATGAGATGTAGTGGGAATTTATTTACTTTATAATCTGATGTAGCTTTAAAAACTAAATACCGACTATTTCCCATTTAAACCCCACGGAGTCTATCTGAATAAATAAATGTAGAGCGGAAATGTATTTTATAAAGCAAGTAGGTGATATTTCTTCGTCTCTCGCGGGGCGAAACAAAACATTTTTTTTTGCACCGCCGTCGAGGGTGCAAATGAAATCTGCTTTCAGCATTTCCTGCGAAGCGTCTTGATCTATTTAACGGGTCCTCTGAACTTTGTGTTTGTGGAGTGTTTTTCTTCCGGTTGAGATGAAATCGTTTCGAGTCAGTCAGGTGTAAATAAAAAAGTATGCATGTAACGAATGAACCATTAGTACGGCATTATAGGTGTCGCATTGTTTTTACGTTTATATCTTTTTTAGATAATTCGTTTTATTCATGAGCATTCATTCAATTCGACCTTAATAAAGAATTCTAGATTACTTGTAACTATTACTAATATTCTAAAATCAAGAGTAGTGTTTAATCATTCCAAATCATTAAAACGAGTTCAACATCTAAATCGTAAATAAATAAATAAATACAGAAGATTTTTATTCATAATTATCTTCATCTTCATCATACCAGCTATTGAAAGTAAACTGCTGGACATAGAACTATTCAAAAAAGGAGGATTTTTGCCCATAATTGCCGCGCTGGGCAAGCGTGTCGGTAATTGCAGAGCGCCACTTTTGCGACGGGGATGCTGCTGACTGGTACCTTAATCGCCTCTTACGACACCTGGTAGGTAGCGGGAGGTACTATTCTAGTCTGCCGGTACCTCACATTCATAAATAAAAAAGATATATCAAAAATTTTCGTATCTCATGATTTAATCTATATTTTAAAATTCACAAACCCTCAATGTTATTAAGAAACTACACGTCAACTACTATAAAAAGCCAGTAACGTTAACTTATTACATAATTTGATCGATGTTTCAGTTTCCTAACCCATTTTCAAGAGTAGTTAGTCGTTCAATAAACCGTTTTAAAGTCGTTAAAAGTACTTTCAGTATGAGTACACGTACTGTTGCATATTTTACGTAACTATATTTACTAACGTATGATTCAGATTTAGAGTTAAGCGTTGTGATATACGTATGTATATACATACATACATCTCACCTGTGCCCCATCGGGGTAGGCAGAGACTATGGATCTCTCGCTTCCCTTACTTGCATTAGTCCTTTCATAAAAGCTTGTTTATTCTTTGTACTTGTAATATTTTCTTACATTTACGCGTACATTACTCATAATAAAACGACTCTGTTAACGGCTTTAAAACGCGGTTTATTACTTTTTATATAGCTTTTATAACTTTATAACTTTTTATAACTTTTTACATTTTAAGTACAAATTTTCGGTAACCAAGTCAATCTTGGTAGGGTAAGTAGGGTGGGCAGCAGCATCTACGCCGCGAAAGTAGCGCTTTGCGATTGCCACCACGCTTGCCCAGCGTAGGCATAATGGGCAATATTCCCCCTATCTTGGTGAGGCCTATGTCCAACAGTGGACTTTCTATGGCTGATATGGTGATGATGAGTCAGAATAGTTTTACTATAAGCTTAACGTTACATTATTATAAAGCAAACCGTCAGTTATAGCTTACTCGCGGTACCCTGAATCTGTGAGTACCTCCAACATTATTCCTCTACCTTTACCCAGGGCTGTACAAATTTCTATTCCCATTTCATTTCCTTACAATGGATATGTTTACTGTAGCGGCGCGGCGCGGCTTTTCGTTCTTATCTTGTACAAATACTATTTTTACATTGAAGGCACGCCTTGTACCACGCTCCCAAGAGTATGTGACTTGGTACTGGTATATATGAAGATGCTTCTTTCATGCCCTTCTGTGACTTTATCTGCATTTTGAGTTGAATGTCTTTGTTATGTCGAAATACAGTTTTCTATTCGGAAGATTGTTAGAATATGTTATTTTAATAAAAAATTACTTAGTATCTCTTGCATACTTTTTTTACTAAAGGAAACTGTTGCCTTTCTGTAAAATAATTTAAAAAGACATTATACATAATTGTTTCTGTGACTAAATTACAAAAACGAGGTTATATTCCAAAGCATGTCCGTACAGCAGCATTGGAAGTCCACTGCCGGACTTGGATCTAAAACATCTCCAAAAAGGAGGAATTTTACCCATAATTGCCGCGATGAGCAAACGTGTTGGCAATCGCAGAGTGAACTTTCGCGAAGGGGATGCTGCCGCCCATCACCGCCCTGTGCATTTGAGCTACACTGTCTCGGATAATATACCGCCATCTGTCGGTTCTAGGACCTCAGTCGCCTCTTACGACACCTGGTACAGGAGAAGGATTAGTAAAAGTATAACTTATAACAACCTTAGTAATTAACAAAGAACAAAAATAAAGTAGTACATACAAGGTATAACTAATTGATACATAAGATAATATATATCATAGGGTTTCGAGTCGTAATTTACTATATTTCAACGCCCTTGTTTTAAAATCGTTAAGCTCCATAGTGAATACTTCTAAAATGAACTGTGATTATATGATATGACTTAAATTTGCATACTTAATAAATTCGTAACAAAATTTTCTGTTCGCGTTGCATGATATTTTAATTTATTTCCTGGTTCAGTTACCATCGAAATTCAGTTGTAAAATAAAGGTTATTTGATGATAATGTAACTTTCCATTAGTAAAATAATTCTTGAAAACAGTCAAGCAGTTTTTGTTGTTTATGAAAATCGTACCTCATTATGTTCCACTTTAGGTATTTACAGTTTGACTTTAATATATATGAAAATATAGCCTTTATTACTCAGCAAAGATGTAGTTTCTAATGGTGAAATAATTATTTGAATTAGTAGATTACACATTGAGATAAGTCATAATAATCAAACAAACAATAAAATATTTCTTTTTATATATTTAGAAAGATATCAATTGTCGACTGATTTATATTCACACAATATCTCATACATTGGCCTGACTCCGTGACATCAGACAACTAAGGAATCACAAATATAATACTTAAATACATATATTGAACACCTAGACACAGAAACACAAATTACATAATTTAAACAACATACACAATTTACGCTTCCACTTCTCATAACAGACACATTTAGAAGAGGTAAACAAAAGTCGTCTCTTATACAGGTCGCCTACATTGGTACCTCAACCAATTTCTACAGAGACAGTGGAATTACTGGGTAAATGTGACAGTAAAAAAAACTACTTTCGGTAACCGAAACATAAAACTAAATTGTATGTAAAAAGTTAAATAAAACACGTTTTAAAGCCGTTACATAAGTAATTTAATTACGAAATGGAGAGCAAAATATAGTATGAGACATAAATACAAGTGTAAATTATCCCCATTGTTAACAATTTATACGTACTTTGTGGGCTGATGTGGAATTGTTACAGGATATCCCCTTTTTCAATCAGCATTGGAAAACATGCCATAATTTAAAATGATTAATTAATTCTGTCGGTCCATTGTCAATATGTAGCCAGTAAGGTTCAAACGAAACATTATATACGATTGAGGTCATTCATTATATTATATACATAATAAAATTAAAGTGTCTGTCTGATATATGAAAGTAAGAAATGTAGAGCGGAGAGAAAATGGATTTTATCTATTAAAGGGTTTTTTTAAGACTTGATTTCATGTTTTTGTCTATCTGTTTTGTTCCGGCTAATCATTGTGATGGCTTTCCGGACATCCATAGATACAAACCTCCTTTCTTGAAGAGACCTATGTCCAACAGTGGACTTTCAATGGCTGGTATAATGATGTGAAAAACAGTATGTGCTTTCATATACATTTAGTGAAAAGCTGTTAATTAGCAATTAAAGACATTTCCAATAATTCTTTATATGTATAAATTATTAAGAGCGGACAAGGTAAACTAAAACATTTTAGTGATCCTGATATTTACATTGTTGAGTGGTACCTTAATTTAGCCGCCAAGGTGTGTTACAAGGATATACATTAAACCTAGGGTTTAATATTCAACACGAGTTTTATGGGAAGAATGTACTTAAACTAAGTGCTTAGCACTATGATATAAACATCCTGGATACTCATTGGAATAGAGAAATATATATAGAAATCATGTGTCACTGTAATATTTTCGAATATTTACGCGTTCGCTACTCATAATAATAATACAAATAAATAAATTTCCCTAATATCTCGTACATTCTTGACCTGACTCCAAAATAAGTGGATTATTAAAATTCAAGTATGGCAAAATAGGACTGACAAAAGCGTAATTTGAATTAAAAGTATGGATGAGATCTACGAATACTAATTATAAAGAATATATATTTTTGTAAATATAAATAATGGTACTCGAACGGCAACAAAAGGAGAAAAAGGAATGCCAATAGTAACTAATTAAAAAAAGGTAATTAGTAATTGAATTGTTAAGAAAAAAATGTACATTATAGCAGTGAAGACTTATTTTATTTTATTTATTATTATGTAAATAGATTATGTAATAAATTATAAAGTATATAGCATAAAACGTTTGATTGAAGTCTAAAAATTATTTAAATGGCAAAATATGCCAGTAAATTTTTATCGCGCGTTTGCAATAATAACGATAAAACATAAAAACAATTATTATTAAAAAAGTAGAATCTATATCCACCATATATTACAGAGCTTTTTTAATACACTATATATTTTCTACACGAATAAATAGTTTTAAAGTTATACTTTTAATAGAGAAATATATAATGTTACTAGACACATATGGATCCAAGTTAATTAGCCTACTAAAAAACCTGTAATTTTTTTTATAAACTTCGATACTTCTAAAATTCATATACAATATAAACGTACATGGCAGAGATTCCAAGAAAGAACTTTGGCGCCGTTCGCAGGAACTGTACTTTTCTTAATATAGACTTTATAGCTAGAATTTAAAGGCTCATATTGCCTCCGATGTTAAAATCCTTCCGCTTATCGTGTTGGAAAATAGTGTAACATCCTTTAGCGTTGTTATTTTGGTAGAAGATCGTATTGACAAGAAGTGTGGATTTGCATTAATTTAATGTAAAAATATAAATATTTTTCTTAGAGAGATTAGAAAAATCTGAACTAAATTTTAACCTTTTTTCAAAACTTTAATATAAATATAGAATCTACGTATTAAAAACAAAAAATACTGTCGTCGGACAAGTCCGACAAATAAATAAGTATAGCATAGGCAAGCTTATTAACGAAGTTCATAAAATTAGTACAGGACGAATTTGAACATGCCATAACCAGTTAGAAGAGGTATTAAGAAGGGCCAGGTCAAAAGTACCAAGAATAAACGAACGTCTATGAAAGGACTGATGCGAGTAAGGGCAACGAGAGAGGTGTGCCAAGTTCGTAGAAGTGGAGACTGGCGTGATTTACCTACGTATACGCATACGATTGTGTTTGCATAATATCACATCTCCACTGCCGCAATAAAAGTTTTACGCCGTTGATTTCTTAGACTATTTAGCATTCCTTTTTTGCACAAACATTAAATTCTAGAATTATTAAATATACCTCGTACAAAAGGTCGTTGTGTAGGTCTCTCTCTCACTTATTTCTGCCGCTAAATATCAGTGCTCGCATTGCGCTGTTACAGTCTGAATGGTGAAAGAGGCAGAGAATTTACCGGATAAAGTGGCAACATATCCTTAAGTCACGAGGTTGGCAACGCGTTAGTGATATCCTTGTGATATTACGATCGTCCAAAGCCAGTGACGCTTACTATCACGCGGACTATATGCTTGTTTGTCGACCATGATCTAATAAAAAACGCATTCAATAAATTTACCAATATACAAAGTCTCAACAATTTAACATATGCTGTGTATGAACTAAGGCGATGATATTTTATTACCAATTTTCTTAAGTATGATAAAAAAATGAAAAATTTGGGCCACAATTCGAAGGACAGGTGGAGCCATTAGCTGGTATATGCCGCACCTCTGTTTGCCGGTATCAGATATCGTAGCGCTCTTTGCCTCGCGATGCGGTGGCCATTGTTTTGAGAAACACTACACTTTTTACATAGTAACAGTTAAAAAGACGAGAATGTCTCTGTGTAGATATCTACGTAAATTAACCAAACATACATAAATATGATGTAAGAGAGACAAAAATGTTGTTATCATCGCACAATATTCCACACGTTGACTTGACTTCAAAATAATTAGCTTAAAGGACGTTTTTTTACGGATTTGAAACAAACGATAGAGGAGTTACAAATATTATACGTGAATATTTTCTACATTTACATCTGCTACTTATAATAAAACTATACTACCTACTTTTACATGAGGTCGATATCATACAAAATGACGTCTGCATTGGTACCTCACTCTCACCTACTTCTACCGCCAAATAACAGCGTTCGCATTGCTGTGTCAAATACATATACACAGAATAAACACAAATATCATCGTATAAATATTTTGCTCTGAGTAGAAATCGACTACGATGTAATTATTATTAGTCACTAATGATAAAAAAATAGTAATAAAATATTATAATAAATACAAGTTACCCGTATGTTTTTTATTTAAAACTGATAAATTAATAATGTTCGCCGACTATCTCCCCAATTATCCACCACATTTTACAATAATGAACTTTCAAGGGAAAGTTAAAAATGAATAATTTAATCTAAGTCCAAGAAACTTGTAAATTGATTACGTAATCACTAAACAAAACTTAGCAGCCAGATATTCTTTACTAAACTAGAAGCAAACAAAGTTAATCTAACTTAGCAAACAATCTTAATATTAAACAACCAACCAATGCAGGATTAATTTTCTACGCCAAGTTTGTTTAAAACGATCAAAGAAAGAGCTGACATGTCGCTTCTTAGTCTCCATTTCCTAATTAACTCAGCAAAATGAAGTTCCTAACCTCACACAAATCTTGGAACTTCTGGATTAAATTAACAAGAGATGTTGGGTGTGATTAGTTCTCGAGACAATCCGATTGTCGCCACGTATTTAGTTTAATTAGCGGACTGTCCCAAACACCCGCGAAACTTCGTCACCCTACCCCTTCATATTATGCAAACAGCCGTGTGCTTACGCGAAGAAGCAGGAAAGTTTCCCTATTTTCTTTGTTTCTACAAATACGTGTTGTTTATGCTATATGTTGAACATAAATTAAAGATTTACAATGGCAGAGTTAAATATTTCGCGGCATGTTAAGGGTTGCCATGATTTATTTGGTGTTAACAGAAACTGTTCCACGACATGAATGTTACAAAAAATATTTTGTTGATTAAAATAGTAAACTGCCTTTATTTACTATCGTAATGTACTGTTATAAAGCATACCCGAAATTCCCACGCTGTTTGAAAAAGATATATGTATTTAAAACTTTCTTTTTGTACTAACATACAAACGAGCATATTGTTCGCGTCTTTGACATTGAGAGCTGATTATATTGTCACATTTACTCGGTAATTTCACTGCCTCTCTTGCCCTTCAAACCGGATTACAGCTATTCCAGCACTTCTATAGAAATCGATGAGAGTTAGGTACAATGCTGTAATATCTATATTATTTTCTATACTTTTTGATCCAACTTACTTAAAGGACAGATTCCAATTCCTATCTTCCTTTCAC
>JACJUM010000202.1:17806547-17824266 GCA_020976665.1 Heortia vitessoides
ATATATATATATATATATATATATATATATATATATATATGTAACGTTTATCTATTTTGTATATATACTGTGAGATAATACCACCTGGCGTTAAGTCCGCTATTTGTCAATTTTGTAATATTTTGTGTAATAAAGTTCAATAAATAAATAAATGCTTACGATTTTTGTAACAGTTCTCTACCTCTAAAATTTGGTAGGGTTCACTACTTCTACCTCTAGTAGTTCATGTTCCGGTGTTATAAAATGAATTTGAAAATGGAAAATGCGAATCCTTTATTTTGATGGCATACTTTTTTTTGGACCAACCCAATGCTGGACTATTTAGACGTCAATTCCAGCGTCACCGATCAATAGGGCGGGCCCTGTGCCGGTATTCACCCGCGTGCCCCGCAGCTGTCCCCACGCGTTGTACAACGTCGCCCCTGCAGGCCCGCGGGATCTGAACAGGTTGCAAACTTAAATAACCTTTGTGTTATTGACCAAAAACAATGACCACCGCAAACGTCTGCCTGTCCTATCAGACTCGTTTCGTGAATTGAACTCACGATCATCGTGTCTCTACATGTGGTTTAACCACAAAGCTATAGTTCTCGTTGGTAACGGTAAATATTGGTTTACTGGGATTCTTAAGCTCAATTAGTGATTGCACACAAACATCGATAGTAGTGAAATTTGGAATACCATTTGATTTTAGATTCATGAACTCATTTTCGTACAGTTTTAATTCCACTCAGAAGTTAAATTTATCAAATGTATTTGATAAACTTAACTGTATTCTAAACTCTTCTAGAATAAATAAATTAGGAGACTCTAAATGGTAAACGATTTAGAGTATAAAACACTAATCTGTCTTTCCCGTTGTATGTCATGTTTTATCGTTAAGGTATACAAATTTCTCAATAGATTAAACGGTTAAACCAAACAGGCATATGCAGATAGGCTTTAACGCTTGTAAAAGGAACAAAATCCTATAGGGATTGGGGAACTGGTACGTCCCTATGTACCAGGTGTCGTAAAAGAAGATTAATGTCCCAGAACCGACAGATGGCGGTATATCTATCCGAGAGTGTGTAGCTCAAATTCATAGGGTGGGTATGGGCAGCAGCATTTCCGTCGCGAAAGCTGCGGTCTTGCCAGGTGGGGCATAAATTGTTAAAAATCCCCCTTTCCTGTCCTGCTGGACATAGGCATCTCAAAGGAAGAATAGATGAGGCCATCGTTTGAAATGGAAACCTTTCGATTATTGGCAATATATAAAGGATACGATGCAAGTGAACTTACGTGTATATATATATATAAAATGTCTCAAATATAGGAACTTTTTTAATTAGGCTAGAATAATTAATTCTACAAAAAGGTCCGGGCCCTAAATTATGCCGCCTATTTAATAGCACCCCCAACAACACGTTTAGGACGTTAAAAGCAACGTAAATGACCATAAACTCCGTTTTATTTCTGAGTCTGGAAGTGATGAACATGTACACATTTTTATTACAATGCGTTATTGTTTTAAAGTAACCTACAGCTGAAATCTCGATAGATGAACTAATACGCGGCTTGATACGTTTGCACAAGTTGACGATTAGCCGACGCCAATCTATCGTTATTTGAGGCTCGATTTACTTTACTAGTTAATTTACTATCGCTATTTCATGATCCAAAAGTGCAGTAGACCCTTGTGGTTGTCGGCAACTTCTAGATGTGACCTCATTATCACATCCAGTTTTGTGCCACACCAGAACGTTACATGATGTTGTGGTTGCCTGTTATACGCAGAGGCTCTGCTTGGACACTCTTTGACTTACAAAAAGGTTATGTTAAGTGAACACATGTAAGCCTCTACCGAAATGAAATGTTCACTTAAGCTTATCTATGTTAAGATGCAGCATCGAGTTGATGACCGGCAATGTGTATTGGGGTTGCATCATATTTTCTAATGTTCCATTTTTGTTATTTGTCTTATTGTATTCTACAGCCACACGAAATAATTACATGGGCTCTATCAGGCCCTTCCACTTCGACCCTCAGATCTCTTTATGTTAACTCGTTAGCAACCTGAAAAAAATCAATTGAGGTCTATACATCTCATAACCCACGCATAGTTTGGTCAGAAAACATCATCACAGCAGACATAGATAACGTCCCCTGATGGATATAGGCCTCTAAGGGGGGATTTTGTCCATAATTGCCGAGGTAGTGAGGCGTATTGGCAATCGCAGAGCATACTTTTCTGTGACTGAAGTTCTGCTGCCCATCCCTGCTCTATTGCATTAAAGCTACACTGTTGCAGGTAAATGTACCGCCATTGGTTTTGAGGCATCAAGTGTTAGGTTAAAAAATCTTATTAATGACCTGATTTATTATTGCATCAATAAATAGTTATTATTTAAAGGGACATACTATAGATAAATCAAATTAACTTAGCATTATTTACCTAACGAGTATGTATTTTAAGTAAGGGAGGAAGTAAAAACCTGATCAGAGTGAAGTCGATAACCAGAATTTATGCAAACATAATCAGAAACCGAACAATAATTATATTACGTGTAAGTCTAGAGTTCAAAAAGGTTGCAAATATGAGCCTAAATAAAAATATAACCTAAAATCCTTCTAGCCTAGACTACGGAACCCACAACACCGATCAGTACGTGTTAAAAGCCTGCAGCCGGGAGCATGCTCTATGCATTAATCATGCATTGTGCTACCTACCACCTGATCCAACGTATCACGCCTTTAAATGCGCAGGGTTGGCGGCAGGGCGAGGATAACCCCTTGTACAACAATAAAGGACAGTTTATTGTTCATTTATTTACCTTTACCTTTTCCTTCGCCAAATGGTAATCAACCTTTTACTTGATCGTTTTTTAGTTTATTTTTTATACGACTAAGTCGACAAACGATACGATCACGGTCTGAGTAATAGTAAGTTATTGCAGTCGTTAGATACTCGTAATATTTGTGCATTAACTTTTGTGTATTTTTGTAGCCGTGAGGTACCAGCAGAGTACCTCCCTCTATGCCAGGTGTCGTAAAAGGCGAAAAACGTAACTGACTGACAGCGGTATATTCACTCGTAACAGTCTAGCTCAAATGCGCAGAGCGAGGATGAGCAGCATCGTTTCCGTCGTGAAATCCTTCTTTTTGGAAAAGCCTATGTCCTGTATTGGACTTCCATTGGCTGATATGATGATAATGACAGATTTTTAAACTTGCGAGCATCTTAACGGATTACGGAAGTAAATCTTTGTGATTTTTCTACAATTAATTTTCTGCAATTTGATAAAATTTTAATCAAAGGCTGTAGCCGATCCGAAGTCAATGAACCGGGCAATCTAGAATAGCCGCGATCAACATTGCAAAAGACAGGTAACTGTGAGTGAGCAATCGTGTACTGAATACTATTTACCAGCACTCATACATGATGCATTGGTACCGCACGTCTGGGTCAATGAGAAATGCATTTTGTGCAGGCCTCATTTACCAATAGTTTACATGCCGAAAGTTATATTGCCGTTGCAAGGCCATTAACAGTGAATATTGGTTGCACTCGAATCTAACTAAGTCTTAAACTAGTTAAGTAATAAAATTAAATTCCCACAACATCTCATACATTGACCTGACTCCGTGGTAAGTCGGTTAAAACATGTGTTACAGACTACAGACAACAGAGGTAATTAATGGTAGCATTAAAAGTATTAAGAATAAAGAATAATCGTACACAAGTGAGACTGCTTTTTACTAAGTTTGGTATCGATTGAGGTATTCCTTTCTTATTTTATATATACCACAGAGCAGAATATTAAGAACAATATTTTTTTATTTTAATAGTCAAGTGAAAATAATATATTTTATTCTTTATTAAATTTAATGAGAGCGCTACATGTAAAACTTTCGCTGTTTGCTTTTCAGATTTTGATTTCATTTTTCAGCCGCCCAGAGTGCTCTGTGAAAATGTAAGCTTAAAATTATATGGGAGGGATAATTAGGGTCTGACGACGAAATTAAAATTATAACGCCAGTAAATATGTTTAGGGTTTCGGCCAAAAATGGGGCTGAGCCCTTGTTTTTTGTGTAAATGAGTTTTGATTTATTAATGCGAATTGAAACCTCTTTGTTTCACAGCAAAGTTGAATCGTGTTAAACGAAGCAATTGTTGCAAAATCTTGCTACGTTTAAATTGAATTACTGTAGGTATAATTTTACTTTAGTGTCCTTTTTTGTTTTTTTATACCACAAAGGTAGCAAACAAACATACGGTAGTTTAATGGTAGGCGGTTATTGCGTATTGCCAAACTAGTAAAAATCTGTTGACTCCTATTTTGAAGGAGTTCATTGACCACCACACTAATAAAATCTAAACAACTATTAACCCAAAGTCAAGCAACTTAAGACCCAAAATTTATTAATACATATAGCATATGTACATCAATTACAAGCCTAAAAGCGTAACGCAGGCAGATGTACTTTTAAAAGTTTATTACATACATTTTGTTGGGTCAAATAGCTATACCGTGGCAAAATTGTGGAAGAAATAAGTAAAAGTGTACTAATGTATTAATATTTATTAGAGTGAATGCCATAAACGAAACAAGTATTTCTTGTATGTTGGGGATAAAGATCATAACAGCTACAGAACGTCTACAGCTAGACATAAATCTCTCCAAAATCAATTTCAAACCTGAAATTTGTCCATAATTGCTGTACTGGAGCGAACCTTTGCGACGGGAAAGCTGCTACCAGCCCTGATGCATATTTCGGGTGGATATACCGCCATCTGTCAGTTCTGTACCTCAGTCGCCTCTTCTTATGTTACGAAGTCAGCAAACAACCATACGGTGCTTGATGATAAACGTGACCGCAGCCTATAAACACTCGTGACATCACAAAGATATCATTAGTGAAGATACAATATCACATTTAGCCAATAATTTCACTGCCTATCTTTCCTTTCAAACCAGGACAGAACAGTTGCTATTCGGCGTTAGAAATAGGTGAGAGAGAAGTACTAATGCAGACGATTATTGTAAGAGCACTTTCTTTAATAAAACTCCCAACACTTGATTACCTGGATTAAAATGTCACTAAAACCAAGCTCATCTTCTTTATAAGTCCAAATCCGTCCCCCCTCTCCAAGCAGGTCTGCGTATCATTTTTATTTTTGCCCATGCACCGCATGGCCGCCGTAAAGACGTTTACGCCCCTATTCCCTTTATTGTCCCTGTTTACGCCCTGCGTTTATTTACGCCCTCGTTTCGGGAGTTTCATTGAGTTATGAATACAAACGTGGTTTATGATTAAGGAGCGGTTTAGGTTGATGTCCGAAATACGTGTGCTGGTTCGAGGTATTCTTCTAGTTTCTCTATTTATCAATTAATAATTCATCGTCATCTATTGGAAGTCCACTGCTGGACATAAGCCTCCCTAAAAAAATCGGAAAACTTGGGGCATAATTATTTTATAATATGTATTAAATAAATAATTAGTACAATTTCATTGAAGAGGTAGATATAGCTTGGTATTAACTATAGATAACTGACTAAAGACAATTTTTGTTAAGTATTTTTAAGTTATGTTTTCATGTGCAGGAATATTTCAGTAAATAAGGAATACTTAGTGAACTACCTGTATAATATTCTCTAATTCAAAACTTAATTATTATAAAGAAAGATTGTATATAACAGAAAAACGTTTATGTTTGCTGGGAATTTATTTTTTAAATAGGCTATCATGATATATTATTAAATTTGTACACGCTTTTAATATAATCCCTTTGAGGTATAATACGTTTTAATCCCTTTGACGGGCCCTATAGCGCAGATGGTAGTGATCCACTCCTGCAAAGGGTCGTGGGTTCGATTTACATTTATATTTTCCTTGGTATTATTTGTATCAGTATTAATTTTATGATTTCTCTATTGTCTGATATTTGAAACACTAGTACCTTAAGTTATCGGAATCAGGTCAGTGTATGAGACGTCGTGTTGACGAATTTATTATTGTCATTATTATTTAGTTATTTTCTTCTCTAAAGCAAGCATAAAATTTAAGTATTAGTGGAAAATATACGGGAGACACTAGAAGAGGAAATATATTTTCCCGTGATGTGACAGGTGTTTTGTAGAGTGGCTTTTTAAGGAAGATAGAGATAGAGATATGGTGATATAGATAACGTTTGGAGTCCTTGGGATAATTATTATTTGAGTACTAGACCTGTTGATGAAATTACTATTGGTACTGTTTTCGCTCTCAACCGAGATTTGAGTTCGATTGCAAGATCTTGATATTTGGTTATATTTTTTGCAATAGTTTTCTAGATATTGCGTGAATTTAATGCAGTACTTTCGAGGTAATACCTTACACATTAGTGCAACCGGTCTCACCAAGTCTTTGTCTTTAATGTTTGCATCGGGTCATTTAGACAGCCTCGCTACACCCTCCAGAGGCAATGAACCTCCAACAACTATACAACATTTATAGATATAAATATTTTTTATATAATTATTTTTAGTCAGTGTCAGAGTAATATTAAAAAAATAAACGCAAATAAAAAAACTTAAAACATATATTTTTCTTTTTATGGCTTCAAAAACGAATTCTACAGAATTATTCCATTTTTGAGAACCAAGTAATAGGAACGTTTTACAAAAACATGCGAAGAGTTAAATAGGGCGCGTTTTAAAGCCAAAAGTAGTCTTATTATAAGTAGCGAAATAAAGATATCAAACCTATAATACAGAAACATGTAAGACCTAATTCTCAAACATACGGAACTTAAACGGCTAAATTCTTAAACTGCAACAACGCTAAACTAAATCTCATAATGCAGCTAAGTTATCTCTAATCCACATTCCAAATTTCCATACTGCGTTCAGACCAAGTATGTTTTGAATGGAACATAGGAATGAAAGACAAACATTGCAATGGTAACTTTCCGAGTTCCGAACAATAAGTAATGTATGGAGTTTCTGGAATATTCTCCGACTTTCTACTGAATTATTAAAAGTTCTTGGAATCGTAGCTTGATCTAGAGGTGTTTCAAAAGTGTTTAAAATAAACTAAATTTATTGACAACATCTAGGTTGCTGTTGCTATTTTTGAAGTTTGAGGTACATGAAAAGGTCAATGTTTAATATATGTTTAATTGATATATTATGTATACTTTTATATCATTGGTACCTCACTCTCACATATTTCTACCGCCAAATAGCAGTGTTCGCATTGCTGTGTTCCGGTTTGAAGAGTAAGAGAGACAGTGAAATTACTGGGTAAATTTGACATTGTATCTTCAATTCACAAGGTTAGCAACAAACTAGTGATATCTTTGTGATGACACGAGTGTCTACGCTGCGGTCACGTCTATCATCAAGCAGACCGTATGCTTGTCTGCTGTCTTCATAACATGAAAAAAATAGGTGTTCAGGGAAAGTAATGATTCTTATTGCCCTAATCGTAGATTCAGATTAGCTTCCTCATGTTAATGCGCCATCAATGGATCTCATGGCGCATTAGCTGGTGTCTCTATCTTGTTCGCCACGAGTCTATGGTTCGATACCCAAGATAAACATTATGTGACGAAAATTTGTGTTTATGCTGTGTCTATGATAAATATGTATTTTTATATCATATTTAAGTCTGGCCAATGTATGCGATGAGTGTAATTAATAGTAAAACGAGCACGATTATTTTAGTATTAAATAATATACAGATAAATTTACTTATTAAGAATGTTATAAGACTGCGTATATGTTTGTATGTTTTATAGTATGGTTTGTCGTCGATGAAACATATATTGACTTAAAAAATAGAATTATGTATAGAAATTTCGAGTCACGTAACTTATTCGGGATGTCTGAAACTACTAAATCGAATTGAATCAAAGTAAGTTTACTTTGATAAAGTATTAGCGATAGGATAGTTTACGTCTCAATTTATAGTCGCAATTAGCTTTGATTTATTGCAATCATCATATCAGCCATTGGAAGTCCACTGCTGGGCATAGGCCTCCCTAAAAAGGGAGAATTTTTCGCATATTTGTCGCGCTGGGCAAACGTGTTGGCAATCGCAAAGCGCAGCTTTCGCGACAAGGATGCTGCTGCCCAGCCCCGCCCTGTGGATTTTGCGGATGGTATACCGCCATCTGTCGGTTCTGGTACCTTAGTCGCCTCTTACGACACCTGGTACAGGGGGTGGTTACTATTTTACTCTGCTCGTACCTCACATAATCTGGATAACTAATTTGCAATTATTTATTTATTATACGTCATAGAATTAAAATGATCTTTGGTACCATAATATGCCCACAGATGGCGATGTAAGGTAATTTAAATAGTATATAAAAAACTTTAGTTGAAGGGATCAACGGAATTTTATCGTGTACCTAGATGAAACGCGGTTAAGGAGCTAGTATGTGTAATAAAACTAGCTTTAACCCGCAGTTTCACTAGCGTTAAATTCAAACTTTATGTCTTCAATATTAAATTTTAAAGAAGGGTCAGGTCAGAAGTACTAAGAATGAACGAACGTATATGAAAGGAATAGTGCGAGTAAGGAAAGCAAGAAAAGTATGCCAAGACCGTAACAAGTGGAGATCCATAGTCTCTGCCTACCCGGATGGAACAGAGCCGTGATATATGTATCTTGAATATTGCGAAGTTTCATATAAGTTCCAGCCCTACTTTTAAAAGATTGGGTCAGATTTCCACAAACAAATTATGCACGATAATTTTTACAGTTGCAAAGTAGCATACCAATATTTATCTTTATACCATGAAAATTTTTAACAGAATACTTCATACATACTTCCACCCCCCATTTTAGGAATTAGAAAAGGCTTATATAGAGACAAAATTACGGTGCCACTCCATCCCTTTAACTATCTCCACCTTAAAAATCACATAAATTCGTCGCTCCGGTTCTCCTTGAAAGATAGACATACAAACAGACACATACACACATTTTCCCATGTATAATATTAGCACATATGTAGGTGTAGGTATTGATATTTGTGTTCCATACAATAATTACATTGTGAAGTCTGACGTCCATTGTTTATTTAATGATGTATTTAAATACACGCTGATAACATTGGTGGTTCATGGAGTTATTGGAATGAAAATATATATATATAAATGATTATATTGTTTATTAACGTATGCGGTTAGCCCTTTGGTAAATTGTCCCTTTTATATCGGCTATCGACACGGTTAATTGAATATATATATAACATTATTATAACAAAATAAGGTTTTATGGGCATTTACAGTTTTTTTTTTCTGATGTTATAATAATATGTACACACAACATCTCATACATTGACCTGAGTCCATGATAATTCGCTTAAAGCACTTGTGTTACAGTCATCAGACTACAGAAGAATCACAAATATAATACTTAAATACATTTTTTCAACACCCACACATAGGACGAACACAAATATCATCATATAAATATTTGTCCTGGGTGGGGATTGAATCCACGACCCAAGTCGCTTTAAGCACTTGTGTTATAGGCATCAAACAACAGAGGAAACACAAATATAATACTTAAATATATATTTTCAACACCATTATAAAACAATAATTAACTGTATTTTGTTGTAAATAGTTGTAAACCGGTTTAAAAAAACTTTCTTAATTATAAAACAACATTAACAACGAGAAATAAACACTATGACGAGACCGATGGTGCAGATGGTAGTGATCCTATCTTTTGCGCCGAAGATCGTGGGTTCGATCCCCACCCAAAACAAATATTTATACGATTATCTTTGTGTTTGTTCTGTGTCTGGGCGTTGCATAAATGTATTATATTTCTGATTTCTGCTTAGTCCCAGACCCATGACCACAACAAACAAGAATACAGTCCGCGTGAACTTACTATCACACGGACTGTATTCTTGTTTGTTCATCACCGCAGTCTTAACACGCTCGTAGTGTGATAAGGATGAAACAATCGCGTTGCTAACCTTGTGATTTGAAGATGTTAAGTCACATTTACTAATAATTTACTCTCTCTCTCTCTCTCGCATCCTTTAAACCTCAACACTAGCATGTAAACACTGCTATTTGGCAGACGATCTTTGTATAAGATCTACTTCTTATATAATATTAGTACAAACAGTTATTTTATTTTAGAACAGAACTTAACATTATCATATATTCGTTATCATCATCGTACTAGTCATTAAAAGTTCACTGCTGGACATAGGCCTCTCCAAGAAAGGAGGTTATTTGCCCATAATTGCCGTATTGGCAATCGCAGAGCGCAGGTTTAGCGAAGGTAAAACCTACTGCCCTTCCCCGCCCTGTACATTTGAGCTGACTCTTTTGCATGGATATAATTCCATCTCGGTTCTGGTACTTTAGTCGCCTCTTACGACACTTGGTATAGAGGTAGGTACTATTCTACTCTGCCGGTACCTCACAGCTTATGTTTGCTGTTAATATATTATAGTACTTGTTAGGCAGACAGATGTCCTGTCTTAACTCTATTTATATAAATATCATAAATAAAATATTATCACTATAAATTGAGATGTAATCTGTCCTATCTCAAGTTAAATCAAACTGTATGCAATAAGCAAACATTTATTAAAATCTGTTCAGTATGTAGTTTAGAGGTTTATGTGTATATATTGTAATATTTCGTCAATTCATTATCGTTCAATATGTATATATAGTTTTACCGAGTAAAACAATATGTATATAAAACGAATAAAAATGTATCATATTTCTTTTGTTATCAAATCTTTTAGATTAGCACTCCTTCCCAAAACATAAATTGATATTGATGTTAATTTAGAGAGTTGGTTAATAAAATATTTGCCAGTTAAGAATATCATACTTGTGGAGCTTCAAGCATCACAGCTTGCCAAGATCCCATATCTTCTTTTTATTGTGCTGTGATTCTGTTTTGAGTACCTTATACATATAAATAAATAAATAAATGAAATCTGGTTACGACAAACGAGGTACAGTTCAATTTTCCAAACGTCCCAATAGACGAATACGGACCTTTTCTTATTTACTATTTCCTTTGTTGCAGGTAAGAAAACATTATGGTCCTCGAAGTCGGGCATTACTTCATCATTTATTAGCAACAAACTACAAGTAGCAAACAGAAATTGGAAGCCCGAGGACTGAATCATTATGATTTTAGGTAGAGAGCACAACCTTTGAAATATTTGGTAAACATTAGTATTATTTTCTATTATCAAATTCAACGCAAAGTTCGCAAATGGATTTACATTTCGCTAGAAAATTAGGACTGCATTGCCAACAGCTTTCGTTGTGGAATGCTGTTCCTGATTTAATTAAGTAGAGAAGTAGTGTTTAGCTATTACAATTTAATTTAACTCCATATACTCGTACCTATATCTCTATGTCTTTATATTTTTTTGGACTAGGTCGAAAAACAAGCGAACAGTTCCCGTGATAGTAAACGTCATAGCAGCTTGAAGACGCTTGTTATATCACAAGGATATCACTAGCGCATTGCTAACCTTGTGACATAGAGATATTATGATACATTACCCAGTAATTGTACTGCTTTTACCATCCTTCAAATTGGAACAAAGTGCGAACAATGCTATTTAGCGGTAGAAATAGGTGAGTGAGATACCAATGCAGACGAACTTTGTAAGTCTACCTCGTGTAAAGAGGCCTGCGTTCTCTTGTATCCGTAACAGAAGTGTTTGAACGACGTATGTCGGAGTCAGATCAATTTATTTATATTATCCACAAAGTCGCACCATTTCTGTGTAACATTATTATGGACGAGTATATTCGGTGACGATGGTAATTATATTTATTTAGGCATACAATGGTTATCTGATATCTTCTGAGGCCCAAAGGGATTGTTTTGCAGAACTCCATTATGTGTGTCCCAAAGCAATAGTTTGGAAGTCGACCGCTTAACCCCTCCTCCCTCCATCCATGTCTCCCCGCCGTTCGGTTGATCTTTGAGTGTTTGCTGGATAAAGTTTTGGCTTCGGATTATCATAGTTGCCGTCACACGGCTGCGGCTTGGAGCAAATAAGCCGGATTAAAATTTTGTACGTGCAAACTTCACGAACTAAGTGCCTGATGTTGAGGTAATGTTGCCCGTTCAGATTAAGTTAAGAGTTTCCTTATAAGTGAAATGTTTGTAACTCCTGTCTCGTGGTTTACACTCGGGAAATGGCTTTAGTGGGATAATAAAATTTACTAGAAAAAAAGAACTTCTCACAGCTTAAACCTGCATATTATTTTCTTTTGTTTATATTATGGAGTCTGCAAACAAGCATACGGTCCGAATCCGATAGTAAACGTCATCACAAGGATATCTAGCCAACGATGTAAACTAAAGATACAATCTTACATTTACCTAGTTATTTCACTGCCTCTCTCACCTTTCAAACTGAAACACAGCAATGCGAACACTGCTATTTGGCAGTAGAAATATGTGAAACTGAGCAATGCAGGCGACCTTTGAGGTCTACCTTAACTTTCCTTTACCTGGTGACTGCACTACCGTTGAGCTCCCGAGATCTGCGTGGACGCATTGCATTTATTTCGTGATCGCATAATGGTACCTTAGCCGCCTCCTCATTACGGCATAATTTTACTATATACTTATATTATGTTTAGATACATATCAATTATGATTTAGTCTTGTAAGCGATCTGGATATGCCCACCGTAAGCCTATAATACTTATGTTTAAAACAAATGAATAATGAAAGTATTTTACAAACATCCTGAATAAGTAATTGCTGGTAGCTGCAATCACAACTTAACATGAACTTTATACTACAACAAGCCAGTTTTATCTGAGCATTGTGACCCAGATAGCGGATCGTAAAAAAGCAATCCCCACACGTCTGTTGGATTGATTTACGCGACCTCGTTGTCAAAGTATTTCTTGGTAAGTCAAACAGCGACTCGCCTTGTTTGTAAATAATTATTTATGGGTATTCGATAAATTGAATTTAAAATGACCTATATAAATATGATCGCGATGGACACAGGCCGCAAACAACCGGTCCTATTGGAGATTACTTGGTGAGGCCTATGTTCAGCTGTGGACGTCTTATGGCTGATAAAATAATGATGATGATGATGATATAAATGAACTAATTAAATCGACGACATTCGTGAATCAAGCCGATGGTGTACAATATAGTACATTGGAACCAGTTTAGCTGATGAATCTTACAAACCTAAATTTAATAACCCGGGTCAGCTGCTCCATCCATCGCTTTACTTGTATGATGTACTAACACCGCCTCGCGGTTTCACTCGCGCTAAGTGGCTCCCTTTTTTTACGCCTGTCTTATTACTTACAATTGAAAACCTTTACATTGAATTTCATTCAAAAAACAACAAAGTTTCATACTAACTTTGCACCCCTTTAGGGAGGAAATGTTCAATAATCCTTTCTTAGCACTCCCTTACGTTATAAAAACAACCCCTGCGCCGATAATTCAACCCTTTATATATAGAAGTTGCTTTAAAACGACTGACTGTGGGTAATCCTAATGTAACCACTTATCGACCAGGAATCGATATCACAGCGATGTCGTCGCTTTAAATGTTCGAAAGTGTTCTCATTTCTCCCAACAGTTCGAATTTTATAAGTTTGTCCGAAGTTTTTCAGCCTTGAAAGAAGAGAATGCATGTCGCCTAGAATACAAAACAGTACAACCCAGCCGCACTCAATCGGTTGCAGCGTCTATAAATCATTAATATATATATTTTTCATTCCTTAGTCGATAACAGGAGCAAATGTTTCGGAGTGGAAACTTTACAGTGGCAGACTTTACCACCGGTCTGTATGACGAGAAAGAACCGGTGGCTTGTTTTGTGTTGATATACATACTAACTTAACTATATTTATGTTTAATCAGCAAAAATTTTGTCGCTATAAATTATTCAAGTCGGTTGATTAGTTTCGAAGTTTATCCCTGACAAACAACGTGACATATACTTCTTGGATATAAAGATAATACAAACATAAATAACATAAAATGTTGTGGGATGCATATATAGCATCCCACAACATTTTATACACTTGTTACGCTAGCCCAGTATAAGAATACTGCGTATGCAGCTATGCCCTCAATAATCGATGGCAACAGACGACAACAGGAAATGCAGACACTGCGCCACGTGCGCCCATTCACCGCGTCGTGTTAATTAGATATAATATTTTTTTGGTCTTTCTTGTACCTAACGTCGCCTCGTCGGTTGAATCACTAGGTTTTAAAATAGTATTATAATTGTACTTTTATTACATAATTAAATTATATTAAATGTGTTTTTTAACATCCTCTGCTCCTATTTTTCTTACATATTTTATATATTTTTCATTGAATAAGTCAATGATAGTAAATAAATAAATAAATTCCCACAACATCTCAGACATTGACCTGAATCCGTGATAAGTCTTTTAAAGCACTTGTATTACGGACGTCAGACAACAGTCGAATCACAAATATAACTATTTAAATGCATAAAATTACCCAGACACAAGACGAACATAACTATCATTATATAAATATTAGTCCTGGTGGGGATCGAACTCACGTCCTTTGGCGCATAACACAGGAGCACTTCCATCTGCGCCATCGGGCCTGTCAAATTATATTTAAAAGCGCTGTATATATATAGCACCCAGACAAGAAACACAAATGTTCACCACATTGAGAGATGTGGATCGGATCTTAAGTTTAGATCGAACTCACGAATCCTGGTATACAAGACAGTGACTCTACCGAATACGCCAATAGCCTACCGAATACGCCAACATATTTTTTTTCAATGTAATTTAGTGCTAAACATGTGTCGCAGTACAAATTAATTTTACAGATTGCCTTGTGATTTCTTAGTCACTAACTAGTCTTGCCATCTTAAAACTGGTTTTCATTAAAGACTGATTAATTTTAGCGACGCTAGACGCATTTAATTATAGGTAATAGAAGTCGAAGAGATGTAATATATCTTTATACAGTACTAGAGACTCGCCCCGGCTTCGCACTGGCGGACAATTGTTTTAGACATATGTGGATTGGCTAAAACTGATCATAGTGGCATACATTTATTACCAATTATGACCGAACAGCGAGTTCAAGACACCGACTTTACTCTGGCAAATGACTAACTCTACACGGTTCGACTCGATCCACACTAACTTAACTCGCTCGCACAAATTCTAAGTACCATCAAAAGAAAATAGCGCCTCGGCCGCACTCGAACCACGACCTCTGCTTCGATTCGTCATTACGTCAATTACAATACTCACAACTTTAGATAACGAATTTTAGGTAGACCACTTACGAAGTTCGTCTGCATTGTATCTCACTCTCACCTATTTGCTTGCTATTACTTTGTTTCAGTTTGAAAAATGAGGCAGTGAAATTACTTGGTAAATGTGACATTGGCGACACGCTAGTGCCTATTGCTGGCTTTACATTTACCATCAAGCGGGCCGTATGCTTGTATGCTGTTTTATTAATATATAAACACGAAGACAGAGAAGAAAGATTTTGTCACTGTAAAAAATAAATAAAATTAAACAATAATTTGTAAGAGTATTCAAAGCTGAAAAAATGTAAATGACAATCAACTTGACTTAATAGCTTTCTTTGACATATATAAGATGATAACATTAGGAAGAAACTATGAGAAATTATTTCATTTGTATGACTTTATAGGTCGATAAACAAGCAGACGCTCGTAATATCACTAGGATATCATCGGCACTCAGACTGGGACACAGCATACGAACACTGCTATTTGACGGTGAAATTAGTAATAGGTGAAAGTGTGAGGTACTAGCGCGGGTGACTTTTAGTATGAGCTCTACCTCTTAAGTCTGTGTTAAGGAGGTTTGGGCAAAAAAAAAATGGCGAACGCTGGTCAAATAGAAAACTTTTTACAAAACGCCTGATAAGTTTTACGTTCAACCAGTACATAATATATTTATGTGTGTATATGTATGTAATTATCTTTGGGGTACTCAGAGTAGTTTTTTCTTAGATCTTATGAGAGAATTGCTGTGCTGGAACCGACAGATGTGGTATATCCACCCGAAGCAGCGTAAATCAAATGCAACAGGCCGAGTATTATCAGCGAGTTTCCTATCACAAAGCTCTACGATTTTCATTCCGCATGGCGCGGTAATTATGAATCAAACTCAGCACAGAGTAAAACTAAAAAAAAAGAATTGCATATGATGTGATTAGTCAGATTTTATTAGAAAAGCGGCTAGAATTAGTTTCGGACCAGTATAATACTTTTATTCATATTAGAATCGACATCAAAGAACAATCAAACTTACAGTGTAAACAAAGAGCAAAGTTCGCCGACTACTTGAATTTTCAATATAGCTCGCTGCAAATATTTGGCAAGGATATTGGTATTGTTTGCAAGTTATTGTGATGAAAATGTGAGCATCACAAATAATGTCGACTCGATGTGTTCGGGATGTTATTGTTCTTGCTGGGGATGTAAGGCTTACTTCTTAGAAGGCGACGTATATTGCACATTAAGTCAACATTACTTATTACGAATATCGTAATGAATCTACTTTTAAACGGATTCGAAACTCGATTTATTCAACATTTTTATGTTCTATTTATCGGTAAATATTAAGGGATCGTTTTCCAAAATGATAAGTCGTTATTGATAGTGAAGCCATTAATTTTTAAAAGAAAGTCTTACAATGACCCTATGCTATAAATACAGCTTTGGTTTTTATAACTGTTAATGCAATGAACAGTGTACAGATACAACTAATTAACGGCTAATTATGACCCAGGTTATATTAAATGTATATAATCATTTTCCTAGACTTCCGATTGAATCACGTCATTAAATCGAATTATATAACTACGCTTTCGATGTGTAAGGAATGCTAAACGAACTTAATTGATATGAAAGCATAGTTAGGCTCTAAGAAGTGATAACATGATTTAAAAAAACCTGACTACTATAGTCATATTGTGCTGAAATAAAATAAAGTGCTTTATAGTGACTACACTGTGTAAACTTCCATTTGAAAACTAGTGATCAGTTTGAAACTATTGCAAGTTACTTCTAAGAAGGCAAACGGCCGGAAAGGCCTACTAAAAAGGCCGGAACACAGCAATGCGAACACTGGTATTTGGCGGCAAAAAATGTGACTAACTTTTGTATGAGGTTCCCCTTACGATTTTTACACACATAGATTAAAATTAATCTGCTGTTAAGAATCTGGTGCCCAAATATAGTGCCTAATCGGGCATACGTATATAATAATAGAATTTAACTTAAAAATGCCAAAATCACGTATTTAATACACTAGCATATGTTCTCATAAATTGCACAAGCATGCACGTATATTTCTAAACACATACGATAATGAACAATTAGTAGGCGTCCAAATTAATCCCAATAAACAGTCTAATACAGTTATAATTGCGTCATTAATCAAGCCACATTTGTCAGTATCAGCGAACTGACCGCAAAGGTACCGCGCGTTCTCCATTAACACAAAGAGGCCAAACGAGGCTCGTCCGTCATGGAGGGTTAAAGGGACCCGAACTAGACAAAACTCCACTAATGAGTTGGAAACACAATCCCTTGGAATACTTGGATTTTGTGTACTCGGCTGCCTTTTACATGTTATTTCAGAGCTATATTCAATTTGCGACTGCTCGAACTCGTAATATGTTTACTTCAAGATACATATTATGTAATTAT
>JACJUM010000202.1:17824666-18017985 GCA_020976665.1 Heortia vitessoides
CGGACTGTTTGGTTTTTTGTCAACCTGGTCTAATAACAAAAGTAGACCTCACTCTCACCTAATCTCTCGCCAAATAGCGCGTTAGTGATATCCTTGTGATACATCGAGCGTATATAGGCTGCAGTGACGCTTACTATCATGCGGACTGTTTGGTTTTTTGTCAACCTGGTCTAATAACAAAAGTAGACCTCACTCTCACCTAATCTCTCGCCAAATAGCGCGTTAGTGATATCCTTGTGATATATCGAGCGTATATAGGCTGCAGTGACGCTTACTATCATGCGGACTGTTTGGTTTTTTGTCAACCTGGTCTAATAACAAAAGTAGACTTAAGTTCAGCAGTGGACACTTAGCAGCTGCTATTATTATGATTATAATCACATAAACATGTCCATTGTACGACATATACTTCTCCAAGAAAAATGTATCATTTTGAGAGTTTTTTCCTCCTTATTGTCATTGGCCTCAATCGCTGGTGGCGGTTAGTTATCTCGTTAACAACAACTAATTCGATAAAAAAGAATTGTTAACATTGTAGCAAAGACATTCTCCGGTAAGGCCTTTCCCGGCAGGTGCTAGACGCCTATTGGCACCCGAAGCACGTCGACAGGCCCTCAGAGCACCCTTTGTGCTTACTTTTATTGTTTTCTGACGAGATTCCTTGCTTGCGGAATTTTTCCTGCTCCTCCGGAATTCCTTTGAGATTCTTAATGTTTGTAAATGCAAATATTTAACGTACATTTTTTTATATTTAATGCTAGCCGACTTGTGGGAGAGGAGAAGTTTTTTTATTTTCTATTAGACTAGGTTGACAAATAAGCATACGGCCTGCGCGAAAGTAATGTCACTAGCGCGTTGCTAACTGTATAATTTGAAGATATTTTGTCACATTACCTTGTAATTTCACTGCATCTCTCACCCTTTAAATCGGAACACAGCAATGTCGACACTGCTATTGGCAGTAGAAAAAGGTCAGAATAAGGTACCAATGCAGACGACCATTGAGGTCTACCTCATGTAAATAGGTTTGCATTAAGTAATTCCTCTTATAAAACAAGTGTTTGAAAAAGGAATTTCAAATAAAATAAAATCTTGATTCCTAACTCGACTCGTCTATAAACAAACAATGTGAAAATGCTATTTATTAAACGTTAACGTGTGTTAAACATGTTAGCAAACAGATTAACCTTGGGTACTGGCATTTTTATTGCTATATGTATTGTTTTTATATTTCTAGAACATCGAAATATTATTTGACACCATTATCGTTTTATCAAACTACGTCAGACAGATTTTCAAAGTAACTTTTCGCTTCCGGTCGAAGTTTCTCTTGAAATTCTCTTGAACTTTTTTCATTTGCTACATAATAGGTTTGGTTAGGTTGGAGTTGTGACCATGTGCTGCGGAGGAAGCGAAGCTAGCGGGGCTTCAAATATTTTCGGTTAAAAATCCGGCCAAGTAAAATTAAGTTTTTGAGCAAATGATACCTGGCAGAATAGAAAAGTGAACCGGGTGTCATATATGGCACTGAGTTGCTAACACATGGTGGTATATCCAACACAGTAGCTCAACTGTACAGGGTGGGGATGGGCAGTAGCATCCTCGCGGCGACGTTACGCTTTTTGATTGTCACCACGCTTGGAAAATTCTCGTTTTCTTAGGAGGCAGCGGTGGAAGTCCATCACATCGTCTTGTTTCAATCATATATCTTGAGAACAAATGAACATCGTGTTTTGTACAGAAAACAATTTTCATTCATATTCATACAAAGAATGGAAAGAATAATATATCATGCCAATTACGTCCCATGAATTTGTTCTGGAACGTGACAGGAGTGTTTGAGAGGTTTGTTTCGCGAATCGTTTGTATTTATGAGTCACTTTCAGTTTCACTTCGGTGTAAGCATTACTTTGTTACATGTTCTTTTAACTTTATAAGTAATTTTGTTTCTTCTCGAAGGTAATTAAGGTTTGTTTTTGAAGTGCTTTTGTTTGAAACGATTCGGGACGGTTAATCATATTAAAAAGGCTTCTTGCCGTTTCAAGGATAATTGGCTATTTAATAGCAAAACCGTGAATATTGTGTCAACTTTATGTTTAATCCTGTGTTGATTTATTTATAAAAACTACGTTCTAACCTCTAAATCACAAACACTAATTTCGACATTCAGTTAAGAACATAGTTATAGATTAGAGATAATCTCTCTCTCTCTCTCTCTCTCACACACACACACGCACACTCTCTCTCTCTCAGGATTTATTAAAAAAACGTCAAGATTAACTAAATAGCTACTTCTTACTTAACAACTTCTTTCACATCTGTCATTCTTATCAAGGAAGTTATTGTTTTAAAGGAGAATAATACAAAGAAAACAAATGGTAGGCGAGTGCAGAATTGAGCGTAGATACATACTCGTAGAAACGCGCGCGCGTAGGAAGCAAGCAATTTTATTTATTTTATTTATTAGGCCAACCGACAAGGTCATTAACTACTGTTTAAAATTAAACTCATACGAGACATAATAAATCGAGTTATACATACGTTATTATTCTAGCTTAAAAGTACTTAACATTTATTACTCATCTATGTTATATAAACTAATGCAGTAAAGAAATGTTTATATTTAAACTAGCTGAGCCAGCAACTTCGTCCGCGTGGATTAGTTTTTTTGGGTACCATACCTCCTTACCTTAACTTATATAAACTATGAATGTCGTGTTTATTTATATCGAATCAATGGCCTGAAAAAAGTTGCAAATTTCTAGCACTAAGAAGAGCGATACTTTCATACAACTTTTCATCCCCCCTTTCGACCCCTTACAATCCTTATTTAGAATTAAAAATAGTTATGTCCTTTCTCAGGGTCTAAAGATTGTCCGTGCCAAATTTAATCAAAATCGGTTGAGAGGTTTGAGCGGAAAAGCGTGACAGTGTCCGTCTGACAGACAGAATTACTTTCGCATTTATAATATTAGTAGGGATTAAAACCACACAGAGGAATTATTAAATGTCCCAAACAATTTCGTCAGTAATTCGATCCGTTTTAGAATCATACTCGTGGGTCACACAAGTCTAATGAAAAGTTTACAGTTCGTTTGTGACTTAAACAGATTGATATTACTCGAGTCAATATCTCGATGCAAATGGTCAACAAGGCGGTCATGAGTCGAGCGATGCCCACGGGCGTATCGGATATCGTTCAAAATGCCATCAGATGTCTTGCGCCTCGGAGAGCGGTGATTGATATATGGGCACGTCGGCGGTCATTTGCTGTGATATTAGTTTCGATAAAATAACATTTTGCAATGACAAACTCGGGTGATTTCATACAGGGGGAATATAGGTTATCTTGACGGGCCCTATGGTACAGATGGTATTGATCCTATCTTATGGACAAAAGGTCTTGGGTTTGATCACCACATAAGGCAAATGTTTATATGATGATATTTGCGTTTTTTTTGTGTCTGGGTGTTAACGTATGTATTTAATTATCATATTTGTGATTCCTCTGTTAGTTAAATGTCCGTAACACAAGTGCTTTAAGCGACTTATCTCGGAGTCAGTCATGAGATGTGTAAATTTATTAATTTTATATAATATTTTATGTTTATATCTTAATGGATTAGTTTGTTGCAAACATTTTTGTTTTGACTATGTAAGATTGAGCATCACTGAGGACATTACATCAAACTAATGTTAAAGCTATAGAAAATAAAAGGAGGCCAGGTAGTTAATGCCGGGTGGTTGCCGTGGTAAATCATTTTTGCAAGGTTCGGTATCAGGGTAGATCTCCATTATTCTTTGCTTTAGCCGTAGATTGTCCAATGCTGGACATATGTCTTCTCAAATAAGGGAGAAATTTGCACATAATGCCGCACTGAGCAATCTAATCGCAGAGCTAAACTTGAGTCTATCGAAATTCTGATACCCAATTGATCTTGAAAATATCATCTCAAATCCTCTCTGTTGCATATTATATATAATATTTATAACTTGAAAGCAATGTCACTATGGCTGTATAATTCCACCGTAATTATTAATTGCAAGCTGCATTTTACAAATGGCCAGTATATAATAAATGTCTGTTTGAAAAGTTATGGATGGATGGAAGATGAAGGATGTCGAAAAACAAAAGAGCATCGCCAGTGGTTCTGCTAGTTGTGTTTAATTAAGCTAAAAGCCGTGTTTTTTTTTCTGATACCTACATAATTATGTTGTAGGGAAAAAGGGTGGATAAGTGGTAATTTCCTGACTCTGCCTGTTTCTATGAAATTAGAACACCATACGTAAATTGAACGCAATGGTATTTTCATTTTGACCGTCGCTTTTTTGCGATTGGAATTTGAGATTGTAAGCAGATTGCAAAATCCTGCATACCGTGAAACAAAATTCCATTACAGCGATTGGGCCGTTTCGGCCCATGGTTTTGACGATCACGCCACTTTTTGAAGGGTTCAGTGTTTTATTTTCATTTGGATTCTGTGCGTGTTCACGTTTCGTGGATACTTGCCGTTCATTTTACAGCCAATGGTTGCCCACTGCTCGACATAATATTCCCCAAAAAAGGGGGATTTTGCCCATAATTGCCGCGCAATCACAGAGCGCAGCTTTCGCAATGGGGTTGCTGCTTAATTCGTGTAAATAAAGTAAAGATACATTTTATAAATAAATTACTACTACTTCTGTATTATATTCTATATATATTAAATAATTATCAAAAGAATACGAAATATTAAGTTGTATAATTTCACACTAACTTTGCACCCACCTTTTATAGAAATGAGTTTTCGAAAACGAAGAGTTATTTTTCACGTGATTCATGATTTTCAATGAAGAACCTTCTAACTTTGCACCACCGTTATCCCTTTAGGCGCTAAATTTTCAAAAATCCTTTCTTAGTGCTACGTTATACGAGGGGTGATCCAAAAGTAATGATAATGAATATTAAAAAACATGATTATACCAATTTTTTTAATTTATTTTTCTACATAGTCTCCTAACAAGTTAATGCATTTAGTCCATCTTTTTTCTAAACCTAAAATTCCCAAAAAAAAAAATCTTTTTCTTGACTCTCCAAAAAAGCCTCTACAGCGGACATCACTTCGCTATCGTCTTCAAATTTCTTGCCTCGGAGGTGTTCCTTGAGCCGAGGAAAGAGATAGAAGTCGCTGGGAGCTAGATCTGGCGAATAGGGAGGGTGTTCGACCAATTCAAATCCCATTTCTTGAATGGCAGCTATCGCAACTGCAGCTTTGTGAGCCGGTGCATTGTCTTGATGAAACAGCACTCCAGCGCGCAGCTTGCCGCGTCTTTTTTCCTTGATGGCCTCCCGCAATCTTGTTATTTGGTCTGCATAGTAAGAGCCTGTAATAGTGGCTCCCTTTTCCAAATAATCCACCATTATAATTCCTTCTGCGTCCCAGAACACGGAGGCCATAACCTTCCCCGCCGAACTCGACACTTTGAATTTCTTCGGCGTCGGTGAGGAGGCTCGTTTCCACGTCATTGACTGCTGTTTCGTTTCAGGATCGAAATGATGGATCCAGGTCTCGTCCATGGTCACAAAACGTGACAAAAAATTTTCCTGGTCAAGTTGAAACTTTCGAGATTAGCCTTGGAAGTGTCAATTCGTTTCTTCTTTTGTTCGTCGGTTAACATTCTCGGTACCCAACGCGCTGACACCTTTTTCATATGCAATTCATTTGCGAAGATTCTTTGGATACTGCCATATGAAATCCTTGTGACCTCAGCTACGTGCCTGATGGTCACTCTTCGATCTGCCAACACGATATCTTCAACTTTTTTCACGTTATCCTCAGTGAGGGACGTGGATGGGCGTCCCTTCGCGAGGTTCGTCTTCTGTCGATGTTCTGCCCAACTTAAACTCCTTGGCCCAGCGTGCAACTGTGGAATAAGGAGGGGCAGAGTCCCCTAATGTTTCCACCAAGTCGCTGTGTATGTCTTTGGTAGATAATTTTTTCAAGCAGAGGTACTTGATGACGGCTCTAATTTCTTTTTTCTCTATTTTGATGTTCTCACTCCGACAGGTCGAATTCAAATGAATGTAGCTCCCGGAAATCATGGCCTATTTATATGATTTTTCTAGCCTGAACTAGTGTGTAGTATAGCAATATACATGATTTTTTTTGGATTTTTATGTGCACTGGAAATAACCGATTATCATTACTTTTGGATCACCCCTCGTAAAAGGAACCCCTGTGCAAAATTTCAAGTAGCTAACTCTTAACATCTTACCCTTTAAACGGAAACATAGCAATGTGACTACTGCTATTTTGCGGTATAAATAGATGACAGTGAGGTAGATGCAGACGCGTTTCATATAAGGTCTACCCCATGTAAACTTTAAATTCAACCACTTTTAAACGATGAAGCCAGTATCTAAGTAATTGCAAGATAAGATACACCAGTGCAAACATATGACTTAAGCTTCATTAGGTACCTACAAAAGTGAGAAAGAAAGCAATTTGATAGGAACGATCGCTCCCCAGGGTGCCATGTAAAGTTTATGGCTTCACAATGCTGAGAATGTACTGTGATTGCGCAATAAAATTCTTTGTAGCAAATAGCCGGTTAATTTGACGGACCCTTTGGTGCATTTGGATGTCGTATCTTGTGTGCCAAGGGTCGTGCATTCGATCCCCACTACGGACAAATTTATATATACACGCTGAATTACAATTAACCCAAAAATATGGTAAGTAGTACAATAACTTAGGTAAAGAGCTAAATATTATATGAACAGCAACAGAACATATGATGTTTATACAGGTGTTAATTGGGAAATCAAAATTGTACAAAAATATAAACACCAATTAACATATAATCTATTTATGTACATAATAGGAGAAGCTGACAGACTGACTGACTGACATTTCACCGCAGGAATCTATAACAGTTAGAAACGTGAAACGTTTGCACATAGGTTTAGTTTTAAAGAATTTACTCTCATAAGAAATTTACATTTCACTTAAAATGAGATAAAATATAGGTTTATACAATACTTATTAGCTAATCGTTTGGAGCTCGATGTTACATATATATTAACTCACTCACTTACATGTGTTCCTTTTATATATTATAAAATGAACACAAGTAGGAAGGATTTTAGAAAAATTCTTCCTCTAAAGAGGTAAAACGGGGGTTGAAAGCTTAATACAAAACTTGGCTGTTTCTACAGCTATACGAATGAAATTCAGTATGTAGGTTTTTCATTAAAATTAATGAAGTACGTGTACATTTTTGAAAATTATCCCTAAAAGCGGAATCTAGAGATGTGAAGTGTGAGAGTAAGAATCCAAAGTGGTCGACAAATATATCAATATTAAGGTTATTAAGCGAGCATATCTCCATAAGGCATAATTCTAGGGTAGTGGCTGCATAAGCGTAGCACCTGATGCTTGCTTGAAGCCGTTGTAGCAGGCTTTATTGCCGCCGCATACAAATATTCATATATATACACATAATAAACCTACACTTTTAACGCCTTTTAAACGCGTTTATTTAACTTTTTGTTCTGTTTTTTATGAAAAAATATTAAGAGATTTCATATCAAAACATGACGCCAATCACTAAAACGCCGTTTGCCGTATAGCTCATGTGACGTCACTACATTGACATCTGTCATTCTAATCAAGCTATATTATGTAGAGCATATTGCCTTCCTTTTCCGTCATCGTTTTATAGAAGTATTATCCCGTTCGTCTGTCTCAAACCTATAAATACCTGAACACGTATATTAGGTTATACATTTTTTCATATTAATTTTCCGATTTTGATGATCTCTTACAATTCTAGTTCTTACATTTACCAACACAAAAGAAAAACATTATATGTATGATTGATTATAGAATAAACGGTTATACAGAAATAGTGAATTATTATAGGTTTAGCCGTGAGGTACCGGCAGAGAAGAATTGTAACTGCTTTAGGTACCAGGTGCAAGATGCGACTAAGGTAACAGAACCAACAGATGGCGGTATATCAATCTGAAACAGTGCAGCTCATGCTCGAGGATGGGATAGGCAGCAGGACCCCCGTCGCGAAAAATGCGCCCTGCTATTGCCAATACGCTTGCCCAGCGAGGCAATTATGAGAAAAATTCCCCTTTTCTTGGGGCGGCCTATGAGTATTGAGTTATATAGAAAACTGCTCAAACACACACATTTCCTTTAGTTAAAAACCAATTATCATTTTTTGTCATCTTCTTTCAAAATATTTTATTACGTACAAAACACTACACTTTAATCTCTCTTAATTTACATTTATTATTTAAATTGTTGTGACCATATTTCTGGATAGAGAACTGGTATTACATGCGTACATTTTGACCTGATAAAGAATATAAAAATAAAACTCATCGTGTATCAGACATAAAGTACCAACGCCATCGTCAGCTCCTTGGCCTGATTGTGAAACAAGTGGATGCATTCGCTGATGTACCATAAAGTCGTGACTGCCATACCTTTTATGACGTTGATATATGTTTTATGCGCGTCATACCTTACTGTGGAAAATAACGCGGTATTGATTGATTTATATAATAATAATAATTAATTCACACCACATCCAATACGTTGTCATGACTTTGTGATAAGTCGCAAGCACTTATGTTACGGATATGAGGCAAAAAACAGTCACTATTAAAATATTTAACACGCAGACGTAGAAAAAATTCAAATTACCATCATACAAATGTTTGTCCTGGATTGGGATTGAACGCACGACCTTTGGCGTACAAAAAAGGAACACCACCGAAAACGCCGTTGAGCATTGTTTGCTAGCGGTCCGGGCCGATTGATTCCAGTTACAAGCTAAAGTTTTATCCCGTTGATCCCTTTACCGTGGGAGTTTTAATCCCGTCCTGTACTACACTATCTACCTGCAAACAAACTTAATACATTTATTTCCATACAAACGTTTATGACGACATGGTCGCAAATAATGTATTACTTTAAAAAATATTACTTTAAAAATATCATATTATTCTTTAGATACCCTTTTTAACTTCAACTGCGGAATAATTATGTTAAACTAACCTATTTAAGTAACCTACTTGTGATTTCCGTGTTGTCACACGTCCGTAACACAAGTGCTTCAAGCGAATTACCTCGGTATGTATGAGATGTTGTGTGAATTATTATTATTATTTTGCATTGATACTCAGCTCATAGCGTGATGGATATTAATTACTCGCCTTTATCAAAACATGGAATACCTAATACTAAGAGTTTTTATCTAAATCGCATTTAACCAAACAAACACACTTTTCAGCCATATAATACATATCAGTGAAGAAGAACTAGCTCGTCGTCCGCGATATGGTTCCCCTTATTAAATCTTGTTATTCCACAAAGAAATCTATGTAGTTCTCTAACTACTAAACAGTGAAACATTTAAAAGCTAAATCTATTCAATAGGAACATTTTTTCTAGATAAAAATCAGCCTATAAGTTTGTGTTATCGCGGACTGTAAGGAATTTTTCCTGGCGTGAATAGGCAACTAGCATTCGTCTTCGACGCATGCATACAATCCTTCCATGTTATATAATATTAATAGGATATAAATAGTTAATAAATAAGCAATTATTATGACACTGAAAACAAAAGTGAAACTTGATATATATGTATGTAAATGTAAATACCACTATCAATATCTCCACATTGCAGCAGACTAAAATTAAATCCTAATCAAATCTGTCAAAATAGTTGTGAGCTCTACGAGTTCGTAATTAAGTTTAAAACTGGTTACGTTACAGCCATGTGCTACTTTTGGATTAATTCGTCATAAAGCGAAACAGTTTTTAACTCACTTTGGCATTACTAAAGTATAACTAAAAACTTATTGAGGTACAGAAAAACTTTGAACTTTATGTTTACAAGTTTTTCTGTAATTTTATAGGCACTGTATTTTGGTTAATACTCCGAATAGGGTACCTATATACATATATTAGATTGATCTATTAATGATAATTAATGAATGAATGCTCCTCTTTTTGTTGTACTATTTTCACACGTGGAGTAGACATCATACAAAGGTTGCATTGGTACTCCAATCTCGCCTATTTCTACCGCCAAACATCCGTGTTCCGGTTTGAAGGGTGAGAAAGGCAGTGAAATTACTGGGTAGTATGACATTATACCTTGGAGTCCCGCGCTAGTGATATCCTTGTGATATAAAGAACAATAGGCTGCTGCAATGCTGACCTGTGATGCGACCTGTTCTAAAAAAATACTAACAGTTTATCAAACAAACATATGTGACAATAAAATTACTTTCTAACGGCTTTAAAACGCTGTTTGTGTAACTTGTAACATTTTTTTATTCGATGCATCAGTTACCTTTTGGGTAACCGTTCCATATCACCAATATAGCCGTTGGAAGTCCACTGCTGGACATAGACCTCCCTAAGAACGAGGGAATTTTCCCACAATTACCGCGCTGGGCAAGCGTGTTGGCAATCGCAGAGCGTAGCTTTTGCGAGAGAGATACTGCTGCCCATCCACACCCTATGCATTTGAGCTACACTGTCCCGGATGTATATACCGCCACCTATTGGGCCTGGTAACTTAGTCGCCCCTTACGACATCTGGTACAGAGGGAGATACCATTCTACTCTGCCGGTACCTCATGGCTTACCGTTCTTAAGATTGTGGTAATTTTTTTATTAACGGTTGGCAGTTAATTTTTGAATAGTGAACGCGTAAATGGTACAAAATATTATAATCATACACGTGATGGTAAGCGTAGTCTATAGACGCTCGTGTTAACGGAAGGATGTCACTGGCGTATCGCCAACCTTGTGACCTGACATCACTATGTTAAATAACCCTGTAATTTCACAAATTCTTAAGCTTAAATTCTTAAGCTTTTCAATATCGGTTTGATACTTTAGAGCACTGCAGGCTGTAGAAGTCGGTAAGTGTGTTGTGTATGCATGGGGCACATAAGAATTGTTAGATAGCAAAGACCTAAAGTAACTTCGTATAGTAGTTGTGACAATTGTGACGAATTGTAATTGTGACGTCACAAATGAAAGGTTTTATCACCATCATTATCGTCACCATCATTATCATCACCATCACGTAGTATTATTATTGTCCAATTAAATGTTTTATAAGAAAATATGTAATGTTTTTTATAATTTGATACATTTCACACTACCTCATGTGTGTTCCACACATTTTCCTGAAGGTCGCCTGAAAGAAATCCAAATGGCATCGCTTCCTGCGATAAGGCCGCTATTGTACTGATTTTGCTTTGTATTACTATTATTTTTATCATGTCTGTCATTCTTATTATCACCATGACGACCGCAGAACGTTCACTGCTGGACATAGGCCTAATCACGAAAGGGGGAATTTCGGTCATAATGCCGCGATAGTGGTGGCAAACGCAGAGCGTTGCTTTGCTACGAGCTGCTGCCAATCCCCACCCTGTTTCATTTAAACTACGAACCAGTTCAAGCCGGATTCAATACCTCAGTCGCCTGTAAAGATACCTGGACTATTTTTCTCTGTCTGTACTACATGGATTAGTTTTATTTTTTTTACTGTATTGTATAAATTTATGAATAAGTGTTTTCTCTAGGCGAATCAATAACACCAGTAGTTGTAGAAATGGCGCGTAGAATTATAAATTAAAAATGACCCCATGAATATTTTGCATTGAGATAACTATGTTAAGTTCAGTTTCATTTAATTAATTCTACAGCTGTGAAAGGAGTACTAAAGTTTTTAAAGCCGGTTTGGTGCAAAAATGTAGCGCAAAGGCATTGTAAACGTTACCGTTATTCGAATGGACTATGCGCATTTGTTTATTGTTTGCCGGCTTGAACTGATAGTCGTTTTTTAAAAAAAACGATTCCAGGCAGTTATAAGGCAGTTTGTGATTGCGTTGGTTAATTTTTTAAAACATTTAACATAATTCGTTTCAATTATAATCTAGTTACTTATCATCATAGCCACGTGGCACCGGAAGAGTAGAATAGTACCTCCCCCTATGCCAGGTGTCGTAATGCCTATACCCATCTAAAGCGGTGTAGTTCAAATGCAATACGGCGGTTATTGGCAGCAGCAATCCCTTCCACTATAAAAGGAACGCCTGTACACAATTTCATGATGTCAGACAGTTTTTTCTTTTATATATATATAAGTAATGATTTAGTAATAAAACCCAAAAGTGTTGCTATATACAATGAGTACTGCTAGTTCGTATAAAGCTCCGAGGTCACGTTAGATTTTACGATGTTGAATGTTTTATGTAGTTTGTATGCCAGGAAAACTATGTTGTTTACAACATTTTTATTAATTCTTGTACGCTACGGCACTGAAATGGCTTTCTTTAATGAATATTAAAACTATTTTTTATATAACTCAGGGTATCCATAGGTTTATGGCCATTAGGACTTTACATTTTTACCTGTTAATAATTTTGCATATTTTGTGTGTCTACTTTAATTAACATCACATGGGATTATTTAAAACAAAATGTCGTTTTTATTTTAAAACCATTGGTTTCTATGTATCGTTGTCTATGATTTTATCAAATGGCGGTTGATTTAAACATTTTTAAATTAATCTTACAGTTATGAAACGATGCGGAGTCATTTGTAGTTATTATTTATTAGTCAACTAAAAGTAGCTCAAGTAATATTAGCATCGAATTAGAAATGAAGAATCCCTTAAATGAAATAAAACTACCGACATTTAGGTCTAGTCTTAAGGTAACCTAACATCAAGCAAAATATAAAAAGTTAAATTAACCGCTTTTTAAATCCGTTAAAAGTAGTTTTTTTATTATAATCTAGCAGGTAACCAATTTACCAAAAATTTGAAGTGGGAGTGGGCTGGGGATGTGGCATGCTAATTCGATGCCATGTAGCGGCAAGCGCACACTTCACAGTTATTTAAACACTACTTTTATATAAATAACTTCATATTATATATATATTATAAAGTAAACAATCAAGCATACGGTCTGCTTAATGATAATCATACCCGCAGTCTATAAACACTCGTTTCACCATAAAGATATCACTAGCGAGTCGCCAACCCTGTGAACTGAAGAACCAATATCACATTTACCCAGTAATTTCACTGCCTTTATCACTCTTCAAACCGGAACACAGCAATGCGAACTATTTGGCGGTAGAAATGGGTGAGAGTGAGGTATCAGACGACCTTTGTACGAGGTCAACCTCTAGTGAAATAGCTATATGTTTTATGTCAGACACAGAAATGCAGCCAACAGCTTAATTCCATTTTAGGGCAATAAAGCACGTTTGGTTTGTTTACTTTTAACGTGTGCAGACAATATAATCCGCTTGTTCGGAACAGTTTTCAACGCAGTTTATTTTAGAGTGTGTTGTTCGAGTTTGTTTTAGTTAATTTATATTTAAATGTTTCGCTGAAATAATGTAATACGTCCATTATATAAGAGTTTATATGATGGACATTTCTATATAATACATTTTCATTATATACATTATATAATTAAAGACAATTGAGCCGATATTACTGCTGCCCACTCCCGCCTTGTGCATTTGAGCTACGGATGGATATACCGCCATCTGTTGGTTCTGGTAACACATGGCAACCGGTATCACACATAAAATTATTAATAACAGCATAAACAGCGAAAGTGTGTGAGTTTTATTACAATTATGATATATAAGAACCAAATTTAAAAAAAAAACTGATGAAACACAAAACTGCTAGTTTAAATAATTTTGTATTGACAATAACACAAAATATTAAAATACCAATTGCAAGCAGCAAGCGAGTGTAGGACATCCAACCAGGTCACACATAAAATAGATTCATTACAGAATGCGCGATCAGGCACCTTGTAAATCTTGTCATGAATTAGAATTAATTAAATTTTCGTATATTACATTTCATGTGAAAGGTCGCGACCGTTCTTGTGTGTCGAACATTGTATTTTCCGTAACTGCTGCTGCGTAACTGCTAACTTGAATAAGCTTATTTCGTAAACAAGCCACAGCCTGGCTTCGCCGACCTTCCGTCGGGAACTGCACAGGCTTCTCTTGTGCAACGGTAACACTAGACTTTTCTGGAATCAGCTAGTTCAGACTGGTACATAGGTTTATGTCAATGCATACGTATATCATAAACTTCGAAAAAGATTATATTTTTCATTATCTACTAAACAGAAGTTGTACTGTTTTATAACGGATATCTTTATATATAAAAATCATATGTTACGGTGTTCCGTCTGGGATGAACTTCTAAACTACCGAGCAGATTATTATATTTTTTAACCGAGACCAATGGAAATAGGGATTCATCGAGAGATATGGCAATAAAACGTGGTCACTAACAATTGGCATTATGCCAAATCTAAATAAGCATAAAGAGGGCAATGCTCGAGTCTCTTTACGCGAACAAATCAGGAATAAGGGGATCCGCAAACGAACTAAAGTTACCAATGTTGCCCGGCAGATTTGTAAGTTGAAGTGGCTGTGGGCAGGGCACATTATACCTAAATTGCAGAACCAAAGCCATGCTGGTATTAGGTCCACGTACCGACGTACAAGGTAGACCCATGATTAGACTAAGAGTTCAGAATCGCGCTGGACGCAGACGGCATATAACCGGTACTGTTGGACATAATTCGCAGAAGTTAGTCATACTAGGTTTGTTTTACAACTTAATTCTCAGTTTAGGAATAATCTAAATTAATAATAAATTCCCACAGCATCTCATACATTGACCTGATTCTGTGGTAAGTCACTTAAAGCACTTGTGTTATGGACGCCAGACACCAAAGGAATTACAAATATACTACTTAAATACAAATACATAACACCCAGATACAGAGCAAACACAAATATAGGCTCATAGCACTTGATAGGGCTCACTACCAACCACGCCATCGGGCCCTCAAATAATAATAACTGAACCAATTACCACTTGAAGCAATTGACATACGAAATTATGAAGCGAAAGCGAAGACACCAAACGGACATTCACGAGGGCAAACTCGCCCGCACCAGCTATTCACTAAACCTACAAACGTATTATTTATCTACTGTAAACAACTCGACTCAGGTAAGCCCTTTCCCTTTGTAACACAAGCAGGTCCAAAATGTTCCAACAATATATTTTCGCGAGCAATTAACGCGTAAGGCTCAATTAATTAAGCTGCTGTTTAAATAAGTTGCCGGCTGTTGTGAGCTGACATGACCTTTTGCCTTTTAATAACTTACCAACAGATTTTGGTATTTAAATATTCTGTTTGATGGAAAGATCCGTGTCAGTATATCAACTCTTTAATCTATGCTAATACTAGCTATGTCTGTGCTTTCATCTGCGTTAAATTTGTTAATTAACCGCTCCTATTCAGTGTAACGTGATGTTATATATCTTGTAGCATTTTTCAATAAATAGGCTATTTCATACTAAAATAATAAATCTGATTGGATCATTCGTTATTAATCTAAGCGCGTTCAAATAAATAAATTCTCTTTGATGATCTTCATAATATTAATGCAGATTAAAAATAATAAAGTATTGTTACATTTAGGTTAAACAGTTTTGATGTAGTTTGGTGGTGATGTGGTTTGGTTTGGTGGTATATAAAACACATTATACACCAAATTCTTATATATTTTTTCTGTTTTGTGTAATGGTTGACTGGGAGATAATGCCATCTGGCATAAAGTCCGCCATTTGTACATTTTGTAGCATTTTGTGCAATAAAGTAAAATAAATAAAAGTAAAGTTAAATATATATAGCTATGACTATTAACCCTAGAGAGGAACATTGACTAAAGAAAAAGTTATAAATAAATAATCCATGCTGTGCATCTCCTAGGTTACCGTCTAGGTAATATTATATATAATTATGAATATAAGGCATGTATTACAAAAATCTGTATGTAAAATGTGTACCTATAATAAATAAATTAAAGAGTTCTTATGGGATGAAAAGTGGAATGCTGGGTGTATTCATAATTTACGGATTTTCACCCAAAAACTGTTTCAATGATTTAAGATCACAAAGGCAATAAGATATACACTGCCGTTCATTAAGATTGGTTAAAGGTTCATTTTACTTGAGATAGACCTCATACAAAGGTTGCCTGCATTGGTACCTCACTCTCACTTATTTCTACCGCCAAATAGAGTTCGCCCTGCTGTTGCGGTTTGAAGGGTTAGAGAGGCAGTGAATTTACTAGGTAATATGATATAATGTCTATTATTCAAAGTTGACAACACGCTAGATATATCCTTGATAGTATCAGTCGTCTATAGGTTGCTTGGCTTAGTATGCAGACGAAATCACGTATGCAAGATTTTATAAAATCAATATGATTCAACTCTACACACTTTGTTCTGTTTCCAGTGGAAGTATTTTCTTTATAATATGACAAAAATGTCGTGTAATACCGTCTAGAGTAGAATACCACAGGATACCCACAGAACAGGTGTCGAAAGAACTGCAAAAGTAACTGAGATACTATAATCGACAGATAGTAGTATATCTAACCAACAGAAATCTATCTCGAATGCAACAGGGCAGCATTTTAATTGGGCAATATAGGAATATTGCCCAATTAAAATCCAAAAAGTCTAAAAAGCCTAGCCTAGCCTAGGAAGGCTAGTAGGCTAGGCTTTTTGGAACAATTAGCTGATTATGATAGTTATGGCAAAAATGCAGCGATATTCCCAGATTTCTCTATATATAGAGAAGTGAATAGAAGAATCGAATCCTGCGTCCCAAACTTCCCTTTTAACTGGACGTAATACGTGAAGCGAAAACTGGCAATCCCTTTTTAGGAATATTGCGCGCTCGGATGAGTGTGAAATTTGACATGACAGTTAAAGCAAGTTGATATAAAGAAGGAGCGGGAAATTATAAAATACCAGCTGCCATTAAAAGAGTTTGGACGTTTGGTTTCGAGGGACTTAACGCTGGATTACTCAGACGACAACTCTAGCGGCATCCAACCAGTTCATTGTTTGCGATATCGTCCGCGTGGATATTTTCTTGATCGCGACCTGCGGCTTTTTTTTCTTGATCAAAAGCAGGCTATGTATTTTAAGATATGTTATCAAGGGTCAGACAGCGATAAAAAGGCAGACATTCAAACAGACGTCTTTTTAAAATTTCTTGGGCTGCCACCATCTGCAAAAATATAGATTTATAAATTATAAATATGTATATTTATATAATATAGTCAGGTGTATCTATAAATTTTATATTCCTTAATTGTAAATGGGTATATTTATAAATTGAATATAGATTTATTTACAAATTGTAAATAGGTTTATTTTTATATTGGAAATTGGTATATTTATAAATTGTAAATCGGTATATTTGTAAGTATCAATTATTAATAAAATGCCAGTTAGCCCGCATTCTATGGCGTATTGGCCTATTTCATTAATTATTCAAGTGTAATTAATTGGTTTGAAGTAATTCTAAATTTATTTTTTATTTAAGTTGGTACTTCTAGTGCTGATGCCGGTTATGTTATGTTTTTATTGAATTTTGTTATTTTTTCTTCGGAAATAAGTTTATTCCATTTGTTTATCTATGCCTACTTACTATTCGCAGGCCACTAAACACGGTACTCAAATGTTCTTTCTTGATTTTTGGTGAAAGAGTGAAATCAATTTCGAAAAAAAATATGGGCATCATAAAACGTTCATTAATGTTTGACTGAGTGATCAGACATTGAAAATGGATAAAATCAACGGAATCCGTCAGTTTCTACATTTTAATTTTAATATGTATGTGTGTATATATAAAATAAATAAATGCTGGTCCGATTTTATTTTTAATATTGTGTCATAAAGCATTAGAATAATAAACACACTTTATTTTTTCAATAATTTAACCAATTCGAATAAAATAGTTATCGTTAAGTCAGGGCAACGTCTGTTGGATCAGCCAGTACCCATTAAATATTAAAAGCACGCCTAAGGAGCTATAAAGAAACGTCGATACCTTAATATGACTGCTTATTAGTATTTTGTACATTTTCTGAATGCGTTATTTTTGTTTGAAGTGTAAATGGTCGTAGGGCGCGGAAACTGAAAGGTCGCGAAAATGGACTGACGCGGAGGGCGAAGGCGCGCTTGAAAGGGTTCAGGAATAGTTTTATATGTGCCGGGGTGCGGAAAATATTAATGCATTTCATCTCACTTCAAGTATAAAAGGAGAACAAATGGTTTATTCAGACCCCGTGGAAATATCCTTGGGTATATTTAGCCTTTTTTATATTTGCGTGATTCAGTGATGTAGACTGCGCGGGCTTTGCTGGAATTGAGCATTTCGCAATCATCATTATCATGATACATGAATATAACACAATTGCATTTTTAACGGCTTTAAAAAGCGGTTTATTTAACTTTTTACATTTTTAGATCGATGTATTTTAATATTATATCTACCTCATACACATAGATTACTATTTATTCTGGATAAACTAAAGGTTTTGCAGACGCGATATAAAGCGAAGTCCACACACATAATGACGCGTAGTAGTCTAACTCCTTTTAAGGCATAACTTGGCATAACATATTTAGAAACTTAAGGAGCGCGATTTAAATTTCATGGAAGCCCATCATTAATGCATATTTATGAGTGGGGGAAAAATCCCGACACACAGTCATTAGTAAGGCATCACTTAGCCGTAGGCCCAAGTTTCAAGCTTTGTAAGTTATTTAAGGCATAGAAGAAACATTTTTGATGTAAAGGGTTTTTTTTGTTATTTTATAAACTAACACATTATGTTTTCTTATGACCTGACTCCCAAATAAGACTACAAAGCAATCATAAATATAATGCTCAAATACATATATAACACCCAGACACGAAACAAAGACAAAATATACATCATAGTACACAATAGTAAAGCAAAAATAACTATATACATATTGGCATAAAACTATTTATATTCTCTTTTATTTATAAATTCGGCTACTTTATTTTTTATTTTTTGTAGTACTAACAGATTAGGCGTAGCGTACCGGTAGAGTAGAATAGTACCTCTCCCAGGTGTCGTAAGAGGCGACTAAGGTATCAGTACCGACAGATGGCGGTGTATCCACCCGAAATAGCGCAACTCAAATGCACAGTGCGAGGATGGGGAGCAGCATCCCCGTTGTGAAAGTGACGCTCTGCGATTGCCAACACGCTTGCCCACCGCGGCAATTATGGGTAAATCTTGGGGAGGCCTATGTCCAATGGCTGTGGACTTTCAATTGCTGATATGATGATTACTAACACCACATGCGTGGCCTACGTGATAGTAAAAGGTAGTAGATATCACTAGGGCGGTAACAAATCTCGTGACTTATTAATACCCAGTGATTTTACTGCCTCTCTCACTTTTCATCGGAACAAAACAATGCGACCACTGTTTGGCGATAGCAGTGGCCTGTGGCGAGGTACCAAAGCTAGTATACCTCAACTACTTCTAGTGAAAATTCAATACTATTTAGACAGTATTTCATGTGACAAGACAGTAAACAAATCTGAATGCAGTAACGGAATATCAAAGAAACTAAATTCTACATATATATATACACCTTTATATAATCTATCGTTTTACACATTCGCGACAATAAGTTTTCTGTTTTATGTGAAAGGTGTAAAGCGCAAAATGTGTTATCTAAAACATCTGGATTCTCTTAACTTGGGTCTGGGTATTTTTACTTAGGGTGTGCGATGTTGGGGGTGCGTGTTCCTGACAGCCTTACTTTATATATTGGGTACAGGCCCGTTGCGTTATCAATGTTTTCCACCTAATTTCTTTGCTTTTAGACTGAATAATCTAATACATGGTGTTCGGTCTATTTTTTCCTTAGTTCTGATGTTGGCATATTGTGGCTTAATTAGCTGTTAGACTTTTTAAACACTGTTTCTACTGCAGTAACTAATCCCTAGATTTAAAATATGTACTAATATACTAGTAGACATATGGGAAATAACTAACATTTATGCGTTCACTTATCGTAATAAAACTACTATTTAACGGGTTTAAAACGGTTCCTAACGGTAACGGTTTACTGGACTTTTTATATCCTTTGTTCGACGTTTCAGTTACCTTTCGGCAACCGTTCTCAAGATTGACAAAAAAAATATTTGCCACCTTTTAAAGCCGTTAAAAGATTAGTTTTTCTATGGATTAATTTATTTCATTTAAATGATAGTTAATGTTTATATAAATCTTATTCTTTCTTGTTTCAGGTAACCAAAACCTAGTCAACCTTTCTGTACCTGTAGGCTTCGGCTAAAAGCAGGTTAAGGCGAACAAAGATAACCAACTATCTTGATAGGTTATAAATAGAATTTCAGGATTTCTGTCTATATCGACCTTTTATATTTTTGACTTTGAAGATTATTACAGAAAATTCGGATTTTGTCTTATTAGAATTAGTTTGTCTGATATTCCTAACGAGATGACCATTTTCCTTGAAAGCGGAAGACTCCAAGACTTATTATAGTATGGTCTATTTCTCTATGGATCTATTTATATAAAATGTAAGTAAGTTTAATTTGAAATCTAATATTTACGTTGCGAGATGCGTTATCAATTCTTTGAATAGGTATATATTTTCTAACACATATATCTATATTATACGCATACATAAATATTCTCTTCTTTTATAATCTTTGATTATGCCTAGTACAAGTGTTTTCTTGTCGTATTTATATTATAACTAGCAGAACCCACAGATATTTTCTACATGTTTATCATAAAAAATAAATTTTCACACATCGTGTGTACACTCCTTGACGGGTCCGTTGCCGCCGATGTTAGTATTCCTGCTTTGTGCGCCAACGGTCGTGGGTTTGATTCCCACTTAGAGCAAATTTTTTTATTATGATATTTTGCTTGTTATGTATCTGTACCTGAACTACTTAAATCTACCTAAATATATATATATTTAAGTAGTATATTTGTGATTCCTCTCTTGTCTGGCGTTCGTAACACAAGTGCTGTAAGCGGAGTCAGGTCATTGTATGAGATGTTGTGGGAATTTATTATTATTATATAACTCCTAGGTTACCGTCTTTAATAAATATTATATTTAATTATTAATATTAGTTTGTTTAGGGTAATCTGTAAGTGTACCTTTAATAAATAAATAAATGAATATTGCGACTGTCCTATAAATTGAGATACAAACTATCCTATTTCTTAAGTTGTACACAATAAGGAAAATTATTAAAATCGGTTATTAGTTTAGAAATGTATTCTGAATGAAAAACTGGGATACGTAGTTTAAATATTAAGATATACCCATAGTCAAAAAGACTGTATTGACAAAATCTTTCATAATGAAAAGAAGACATTTTTGATTCGACTTTAAACTAACAGAAGGTTTACAAGTCGACAATTTTTTTTGCGTGTATGTCTCTCAGAATTATGAACCGATTTTGAACATTTCTAGTTATTTTTTATTCGAACGGGTATAAATAACCTGGAGATGATCCCGTTGATGTCAAGTCAGTATCTGATGATGGTATCCCAATAAAATTAAGGATAATCCTTTAATTTTACAGGCACTTATAATATGCTATAGGTATATTCTTCTAAAACTATTATTTATATTCTCTGGTATTCAAGTCAATTTTTTTATTAAAAAAAATATTTATCATCATTATCATCATTATACAGCCTCTTGGAAGTCCATTGCTAGGCATAGGCCTCTCCAAGAAAAGAGGGTTAGAGGCAATCGCAGAGCGCAGATTTCGCGATGGGGATACTGCTACCCCTCCCTCCTCCAAAATGTATTATTCTCACAAAATTTGTTTTTCAAACAAAAAATAGGCTTTCGTTTTTAAGAAAAAGAAAAGAACAGACATCTATATAACATATATACTAAAATTAACTTAAGATAGTCCTACTCTACAGCGTAAGATAAATCAATAGCAAAATGACTTTCATTTGAGATTAATTGTCTCGATGATGTAATGCCCACAAATCAATTTGGTCTCCAAATGTGAATGAATGGGGACCGTCCGACGAAATTCAAAATGGTGGTCGCTCGATTGTCACCGCAAAATCAATTAAATCAATTATCCCTAACCGCATTAACACAGATTAATGGTAGCGTAGAAGCATAATGATTGATTGAATGAGATTACATTGATGAATTATTTGGTGGTAAATAGTGAAAAACACAACCAGAATGTTCAATTATACTGATCAATCCTTTAATATGTTTTTGAGAAGATTCTCTTGACGATTACACTAAGTATTTTTTTAGTTTGGCTACTTATAGTAATTCTTATTGAACCCGAAGTAATAAAAGGCGATTGAGGTACTGGAACCGACAGATAGCGGTATATCCAATCGGAATAACCTAGCTCAAATGCTACAGGGCAGGGATGGGCAGTAGAAATCCCGTCGCGTCGCTTGCCTAACGCGGCAGTTATTGTGATAGTGATGAAGTAGCCAAAGATGTGTGACAAATTACTTATATAAGTCTCTGAAAGGATCTTGTTCGGTGGCGCTGGAATTGACGTCTGAGTAGTCCAGCAATAGGTTTGTACGAAAAAAAAACGTAATTATGATATCGTTTAAATGACCAAAAATAGAAAAAAGTAAAATGTCTACTTATATACTTCGATTTCGATAATCAAAATAATACACTCCATCAATGTTAGTCGATTGAATTACATTGGCCGTTAGGTACCGGCAATGCAGAATAGAACCCTCCCCCTGTACTATGTGTCGTGAGAGGCGACTAATGTACCAGAACAAATGACGGTATATCCATCTATAATAGTGCAGCTCAAATGCACAGGGGGAGATGTGCAGCAGTATCCTCGTCGCCCTTTCCCCCTTTCTGGTGGAGGCCTATTTCCAGCAGTGGACTTCCAATGGCTGATATGATGATGATGAATTTAGAAAACCTAGCAGTTAGCGAAAATAGCTATGTCATTATTCACATGGATCCATTACAGATCGTGGATATATAACGCGGTAGCGGTGTTTTGCGGCTAAATGGTGTCAGGCGTTGCACGCTTAGCATTTTTATCAGCTTCCACTCCATCAGGTGGAAGAACTGCCGGTCGTGGTACATAAATCGCTTTATATATTGGTTGCTTTTAACTAAATGTCACCGATTACTTTTAATGTCGTCTACCAGTTTATAATTGACCGGTTTTTATTAATTCCGATTTTATTAACTTTATCGAGTTGCGATGTTGGTAATAAAGTGCAAATGGTTTAGCGAATGCCGGTACTCTAGATATTTTATTACATACATATTTATTTAAGGCAGTATATAATATATGCACTTCATACGATATTTAAGTTTCTCTGTATAATGAGACAGTAGATCTTCTTTACTATTCCAAGTAATTAATATGAAGGTAATTAGTAGATTAAAAGGCCAGTGTGTTGCTTTGTTAAAGAATAAAATTAAATTCTTCTAATATCTTCTAACATTTACGCGTTTTGGTAATAAAACTTGTTCTACGTTCCAGTTATCTCATAGCTCCTTCTTGAAAATAACTGCAGCGCGAACAAAAGTAGAAAAAAAGACTTAATTTATACAACGTTTTCAAGCTGTTAAAAAAGAGTTTATTAAGAGAATTGTTGGTGAAAATGTTCATAATTTTAATACAGTATGATTTTGGTTTCATGCATACCATATTAACAGTAATATTTTAGTAATATTGTAGTTTATTATTTTATATAACATAATTGAAAGAAAACATATATATGCAAAAACAAGTGTTCCACAGGGTGTTGTTATAGGACCTACCTCTTTTTTATCTTCTATAATACAAAAATAAGTCGCTGAATGCGTTGCTAGGCGCAGATCTCGAAAACAGCTGAAACAATTTCGCTAATTCCTTTTTTAGAATATTCCTCAAAGTACTATGATGGTGCTTACGCAGAGAAACATTTATGTAAATTTTTGAAAAATACTAAAAATTTAACAATAATAATAATGATTAATACTATCCCATAAAGTTCAAGTGCCAGTAGAGAGGCTCCGGGAAGGCAAAAAAATTGAGTGACGTTAATATTATAAATATTGACGTCAATATTATGAATTCCGTATTAATAAAATTTTGTGTATTAACAAAACAATTTTTGTAGCCTTCTTTTAACTTACTAGCTTACCTGGGGCGTCTCAAATAGCAAAGTAGGCGGTAAGAGGTTTTATGTAATTATTTTAGTTTATGGCGATGTACAGCGACCGTGACTGAAGATATTTGTACATATCCACTTTACAAGAAGCATCATTTGTATGTGTTTTACCTGTATTCCCTTCGGGATGCGGCAGGAAGGCGTCGAGCGCACGTGAGCGCGCCAATGAGCCATTTTTATCGGCATTCCACTCCGTCGGGTGGGATAAGCGCCGATCGTACATATAAACATGAACAGGGCTATCAGTGCTGGGTGGTGTTGGAAACCTGCTTTTATATTAAGTACTAGCGACGCCCCACGGTTTCACTCACGTTAAGTTGTAGATTTTTCATACTAACTTTTACCCATTAAGGGATGGTTTAAAATGCGTTTCATGAATTAATATGAAGAACCTGTATACTGAAGTTCATTGGAATAACTTCAGAGACAGTTAATAATAATTTGCACTCCCGTTTTACTAGTTAAGGGGTGAATTTTCAAAAATCCTTTTTTTTTGTTGCTATTTAACGTTATAAAATAAATTCCTTGGTTAAATTTTAAGTTACTTTCAGTTTTAATCAGCTCTTCCATCAATATCATACAAATCATAATAAATATAACTAGCAGTGCCCCGCGGTTACTCCCGCAGTTACTATTAGACTATTACATGAAGCCTAAGTTACTCCATATAACATATGCTATGCGTGTCGCGTAAAAATATTTCTAGCCATTTCGGAGATTAATCGGAACAACTGATATATATTTATACATTTTCTCATAAACATTACATTACATACACCAGCACACACGAACACACACGCGCGCACACACACGCACACCGACACACATGCACTCTTATTCGTAATACTCATAATTACAGTTATATTTAATATTACATTAACTGCATTGACAAGTGCGTAGAGGGAATTAGGAGAATGTATTGTACTTTCAGTCAAATGTTGTTTTGAATTTTTTTGTATTTTTTTTCTTTAATTTTAATGTATATGTATATTTCAATATATGTAAGTAACTGTTGTCCTGGTACCTTTATAATTAAATACAAATATTTATCGGTTCGGATGCGGAGAGACCATATTGTATAGGTTTATAGTTTAAGCATTTTGTTGTTCTGTGTAAGTAATAAAAATAAAGAAATTATTATTATAATTATATCATTTATTTATTTTTATATGCAATTGGTGCAATACCGTAAACTACATATAAGATTTGGTTAAATATCCTGACAGCATTAGAAAAAAATGTATGCGGGTACAGTCTGTTCTATCTTTTTTTATTTCTATTTATGTTACATTAGGATGCACTGTATGATATGTCAGTCAGCCTTTTATATAATTAGATCTTCAGCTATTATATATAAGACGGCAGCAGTTTACTTCTTCGTTAGAATATCTATTGATTGATCATAACAAAATCTGGTGCATTATTGAGCTGTTACCGGCTGAGTAGAATAGAACCTCCCTTGAATCAGGGGTCGTAAGAGGCGACTAGGGTACCGAAACCGACAGATGGCGGTATACCTACTCGAAATATAGCAGTTCAAATGGAACAGGGTGAGGATGGGCAGCTGCATTCTCTTCGTAAAGGTACAGTCTGCGATTGCCACCGCGCTTGCTCAGCGCGGCAATTATGGGCAAATTCCCCCTTTCATTAGGAGGTCTATATTCAGCAGTGGACGTTTTTAAGGCTGCTACGATGATGATGATTCAGCTGGTTGTAAGAAAACGTAGCAAATTAATTTTATCTCTATTAACAGACAACTGACATTGTGTCTTTTAATTTTTAAATATCGATGTTATTAACTAAAAACAAGCCTAATAAAAAATGCGTAAAACAAATTCTTCTAGTTATTTAGTAATCAAATAATTTCGATTGATATTCAATGAACTATGACAACGTTTCGGAACGCAAAATATTCCAGCAACTTATCTTGCGCGCTTTAAAAAAATCTCGGTATCGGAATATTATCATATACAAAATTTAAATAAGCTTAAATACAAATACTTTTTGTTCGTGCCAACCCTGTGGAATTCCACTGTATTTCACTTGAAATATACCAGTGGTGGGGCGGTATTTTAGGGAAATTCGACTATTAGTTACCAGTTCGACCTGTCATATGGTACCGGGTAAGTATCTCTGTCTCGGAGCTTATGCCTCGCTACATAACCTGTATACAGCGCACCTCACACAACATTTTACATTCAACCTTGCTATAGTAACCATAAGACTCAAATTACAATATCCAGATGTATGGGCTTATAGAATACCTCAAATTCAGATTTTTTGTTCAACTTTATCTCGATGGCAGTAAGATCTACAATTGAAAGTACCGAAGTAGCTTTCTTTCGGTAATGCCGCTCCCATAAGTTCGGGCCGGATTTACAGGCTTTATGGTCTCCATTTTTCGCAAGCTCTTTGGTATATTCGATCTTACTTATTGTAAATTGTTCTGTACTCGTATTATTTTAAAATATAAACATGAAATATTTCCATTCACTAAAACATTTTTGTCATATGTATTCATCTTGATATTTTACCTGCGAGGTTCCCGTGATAAAACGAAAGTAAAATAGGTAGACAGGCCCAATAGCGCAGATGATAGTGATCTTATCTTGTGCGCCAAGGGTCGTCGGTTCGATTCCCACCCAAGACCAATATTTATATGATGATATTAGTGTTTGTTCTGTATATGGGTTCTTTATATGGGTGTTAAATATATGTATTTAATCTATCTGGTGTATCTATTCTGTTGTCTGGGGTTCGTAATACAAGTGTTTTGACTTACCACGGATTCAGGTCAATATATAAGATGTAGTGAGAAATATATCTTATATTGATTGCTAATAATGTAGAAATTTCACTAATGTAAGGATTTTTAAATCGGATGAATCATAAGATGTAGACTTAATACAAAGGCCGTCTGCATTGGTACTCAGTCTCACCTATATCTATCGCCAAAGCAGTGTTCGCGTTGCTGTGTTCTGATTTGAAGGGTGAAAGTGTCAGTGAAATTACAGGGTAATTAGACATAACATCTTAAAGTCACCAAGTTGGCAACGCATCTTAAGATATATACGAGCGTCTATATCACACTGATGCTTGTTTATCGACCTAGTCTAATAAAAAGAGGTATACTAAAAGGTTAAGGTATAGTTCAATATTGCACTCATTCCAGGTCTTCACAGGAGGTACACTAAGACAAATATTACGACAACGTGAAACATTGTCGTAATATTTGAATGTCAAGAAACTATGTATATTTTCTCCTAATAACCTAGACATCGTACGTGACCTTAGCTTGCGCTTCCTTTCCCATAGTACGTTTCCTCATTCAATTTTCAGTCTTATTCTCAACATATTACGGTCTACGAGGGGCCTAAGTGTTTTTTTTTATTTCCTTATCGCAGTTCTCGGCGTGGCAAATGAAACCAATTTACTAGGTATCATGTTGGACGTCGACTCAAGCACGAACTGTATTTTATTTACGCGTAGGTGCATTCTGTAATGATTTAGTACAAAAGATAACTAACATGGTTAAAAATACTACTACCTTAGGAAGGCCTTTTTTATCAGCCTTTGGAACATTGGATATAGGCTTCCCCAATAAAGGGGGAATTTAGCCCCTAATTACCGCGCTGGGCAAGCGTGTACATTGTTGCGGATGGATATCTGTCGGTTTTGGTACCTTAGTCGCCACTTACGCTACTTGGTACAGGTGGAGGCACTATTGTACTCTGCCGGTACAACACGAATTAAGTTTATGTACAACAGTGGAATTTAAAATGGCTGATATGACGATGATGATAAATAACATTGTTTAATATTATATAATAATAAAAATGTTTGAATTTCTGTATATAAATATATATATATATTTCTCAAAATAATATATATATATGTATATATATATGTATATATAATTCTAGCACTAAATAAAGATTTTCGAGAATTCACCCCCTAAAGGGTTAGACGGGGGTGCAAGTTAGTATGTAACTATGCTGTTTTTAAAGTTATTAGAATAAAATTCAGTATAAATGTTCTAATCTGAAAGTGATAAACTACATGTAAATTGATTTTTCGAAAATAATCCCTTTATAAAAGCTAAAAGGTTAAATTAGTATGAATGTTTTACAACTCCACGCGGGTAAAGCATTAATTTATTTTCTTAAATTTACGCGGTCACTACTACGAATAAAAATACTTATTGGCTTTAAAACAAGGTTTATTAAACTATTTTACATTTATTATTGACGGTAGTGCAGATAGTAGTAATCCTATTTTACGCACTAAAGGTCATAGGGTTCGATCTCCACCTTAGATGTATATCAATATGATGATCTATCAGGTCAATTTATGAGATGTTGTGGGATTTAAACAATTATGAACGACTTTTCAATTACCTTACAGTTTTTGAAAATGACAATCATGTTGCGCCAGAATGTGAAAGTCTATAATTAATGCCCTAAAGTTGGGGAGGCCTATGTCCAGGTGTGGTCGTCTTGCGGCTGGTTTGATGATGATACTCTAGCTAATCGCCTATCGATCTGAAAGTTCAGGAATTAAACTAAAAGCCATTACTTTTGTTGGAAGTAATAATAATCTTTATTGTACACACACCAGACTACAAAAACCATTAAAAAAAACAGAGAAAAACATACAACACTGCAATACAATGAGTTGGCTTTATCGCATAGAGCGATGTCTTCCAGACAACCTTTAGACGAAAAAAAATCCAACAATAATGAGGCAGTTTGAGGTGTATAACAAATTGAATTTATGTATAAATATAAACAATCAAAATATTTTGAAAGATTTCATCTTTAAAGTAATTAATTAACATTGTTGGCTAACTTTTGACTTGGCTGGATCTACTTTATTTTTCTTTGCTATATAAATAGTATTTTTTTTATAATATGTGTAAAATTTATATAGTATAATTGAAAAACACCCGCGTGAGTGATAAACAAAAGTCGATTTTATCAATAAAAATATTTTACCTAAAGTCTCTCGAGCAAAATGTTATAAAATTACATATCTGCAATCTGCTAGAAAAAATAGCTACTATTACCTGAAATAAGGCCTACATGAGCTTTAATTAAAATATATGTTACATAAATAACCGCGTCATCATTATTACAGTAGCAGAGGCTTCACAATACACGGATCGCGGTATACGATATCCGATCACCAGGAACGTGACCCGCGTTCGGATACACGAAGTAAATCTATAGTTATCTGAAACGATAACTTACTAGCCACCCGGCTCGGGTTTGCATGGGTAATATAGCATATATTTTCGTATTAGATGATCGGTCGTAACTGATGATGTAAAATTTTTAAAACATTTGCGAATATATTTCAAATCAAGTCAAAATTCTTCATTCAAGTAGGCCCATTATAAACACTTTCGTATCGTCAAAAACAATAGATGACACAATTTTATTTTAGAAATATTGAGTACTAGGTCCTATTATACTCATAATATTGACCCCACGGATCATAAGAGTCATGTAACATATAAATTAGGCCTAACTTATCTGCCGGCACCAGACGGGTCTCAAAACTACGTTTAATAATAATAATAGTAATAATAATAATAATATACTTTTTATTGTACACCAATGAAAACAACACAAGAACATCACCAAAACATGGAATAGTAGGTACAAGAGGCGGCCCTATCACTCAATGAAATTTCTTACACGCAACCAGCCTTTTAATGCAGGTTGATTACACGAGCCACGAAAAAGAAACCTACAAGTATAACTGGTGGTGATAAAGGTTCAATTTGGAATTTGTCGGTCCCGATGGCGTAGATGGTAGTAATACTACCTTGTGCGGCAAGAATCGTGGGTAAGGTGACTAAGGTACCAGAACCGACAGGTGGTATATCCATTCAAGACAGTGTTGCTCTAATGCTTAAGGTGGGGATGGGATGCAGCATCCCATCTTGAAAGCTGGTCTCTGCGATTGCATACACGCTTGCCCAGCACGGCAATTTCCTCTTTCTTGGGGAGGCCTCCATGTTCAGCAGTAGACTTTCAATGGCTGCTATGTTGATTTTGAGCACAAAACATAGGTTGGGTTCAATACACCACAAGTAGCTTTAAGAAAAAGTATGGAACCTTGCCGGGCGTGTTGCCGTGCCACATCTGAGGGCAAGGCTCTATGGAACTCCTTGTGAATACTTTAAAAGCACATGCAGATACAAATGTGGGTCAGGTGTTTTGTAAATCTAGTTTCTCAAGTACACAACAATTCACAGCCAAAACTAGTAGATGACTTCTTGGAAATTGTAATTACGCTAGGGGTCATTTAACGCCCTTGCATATATTATGGGATAATAATTAATAAAAATACTGCTTCCCTAAAATGGTGTAAAACCACAAATATTTTTAACATATAAGTTAAAATTAAATAGCAAATAATGATTTCAAAATAAAAATCATAAGTGCTAATGAATTCGCGAACTTATGTACGGAAAACTACAACAATCATTTCTAGAAAGAAAGACAGAAGGAAACATTTAACATATCTAATATACAAACAAACTCTTTGAATAATATAATATACAAACTAACTACTCTAATATACAAACAAAATACAAACTCTTTGGTATCTACACAGCATCGAGGCGTCCTCGCGAGAACGAATATATTCATCGTTATAATAAATTCAAATTAAAGTGTGGACTGTCACAAATCGTACCATTTTACTCGAAATTACGTGGGTTCAAATATATTGGAGTGTTCGTTTGTAAACGGATCACGTTCTCTATACCGGGGCAAGATATCGGTGGGGCTCAAAAGAATAAATATACATATAAGAATGTACATACGTCCCGTCTCGTATTAAGGTCCTCATCTGCTACCCACAAATCTTACTCTTCGTTATTTAGAAACAGCTTTCTATAGGTAAATGATAATTATTTTACGGATTAACTAAATTGATTCGCTTTAAATAATGGATTTTTCTATTAAAAGGTTGTATAATTTTAACTGTTATTTACCCGTACTAAAGCAACAAAAAGTTTTAATATAATCTATAAACTAATAACCCTACTGTTGATCCGACTGATGACCTTACTGAAGACAAAAGAATCATGACCTTTGTAACTCGTAACACTTGTGTATAATAAGCTAGGCTGGCTTTGCAGTTCTTTTTCTACTTAATGTGAAATTAAATAGTCTCAAATAAAATTTTATTAGTATCTATTGAATAATTTCTAAGATTAACGCATTCACAATTTATATTTAAACTATTTGTAACGGCTTTAAAATAATTTATTGTAACTTTTAAATCATGACACAGCATCTTTTGTCAATATTGAGAAAATTTGTCAAATGAAACGTCGAACTGAAAATGGTAAAAGCTTAACAAACCGCGTTTTAAACCGTTCAAAAGTAGCTTCATCATTTTATTAATAACTACGTCTATAGATATTAGAGGTAGTAATTAATAAAAAAATGTATAAGTGCGGTACCGGCAGAGGAGAATAGTACCTTCCCTTTTACCAGGTGTCGTAAGAGCGATTGTCACCACGCCTGCCCAGCGCAATTATGGGCAAAATCCCCCTGTCGTGGGAAGACTTATGTCCAAAAGTAAACTTTCTATGGCTAATATAAGTTAGATTTGTTATTTAATCAATTACATAACAATATTTATAGAGACCATGTCAACAGTATCCACCCGATGTCATCTCAACAACTATGCCTTAATCGCCCTCCCACTCTCTCCTTCATCATAAAGATTTTACGTGCATTCTAATTATACAGTAGTGCCGACGTGTTCGTGGTATCCTTGACCTTAAAGTGCACATGACTGCTGAAGCCGAGGCTCAGGCGACCTTGAGTCATCAAACCGGTCCCATTTCGAGCCCAATTATTGCACTTAACATGGTAGTCTTGCAAGGTAAGTCGCTAAATAATTAATGACGGGCCCGATGGCGCAGATGGTAGTGAACCTATCTTGCGCTTCAAAGGTCGTGGGTTCGATCTTCACACAGTACAAATATTTATATGATGAATTTTGTATTTGTTCTGTATCTGGGTGGAAATATATGTGTTTAAGTAGTATATTTGTTATTCATCTGTTGTCTGATGTCCGTAACGCAATAAACGACTTATCATGCTTATATATATCATGATTGTATGGGATGTTGTGGGAATTTATTTATTTAATGACCTTGCCCACTTCGCCGGGCCGCTGGAATTGATGCTTGAGCAGTCCATAGGGTTTGGCCGAAAAGAAGTATATATATGTATACTAATTGGTTGTTAGAAAAATTTATTCTTTGCCGACTTGTTTGCATATAGTCGTTAGAAAAAAATCTAATCTGCTATTTTGATTAGCAAAAGTTCGTTTAAACAAAATAGTTAAAAATCAATTTTATTTAATAATGGCTGAATATCCCGCGAGTCACCGCGCGAAGGCTAAACTCATTAGAACATTTTAAGTTCATGAGACTATTAGAAGCCTTAGAATTGTGTGGTGTTAGGTAGATAATAGGTGAGTCAGGGACGAAATTAATGAACCTTGACCAGCGATAATTCGTAATCTAGAATGTCTTACTATTAGATATCCACTATGTTGTTTTTCCGTGAGGTAATGGCAGAGTAGATCAGTACCTTCCTCTGTATTAGGTGTTGTAAGAGGCGACTAAGGTACCAGTACTATAGACGGCGGTACATCCATCCTAATCAGTGTAGCTCTAATGCACAGGGCATGAATGGGGAGCAGCATCCCCATCGCCAAGGTGCGTTTATTCGTAGCAATTCTGAGCAAAATTTCCCCTTTTATTGAGAAAGCCTACAAATGTGGACTTCCAATGCAAACTTAATAACATAATACTGAAAATTAAACATAAATGTAAAATAATAGTTATGAATTGACTCTTGGAAAAAACGTACAATGAGACAGAAAAAATATTGTATTCCTAATTCCAAAATTACAGATAATGCCATACATTTACAGTACACACACTTAATATTACTTTATTACTTTTCTAAAACATCACACGTGCCTGATGCCCACACGTACACACACACACAAACAAGCATTTAATATGTGTGTTATAAAAGGGTTGAAATGTAATGTAATGGTAATATGTAGTGTAATGATATCATAGTAAGTGTAGGTGTAATGTAATCTAATATAATGTAACAAATAAGAGGGTTGGAGGCCTGGTGTTCTAAAATACCTAGTTTAGACTCCAGTCTCCCAAAAATAATAATTCCAAAGATTTATTGTATTATCATGTATAAAATCATGTAGTGTGTTTGAATAAAAAAAATACTATTTTTATATATAAATAATAAGTTGAGGTCAATACAGCATTGCCATGCCACATCTGAGGTCAGAGGTTCTATGGAACTCCTTGTGAATACTTTAGAAGCACATGCAGATACGAAATGTTGGTGTCAGGTGTTTTATCAAATAAAAGTGTATCTCCGAATTTGCCGGGGTAAAGCGAAACTTTTACCAGATAAAGTAAGGCGCGCCAATTTTTGCACTCGAACTAAACGCGAAGTTTTTGTTTGTTGCCGCAAACTCACTTGATCTGATTCAGATAATTTTGTTTTTAAACCGTTTTAGGTTTATTTATTAGATCAACTTGAATTTTCTTTTCTTGAAAATAGTATCTATAGTTATTTATAAACATGATTTAATTAACCTTCACCACGAATAAGATGGTAATGTAGATTAATAAATATAGCTACAAAACCCCTCTTTAATAAGCACCATTTTTGTCATTTTTCTCTGACTTTTGTAGTTGTCTCTTAGCCCGCTATGGCTATGTGATATCTTTAACGGTTTACTAGGCTTTCCTTTTCTTTTTTTTGCCACTTGTCAGCCTATCTCTTCTTCGTTTCTAGGGTCACTCATTTAGTTGGTAGCTCATCGCCATTTAAAAAGTATTGATATAAAAATTTCTTTCTTAATGGCTGTAAAACACAATTAATTTAACTTTTTGCGTTGTTTGTTCGGAGTTTTGTTTATCCTGCACCAACCTTTTTCAAAAATGACAATAGTAGATTTGGAATCAGCAAAAAATGTAAATGTTTGGAAAATATCAAAATTCTTTCTATCTAATGTGAACACTTTCTTCCTGTCTAATGATGACACGAGGCAGTAAAAAAAGGACGTTTGCATTGGAACCTCACTCTTACCTATTTCTACCGCCAAATAGCAATGTTCGCATTGCTGAGAGGCAGTGAATTTATTGGGTTATGGTAGGCTGCAGTGACGCTTACTATCACGCGAACTGTATCATGTTTGTTGAGCTGGTCTAAAAAAAAGAAAAGAAAAAAAACATTATTTTTTTTTTACCTGTAAACTTAATTCCTATCATCATCTAACATGTGACCATTTTTTGTAATAGGTTATATAAAATGGAAAGATGGATCAACAAAATTAACAAACAAATGAATCGAATGCAATGATCTTTGAGATTTAATTCAATTTCAATTGCTACATATCAGTAATCGTTGGTCAACACGGTTTGCCGAGAGTGCTTCATAGCGGTTCAATTAAAACTGCATTTATCGACAATAACGATACCAAAAGCGGCGATAGCGCGGAATTCTTTAAAAGGATTTCATATTGATAAACATTAAATTTCAATTTTTTTTGTGACGACTGGTTAAATAGCTAGAATTGAATGTTAGGAGCTGTATGCTATTATATAGCGGATGCTAGTAACCTACTAAATGGATTGACACCAAAAACAAGTGCGGTTGTTATGCGCGCGAGGGTTGGCAGAGTCATTCATTTAGGCGATGTAATGACTTAGGGTATCTATAAATATAAAGAAGCGAGCTAAATAATTGCTATAATACTATTTTATATACAACGGTATAATATTTTTTTCCCATATCACATTTGTTGATTGTTTACGTTGGCCGTGAGGTGCCGGCAGAATAGAATAGTACCTTCCACTGCACCAGGTGTCGTAAGACTGGCGACTAAGGTATCAGAACCGATAGGTGGCGGTATTTCCATCCAAAACAGTGCAGCTCAAATGCACAAGGCGGGGATGGGCAGCATTATCCCTGTTACGATAGCTGCGCTCTGCGATTGCCAACAGGCTAGCCCAGCGCGGCAATTATGGGCAAATTCCCCTTTTTTCAGCGAGGCCTATGTCTAGAATTCAAATATATTTAATAATAATATATTTAATAACAGTAATGAGAGTGTGTTTGTTTTTTACGCATTTATTGCTTAACCGGCGAACTGATAATATTTGGACGATGGAACGAATGAACCTGAGGTTTTGGTAATTGCTACCAATAGTATATTTTTTCCCAGAATTGTTAGCAAAATGTCTATCAAAGCGCCATCTTTTCAAGTATACGGGAACTAGCAATTGCTAAGGCACCTCTCTCGTAGAAGAACATTTTCTATTCTACACTGAGACGAAGTAAAAATATATGTCGGAAAATTCAGCGTTCGTTCCACAAACATCGGAATACCACATCAAAGCGGAATTCGGTCTCTGATCAAGAAAAGTTGTCGGATTCCGATCACGCGTGCCTTCCCGCTTAGGCCTAGCAACTGCTCCGTTGGGACTGGATACTCTATTCCAACCTAACGAACTCGTCTCTTCCTCTTTAGTGAGGAGACAATGAATGTTTTGTAGTATTATCATATACACGTTTGGTTATTTTCACCACATTCTTATGATTGTTAAACTTCTTGGTTTAAGTAATGCTGAATGATTTTATTTAATGGAAAAGAATAATAACAGCCAATTTCAAATTTAATTATATAGAATTAATAAGAGCAAAAATTATTGGGCCAAATTCGTTATTCCTAAATTAACAATATTATTGCAACAACAACATAATAGCTAGAACTTGAGCTAAAAAATAACAATGCATACATAAAATCACGACATAACACAATTCCTAAATAAACTTTTTATGCAAGGAAGAAACTTCGACATCGATGAAGTCTGCGGAGTATATTCAGCGTGCATTATATGAACAATACACACATTCACACATATCTACATATGCATGTATACATGTACAAATATTACAAGAATATTAACAATAAAGCATTATATATTACACATAAATAAAATATCAATAGTTGTTGAATGCTAGCACATTATTTGTAGACAATTATTTAATTTGTATTAATAAATATTTGTAACGATAGTAAGATATTGGTTTAATCTTATTAAAAAAATATATTTATTACTGCATGATTATTTATGCTAGGCCAGTTACGATTTAACTTCCATACACGTTAGTACATGGCACACATAAAAAATGCAAACAGTCGCACGCACATTTACTCATATGCATACCACACACACACACACACACACACACACACACACACACACACACACACACACACACACACACACACACACACACACACACACACACACACACACACACACACGCGCGCGCGCGCGCGCGCGCGCTCGCAAACATACACACATCCACACAAACACACACACACTTGTATGTTAGTTCTTTTAATATTCCAATATGTATAAGATAATTTAACTATTTGTTTAATGTATTCACTTATAACCATTGTCTCTATCATAGTGGGTCGAGGTCATATATACGGTACAAATATCAAAATATATGTTTTTACAATTTTTGTCAGTCTGTCTGTTTGTTACGGCTGGAACGATTTGTACGGGTCTTTCATTGACAAATAACTTATGTAATAAGGAGTAACTAATTTTATAGAGTAGTGAGTAGAATATGCCACCCATGGCATAGCTTGTCACTAATACATATATTGCTTGAATACATCCTCATATAAATAATTTTCCCGGGTGGGGATCGAACACATGACCCTTGACGCATAAGATCCGCAATCGAGAGTAAATTTTAAGTATACGTATAAGATTTGATAGCGCACATTGTTTTAGTATACCACGAACGCCCATCACTAGTTCCGCGGGTGGCAATAATATTTCACTTGGGAATCGATCGCGTGATAAGCCTTCGTATAGCTCGGTTAATTTTGGTCGATCGCAAACTGGGTAGGGTTCGTCCGATAAGGCATAATTGTGATTCCGACATCGTCTTGGCATTTGGAAAGAGCGCTATCTATTACAAGGAGAGTGGTCTGAATTAAGAACTATATATCTAGTAACTATATATCGTCTATATTTTAGGTGTAACGGAAAAAAGCTAATGATCAACCAGGAAGGCTAATGGGAATACTATATACTTTATTTACTTAGGACGTCAGTATTGACCATGGGGTTAGGTCAGAGTAGAATAGCACCTCTTTATCAGGTGTCGTAAGAGGTGCAGTTAGTGACAGATGGTGTATGTGCATCTTACTGAAGTAGCAGGATAGGCAGAAGCATCCTCCTACTCTCTGCTATCATGTCTGTTAAGTGCGATCAATATTTGGCAAACCCTAAAATGATTATCAATCACATCAGGAAGCTTATATCCAGCAGTGGACGTCTTGCGGTGATTTGTTGAGATGATGTCTATGCGTGCGTGTGTGTGAGTAATGAATCCGAACACATACAAATGTGTGCGAGCTATGTAAGAGTGAGTGTAAGGGTATATGTGACACTAAGATGTTATGTGTATCTCGTAAAAAGATCCTTAATTTTATAATAGTACTAGCTGTGCCCGCGACTTTGTTCGCGTGGTTGTCGGAAACTCTATTGAGATTATTTTTAGATTGCTCAAGTTGGTTTATGTTATTGTAAAATCGGGAATAAGATATTTTTTAAATAATATGTAAAAAAAATAATGTTTTAAAAATAATGGGTTAAAGTACTTCGGTTAAAGTTTAAAATAAAGCACACTGTATTCAACGGTTCCGTAGGGAACCGACCACGCGGCATGGTACCTCGCAAAGATACACTCGCGAGTGGTAGTGGCAAGCACGGCGGTGGGGCGAGGCCCACCTCCCCCTCACACGCCGCCGCGCGGCCTGCTGGCACATTATAATGGAAGCAAGCCTTCTTCGACAAATTATGTTATTATGAGTAAATCTTGAGAGATAGACATATACTGTCGCGGACTTTTTTTTTATTAATAAAAAGGAATAATTCTTCCATACATAGTTTTTGAATAACTTAAACCGTTTATGCAACGCATGCGACGAAAGACCTCAAATGTGAATAATTTTCCCCGTTTTTGCAACATTTCTCACTGACGCTTCGCTCCTATTGGTCTAAGCGCAATGTTATATAGCCTAAAGCCTTCCTCTATAAATGGACTATCTATCTAACACTATCTAACTATCCTGAGATTAGCGCGTTTAAACAAACAAACAAACTCTTCCGCTTTATAATATTAGTATAGATCATAATTTTGTTTGTATGTTTGTATTGAACTGGTGACGATTGAACTTCATAACAGTTGCGACATTTTTTAAGAGCTTGTTGTAAAGCAAGGCCGCGTAGAAGTTCTAGCCTTCTGACAAGAACAGATAACATTTTTAGTTAATCGCGTTTAAGAATATATAGGTATATATCAATGTTATATATATATACATATATATGTATATATAACATTGATATATTTGCTTAGTAATATATTGTGTATTATTATTTGTTATATAAATTATGCTAGACTTTATTTTATTAATCGATCACGTCGTTATGAACCTTTTTATAATGACGGTGCAAAGCATTTTTTCCCCATTGAAATACCTAGAGTGCACGTTTCCTTTTGCGAAAAATCCGTCAGAGAGAAAATTAAACTAAGAGTATAAATACGTAGTTTTGTAGCGTAGACGTGACAGTGCCGGTGAATTGATTTCTCACTCAAGATACGTGAACGATCCGATGGATAGTTTTCTTCGTCTCTGTTGATTTACTTTGCTTCCAAAGATTTCTATCTGTCGTGTTATTTTTTATATTCTGCATAAGTGCGAAGGAAGGCTTTTAATATTTATTTTTTTATTTCATTACTACATATTTATTAGCCGTGAGATACCGGTAGAGTAGTACCTTCCCCTGTATCAGGTGTCGTAAGAGGCGACTAGAACCTTGTTCCGATATGATCGCTTAAATCGTCCTTTATCAACTCATCTATTATTTTTTCTCTATATATTTAATTATTTATAATTTTACGTATGTGTTTATATTACTAAATTCCTCTTAAACGACTTAACCGATTTGAATGTTTATTAAATTAGCTCGGCAATGTCGCTGTAGCCAGTATCTAAGTTATTATATATACTGTGATTAATCGGCTGGATCGATTTGAATTATTTTTTTAGAATGCATTGCATGTGAGAGCCTGGATGATTTATATTCACAAATCAGCCCGGTAGATATACAATTGCAGTCGGTACATAGGCTATTTAACAACGTGTGTCAGGTCCGTTAGTATTTGTAAAAGTTTATTTCTACGTTGACATAGGAAGCAAGCCTAGTTAGAAAGAATAGTGCTGTTTGTCGAATAGTGAAAAAGTTAAACTTGAATCCTATCACTCGCTGTGCACTCAAGTTCCGTTTTGCATTCACGCTAGATTCCCGCGCGCGTTTCGCTGATTTTATTATTCAACTTCTATTGTTTTGTAGAATGCACCAGTATCTGTCATCACTTTTGTGCTGAAATTGTTTTTATTTGTTCCCTGAAACTTTGTTGGGATACTAAAATCCGAATAAAGCTCGATTTTCACGCATCTGTGCATTGGGTAGAGTAGTAAGGTACTGGCAGAAATTATACTTCCCTCTATACCAAGTGTTGTAAGAGGTGACTAAGGTATCAGAACCGACAATGGCGGTATATGCATCCAAACAGAGAATGTAATGCACGAGGTGGGGATGGGATACGATTGCAACACCTTCTGCCTGTCTATCTCTGATCAAATGTTCTCACGAGTTACAAAATATGTTGAGTCAGTTACAAAAACTGGTCACAATTATTATTCTAGTTGTTTGTTGAAAAATCTACCTAGGCTTTCTAAAAACAAAAGCAATAACAAAACCCATCATCTCAACAAATGACATACAAAGCGGAATTGGGACGAAATGGCCCGTTCTGCAGTTTTTGCCCAACCGTTCCACCCCACTCATCTGCAGACGACTGCAGCGTCCGGAGCAAACCGCATTTGTGATTGCGTTTGGTTCAACTCCAAATGCAGTGTCGAATGTAGCGGTGCTAATAGAATACGGGAGAGCGAGATGCGTCTTATTTAACGCGTTTAGACTTAAAGTTTTGCCATAAAGCTCAATATATTGTTAAAGTTATCCTTGTATATACTTTCTGAAATATATGTACTTTACATATATTAGTTAAAACTGTCAGGATCCATTATTTTTTGTTATGAAGTCAGCAAACAAGCATACAAACCGCTTGGTGATAAACGTGACAGCCGCCTATAGACACTCGTGTTATCAGAAAGATATCAGTAGCGTGTCGCCAGCTTGTGAACTGAAGATACAATGTCATATTTACAAGAAATTAGACTGCTTCTCTCACTCTTCAAGCCGGAACACCACAATGCCATCACTGTTATTTGACGGTAGAAATAGGTGTGAGTGCAGACAATCTTTGTAAAAGGTCTTCCTCTTGTAATCCAAATAATATTTTTATGTTAAATATTTAAGAAAATTATCGATATCAATCTATTAGAAATCTACTGAGCTTTTGCATCTATTTAACCCCAATCTAAAGTATAAAAAAATTCCATACTCTTTGTTTTTTATCAATACTAAATAATTCACATCCGCATTTTTTTGCCACGCTTTTTTTGATTAATTTTGATCCAAATTACTTGATTACCACACTTGATCCAAATTAAGAAAAAGGATAGTTAATATGTCGCAACCTTTTTTCATGATAAATAAACACCTAATATATATATAAATATATATCGATATTTAACATGCATTACTTTGCTTACATGCTGGTTACAGCATATTCGTTCATCGTATTAATGTTTGTCCTCAGTTGGAATCGAAAATCGAAGAAAGGAGGTTTTTTGCCCATAATTGCCGCACTAAGCGAGCGTGTTAACAATCGTAGAGTGCAGCTTTTGCGACAGGGATGCTGCTGCCTATCCCCGCCCTGTGCATTTGAGCTGCACTGTTTCGGATGGATATTCCGCCATCTATCGTTTCTGGTACCTTGGTCGCCTCTTACGACACATAGTGCAGTGTGAGGTACTATACAACTCTGTTAGTACGTCACGGCAAGTTCTCTTTTTATGGGGAGGTCTATGTCCAGCAGTGGAGTTCCAATGGCTGTGATGTAGTGGGAAACGAAACCACGACTCCTTGGCGTATAAGATAAGGACGCTAGGGAACGCGCATGATCAAAATTTACGTCTTCCCGCTGGTCTCAAAACGTCACAGCACTAAAGAAAAGGAACACTCCGCTAACGACAAGGAATTTCAAAGAATATTTAAAAGCTTAACCGGCCCAAGTAACGTACCCTTTAATAGTTCTCTTAAACGACCGACCGTTATACTAACAAAAGCCATTGACGAATACCTCAGCACCAAACACCCAGAGCTTCCTTCATTAAAGCGGGGACACACTAACCTCCGCTATTTACACGGTTAATACCGTCGATAGCCGGCTCTAACTAAACGACCACTCCGAGTGATCCCCGGCGGAATTTCAACTCTATCGCTTCTCCTTTTAATTTTCATAGGGTGGAGGTCATCTTATACTAGTTTATATAACGACACTTTGCAGGACTATTATGACACCGCGAAAGCCGCTACTAATGGCGCACCTCACAATACCGAAACTCTTCAATTCTAAAGCCTTTGAAATGACTTCTGAGTTAGAACGTTGGTTATTGAATTACTTCAAAGTTATGAATAACTTGAATAATCTGAAATATTTTCTGTATAAAAGCTTCTCATTTATAACTCACTCAGATCGGACTTTAGATTTTGTCCCTTAATTCAAAGATATCTATCTATAAGCACTAAATCTTAATTCATATTCGCAGAATAATACAGATAGATTGACGAGCCCGATGGCGCAGATAGTAGCTTAGCGTAGGTAGTGTTTGTGGGCTAAAGGTCGTGGGTTCGACCCAGGACAAATATTTATGTGATGACATTTGTGTTTGTTCTGTGTCTGGGTGTTGAATATATGTATTTAAGTATATTTTTTATTTGACTTTATGATTCCTCTGTTGTCTGATGTCCGTAACACAAGGTTTAAGCGACTTATCACGGAGTCAGGGTTAACTATCAGATGTTGTGAAAATGTATTACTGTTAATTTATTAAGTAAGACTACATCTACTGGACACCTATACGAAGTGAAACTCAATACAAACAAAACTACTCTATTAACAGCTTTAAAACGTTACTTTGCGGGAATCGTACTTAAGATTGCCCAAAAGTAACTGAAACATAAAAAGTTAAATAACCCGCGTTTTAGAGCCGTTAATAGAGAAATATTATTATGAGTCGTGAACGTGTTAGATGATATTAATGAATTTTCTGTTTGCACCGAAGTCGAAGTTATAGACTCTTTTTAAACCTATCACAAAATAAACAGATGATGCAACTTAAACTGACGATCCTTACGACCTCATAGGGTCATAAGAATAGTTTAACTAAATAGGTCGTTGAGTGGCCTTTACGGACCCTTCAACTAAGTTTACTAATAGCTCATTACGCGAGCCAACAGAAAATAGACTGCATGAAAAACTAGTGGTTATAAAAAATTTAATAACTCATAGTGGTTGGTGTTAATAGGACCCTTACCGGCATTGGCGTTAACAAACTGTTGTCTTCAAAGTAGTAGTTAATACATATACTTAACACCCAGACACAAATCCAACACAAATATCGTCGTATAAATATTTGTCCTGGTTGGGAATCGAATCCACGGCCCTCGGCACACAAGATAAGATCACTACCGTCAGCGTCACTGGGCCCGTCGATAGAACAATTAACAACACATTTCCCACAATATCAGAAACATCGCGAATTATCCACTTATGTAATCAAAGTGTGTTAATTCAAAGGTAGATTTCAATTGACAGTCGAAACATGTTAATCAACGAAATCTTCAAGTTTCTTTTCAGCCTATATGTTCAAATCTTGGACCTCCACCTCAACGTGATCGGTTGTATTATTTTGAAAGGTGTATATAAAAAAAATCAGTTTGCGTTGTTGCAGTATTCATCTAAAAGTGCATATTATATCAGATTACCCAGTAATTTCACTGCCTCTCTTACTCTCTCACTCTTCAAACAAAATCACAGCAATATGATCACTGCTGCTGCTGATATAAATGTAGATGACCTCATGAAAAGTAGAATTTTGGCCATAATCGCCGCTGAGAGCAAGCGCGTTGGCAATCTCAGATCGCATCGATGCTGTTACCCCCCCCCCCCCCTCCCAATGCACACATTGGACCTACACAGTTTCGGATGGATATTCCACCATCTGTCGGTTCTGGTACCTTAGTCGCTTCTTACAACACCTGGTACAGAGGGAAGTACAGTTCTACTCAAAATTCTATTAAAATAGTTTTATAGTTCTACTATCCCAAGTAGTGGTAGTTTCATGGTTAATTTAATCATTACCGCAATAACTACTAAATTGTATAGTCCGTTAAGTACCAGCACCTGGATTCACAGTTTGCGCTATCAGTACCTGTATTCAGTGAACAGGTACTGAAAGTGGTGTAACACTGAAAGCAGCAATAAAAGAAGATACTTTTCGCAGTTCCATTGTGCCGTAGTTAACACGCCGGCTTTAATTTCGGAATGCGCCGTTTAAAACAATCAGTGCAGGCGGCGGAATGAGCCGGCGAGGCGCACGTGTGAATGTTTCCTTCCTGGGACGCTCCGTTGACGCTCTCCTGTATTTTGAGGACAGATGGCGGCGGAATTATACCCGTTTCGCGCAATTTCGAAATATATTTCCGACTTTTTAGTTGAGCGATATAATTGTGTGTTATATCCTTGATCAGGACAGCATCAACATGATCTCAGATCGATGTTTATAAACATCATTGCGAATTTCGTCTGCAATTGCCTGTTGGACAAGGTCAAAAGTCGTCATGCATTGGTATCTCACCTATTTCTACCGCCAAACGTACGCATTGTTGTGATCCGATTAAGAAGAGTAGAGAGGCAGTAAAATTTACTGGACAATGTAGCGTGATATTCTTATGTCTTATTATATCTCTATTATTGGACTAGGTTACCAGTCCGCGTGATAGTAAGCGTGACCGCAGCCTACAGATGCTCGTATTATCACAAGGATATTACCAGCGCAACCAACCTCTATATATATATAGGTATATGTATTTATATCTCCTCTCTTTAAGACATCTTTAAGTGGCGAGTGACATAGCGCGGCAATTATGGCCCAAAGCTCCCATATTCTTGAGGAGGACTAGCAGTGGACATTCTACGTTCTGGTTTTGGTATGATGACCATTGGACAATGATGAATATATCAGCATAATTTATGTGATAATATCTTTTTTTGTTTCAGGTAAGCAATTCTTCTTTCAACATTACCATCACCATCATCAATAGGGTCGGTTGTATGCGGCCTGCGTCCAGCGCAATCCTACGGTTTTAGTCAGATCGTCTGTCCATCTACGCTGTGCTTGCCGGTACGTGGTCTCCGTTCCAGAACCTTACGGCTACATCAGTTCTGCATGCCAAGAGCCCTGCCCACTGCCACTTTTCGCCCGGCTATTTCGATAAGTTAAGTTCTTTTACGGATCTCCTCATTTTTAATTCTATTCTATTCTTTAGTGAATATATCTTATTTGGGTGGTAAAAGAGAAATTATTATAGTGTTAATTGAGAATAAATAATAAATAAACTCCCACAAAATCTCATACATTGCCCTGATTCCGTGTTAAGTCGCCTCAAGCACTTGTGTTACAAACATCAGAAAACAACGGAATCACAAATGTACTACTTAAATGCATATTTACAACACCTAGACACATAACAAACACTAATCGTCATCATCATCAGCCATAGGAAGTCCACTGCTGAACAACCGTCCTTAAGAAAAGGGGAATTTTGCTTACAATTGCCGCGCTGCGCAAGCGTGTTGGCAATCGCAGAGCGTAGCTTTCGCGTCGGGGATGCTGCTGCCCATCCCGCCATTTGAGCTGCACTATTCTGAATGGATATACCGCCATCTGTCGTTTTGGTACCTTATTTCCTCTGGTACAGGTACACAAATATCATAATATAAATATTAGTCCTGGGTTCGAACCCACGACTCCTACCGAATTCTCATTCGTATCACTACCATCTGCGCCATCGAGCCCGGTCAAATATATATTAATATAAATACCACAAATGAAATGAATTATAAGAAAACGATGCATATTGATGTGCGTTTGTAACATATGAACTCAAAAATATAAACGACTCGAATGATTTCATAAAATATTCTACTAATGAAAGTTTCATTATCATGAAATGATATTATCTATATTTTAACCCTGACTTGAGATGGTAACGAGACATCAGTCGAGTAAATTTTGAGTTAAATTATACCAAACAGCTAATTAAATACTTTATTTAAGAATATTTGTATTGATTAGTGATCCGTGTTATCCAATAATGCAACATCTACATCACTTTCATCCTTAAACGTGTGAGAGAGACGAGCAAGTTTTCATTGTTAATTGAATTTTACCGTCGCTTATCAAAAAGGTCGTAAGACCCTTTTCGCCAAAATAATACGATATACTTTATCGAACAATCGTCTTTCTGTGTTGTAATTCCATTGCGTGTTGTGTTAGTTTTACTGCATTGTTTATACGCAATTTGCTTTAACGATCTGCCCCGAGGCACACATCTTCGTTTATTGTCGCTCTTCAAAAACTATATCCCGGTTACGTAGCTGGAAATAGATGCACGAGCGTTTTACTGTTTCAAACAAACAAACATTTCTCCTATTTATAGGTATAGAATAATTTAATTGGAGTGTCTGTTTGTGGCTAAATGCATTTAATGAGCCGTTTGCTGTTAGCAAATGGCTCATTAAATGCATTTGAGAGTCGATATGTGATTATATCTAATAAAAATATACTGTTCTTCTGGTTTATCTCTATAACGGCCAAAGTTAACGGGGCTTCCATTAGCAAAAACCAACACCTGGCGAACGTAGAAATACCTCAAGATACTCCGTGCTCGTTAATTTATGAACGATTATGTATCTCTTTATATCTCTATTTATTTACTTTCGAATTTATTGCACAAAATATAATAAAACTAGTGCCACACGGTCGCGCGTGACAAATATTTTGATTAAAATTAAATTCAAAATGGCGGTCCAACACGTGCTGCTTGGAAGTGAAGCAAAGCGAGGGCTTTAATACAAATAAAAGAGTAGAATAACGTTCAATATGTGACGTTTTATTTTCTCATTATTTATTTAAAAATCACATTTAGTAAAAATTCAAAATTCTTTTTGTCCCACATAATATAACTTATAGATTTATAACTTTTGGATATAAATTATCCAGTAATTTCAGCAACCTGCATTGCATGTATGATGTAATCTGTAACATGTTCCTTAGCGTCCACTGAACCAACAAAGTCACCGTGCAGAAAGTCATCCTTAGCAACTCTCCTCGCTTGAGCGTTGGGCAGATCAGCCACCATATTTAGCACGTCTCTCTCGTCTAAGAGATTATCTGCTACTGTGTAATGCATGGTCACGTTGGTGGAGATCACGCCTATGTTATACCTTGGAGGGAATATTGAACCATAGATTTGTAGATTCTGGATTGCACCATGGTTGTATCTCACAAACTCTTTGTCTCTTATATTCTGCCCAAAGTGAGCGACTTGTTTAATTGCGGCGCCGGCGGGTCCCGGCTCTGTTTCATTCTGTAAAAGATATAATATGACATTGGTTTATGTATCAAGGTAAAATTATCTTATTATGGAGTAAATAAAGGTCGCAGAGATATTACAAACATGTTATTACACGACAAACAGATAACAATGTCTAAATACTTTTGTATATAATGTGAATGTGTTCATATTGAAATGGTTAATATAAACATTCTCATTCAGATTACGTTCACGTAATATATTTGTACTGATTTAATCTATATTAAAATTTTAAAGAGGAAATATTTGATTGCTTGTTTGTTTGTTACGATTTAATTCAAAATCTACTCCACCAATATTAATTATTATTTCACCATTGATAACTACTTCTTCACCGAGTAACACAGGCTGTATTATCCCTAATCCCCTACTTTAATATTATAAATGTGAAAGTAACTCTGTCTGTCTATCTGTTACGCTTTCCCGCTTAATCCTCTCAACCGATTTTGATGAAATTTGGCACAGACAATCTTTAGACCCTGAGAAAGGACATAGGCTATTTTTTTATTCGAAATAAGGGTTGTAAGGGGTCGAAAAAGGGTATCAAAAGTTGTATGGAAGTATCGCTATTTGTAAATCTCGAAACAAGAAACTTATGTTTCAGGCCATTGATTCGTTATAAATAAACATGACATTCAAAGTTTATATATGTAAATAGGTATGGTACCCAAAAAAAAACTAATCTACGCGGGCGCAGTTAGTATTTCATAAAATCAAGCTATAATCACCTGAAATGTAACTGAGGTACGATTTATGTTATTATGTGTTTATATAGAATATACTCAAAAACATGACGACTGATTTCAATAATTCTTTTACTAATGGATAAATACATTATCAGAGATTGTGTGTAAATATATTCCGATAGTAACAAGAACTACGCGGGTACTCAAGGTAAGTTTCACAAAGAAAACGTGTACGCCACTTTTTTTTTAGATGAGGTGGATCTCCTCTACCTCACTCTTGCCTATTTCTACCGCCTAATAGCAGTGCTCGCATTGCTGTGTTCCGGTTAGAGGCAGTGAATTTACTGGCTAATGTGGCATAATATCCTCGAGTCATTAAGTTATCAATACGATAGTGATATCCTTGTGGTATTACGAACGCCTGAAGGCTGCAGTGACTCACTATCACGCGAACTGTATGCTTGATTGTCGACATGATCTTATTAAAATAAATATAGAATTAGGTTTATTTTAAGAGTTTAACTTTGACAGTGCCTTTGGACAACATTTTCAAACTCCATTTTACTTTTCATTCAATCGACATAGTTAATACTTTAAATTGATACTCGTAGCACGACGACACAATTTTATTTGTGTATTATTTTTGCTTAATATGGTCACACCCGCATAAATAATTAATATAATAGTTATAACTAATTTATTCATTTTAAATGATTATGTTGTCTTTATAGATTTTAATGATGACGGCCCCGATGGCGCTATTGGTAGTTATCCGATCTTGTGCGCGAAGGTTGGGTTTGATCCCCACCCATAGCAAATATTTATATGATGAGATTTGTAATTGTTATTCACTGAGTTTTAAATATGTATTTAAGTCATATATTTATGATTCTTTTGATGTCTGATGTCCGGTCCGTAATACAAGTGTTTTAAACGACTTATCACGGATTCAGATCAATGTATAATGTTAAGGCAATTTATTTTTATAATTAATAAAGATTGTATTAAGAGTCTGTTTTAGTGCCAAAGTGCCCTGATGGTATGCATTAACTGAATTGAACTTCTACTAGTGTCTGGTTATCGGAATTCAGTAGTTGATTTCTAACATAATTTTTACCCCTTTATAATGAAATCGCGGAATTGCTGGAACGTAAAATTTGACATAGTCAGGTTCACCAAAAGTTCATTAAATTTTTTAACATTACACAAATGTAATATTTGAAAGACAAATTGACTCATTGACATATTTATATTAATTGTCTATTTTTGAAATTGATTAGAACAGGTCGACAGACAAGCAGATAGTCTACGTGATAAAAAGCCTATGGACGCTCAGAACATCACAGGGATAAGCACTTGCACGTTACTAACTTTGTGATTTGAAGATATTATGTCACATTACCTCTATTATGTCATTGGATCTCTCCTCTCACCCTTCAAGCCGGAATACAGAAACGCGAACACTGCTAATTGGCGGGAGGTAGTGACAGTTAGGTGTCAATGCAGTAGACGTTTTTATGAAATCTACTTCATGTAAATGTCTATTGAATGTCAATCAAATGATGAAAGAGTTTTTCCAAAATTTCATTATCTATGGTCTAATATTGGGGGACCACTGGTATTGCAAAATACTCACCATGAATGCTTTTAGTCCCATCATATCACATATGCTTTTTAGATGTAGATCACCAGCACAATAATCGGCAGGATGATTGGCTTCAGATATATCTGCAGCTTTACCCATAGCATCGGTAGAATTTGGAGGGAATAGTTCTACCATTCCTATTCCTACTGCCATACCCTGAAAGAGGAAGCATTGAGGGTTATTAAAATCCACTACGGATAACGTCCTGACGTTTGGGGGTATTTCTTCCTCAATTGCCCTACAGCTGGCTGGTGATAATGGCAGAACGAATCTTCGCTGCGGGGATGATGATGCTAAGAATCACTACTCTGTTGGGTTTCAGCTGCGTATCGCATTGACCTGACTCCGTGATAAGTCTCTTAAAGTGCTTGTGTTACGGATACCAGACAACAGAGTAATCACAATTATCATCATATATTTGTCGTGGGTGGGGATCGAACCTACGATCTTTGGGGCTCAAGATAGGATTACAAACATCTGCGCCATCGGGCCCGTCTTATTATGGCAATACTCTTACTTAAGGAAAGCTACATTATTTTGCAGTAACATAGCCCATATTATATTTACTTAAAAATAGACATCTCCTAAAAAGCAAATTTGTAAATAAAATTTGTATTTTTGTTTGTTTGAATAAGTTTGACTGCTACTTCACTGTGTCTTAAGTTACCGGCAGAGTAGAATAGTACTCCCCACTGCACCAGTTGTCGTAAAAAGTGACTAAGGTACCAGAACCGATAGATGGAGGTATATCTATCCAAAGCAGTGCAGCTCAAATGTACATTGTATGGACAGCAGCATCCCCGTCTTGAAAGCTGCGCTCTGCGATTGCCAACACGCTTGCTCAGCGAGGCAATTATGAGATAAAATTCCTACTTTCTTGGAGTAGCCTATGTCCAGCAGTGGACTTCCAATGGCTGGTATGATGATTACTGAACCGAATTCAAAAACTCGTCCACGATAGATTATTACATCATAAGCAAGTTAAATATGCAATATTTTATATCTATATAATCACGGAAGATGAAACCGTAAAGGTCTGATAATATACTATACTCAAACAAAGATTCAAGTATGTGGACTTACATAGATAATATCTGTGAGGTAAGATAAACGCCTCAAGGTTTCATCAGGCATATACTTTTGATAGCCAATTGCAGCCATCAGATGTGCTGACTTGAACTTGTTATTGTACTCCGGCCTCAGTGAATTTAAAACCAGGAATACGGTTCCACCCTGTGAATGCCCTACATAATGAAGACCCGCTTGGCCGGTGAGTTTCAATATGTAATCTACTGATGCTGCTAGGTCATATGTTCCTATTTCTTCGAAGCTAAAATTGAAAAACGCGCGCTTTTCTTTCTCATCATCTGGGTCCAGTGAGACGTGTTTTCGTGAGAGTCTGTTGCCTCGTGCGTTCCCCATCCAGACGTCGAAGCCAGCGTCGGCGTAGTTGTAAGCTGGAGAATTAGTGGTAAATTATTCATGTATACATATAAATAAAATTGCAATGACTGTCTGTAACATCAAAATAACAGATTTTTTTTTAAATAGGCATGTGAATATATTTACTCATATGCCTATTCTTTTATATACATCCTAATCCCTTACGGAAGACTTACAACAAAAGTAAGCACTTTAATCTTTTGTTTGTTTGTTTATATGTCTGTTTGAGGTAAACTCTGAAACGGCAAGCCCGATTTTAACTGAAATTTCAATAACAGGTTTCAGTACTTGCGATATAGATGTAGATACTTGATGAAGAGTTAACTTAGTTTACTTTTAATATTTATAATTCTTTTCTTATTTACTACGCGTGTGTAACCGCGGGGCGCTGCAAGTATGAAATAAATTCTTGATGGATCACTCTTTCACTACAAATTAAACTTATTTTTATTAGACCAGGTCAAATCAAGCATACAATCCGCGTGATATTAAGCGTCACTTAAGCCTATATACGCTTGTAATATCACAAAGATATCACTAACGCGTTGCCAACATTGTGACCTGAGGATATTATGCCACATTACACTCTTTCACCCTTCAAACCGGAACACAGCAATGCGAACACCGCTACTTGGCGGCAGAAATACGTGTGAATGAGGTACCAATCCAGACTACTTTTTGTATGAGGTCTACCTCAAGTAATGCTTTAACATATTATAACTTCTTCGTTCAATCGTTACGGATTTAATTTGAATCTATCTTACCTACGCCATACTCGGGCCCTAGAAAGATGAAACCGTTCGAAGCGCTAAGTAACCCATGCATCAGAAACACCACTGGCCTTTTCCCCGATTCATCCTGCCCTTTCCCCGCCGGGATCCTATGAAGTTCCAAGATGTATCCATCATCAGTCACCACGGTGTGCCTCTCAGCTGGATAACCGTTGGCTATTATAGCTTCAGGCTGTAAAAAAAAACACATTTTTATCAACAGCTGGAACTCGCAGACCTTACCGGAACACCTATACGTTGAATGGTTCGCTCATAATCGCCTCGTTGGGCACACCATGCAATCCTATTGCTAAATCGTAGGTTCGGAAATACTGGCTATCCCCGCCCGATGCATTTAAACCCTTTATATTATTTGCAGTAAAACCTTTTTGTGGCGATTCTTAAGGCGATATATCCATTAATTTAACTGACACCGGTTTTTTTTTTGGAATTCAATTTGGAATTACACTCAGGTACAGAAGGCGTGTTAAAAGCGTGAGATTAACCGCGTTTTAAAAGATATTTTGATTTTTGGTTTCATTTAAGTTTTTTTTCTTAATTGTTTTTAATAATAATAATGTTATATAAAAACTTACCGTTTCGTAGATGTTGTAAGATTCCCCCCTTTTCGGAAAAGCGAATACATTTGCAAAGGCGCACAACGCCAGCAAACAGACAACTAGCCGAGTCATTTTGCCTCATAGAATTGTCTTACACTTCAATGAAGCATTTATATATAATTTTCATGTTATCACTTTAAGTATCATTGTTACTTCATGGTGTTTTTTCGTGTTTGAAGAGGTATTATCGTTAGATATTTGTTCACACTACAAACAACAAATAAAACACTTCACTTCATTCTAACACTTGTTTAATTAACAGTTTGGTATTCACAACTGTATGTTTCTTAAAAGGTGAAAGAGAAGTTTAATATGGAACAACACAAAGTCTGCTTAATAAATAACACTTCTCAAAAGTTAATAGATGAAAATATATGCAAGAAAGATGGCGTGATTTATTGATACCAGAGGGTCAAAGTGAAAAATCGAGTCGAAACGAACTCAAAGAAAAAAAAAACATTTTTATTGTTACTTTTCTGAAGTCCGTGAAGCGAATAGAGCGATTCTTTGCTCGAGACACCTACATTTTTTCTTTTGTTGTCCCCAAACACTGGAAGACATCACAATTTGATAAAATGTACTCTATTGTGGGGGTTTAAAGTTGAATTCGGGTTCTTTGTTTGGAAAAAAATCCACAAACAAGGTTTGCTGAGATATATGGGGCTGCGACGCGCAAATTGACAGAATATCGTCCTTTGAGAGTCGGTCTAAAATTTATTATGTGGAGTTATAAGCAAAATTCCGAACACCCCGTACACCGTCTGTTTGCTCAAGTTTGGCACATTTTATGAGGTTCCTTCAGTGACTGGAGTTTATAGTCATTTTATTAAATTCCGCGGCGTTATATGCTGCAACAGACCACAATGACGGCGTAGGTATAGTTTATGTTAAATGTTAACAACAAAGACCTAACAATAAAAATAGCTAATAAATAACCAATGTATTAAAGCTGTGTTTTTGTGTAAATATCTGTTGGAAAATCAAAATTATGTAATATATTTTATTACAGATTAGATGTTTATTTATTATTATTGAATTTATTGTATATTAGATTATACAAATTGGATATTATTAGTAAAGCTAGCTAGTAGTTAGTTCTTACATATTGCAGTGCCCAAGGGCCCTGCAAGGGCTGAAGCAATGAAACTCTATTTTAAATTGTATTTTGTCCACCATGTTCATGTAATGTGACAAGCAATAAATTAATATGAATATGAATTTGAATTTGAATATTTTTGTACCGAACAATAAAGAATAAGATTACTTCTAGACCTATTTATATTAGCTTTGTCTAGTGGCGGAAGTCATACCTGATTTGGCTTCTGAAGTAATAATTCTTAAGCAGAACAAAATTCCACTGTCTCTGTTACTTACAAGTTATTTAAATCTAACAAATAACATTAGAATGACTTGAACAGCGACCACACGCGTGATGTATGCTCGTCTCTATATATTTATCGACTTCAGTATTTTCAACGCATCTTGTCAGATATAGATTATGATTTAGTACATAATATTTTACGATAACCTACTCTTAAGATAATATTTTATGTGTATAAAAAGCGAGCTCGGTTTTCTATATAATATTTATTGATATATTTATTAGAACTTTCTGGATGCGTCTCTGGATGAATATAAAACCGAGACATGGAAAATTAAAACTATTATCCTATTTGTGTCACTCTGCGGACTGGTTATTGGGTTTATTGCTTAAGATAGCGTGCTGCCAATCTCGCCGTTTACTGCGTATAACCCAATTTTATACCGACGCATTATTTTATTATTATAATTAATTTGCCGTGATGTGCAGGCAGAGTGGAATAGTACCTCATCCTATATCAGGAGTCGCAAAAGGCGATTGAGATACCAAAACCAACAGATGGCGGTATATCCATCCGAAAGAGTACATATGAGTGTGTGTTAGTACGTGTAAGAGGACGCTGTTCAGCCCCGTTGCGAAAGCTGCAATCGCCGATTGCCAACACGTTTTTTTTCCAGAGCGTTAATTTTGGCAATGCCCCCTTTTTGAAAGAGTCCATGGGACTTTCATTCTAATCATGAATGATGAATTATATACGACAATCTTAGAAACAAGTAAATAATTAAGTACAAAATATTATAATTAAGTACTCATCATATAAGTGCAATTTCTTAAATTTTCGCTCAATTGCAAATGATGTGTAATAAAACTTCTATTAAGCGGTTTATTTCAAACTTAATCCCTCGCCACATACGATTTCTAGAGTAGAAGTATATTATGATTTAATGCATAAGTAAGAAAATGTAATACAAAATAAATAATTATTACTAATTATATAGGCTTATTAAACATAGAATGACGGCACAAATATATTGAGTGTACTTTAACCGTGTAGAAAAGGAGTGAAGAAAGGGTCAGAAGTACCAAAAGAAACGAGCGTGTACGAAAGGGCTAATTCGAGTAAAGGAAGCGAGAGAGGTATGCCAAGTTCGTAACATCCTTAGTGTCTGCCTTTCCCTATGAACACTGGCGTCATATATATGTATGAGTCAGGCAATTATTTCATGAGTGGCATCGAACAAAATTGCACTATCTCACAATTGACACAAACGATAATAATGTAGGACAGCGATGAAGGTACTATAGGTTCGTCAAAAATTTTAACATCAAATTTTTACATAATTCTAACATCATTACATCAAAACATGAAAATATATTTCAGAACAACTATTATTAGGACGATAATTAGGATAATAGGAGGATAGTAACAATATTTTTACAATGGTAGTCTTAATTAAATACATTCAGGACCTCACCTTGCCATACATATATATATATATATATATATATATATATAAAAAAAAAAAAAAAAAAATATATATATATATATATATATATATATATATATATATGTATGTATGTATATCGTCATATATAGGCGCTGTTAGCGTGTCACGTCAATCGTGCTGTTTATTGTCAAAGACAAATGTATTCTGTTTATAAAATGTAATTATATATTTTTTTAGTTTAATTAATTAATATTATATATATATATATATCGTCGGCGTCTATTACTATAGTTTTCACTAAAGCGTTGTCAACCCTGTCACTTGAAGATATTATGTCACATTGCCCAGTAATTTCACTGCCTTTCTTATCTTACAAACCCGAATACAGCAATGCGAATTCCGCTATTTGGCTGTAGAATAAGGAGAGAAAGGAAAGAAGAAAAGTAGTTAACTATTTACATGTTTATTGCATTTATTATATTAATAAAAAGTATATAAATAAAAATTATATTCGAAAAATCTATTTCTCAAAATACGTAATTTTAAAGATTCGTGATTTTAAAAAAAGGTGAGCCTAATTATAACATTAATTTTCCAATAGTGTAATTTTATTTTTTTGGTTATTCTTTATATTTTTCCTTTTTTTATCAAACATTTAAACGTGGAAAATGAGTTAATTAATAATCCTTTAATAAATATATAAATAGGAGCCCTTTAAAATATAAGATAGAGAGAGCCCAGCAGAGACACGGTACGATGATTCGTCTAAATGAATTAAAAGTTTTAATGGCACTGCAAAGTGTAGGGGCATAGTCAACTTATTTTGCAGTAGTTACACTTTCACTACAGAAAATAATACGTTTATTTCCTATGACAAACATTCGTGTTTTTTCTGTTGTTTCGTTTCTGTCGTTTTCTGTTGTTGTTGTTCTCGGTCTATATATGTATAGCAGCGCCTCCCGGCTTTACTTTCTTTTAGTTGTAGAAGAAACCTAGTGTCATGCTGTTATTGGTCGGGCGTGATGTTATGTATTTGATTTTTTCTAACTTTATAGTTTAGGCCTTACGTTAATACCTAGTACACCTTTTACACCCTTAAATAGTGATTTCCGAAAGTATACTTTATACGTGTTTCATGATTTGTAATAAAAAATCTTGAGAAATTTTATTCAAATAACTTCATATAGAGCTAAGTTTCATACTAAGTTTACACTCCTGTCTCACCCCCTAAGGGGATTACATTTCAAAAACCTTTATTAGTTCTTCTTTAAGTCATAAAAGGATCCCCTATGCGAAATATTAAATTTCTAACTCTTATAGGTTAAGCCCTGCGCGTTCATATTTCATAATATATAAGGGCTGTTTTTAGAGGTATAGAGCTTAAAAGGCTTTTTAGACGTATTAGACTAGCAACACTTTTTAAACTGGCGGCCATTCTGTCCCATGTTGAGTGATTTATATTAAGTTTGGTTTAGTATTACATCATGAATAGACTGGCGCCTGAGCAACGCTTTCAAATTGTGAAAATTTATTACGAAAATCATGGTTCTGGTCTAAGTACGCACCTGCACTACGCGTATTTTACGGTCAACATAATCGACTATCAGAACAATTAATTCGCTTAACTATAGAAGGTTTTATATGAATTTAGTATTACATCCTCTTTTGTGTGATATCCGTAATGCAAGTACTTTTTGAAACTTAGCTCCTAATCCGACCGATGCATTTCTATCTTTACCTTTTGTTATACTTTCATTAATATTTTGGCTAAATTTTCAATTATTTTATATATTTTTTCAGTCACTTTTACCGACAGAGTAGAATAATTCCTCTCCCTGTACCAGGTATCGTAAGAGGCGACTGAGGTACCAGAATCCGACAAATGGCGGTATATCCATTCGTAACTCAAGTGTAGCTCAAATGCACAGGACGGGGATAGGCAGCAGCATCTCCGTCGTGAAGTTACGCTCTGCAATTGCCAACACGCTTGCTCAGTGCGACATCTATGGGCGAAACTGCCCCTTTCTTTGGGAGGACTGTGTCCAAAACAAAAAAACCTATATTTTTTTTGTATTTCGGAGGTGGACATTAATTGCTGAAACAGTAAATTATTGATACTGTGATTACCAAAACCTTACTTCTGATCATACACGTATTTTAATACCGATAAACTTTTTTATTAATATATAAAATGTTGTAATTACAGTATTAATACTGGTATTTGTAAACTATGTCACTGTAAGTAAACGAGCAAAGTAACCCACCGGAATTTGATGACGATGTCTGCGGTGGGCAATGATTTATTCGATCACTTAAGATTGCGGCGATTCGTCTCAGTTGAGTCGACGGTAATTTAAGGATAAATAATAAACTTAATTAAATGTACAACTTTGGAACTGACAAAGGATTCCGATGCTTCCATAAACTTGGGCATCCTTGATTCGAGTTTGATGATAGCCAATTACCAAGTACTGTGAGCGATACTCTTTGGAATCTAATGCTGATTTATTTAAAGGCGGAAGAGTTTGTTTTGTGAACCTCAGAAACCACTGGTTTGAGTTGAATATTATAAATATTTATCATCATTATCATATCAACCATTGAAAGTCTACTGCTGGGCATTACCTATAATTGCCGCGCTGGGCAAGCGTGTTGACAATCGCAGCGCGTAGCTTTGCGACGGGTATGTTGCTGCCCATCCACGCCCTATTTAAGCTATACTTTTTCGGACGGATATACCGCCTGTCGGTTCTTGTGCTTTATTTGACTCTTAAGATACCTAGTACAGAGGAAGGTAATATTCTCTACCGGTACCTCACCTCAAGTGGCTATCGTTTACATATACATAAATATAAACGAAGTATTATATAACGTTTAACTAAATTATATAATCCGACCGTGTTAACATGCGTTTAACTAAATTGCCGTCTGTATTTGCAGGCTGTTGTCATACAAGGCCTTATCTACCGCGTTAATGTACCTACGTCCGACACGTCACGGTGACCTAATCTCCAGTGATGTACTGAGAACACAAAGGCAGTGTTTCCCAGCCCACGGATAGCGGGTACATCTGCCCTTGTCATTAACTTGAGTGGATCACTTGTGGTATTGGTTGGCACGCTATCTCCGGTATAGCGTTGTATATATCAATAATGTACAGCAAACCACCCACTATCTGTAATTGTTATGTCTATTCATAAATATAACTAGCAGTGGCAGCGACTTCGTCCGCGTAGATTTGTGACTTTGGTGGGCATTATGGCTTTTAAGATTAATTTATTTTAAAACGGACCCCTAATTATTTGAAAATGAAATATAGTCTTTAGCCTTTCTCGACAAATAGACTATCTAACGCTGAAAGAATTTTTCAAATCGAACTGTTTGTTCCGGAGATTAGCGCGTTCAAACAAACAAATTCTTCAACTTTATAATGTTAATATAGTTTTGAGTGTTTGTTGGTAATTTAAAAAAAAACTCTATATGCATAAAAATATATACACGGTCCTTAAAAAAATGTGTTTTTTTGTTTGTTTGTCTTTATGCTCTGGCTAAGCTCTAAAAGGGATGGACAGTTTAGAACGGGACTTTCACTGTCAGATAGCATGTATAAAAACTATTAATACATACAAAGAATACTTAGATACATACACCCAAACAAAGAATAAACCAAAGTCCAGACAAGTGAGGATAGAAAAAAATCGTTGAGGTGCGAAGCTAGAAAAAATCAGACATACTTGCAGAAACATTATTAATTTCCATTAATCATCATTGTGATAACAGCCATTGGATTGTTGGGCGGAGGCCTACCCAAGAAAAGGGGATTTTGGTCCATAATTGCCACACAGAGCAAGGGCAACATTGGGATGTTGCTGCCCATCCACCCACCACCCGGTGCAAAAACCGACAGATGGCGTTATATCCATCCGAGACAGTGTAGCTCAAACGCATAGAGTGGGGATGGGCAGCAGCATCCCCGTCACGAAAGGTGCGCTCTGCGATTGCCAACACACTTGCCCAGCGCGGCAATTACCTATAATTAAGAAAGAGGAAATTTGCCCACCTATGTCCAGCAGTGGGCTCTAAATGGCGGTTATGATGATGATGAAATGACTGTACCTCAGTAGTTTTATATTTTTTATACTTTTCCAAATAAATTATTATTGTTATTGCATGTATATCAAATCCTTTCCCCTTATATTACAACATCGGAACAAAATAATTAATAATAGGTATTTGCTTGTTCTAAACTCGAGTCCTACTTATTGAAAGATAGCGATAATTCTATATCATTATCATGGATATACAAACTTAATATTATATTAGACTATCTAACAATTCGAGACATCAATACATTCATCATCGACATCGCTCGACGCCATATTGATATTTTATAGTTTATAATTGTCGTTTATCGTTAATCCTACGGGAATAGTACGTTTTCTCGGGATGGAAGGCAATTTATCAATATCAAGATAATTGATTAAGTAGATAAAGTGTGAAGAGGTAACAAACAATCTATATTAGACGGGTCTGATAGATAAGAGTGATCCTATCTTGCCTGCCAGGTTCGTAGGTTCGATTCCCACCCAGAGCAAATATTTATATGATAATAGTGTTTGTTCTGTGTCTGGGTGTTAAATATATGTATTAAAGTAGTATATTTGTGATTATTATGTTGTCTGGCCACCTTAACACAAGTGCTTTAAGCGACTTACCACGGAGTCAGGTCATTGTATGTGATGTTGTGGGAATTTATTGTTATTTATAAAAGAAGAAGCTAAATTATAAGGGTTAGAAAATTTAAATTAGCCACAGAGGATTCTTTTAGAACGTACGGGAGCACTAAGAAAGCTGCACTTTGCTGTTTTTAAAAGTTATTCCAATAAAATTCAGTGTATTTCAAAAAATGAAAAAGTGAAAAAATATTTTACACGTGTAATTATATTTTAAATATATTAAAGGATCCCTTAAGGGGTAAAAGTGGGTTGCAAAGTTACTATAAATGTTTTACAATTCACGAGGCGCTGCTAGTATATAGTCTATCGATATGGCAGCGCTCGTTTCGCTTGATATTATTAAAAAAGTATCGCCCCAATATGAAAAGCCCGTTACTCCAATATATCTTAAATAGCTTTTATATTACCCAGATCCTAAGATTTATGACCGCCGACAGATAGACCCACTTTACGGTGCGATATAAGACATCAAATGATCATTTGTTAAACGCCACGCGACAGCGTGCCGATACACGTGCGAGATCGATTGAACCTTAATCGAGTAAATGCTTAATCGAATTGTGAAGTGTCATTCTGCAATATTTGTCTCGTTTGGATCCCATAGTTGGAATATTTAAATGAGCAGGCTTTGACGGGCCCGATGGCGCAGATAGTAGTGATCGTATCTTGTGCGCCAAGTGTCGTGTTCGATTCACACCCAGAGCAAATATTTATACGATGATATTTGTGTTTGTTCTGTATCTGGTTGTTAAATATATGTATTTAAGTAGTTTATTTCTGATTCCTCTGATGTCTGGCGTCTGTGACACAGGTGCTTTAAGCGACTTACCATGAAATCAGGTCAATATATGAGATTTTGTAGGAATTACAAAATTCTACATTTGAACTTATAAAAAGTAGGCTTCAAATTGTTATAAAAAGTTTATCCATTTATCCATTCTGTAAATGTCCATTGGTTCCCATTTTAGTTGATTGGCGCTGAATTAATTATTTTATCTTCTATTAATGTTTATTGTCTTAATTTGTTTTGTTTTCTGTATCATTAGCTTTTAAGGATTCTTGTTAAATTGTCTTGTTATTATTGTGTTTATATAGTGTATTTGCAGCAGCCCGAGTAAGTTCCCGTTCTCGTGCGAATAATAAAAGTAAACTCTCTGTAATAAAAGTTACACTTATGATTTTGTCGGGTCATCAGTATTTAGAATATTATACAATTTAGTACTTCATATTTCTGTATTAAAATTGTTATATTTATTATTTTTGACGATTCGAAAGTGATAGGCTTACTCGAATAAAGAATATTTTGGATTGATTCGATTTAAATAATAATACTATGTTAAGCGGATTTGCGGATGAAACTTGGCAGGCGTTAGGGGTGCAGCACTCATCTTTATATTTTGGTGAAATCTTTATAAATGATTGCCTGTATGTTACTGTGATTAATAAGCTATACTATTGTAATTTTTTTTTATTTTTATCCATTTACTTGTTTTAGCGTGATATGTGGTCTGTATTATATGGTATCTCTAGTCTACTGTATGTGACTAAGTAAGGCTGTAATAATTGTAGGTAAACTTAATAGATATATAAAAAAACATTCGAGTTCTAATCTATAATGATAATTTAAAGTGCCACCTAGGGCTATAAATAAATAACGAAAAGTTATATAAGTTCTTTATATTTTTCGAGTTTGAAACATAAATTATAAGTTCTAAATGTCATCTGCCCACTTCCTGTAAAGTTTTAATGGCTTCTTTCATCATTATATGGTTTTACTTGGAGATATTTAATGAAGAGTGAAAGCTGGAAACATATCAATGAAGGCTTACATGCTGTTCTCTCATGTGACTCAAATCTTAATATGACAACGGCAAACTGATTTCTGCCCTTGAAGAATTTCCCTTTAAATTTCAAGTCCACCTGACCATGTTTTCATTCAATTGACTTACTCGCAGACTGCATCGATCCCGCAAATTTATGAAGTCACTGATGCTCCAGGAAAGGGTGGGGGAGCAGCGAATCTTCTCAGAGGGCTTATCGGCATCAGCTCCTCCCTGTTATTACTCCATAAATACCGGTTTATGACTGCTACAGCGAAATACTACGGGATCTAATCTATTTACGATTTTTAGCTCTGTCAATCTTGTGAAAACGTAGGATAAGCGGAATATTTGCATTAAAGCATATGGTGTTGCTTTTTTTATTAACCTAGGTCAACAAACAAGCATAGAGTTCCCGGGATAGTAAGCAAACGATAGTTAACGTTACATCAGCCAATAGATGCTCGTAATATCACAGGGATCTCTAGCGCATTGCATTGTGACTTCAACATATTATGTCACATTTCCCAATAATTTCACTGCCTCTGTTAGTTACCCTTCAAACCGGAACACAACAATGCAAACACTGCTATTTGACGATATAAATGTTTGAGAGTGAGGTACCAATGCAGACGACCATAAAATATAACCATAAATGTGGTCTACTATAAGAAAAAATAACTGCTAGGCACAGGGTTTGCGATTCAACTGATGAGGATATCAGCCAATATCTGTAGACTGCGGTGACGTTTACCATTACAAGGATCGTGCCTTATTTACCTAGGATAAACCAAATTCCACGTCTCTTTGCCTACAATGAGAGTAGTACACTACTGAACGCATCATGGCCCCGCTTTAACAAAGTCTAAGTTAAAATAAAGTCTTATTCAAAAATTCCCTTCATCAGCGCTTCTGAATAAAGTTTATTTTGACGCGCCAATAAAAGAAATATAAACACTTATATGTCCAAAATAGGAAGTACTCATTTTATACTAATAGTCGTACAAATGACCTAAGAGTCACCTAATATATTCAGAAATGTGATTGCCATTTCTGCCGATACCAGGCGTGATTTAAACTAAGCTTACCGTAGGTTCATTACAGGAGTCACCAAAAACAAGCCCGTAGGGAAATTAAATTGATGGTGAAAAAGGTTTTGTGAGGATCGGTACCTAGAGGAGAGAGCATTGTACTTCCCTATGTACCAGATCTAAGAGATGACTAAGCGTAAGGCCATCTTAAAACGGTGTTGCTCAAATAGAAGAATTGGACAGTAGCCCGTCGCTAAAGCCGCGCTCTGCGAAAGCCAACGCACTTGCCCGGTGCGGCTTTTATGGGCTTCCCATTTCTTGGGGTGGCCCATGTCCAACAGTGGACATTGAATGGCTGTATGCAACTAAGTAATTACGTAATTTAAAAACTAAGTAATATCAAAATATTACGATCTTTTTCTTTCTATTATAATCTTATTTACACTTTACTATCTCATACTTTCATTCGATCATTCTTTTCAAATGTGGACTGGAAGAAATCGATATATGTTTTATTATTTATAATATAATATTATCATTAATTAAATGCACGTCATAAATCGTGTCCACACCTGAAGGACGGTGTTGGCCGGTGCTTCATAATTTGACATTATTCGATACAATTATAGTTTTTTAAATATAGATTGATTACAATGACAGCTGCCAATCTCATATGTTTATTGATTATTTTTTTGTAGGTTGATTTTATATAATGATACGAGTAATAATAAATTCACACAACATCTTGACTGTAGCTTTAAATATAGAAAAGCTTAAAGTACTTGTGTTACGGATATCAGACAACAGAGGTATAAAAATATATTTTTTCACTCCAGAAACACTAATGTAAATGACATATATGTCTCAGGCTCATAAGACACTATCGGTGCCGACTAACAATACGCTTTACATGTAATGTCTTTCTAATATTATATTATATAGTATTCATACACAGTTTCATAGTATTATAGCAATCACAAATTATGATGACAATAAATAACTGGTGCGACGATACATCTTCACATAGTAATTTTGGCGTCAGTACTATCTGAAACACTGGATAACTGACGTTTATGAATTTTCTTGTCAGCTCTTACAACAAATCCGCTTGCTCAGCAAACTACCACGGAATTGATGTAGTGCAAACAAGTGAACTAGCGGGTGTACTACAATAAATGTACCGCAGCTTGCATTAATGATAGACGGTACCACTAGCACGAGTGGAGGTGTGATTGTTACCGTACGCTAGCAATGGGGTCATTAGCCGATTTGTCTTTGATTTGATACGAAAAAAATCATGTGTTTGTACAGGATTTTATATGTTTGTTACGATTCCAAATTATGAAAACTATTTTTTTTTATTTACAAATGTATATTTACAAATGGCGGACTTAATGCCAGAAAACTATTGTACCGCTTTTAAAAATTATTTCACTTTGAGAAAGTAGAGACAATATTTACTGTGCAATATAGGCATATATTAAGAGGTATTTAACAGGGTACTGAACAGAATTCAAAAAATATTTCTTTAACTAAACAAAAAAGCTACAATATTTGCTATCGGTTTTACGTAAGCTATTTTTTATCTCACTATTCTTATAAGAACAGGAACTACGCGAGTAAAACCTTGGGGCGAAGCTATGGATTCATTTTAAAAAGTATTTGAGGTAAAAATTAAAATTTACAATAAAAGAAGATGAAAATTATATTATATCCCTTTGTACTTTCATATTCCGGCAGAGCAGAATAGTATCTCCCCCTATCCAAATTAGTGTGCTCTGCGATTGCCAACACTAAGCCAACACCCAGCGCGGCAATTTTGGGCAAAATCCCCCCTTTCATGGATAGGCTTATGTTCAGCAGTGGACTTACAATAGCTGGTATGATGATAATAATGGTCCCCTTTAAAAGTAAAGAACAATCTGTACCTAGCAATAAAGGTAATATAATTTATAAAAAAATTAGAATCCCCCAGCTTAAACAGAACAATATAAACATATTTGTGTACATTTGTAACAAAGAAACTCTAATAGTACTCAAGAGATTAAAAAAAAATTAACAAAAAAATGCAACATCAGCTGATATTATAAGTTATACTTTATTTCGTATTCTAACTGGAACAGTTACTGGCAAATAAAACCGTGAAGCAATACTATGCTTCATAATTGAACTCCAAAACTTTTTTGTGCAGTGTCCCCGTATTTTGTCAGTGTATTCCGCACAAATAGAACCGATACGTAGAGGTCAATGATCGAACATTGTTTTGAATCTCTATTTAGTGTTATAGTTTCTAGCCTGTCAGGCAAACTCTGCTAACCTGACAAACCGAGAGACCGATAACCTGTGATCCTATAAAGTAAACATTAGTCCATGCATAACTAAGATTTAGCACCTCGCTTCAGCTTTAATCAATTTAGGCAGTGCATACTATCTATATCTATATATATGAAAAGACAAGCTAACTGGCTAGACTAACATTACAACGCAAAGCCTAAACTGTAAGGGTTAGAAGCTTGAAATTCCTCTAATAACGTAGAGGAGCAGTAGGAAAGAATTTTCTTTAAGAGGATAAAAAGCGGGTGCAAAGTGAGTGGAAAATTGTGTTGTTCTTGAAATAATTCTAATGAAATTCAGTAAAAAGGTTTTTCATTGAAAGCTTGAACGGAAAAGCTGAAACTTGTTTCAAATATATTTTTAAAATATTTATTATAACTGGTGTAATACGTCGACATATATGTACTTTGGAATGACTTAACCAACACTGCAGACTGCAAATTGCAGTGCTTCAAAGGTTGGTTTGGGAACAGAATCAGAAAGTATGCATAGAAAAAAATTAGCCTTACGTTTGTTTGTACGTATCTAGTTTATGACTGGAGTCACCACTCCCAAGGTAACGGGATATAATTTTACTACATACCTGAACGAAGTTGGGAAAATCTATGAAACTAGGTCACAATTCATTTTTTGTTTCAACAAACATGGCCTCATTAGATATCATTATCTATGCACCTGCTGTCAAAACTGCCATCAAACTTTGACGTAAAAATCACTATTTTAGCAAAATCAATATAAACATTGTATCAGCAATCGAATGTTAAAATGACGTTAGTAATTGAAAAATCAGAAGAAGTATGCTCCCATTGCATTCAGTTGAAGAAAACCTTCTTGATAATCGCTGTTACGGCCGTCGTCCCGATCCTGGTTTTTGCAGCTCTGCTGCTCCTAATGGCAGCCGAGAATGTGGACTCTGAGATCAACTCCGCCACCACGTTGGCAGCAGAGTTCGTCTTCGGACTCCTCTACGCGCAGTTGTTTGTCGCCACCGCTGTTCTTTTTGTCAGCTACTTGAAGAGGCGGCGTCCAATCATCAATTATCAAATTTCTTACATGTGCTTCCATATTGTGGTGATGTGGTTGCTGATGGGTGCTTCCATCATCATGACTATGGCTAATGAGTCTTATTTGATGACTGCAATTGTGATTTGTAGTAGCGTGTCGTATTTTTATTTTTTGTTTTACCTTTTAAAAAATAAGAAGTATCCGTGGAGATCTTTGAGAAGAGCTTATTGAATTAATTAAAATTGTTTTCTTAGTATTGATGTTATAAGAAAATTTTAATCTGATTAAAAAACAGGTCGACTATTCGTGAATTACAATTATATAAAATAACTATTATTATGGAATAGGATGATGAATTTTTAATAAAATAATATACAAAAGAAATAAAATATGCAATTGAATTGAATTTGTCGAAGTTCTGGAACTTCTTTTCGTTAATTATTCGAATTTGTTTTATTCTGAATTATTTTTTTATGTTCGAAGTTGAACTCCATTTTGACTCCTATTTTATATTGGGCCATTATTTGACCAAGAGACTAGATATCCTTGGAATTTTATTTTGTACTAAAACTTAATACCCGCCAGTGTGTAGTCGCGTAACCTCATAAAAGTGCTTCCCGAATAATCTGATACCCAGTTATTTTCACGACTCATAATCTTGGCTGGCTGACTAGTATTACGCAGTCGAAAGTCCTTCGGCAGGAGAGTAAAGTAATCACTTGTATATCGGTTATATTTTACAAAAAAAAATTACACACACATGGCATGTCTTTGCGTCGGGATACTAAAAATATCACAATTGTTACGAAGCTTAGATATATATTTTGTCATGTAAATCATTTTTTGTTTTTTCTTTTAAATATTTTCCATGGAAACTTTAAATCCTTTATTTTGTATAATCCCTTACAGAGTCAAATCCAATATACCATGAAACACGTATTTACTGAAATGTTTTTTGAAGGATGAATTAAAATTTGTATTACAATCGTTGCTAATTCAATTATATTTTCCATTTTAACTTGTGACCCGTATTTCATCGCTTTAGAGTATAAAATAATTTTGAAATCCTTTCTTAGAGTGTGTCTGTATTTCCAATTTAGAAAAGCTGTCCCAATTTCACGATTCTACCATAAGTAGTTATTAGTGCTTGCGTTTATATCAGTGGGAACTTTCTCTTTTATATATACAGATAGTGGCAAAATGTTTTGTTTTGCTTAATACTTTTAATGTAGTTTTAGAACACCTCGGAATACCCAATTTTAGAGGTAAATGATTCGGCATTTACCGTGAGGAACCAGCAGAGTAAAATAGTAACTACCACTGCACCAGTTGTCGTAAGAGGTGACTAAGGTACCAGAATCGAGAGATGGCGGTATATCCATCCGAAACAGAGCTCAAATGCGCAGGGTAGGGTTGGGCAACAGCATCTCAAAAGCTGCGCTCTGCGATTATCAACACGCCAGTGGGGCAATTATGAGAAAACACCTCCTTTCTTAGAAAAGCCTATTATCCATCACTGGTATAATGAAATGATTCGGCATAACAAAATCCTGGCTATACTGAAATCTTGAAAAACCATAAAAAAAGGTATGGCTACACTTATTGTAGATTTAAAGCCTATCTGTAATATCATATAAACTTGAATCAATATAATAAAGTACAGTTATTGTTCATCATTATCATCGTATCAGCCATTGAATATCTGCTGGACATAGGCCTCCCAAAAAAAGGGGAATTTCCCTATAATTGTCAATTGCACAGGGCGGGGATTCGAGTTATACTAATTCGGATGGATATACCGCCATCTGTCGGTTCCGATACGTCAGTCGCCTCTTACGACACCTGGTACTGAAGAGATACTATTCTTCTCCGCCGGTACCCTACAGCATAGTTTTCATTTATATACTCGTATTTATTTGTTTTGGACAGTTTTAATGACAGCTAATGTTGTAAGGATTTAAAATATATAATTTTAGCAAAAAAGCTACCTAAGACATTAGTCTAAATTTAATTCACGCACAAAATCCGATAACGTATGCTCAATTTTCTATAATCTATCGTGCTAAACGTCTTTTTTATGAGTAGGTACCTTTGAACAAAATTAATTATCTCTGAAGAAGCAATAATGAAGTGCAAAGAAAATTCCATCCTAATAAATTACTTGTCAAGTATATACATTTACTGGAGTTTCATTAAAAATTCATATGAGGCTGCCATCGTCCCTAATAAAGTTAATTGGAGCGTTTTCAGGGGCCCCAATTTTATGTTGCCAGTACCCTAGAAGACGGCGACCTTAAACTGATTTTACGATATCTTCATGTAAACTGAAAGAATTTGCATAAACTTGACGTTTATGTTAAATGAGCTTTTGTTGTTCACTATTTGATAGGTTATAGAAAGGCAAATATGACTGGCAGCGCCCCACTGTTGCACCCGAGATAAGTTTTATAACATTCATACCAACTATGTATTCCCTTTTTACCTCTGCATTCCACTAAGGGATGATTTAAAAAAAATATATAACACGTGTTTTAAGACTGACTTCAAAAACAGTAGTATCATACTAACTTTGTAACCCCGTTTTTCCGCTTCAAGGGATAAATTTTCAAAAATCTTTTTATTGCTCCTTTACGTTATAAAAGGAATCTCTGTGCAAAATGTCATCAAAATGTAATCCTTATAGTTTAGGCCTTCCGTTGATATGTCAGTAAGTCAGTCAGCTTGTCCCTTTATATGTATATATATATATATATCTCTGTATATGTATATATATATATATAGACTTTTTAAAAATTTATTTACATACAACGATACAAAAGATTTGCAGGTCAATAAAATGACATACCTTAGAAACACCAGATCAGACTTAGAACCATAAATATCTTAGACAGAACTTAAAACGAGTGACTTTTATCCCCATGGGATCTCTGCAACATGTGAAAAATGTCCGCCGAGTATATGTCACGGAGTCGAAGCGTACGGTGTGTGGTCATTTGTTGCCTGGATCGACTTGCACGTGCACGTCATCGAGTGGTCTATGCAGACTGCACAACTATGTTAATTCTATTGGTATCGGGAACTTACCTGTTCTATGTACATATCAAGTAACCGCGTTGTACCACGATGATTAAGGGGACTTTTAATACGGGGTACTTTAAGTCTGTTAGTCGATACGAACAATAAGAGATCTATATCGATAGTGTCCGCTGCACCAAGAGTTTTAAGAGGCGACTAAGGTATCAGAACCGACAGATGGCGGTATATACACAGGGCGGGCATGAGCAGCAGCAATTATGGGCAAAATACCTTCATTCTTAGGTAGACCTATGTCCAGTGGGAGGTAGTATTCTACTCTGCCGGTACCTCACGGCACGGCAATGGCAATAAACAGTAGATGGTTTCTAATGGTGTAGGTGACTTATATACGCAATATATTGTTCATTGGTTGACCCGTGGAAACGTAACAGTCTGGACCCTTTCAATTTAAGCAATGGCTATGATAGAGTGTTGTGGTGTCGCGTTTTGCGCAGTAGCGTTCGGTTGGTTGATTTTTTTATAGAATTGATAGGTCGAGAGCAATGCCGCCGCGCGCAACCGGCGGGCTGACAACCCCGCAAATGTCACGCGTTTCATTGTTTATTTTGTGGCGCGGCGCATGATTTTTCGTATTTGGACCTCCAGTTATTATTTATTTTTAGATTATTCTTTTGTTATTTAAGAATGAGTTTGTTAAACTGGATTTATCTTAACGACACGATGTACCGTACATACATTGAAATGCCAATATATTAAATGGGATGTAAAATTGTACTGGCTAATTTCCGTTGATTAATACAAAGAGAGCTACGCTCTGCGATTGCCAACACGCTTGCCCAGCGCGGCAATGGTGGACGAGATTCTCCCTATCTTGGGGAACCTTATGTCTAGCAGTGGACTTCCAATATGGCTGATATGATGATGATAATGATGATGATGATGAATGTAAAGAAAAGCGGTAAAGTGTGATGATATAAGTCACGGCTATATATTATAATTTTTTTTATAGACCAAACCGACAAACAAGCGTACAGTCTGCGTGATAGTAAGCGTCACCGCAGCCTATAGACGTTTATATCGCAAGGATATCACTAGCGCATTGCCAACCATTTTTACTTGCATATAGTATTACATAACTTTACCCAGTTATTTCACTGTCTCTCTTACCCTTTGATGCAGGAATGCGAACACGTCTATTTGTCGGTAGAAATAGATGAGAGTGAAGTCACAATGCAGACAACCGTAATAAGAGCTTTACCTCATGATTTATTAAGAGTCGTAGAATTGTTTGTATGTATGAATTTTTTTGTGTGTTTATTAAACAACTTAATAAATTATTGTATATTTTTATTACCATAATAAGAGGGTTGTTCAGGATACTTATTGGGAAATATTTTCTTATAAATTAACTTATCTCTATAAACTATAAGCTAAAGCTAATTATTAATCGGTTAAAATTATGAAAAGAATGTCTTAACAATTACCCTGTAAAATAAGACCATACGAGAGACTGCGTAATAAGCTGCTTAGGCTCAACTAAAATCAGTGACGCTTTTCAGCAGCCAAAGGGCGAACATAAATGATGATAATTCTATTAAATAATTTTTCAATTTGTTTGTATTGAACATACTGGAATTAAAGATAGAAATTAGTCGTAATAAAAAATAAAAAAAATAAAAAGAATATGTCGCGGACTGCACGCTTATTTGTTGACAAAATTTAGTCCAAAAATAAAAGGTTTTATCGGTTGAGCAAATTTACATCTGTATTCAAAGTAAGTTATTAAAGAGTTAGCTAACTCGTTTCAGTTTAAAGTGGGATCTAAGTATCGGCGAAGATTCAGATATTAACGCTAAATGTTACCTACCATTACTTTGGAGAAAATTTTCTCGAAATTGCGACTCAATAAGAACATTTTAAAAGTTAACTAACTCCAATAATGTTTGTTCTTCAAAATTTACAAAAAGCCTCTAAATAAAAGTTAGAGAGACTTTTAAGAAAAAAAAAACTGAAGGTAACTTTTTAACCTCTCCTCATCAAATTTTCATCAAATTATGTTTTACGGCGCGTTCTTTGGAGGGTCCGCTGGTGTTTCTTTTTATGCCTTCTGCCCTTGAATTATGAAGAAATATAATAAAGCTGCCAGATCTTTTTCATACTTGAAATTCAAGATTTTGTACACGGCAGCACAAGGGCCTCTAGGCGCTGTATAAATCCTTTTTTATTTCGTTGTTTTTTTTAGAATGTTAAATAAACCTGTATTTGATGCATTTTTTTAATGGAGAATGTTATATGCTATTCAAAGACATAGACTACATCCAAAGGTCGTCTGCATTGGTATTTTTCTCTATTTCTCTCGCGAAAAATGTTCGCATGTATGGGTTCTAGTTTAAAAGGTGAGAGGCAGTGAAATTACTGGGTAATGTGACATATATTTGAAGATATTCTGCAAGTTACATGGTAAGCAACGCGCTAGTCATAACCTTGTGATATCTTAATCGTCTATTGGTTGCAGGAACATTTACTATCACGTGACTGTAGGCATGTTTGTCGACCTGATATAAAATAAAAAGGTTGTTATCAATCGGACCTCTCGCATGGCACGGTGGTTGAGAGGTGAACATTGACGAAATTCTAGGTTGCTGAAGGCTGTTGGGTACCGGTAGGGTAGAATCTCAACTCACCCTATACATTTGTCGCTAAAGACGACCGAGGTGCTGGAACGACAGAAAGCGGTATATCCAGTCGAAACTGTGGAGCTCCAATGCAACTGGGTGGGGATAGGCAGCAACACTTCCATCGCGAATATAATTATGTAACAATAATTGATAGACAGGAAGGCGTTTGACCAGCAGAGGGATTTCTATTATGATTAAATTAGATTTCAGTTATTCGCCACTAGATGTCTCTGACAGTTTTAGACACATCCTCGATCATTATGAACACCACGAAGCGCGGCGAAATCCTTGTCAATGTTTATAAAAGTCGAGTAAAACTTGTCGGGACATCATACATCACGGTAAGTGCTTACATGTCAGACTTTAGTCCGCCGGCTATCTATCAAAGTAACCCGATTTAATCTTCCAACGCTTAGGTTAGTCGCTTGCAAAGAAAATCCTTTCAAGGCCGATTATATAGTCTCTTATATTACATTCTCCGTGTGTGACTTTAGACGTTGCTTCCGAATTTTCAGCCAAGGCCTGCGCTTAGAAATGGCCTTGAGCGATTGCAGTCGGCATCGTTTAGGCCTCGTGTCACTGAGGGAAACTCCACGCGAAACGTTCGCGTTCATTTTCATTACTTCGCTGTCATTATGTTCCAAAAAATATTTATTTTTTTAACAATTTTATACGTAATCTGCCGCTACGTAAGCTGCCTGCATCACTTTGTCTAAGTACATAGCAAGAATTTGTCAGTGAGAGTTCTAATATAACAATAAATTCATATATTTTATACATTAATCTAACTCCGAGAAAATTTGCTTAAAGCATTTGTGTTACGGGTATCAGACAACAGAGAAATCACAAATATCATCATATAAATATTTGTCTTAGGTGAGGATCGAAGACACGAGTCTTTGGCGTACAAAATGAGATCACCACCATCTGCGCCGTTACGTCCGTTAATTCCTGTTCTTAGGCCCGTATTCTAGAAATGACAACAACACTGGGTAATATTTTAAATAATTTATTTCAAAGACACTCCATAGACCTGAATTATATGATGTACCAACATATACCTACTTCAAATGATTCACTAAAGCTATTAAAGAGATTAAACACAAATGAATTTTGGAATCCGAAGGAAATAAGTCAAGGTAAGACAATTGTTTGTTATCGCCGAAACCGGTGGGGGTTCCCTTAACACTAACTACGTTGTTTTAATAGTACATTTATCACCACCAGTTTTTCATGCAGGTTCCTTTCTGGTGACACGTGTAATGAGCCTGCATAAAACTTAAGTTTTTTTGACCCGTCTGGTCCCGGTAAACTTATTTAAGGTAAGCCTAATTTAAATATGTTAGATGACTATATTGACCCCGCAGGCTCATTTAGGTCATCAGTATGATGAATGTAAAATGATTATGTACTAAATCATTTTTGAAATGTTATTGGTTTTATATATATTTTTTTGTTAATGACTCAAAAGTGTTGTAATTAGTCGTTTAATAACTTGACAAATTTGTCAGCTAATGCTTCAGCTTGTTTAGAATATACAAGTCGAGTCTCCACTTAATGTTATCGTTATCAAGCATCATTATATCCAACACGCTAGTAGGCGGAATCTTAAATCAGTGAAGACATACATCTCGCTGTAAGTGCTGGCGGGCGTCTCTCGTCATGCCCCAGGCCATCGATCACAGCTGTCTGATTTAATGTGCTGTTATGGTAGACTGCTGCCAACCGACTGGCTCACGTCTTTTTAGTGCTACACTGAAGTGTATCGAATGTGATTCTCAACTTTTTTAGGTCGTGTCGAAGTCGTGGGTATTGAAGATCGTTTCGCATTATAGGTTATGTAATTATGTCACACTTAGTGTTATGTAATTATGTCACACTGTGTCGACAGATTATAAGAAACAGATGTTCGTGTGTTTCTATCAGACTATGATAGCTTTTTCACAAGCTTTAGTACATACATTTCTGTTGTGACAGATTGATGTCAACTAATCGGATCTATATGAATAGTACACGCGTAAATGTTTGTAAAAAGTCTCAAATTAATTCTACATATTTTTCTTTTGTTAGTCGCGGTGTACGTATATTCCAGCTTCTTCTAGTTTTTACACTCTCCAAATATACGATATACCCTGCCTAGCATCAGCTAGTGCGTAAAATATCTTCAAGTGCTTACATAGGCGCGGCTGTCACTTCTCAGAGCCGGGCTATCGATCACCGACGCCCGATTTTATGTCCCCAACCATCGTTGTACATAGGCAGTGTAGCAAAACTTCGGGTTATGAGACATTTTTCTTTTTTAAACCATCGACGGATAGGCTCGGTTATATATTCTCTTGTTTTGATGTCGTCCATTGGTGCGTAGATTTCTAAATACTCTTTACAACCTCTTGCCAGCAAGTTCGTATTTGTATAGGACCTGACTGACTCATTAATATATTTATTATTTTCATATAATGCTTTAAATGGCGGCGTATTTTTTTTAGTATTTATTTGTTATGTTCGACGTTTCTTGAGAATAGCCAAGTTACCGAAACGTTAAACAAAAAAAATATGTAAAAAGTTTTATTAACCGCGTTTTAAAATTTTAAATAAAAAATAGTTTTTATTACTAAAATGTGGTTGATGATTTTGTGAATAACAAATGCATTATTCCGGGGTACTTTAATTTCAAAGTACAACCTTTGTGCTATTGCAGTGAATATTTTTTGTAGTCAAATTAATTTCAATTCTGCGAATCCTTGTCTGATAGAATAACAAACAAACATCTAAATGAATTTTAAACATATATATTATTATTTAAATTTATAGAGACTACAAACAAGTTACACATACATCAAAATACATATGATTTATGTTATTGTCAATCCAATATTTCTGATCTTATATTTCATTTTAAATTTTGATATGGCAATACCTGTGTAATAATAAATATTGTAAGTAATAAGTGGTGAATAAAATTGCTTATCATTTTATACATATAAACAAAAATAACTGTTGTCACCAGGCAGATTTTAAGCAGAGTATAATTAAGATAAATCTTTTGATTGTTAAGCTTCAGATACGCCTCCCAAAGGTGTTCACAAAAATCCGTCAAAAGAAAATGCGTTGGAGTTTCCAGTCTTAAAAAATCATGTCTAGACGTGGCAACTAGGAACGGATTGAATTTTTGCAATTGTACCGTATAACGATAACTTGTGCGAGGAAAAATTAATGAAAAAACCTCTTTAGATTCCCATTTTCATTTTGTAAATAGACGAAGAACGGACTTCGTTATTGAGCATTCCACACACGCTGCGGGCGGCGGGCCGGCGACGGGGCCCGCCCGTTCGCCAATTAACTCGGCCGAAGCCTGTGTGTGGACTGCCTTATGAGGTGCCTGTACGAAAATATACAGCTGTTTCATTCCTCTGTTGTGTCCTTTTAGTATTCTTAAAAGGAAATTTTTTATGCTTGTTTTAAAAGGGAACTCAACCAAAAGGTTATATACTATATTGTAACTTTTTCAACAAATTCTTATAAATTCGATTGTAAAGTTCTACTTAATTGGAGTATACTAAGAGATTGAAACATTGTTATGTTATCAAATTTAACTCGAAGGTTCCATAAATAATTTTTATTTTAATCTAACTAATATTATAAAGTTTTGTTTGTTTGAACGCGCTTAACTTAAGGACCACTAATCCGATTTGTAATTTTTTTTCAGTTTTTGTTAGTCCATTTGATAGTCCCCAAAATCCACGCGGACGAAGTCGATGCAGGTCGATATTAAACATTTCGCACATGCTCTTGTCAGGGAATGTGTGCAGTCCTATAAAAGGAACTCAAGAATAAACAATCGTTTCTATAAATAAACTAACTAGCCCAACAAGCGGTGTCCTGTCTTATGTATACAATCCCATATTCCTATTATAAATTAAGTATGCAATATTGGCTTAAAATCGGTTAAGTAAAAAAGTTTTTTAGTCTAGGTCGAAAAACTGCATACAGTCCTTTTGACAGTAAGATATCACAAGGATTACACTATCATTATATTATTGGCGACCTTGTGACTTGAAATATTGTGTCACATTCTCTCTCGCCCTTCAAACCGGAAAATAGCTATGCAAACACTGCTATTTGACGGTAGAAATTGGTTTGCACAATGCAGACGACCTATTGTATGAGGTTCTGCCTCATGTATGTTACGTCAGTTCATCTCGGACAAACACCGTGATATGATTTTTATATATAAAGATAGTCGAAGAAAGGAGAACATTAAACGATCAAGGCACCGCCGCTAGGCGACGCTCCCATTCGCCAATTAACTCGGCCGCATATAGTGTACCATTCCTTGACCAAAATTTTGCAGTGTTGCCATACCACTCTTATGTTATTTAAGCAGTTTTAATGGCAATAATTTTAATTTTTGGAATAATTTGGATATTTTTTTATATTGGATAATAATTGGTAATAAATAGAATTAAGTTATTATTATTAAAGTTATTATGAAGTTATTATTATAATAATTAGAATGGAACTATGTTTTGCACACTTCTTCAGAAACTATTGACTATTATTTCGTCATATCATCATCATAGCCGTAGAACGCCCACTGCTGGGTTTAGGTCTTCCCAAGAAAGGAGGATTTGCTCATAAATGCTGTGATGGACAGGTAATAGCAATCGCAGAACGTAGCTTCGCGAAGGGTTTGCTTTTGCCCATTTCCACCCATGATGCATTTGAGCTTCGCTGTTTCGGATGGATATACCGCCATCTCTCGGTTCTGATAATTTAGTCGCTTCTTACGACACCTAGTATAAAAGGTGGTACCTATCTATTTCACCAGTACTAAATTATGAACTGTAATGTTCCATCTAAATCTAAAGTAAATATATATTAAAATTTTCCAATAGGTATGTGAGGAAAGATAAATTAAAAATTCTCTCGAGCTCAATTTTTACTTTTAATTTTGTAAATAGTCAAAGAGCGGAGGGTGATATTAAGCATTCCACACACGCTCGGGGCGGCGACGCCCATTCGCCAATTAAATCGGTTGAAACCCGTGTATAGACTACCTTATAAGGTGACGTGAAAATAAACAGCCGTTTCTTTTCCTCTTCTAAACTGTTTTATTACTTTAAATACAGTAACATGAACATGTTGTTATGCGCAACTCGCTTGAGGACTCTGTCATCATCATCAATGCAGCCAGTGAACGTCCATTGCCTCACTTTTTTTCACATGGTGACAATCTAAGCGTGCGTATCTCTTCTAACCATCTTCCCTCTTCTAATCTCCTCTTCACAATCTCGCTCTGTTATATCTGAAGAGCTTTACGAATACTTTCCGAATGAACTCTGCCGAGTTCTGAATGTAGACTACTGCATAAGACTTCGACATGAAAATTTATACATTTCTTTGCACTGTAGCGCTCTTTGTAGTTTTAATGAAAAGGTCTGAAATAAACTTTTAACAGTTGGTTAGTTATGATTTTGCTCTTCAATATATTTAGTGTTAGACAGTGCACTTCGACTGAATTCGGGACTAGCGTTTTTTTTATTAGACCAGGATAAAAACAAGTGTACAGTCCGTGTGATAGGAAGCGTCACCGCAGCCTATAGACGCTTGTTAAATCACGAGGATACCCTTGCCCTTCAAACGAATACAGCAATGAGAACACTGCTATTTAGCTGATGCAGACAATCTTTATTTGAGGTCTACATCATGTAAAGGTCTGCTTATGAATTTGAATAAAATCATAATCTAATATGTTTCGCAACTATTATTGCCAGGAAAATAGTACCTCTTTATATCAGAAATCGTAAGATTTATGCCACCCTGTTGCATCTGAGTAACACTGTCGCAGATGGTTAAACCGGTATTCTGGTACCTTAATCGAATCTTACGATGTCTCATAGAAAGAGGTACTATTCTATTTAGTATGATCAGGATCCTCACCACAATTTACTGTTAGAAACTTCTTAGGGAGGTATATAGAAGCCATATATAGTTATGATGTAAGTTACATTATTGTATAGTTTCATAAAAAAACACATTTAATCATTTTTGCGTGATATAATCAAATGTATGGCCTTTTATTATTAATATTATTTTCATATACAAATCGGAAAAATCAGTTAAGTGAAATTCGACATATTAGATTTATACTATTCCACTCCAATTTATTAAGTCAAACAAAATGCCAAACAGTTATCTTTACGTCAGCTTATATAAAGCAATCCAGTTAATGCACTGAAAACAGAATGTGCTTGTTTTTCGTCGGTTATTATTATTTTTCAAGATGACGCAACTTGTCATAAGCCGAACTTTGGTAATAAAAAAATATTCGACAATACACTGCTATATTGACGTCAATATAGCAGTATGTTGTCGGATATTTAGGAGACGTATGTACGAGCCGCGGGGTACCGGCAGAGTGGAATAGTACCTCCCTCTGTCGTCAAAGGCGACTAAGATACCGTTGCCGACTGATGGGGGTATATTAATCCGAAACATCGCAACTATAATACTATAGCTTGGGAATGGACAGCAGCATTCTCGTCGCAAAGTTTTGCTCTGCGATTGCCATCACGAATGCCACGAATCGGCGCGACTTTTTGGACTGTTCAGCTATCAGGGACAAATATAATTCTTCTTGTAATATGTAACAAGTGATCCTCAGGGATGAGGTATAAAGTAAAGTGCATATGGTTTTAAATAAATAATTGTATTATAGCAAAAGAAATCTGTCGAATGTCTGTCACTGACTTCTTTTTTGCTCTATAGGTAAAAACAAAATGGTTGACTAATTTCATCACATCGCAGTTGAGTGACGGCTTGTCGTTGTGGTGAGCCCGCATTCGGTAGTCTAGTCGAATCAATCGTGATGGATGGAAAAATTTTAGGGATTATTTAATTTGCATTTCACTATCGACATCAAAGAACGCAGTATGATAATTTAAAAATAAATCAATTCACACTGCATCGCATACATTGAACTGACTCTGAAATAAGTCGCTTAAACACCTGTGTCGGACATCAAACAACAGAGTGATCACAATTATAATACTTAAATACACTATTTATTTTTCACTGGTGAAGCCACAAATGGATTATCTCATAGAAGTATAGGGTAATGTGAGAAAATCAATCCTAAAAGAAGTCAGACAATCCAAAACAAAATAATTAAAGTGCTTTTCAAATATGACTATCCTACGCCAGCAAAATTATTTAAAAAAAAAAACTAATATTACGAATCTTAACCAACCCTACGCTATAACACTTGCATTCTAATATATAAATTTCTATTGAAATTATTACATCCTCAATTATCATTCAAAAGGAACAGGAAGATGGGAAAAAGATTGCTTCATCGAGCAGACAACTTACTTTTTTCGATAAACTGAGCTAACTATGGCAAGAAAAACCTAAGCTTTGAAGGAGTACAACATTAAGTAAATCAAATAAAGGACATAAAGACCTCTGTTTAATAAAATGCTTAAAAACTACATATTAGATAATTATAATAGTAATTAAAAGTTCCAACACTTCTATTACCTATCAAACTACACATATTTTAGTTATTACTAAAATAGATTCCGAAGGTACAAAAGCCTAAAAAGTACTACTAAAGTAAACTCTTTATATACAAATTTTAATAAACAGACACATCATAAAATTGATAACTATAAAAATGTAAAAAAAAAGAATATATGTATGGAATTTTGCTCGCCTTTGCATAAGTTAAATTAGATTTAGTGCATGCATTAGTTTAGTAAGTGAAATGTAAATTTCTTGTGAGTTAAATAAAAATTTCTGTAACCTTAAAAACATGCATTAAATTCACACACACACAACAAACACAAATATCATCATATAAATGTGTGTCCTGGATAGGAATCGATCCCACGACGTTTAAAAGCACAAGATAGGATCAAACCATCAGTGCCATATACCTACGTTGAAATGTAAAATAATTAGGTGGTTAAGACTTAGTCCATTAATGATATTCATTCTGGTAAGCTATACCCGCCTCGACTGCATGATGGTAAGCGTTAGTCTGAAGACACACGTCTCATCTCTTTTCTATTATTATAAGTAATGTCACCCAACATTTGTAACGGTTATTACGACGAGGTCCGATGGTAGAGATTCTATCTTATTCGCCAGGAGTTGTGAGTTCAATCCCCACCCAGGACAAATATTTATATGATGATATTTGTGTTTGTCCTGTGGCTGGGTGTTAAAGCTATGTATTAAAGTATTATAGTGTTGATTCCTCTGTTGTCTGGTGTAACACTAGTGCTTTAAACGAATTCCATGACCACGGAATCAGGACAGTTAGAAATATAAAATGTAATATATAAGATAGAATTAAAATAAATATATTGTACACTCAGACAAAGATCCAACCCAAATCTTCATCACATAAATGTTTGAATCTAATTGTGGTAGAGGTAGGTCTTATTGTAAGAGCTTGAGGTAATTTTATAATTGTTTCAATACACTGCGCGGGTAGTAATAAAAATCTTCAGCCATGATTGACGCAGCCGCCGTTAGCAGAGTGACAGCACGCCTGAGTACCGATTCCCGAGCCGTCTGCCGCCGTCATCTTGCGATTGGCTCGTCGAATCAATGCGCCCCTCCCCGATAATTTAACTTCGATTAAGCCCCGGCGAACGAAATAGGGCAAACGGGAAATGGAGTTTTAGACATAAAAATATTTGAGAAGGAAAGAACGTAATGCATTTATTGATACTGAAACAGAATACTTGTAAATGAAAGGAAAGAAAATGCTTGTCAAGTTAATGTACAGAGTGGGAGAGCGGATAAATGCTAGTAAATAATAATTTAGTATAATGTTTAAGTAAAATAGTGTCTTCCCATATACCAGATGTCGTAAGAGGCGACTAAGATACAAGAGCCGACATATGGCGGTATATCTATCCAAGAAATTACAGCTCAGATGCACAGGGCGGGGATGGGCAGCAGCGAAAGCTGCGCTTTGCGATTGCCAACACGCTTGCCAAGCGCGGAAATTATGGGCAAAAAACCTCCTTTAAGAAGCTTAGGCTTAGGGATCGAGTGTTTGGTCTCCATCCAAGACAAATAATACTATTAGAATTATGTATTTAAATATTATATTTGTTGTTTGATGTCCGTAACTCAAGTGCTGTAAGCGATTTTCCTCAGTCAGGTCAATGTATGAGATATTGTGTAAATATTATCATTATATTTGAAAAGTCTTTCTGTGGCATATTAAGAAATTTGGACTTAAGAAAACCAAGGGCACCTACTGCTTATCGGGCGGTCGAGTTTTATGAACAAATGTTTTAAACATTCAAGGTTTTAGCGGCATTGTCGTTGAACTCCAATAAAAAGTACACAGCTGAGGGTTGATATAATCAGGTCTCCGAGGGTCGAACTTTATAGAGCCCACTAAAGTTTCTCAAGTAAGCGGCTTAAGTAAGCCGGGTCTTGTTTTCTGCTGCACTTTTATAATAAGCTGTCACAGGATAAATTGTTATCCATTTAAAGTTTTGTTCACTAGAAGAAACTTTAAAGGGACATTTATGTTGGAAAACATCTATGGAATAATTACACGCATGTTATTAAAAGTACTTCTTCTGGGCTATATTACTGTTCCAGGATTAGTTTCTTTATCTTTGTAAAGGCAATCAGAATAAGAAAGTTGCCAGAAGAAAACATGACTTATAACAGTGGTATAATAATAATAATAATATACTCTTTATTGTACACCAATGAAAACAACACAAGAACATCACAAAAACATGGAATAGTAGGTATAAGAGGCGGCCTTATCACTTAATGCAATTTCTTATACGCAACCTTTGGATAGAAATAATATTAAAGCTGGTAGAAGTTTGAGGTGCATTTACATTATTTATTTCGTTGGACGTTTGATTGCCTTTCGTCACCCTTAATCAAGGTCATCAAAGTTGTTCTATGAAAGTAGTTTTAATAGGAAGATTTATTAATGTACCACAATTTTTAGTTACTCGTGTTAAAAGCTAAACAATATTAAGAGCTCGGAAACTAAACGACATAAAGACCAAGTCTTACTTTAGACAGAAGAATAATGTGGATATCAGCGTTGAATTTTATTCAGCGATTAAGCTGCTTGAGCCACTAACGAGCAGGGTACACAGTTCTTTAAAACCTCGACTGTAAGGCTCTGGAATGGAGACCATGGCATACATGGAACCCACCTACTAGGTAGACAGATGAACGGAGAATGCTGACCGCACAAAAGATATAAGCTACATTTCTTTTAGAAAGGGTTTAATAAAGCAGGGTTTTCTGGATAATGTAGTCCTCGATTAATCCATGAAAGTCCATATAAGATTAGGACGTTCGACTGAGTTTGGCGACGATTTTACAAGGACATCTCTTTCGACAGAGGTCATTGTTAGTGATGAATGGATTAAAGAGGATGAAATGCACAACCGTAATAGTGTTTGATTGCGTTGCATTTCGGGAATTTCAATATTATTGTACATCGATATTTAAGATAAATATAAAAAAATGCACCTGCAAGGTACCTCACTCGTAACTATTTCCGTGCAATTGTGCAGTGTTAGCCTTGCTGTGTACCAATTTGATGGGTAGAGAGGCAGTGAAATTACTGGGTAATTTGACATAGTTATCATCAACTCACAATGTTAGCAACGTGTTTGTACGTTGTAATACAAGCGTTTACGCTGCGACGACGCTCACAGTGGTCTAGTCAATATGCTCGTTTGTAGTATTATAAAAAATATATATTTCAACATTTATTACAATTATGTGTACACTTTTACAAATTAAATTCTGACTTAATCCGATAGCCAAAGTTCAATGTTGTAAATCCGCTGAATTGATTTCAGAGATCTTTGTCGGATTACGGAGGCTCGGGTGAGGATTTAGAAAACTTATTTAACGTTGATAAACGAAAAGCTGATTAAAATAGCAAATCTTTATTGAAACATACTTATTATATACATAAGCACATAGATTGAACAAAGAAAATTTACATGTTTGATAGTAACGTGCACCCATAAGCTTTTCACTAAATGCATATGTCAGTTTTTATGATCTAAAAAATAGGTTTGTTTGTTTTTACGCTAATATCCAAATAGCTACACCGATTTTGTCAGGACTATGCTGACTATAGAAGGGGTAGTTTATGCTACATTTATAAAAAAATCTTACGACACTATAAATAAACTCAGATTCAAGTAGTTAAATGCCTAGATTTACATGAGGTAGATCTCATATATAAGGTCGTTTACATTGGTACCTCACTCTCACCATTTCTTCCGCAAAATAGCTCTGTTTGCATTGCTATGATCCGGTCTAAAGGGTGAGAGTTAGCAACGCGATGGTGATATCCTTGTGGTATCACGACGCTTCTTACTGTGTGCTTGTGTGACAACCTAGTCTTATTATTCCGCTTATTCCTTTTAACAGTAAAAAGTGCGCTTATTTCTAAATCATATTATAGTGTTAAAGATAACACTAATGGCAAAACAACCTGGAATTGTTTTTTTTTAACCTAGATTTAAGACAACGATATGTTAGCGCCGACGCCATTAGGGTTTCCATTAATACTATTTATTTTTTATGAAACTTTTATCAACACCAGTTTTTCTTGTAGGTTCCTTTCTGGTGGCTCGTGTAATGAACCTGCATTAAACGTAGTTTCGAGACCCGTCTTGTGCAGGCAGACTAGTATAAGGCAGGCCTAATTTATATGTTAGATAGCTCTTATGATCCCGTGGTCATCAGGGTCACGACCCTGACCCAATATCATGAGTAAAAAATAATTAAGTACTACATATTTTTAAAGTAAAATTGCTTTATTGTTTATTTTTGACGATTCGAAAGTGTTTTTAAGCTACTGCTTAGAATGTTGGATTTTGATTTTATAATATGAGAAAAAAGCCTGCACTCGATCCATAGCTTAATGCGTACTGCCGTTCATTTAGCACGTTAAAATGGCCGCATATTTACGCGTTAACCTGTTAGGACGAAGCAAAGCAATGGCATATAATTAATAAAAAAAACATTATAATATCTGGCTAAATGTCAAGGTTAATCTCAAAGTTTATAATTTATGATAAACTGAACAATATACACGGCATTGAGGAAGTCCAAACAAGGAGTGAATATAAGCAAATTGATTTCCCATGCGATTCGGAATATCCACGCTGAAATCAATGAGTGAGCACCAAAGGAAGTTATTAATTTGTTCGCGCTGGTTCGAAGGATCGATTAAATTTTATTCGCCATAACCATCACTCGCGTACAGCAGTAAATACCACGAGAATTGTTTTTTAATTCAAGTAGCAACGCCCCGCGGTTTTCTTCGCTTTAGGTTTTACAACTTTCATACTAACATTGCACGCCCCTTTTTCTCCGTTAAGGGATAATTTTCACAAAAATATTTTACGATGTTTTATGACTTTTAATAAAGGGCCTTTGTACTGAATTATATTCGAAAAACTTAAAAAACAACGGTTTTATATTAACTTTGTACTCGCATCTTACCCCCTTAGGGGATGTTTTTTTTTAAATCCTTTCCTTGTGCTTCCCTTCGTTATAAAAGAAAATGCAAAATTTCTATTAAACATTTCATGTTGCTAACCCTTTTAGGCCCTGTGTTGATACGTGCCAGTCAGTCAGTCAGTCAACTTCTTTTTTTTTAGATATATAGATATAATAAATTTTAACCCCATTTACAACTTGTGTATATTATGTAATTAAATATTACATTTTGAATACCTCTGATATACGTACCACGACATATTATTGAGTCAGGACGGCGTATAAGAATTTGTTATTAATTTATTATTTATCGGTTGGCGTATGTTCATAATCATTATCATATGAGCTATAGAAAGCCTACTCTTGAACATAGGCCCCCCAAGATAGGGGGAATTTTGCCCATAATCGCCGCGCTGGGCAATCGCAGAGCGCAGCTTTCTCGGCGGAGATGCTGCTGCCCATCCCCACCCTGTAGAATTTAAACTTCGCTGTTTCAGATGGTGATTTAACAACACCTGGTACAGAGGGCGGTACTATTCAACTCCGCCGGTACCCCACGGCACGGCGTACATTATCAAACTGTAAATAAAACTAATCAAAACTCGCAACTCAATCGAATCAACCAGACGATATCAGAGCAGATCGCTAGTATAATAACAAACGCGTGCACTAACCCATGTTTAACATACGTAAATAACAGAACAATTATTTTAGATTGCGTGATAATCTATATTATAATACTAATGTATTTCATATTGAAACCTACTCGTTAATTTAGAGATGATAGCCCGTACAGATTAATTGTTTCACCTATTTAATGCATCGCAAATTAAATGCACGCTTCCTAAATATGTTGTGTGTAATGTTAAACCTAAATAATTATTTCATACGTGATAGTTATAATCAAACATTTTTTTAATTTTTACACAACACATGCCGCTTTGACTTCGAAGTATGTCATTAACATTATCCAAATTACTTTTTTGAAATGAAAGCAGTTTAAAATACTCCTAACAATGTCATCCATCTGACAAGGAAAGATTTTTGTATCATCATTATATCAGCCATAGTTAGTCCACTACCAGAAATAGATCCTCCAAGATAAGGGGATCTTTGCTTTTAATTGCTACGCTGGGAAGCTTAGTGGCAATCGTAGAGCACAGCTTCTCGACACGAATGCTTCTTTGTACACCTGTGTAGCTTTTTACTACACCTGATACAGAGGGAGGTACTATTCCGCTGCCAGTACCCTACGGTTATATAAGAATTTAATTATCATCATTAGGAGTCCATTGTTGGATATAAGCCTCCTCAAGATAGGGAGTATGTTGCCCATAATTGTCGCGCTGGGCAAGCGTGTTGGCAATCATAGAGCGCAGCTTTCGCGACGGAAAAGCTGCTACCTATCCCCGCCCTGTACAATTGTGCTGACTTTTTTTGGATGGATATACCGCCATCTGTCGGTTCTGGTACCTTGGTCACCTCTGACGACACCTGGTACAGGAGGAGGTACTATTCAACTCTGCCGGTACCTGACGGCTAATTTGAAAGTATAGCCTATTTATATACTACTGCTATATGTTTACGGCCCAGATACATGTGTACAACACATATTCATCACGTCCATTATTCCGCTAGCGAGCCGAGTTATATTTCAAGAAATCTAACCGCAACGGATGTGGATAATGCTCAAAGTTGCCGAACGGCAATAAAACACAAGTTATTTGTGACCCGGCCCGAATATCGGATATTAACTCTTATTTATATTGTGTTAAAGTTCCGAATTTACTTCGCATAAGGTAATTGTAGTTAATGGTGCGTGAGCAATATAGAGCTTAACGACTCTCGGTGACGCTGTTCTAGTGCGATTGTGTGCTGTTGATTTAGTTTGGTCATTACAAATACATTTTAGTGTTTAACTTTGATTTGTCACTCCGCAAAACCCGCGATGTATTTTGAATAAGCAGAGTTTTAAGAATAATTGTCGGTTGTTTTTTGTTTATTATAAACACGTGCACGTATCTTGCAGTTTATCATCATTATACATATCTTAACGAAGCAAAAGAAGTATTAAAGAAGGGCTAGGTCAGAAGTACCAAGAATAAACGAGCGTGTATGAAAGGATTAACGCTAGTAAGGGAAACGAGAATGGATCTTAACAAGTGGAGATCCCTGTCTACCCCGATAGAACACAGGCGTGATGTATGTATGTAAGTAAAACCAGGTCGGCAAACAAGCAGATAATCCGCATGATAGTAAACGTCAGTGCAGCCTATAGACGCTCGTCATATCACATGTATAGCACTAGCCCGATGCTTGCCTTGTGACTTAAATGTCACATTACCCGGTAATTTCACTGCCTCTCTCACCCTTCAAATGGGAACACACCAATGCGAACAATGCTATTTGGCGATAGAAATAGGTGAGAGTGAGGTACAAATTCAGACCTTACCTTTTGTTACCGGTCTACCTCATGTAAATTCCGGTGCTTATTATGTAAATTATACTACTCAGAAATAGACGTAAATGGACTCGGAGATAAATTGCAAAAAAACAATTTTGTTACAGATAACAGACCACAAAAAAAATACAAATATAATATGTACCTAAGTAAGAATGTTTAACACCTAGATACAGAACAAACACAAATATTCATCATATTGTTATCTTATTGTCTTGGGGGTCGAGCCCATTACTTCCGACACATGACATGAATGAACGAATGCGTCATCAAGCTCGTCAAGAATAAGATGTCACGTCACTGTTTTTGACGTAACGATGTGACAATAATATGAAGAATATTTGTACTATATCTGGGTAAAAAAAGATGTATTAATAATTATTTTTGTGATTCCTCTATTGTATCATGTCTAAAACCGTTATAAGCGACTTATCAGGGAATGTGGACATTGATATGTAGTATATCAATTCTTCATCATCATACCAGCCATTGAAAGTCCACTGCTGGATATAGGCCTACCCAAGAAAGGGCGAAGGTTGCCCATAATTGCCGCGTTGGGCAAGCGTGTTGGCAATCGCGGAACACAACTTCACGATGGGGATGCTGCTGCCCATCCCCGCCCTGTGCATTCGAGCTGCACTATTTTGGATGGATATACCGCCATTTGTCGGTTCTGGTACTTTAGTCGCCTCTTACGACACGGCTATATAAATCATTATTATTTTTTTAGTATCTTAGTTACATACTTAAATTCGTCACCCCTTTAATGAAATCGTGGTTTAAAACAACACTATTCAAACCACCGCTTCAAATAATTAAACAGTTGACAGCGAAACAATGCAACTCGCCGGTTAGAAATTACCCTATTCAAACTGCACCTGAAACAAATGTTAATTAGGCCTAAATAGACGTGCTAGAAATTAGCCAGCCTTTATATAAGCAACAGTATACGCTGTGCTTAAAATTGCACAATTACATTAACACGTAATTATGATCACCATCATTATCATCATCGAATATATAATGAAGTACCAGAAGAGATACGTGAAAAAAGTAAAACTATCATTTAAAAAAATCAGGAAGTACTGATACTAAATGCTAATATAATTTAAAAAAGTTTGTACGTGTTATCTGATGTCTAAGTCAAAGTCAAACATACTTTATTCAAATAGGCCCATTACAAGCACTTTGAAATCGTCAATAATATAAGTAATACTCATAACATTAATATTTCTAGTAAGGAAGTGATTTTATGCATATGACCCTTATAATACAGATGACCCTGATGACCCAAGGGATCATAAAAGTCACTTGTGATAAGTGACTTTTATGATTTAGTTGACATTCGCAGAGCGCTGCTTTTGCGACGGGGATGCTGCTGCCCATCCTCGCCATGTGCATTTGAGCTACACTGTCATGAATGTATATACTGTAATGTATCGGTACTGATAGCTTAGTCGCCTCTTACGAAACTTTTCTACTCTGCCAGTACCAAACGTCAAAAAATTATGCTTTAAACCATCTTGTGAACCCTCAAACTAATTTTAAAACCAATCAAGCTTCACCTGTTTGGATTTCAAATGCAGATAAAACAAACGATAAACTATTTAATTGACTTTTCGATAGAAACACTTACTCAAAGTACAGAACTGCAAGAGAAACATTAAAATTTCCATTCAGTAAATTTCGTTGGCACAGCGCTGAAGATGACTTAACCTGCCATAGCTCATTCCGACGTCTGTACTGTGCCCATCTTCGTTCGAAAATTAATGGAGGGCCATTCAATTATGCCCCCATAAATCTGGAATACGGACCGGTGCAACCACGAATCACGATGCATTGTAATCGATTCCGCAGAGCGATTCTATCGATTTTACCTCTCGAATGCCGATTAATGCTCTTTCGGATGATCGATTTCAAACGTTGTGTTATTGCAATGCGGAAACGTTATGCTTCGAACAATATTTCGCTTGCTTTTCGTTAATGTATTTCTGAGCCTGACAGAATTTCGACTGTTGACTTAAGCCATTTAAAACTATTACTTTAATTATTTTGTCAAATATACACGTCTGGATAATTATCATTATCATCATTACAGCCATTGGAAGTCCACTGCTGGACATAGGTCTCTCTAAGAAAGGGGGAATTTTCCCGTGATTGCCGCGCTAGAAAAGTGTGTTGGCAATCTACTCAACCGTTGGCAGTTGGCCTATATCCAGCAGTGGACGTCCAATGGCTGATAATAATGATGATGATAATTTTGTTATAGTTTATTTAAAAAAAATAATAAAATGTTTAATTAACTTAGAGAAAGGGCTAATTACACTTGATATAAACATTAATTTATGATTTCCTACTTGGGTGGCTCGGATCAAAAGAGAAAACCTTTTATTGGAAACGATAAGCTTCTGAAAGCTATTTATTATAAATTATAACCTTAAACTTGTTGGGGTAGGTGTATTCCAAGGCGTTATTCAAAGTTAGAACATGTAGAGTCTGTACAAAAATATTATTTTAATGGAGCTAATGTTGGTAGTAAAGTAAAAGTAAGTAAAGTTAGTTGATAAATTATTTTAAATATTAAACATCGGTATGCTTTCGGGCGTGGGATTTTAACTCTTCGATTTTCAGTCGTCTTGTGTTTTCTTTAAAAATAAAGATCATAGACTGGCACATTAAATCTATCCCCGGCAATAATAATACGTCCACCGAATATTATAATACTAGATTTTACCTGCGACTTTGTACTGGAGATCTTAACTCTATATCTCATTCCTGAAAATCTCTTATTACAATAAGAACTATTCCACGGGAACATATTTTCAAAATCAAAATTAGCGTATGCGTTACTTCATACAATCAATAATGCTTCTGCTGAATTTTATCTAGATCTGTTCAGGTATTCCGGCGCAAAATAGTAATAAACATTCATCCGTATGGATATACCCACACATCAATACTCACAAACATTCGCGTTTTTTAATATGTCATTCATCGTATAATCTTATCATCAGATCCTTTTTCCCTTGTATAGAATATAATAAACCCTTTCATTCCATTACTGGCGCCATGTCAACGGGGCTAGCCTTGAATATAGACATTTAGTACTCCATTCAGAAACGTGACTAAAAGTAGGAGCAGCAAGTGACAGAGATAAATCGGTATAAACCGGTTCACCGGCCGATTTGCATTCATCAATCGTTGGCCGCTTCGAACCGGATTCCATACGTCAATCACTACTTCAACGATTTTCACCGCACACTTTTTTGACGTGTGAAAATCTATGAAACGTGGTAGCATATTGAATATAATTATATTTTGAAAGTCCGTCCACCCTACCCGTGTCATCATCACCACCATTACAGCCATTTGAATAGGCAACATCCTCTCTTGGAGGCTTATATCCAGCAGTGGATGTTTTTTGCCCATGATTGCCGCGCTAGGCATCCGTTTTTAGGCAATCGCAGAGTGCAGCTGTCGCGACGATGCTGGCGCCCCCGCCTGTGTATTTGAGCTGCTCTGTTTCGGATGGATAAACCGCCATTTGTCGGTCTGGTACCTTTGTCGCCTCTTACGATATCCGGTGTAGCGGGAGGTACTATTCTATACTACTTTTATAAGTGGTCCTGATTTCGGATAGGTGAATTTTGGTTAATAACAGTTCGTTGCTTCATACTGCAAACAAGCATACGCTTCGTCCTATTTCACTTGCGAAGATTTCACTATATGTGCTCATCTTATATCTTCAAGACATCGGGACAAGTGACTGGATTCTCTTTTTTGCTGCATCACTCACCCTACAAAATATCAATACCGTAAAAGCTGTGAAGTGTAAGCACCATTGCAAATTACCTCTTGTAGGAACAAAAATCATTTCTTAAGTGACTACTCTTTACATCGATTTAGTCGAAATTGTCTGGCTGACCGTTTCCAGATCCCAATTTACTGACCCACGTCTGACTTACTAATTATTCCAGCATTGACGGGGGTTCGGCTTTATAATGCGGCGTGACTTGAATCTGGAACAATCTTATTTGGGAAGCTGAAACTAACTGTCGACTCGAATAAATTAACACAAGTTTCTTTGTTTTCTTACAGGTACGTAAGCGGTTTTCAATGGATACTGATCACTCAAACTTCAAAATTGTCTTCATTCAAGAAAGTCTTCATTCAAGTAAGTTAATACTTTGCATCGTCAAAAAAATAAAAATATTTAAAAATATATTTTTTGACGGGCTCGATGGTTTAATTCCCACCCAGAGCAAATATTTATATGATGATATTTGTGTTTGTTCTGTGCCTGGGTGTTAAATATATGTATTTTAGTAGTATACTTGTGATTTCTCTGTTGTCTGGCGTCCGTAACACAAGTGCTTTAAGCGATTTACCTCGGAGTTAGGTTGATGTAATCAATGTATTAGATGTTGTGGGAATTTATTATTATTATTATTATTATATGAAGTTTCGATTTTATTATACTCATAATCTCACGGGATCATAAGGATTATCTAACATATGTAAATTAGGCCTGCCTTTAACTAATCTGTTAGCACCAGGCGGGTCTTAAAACTAAGTTTAATGCAAGTTCAATACACGAGCCACCAGAAAGGAACCTGCAAGAAAAACTGGTGGTTTTATCAATACCAAACAATCAGTGTTAATGGAACCCCTGTCGTCGTTGACGCTAAAAAACAAACTTACGACTTAAGTGTACTTCTGGAGTAATCCTGGTAATAAAATCGAACTGCGTATAATCAAAATTTTATTTATTATCATTCACTCATTGATAGTCAAAAGCTCGGTAATTCATTGAGCAATGACAGCTGATAGGTGTACTGCGAAATGAAATATTAAAAGCATAGTTTATCATCTAAAGTTATATACAATATGTTGTTTTGACATGTCTTCATTCTTTCAATTGATATTTGAGTTTACTTGGCCTAGATCAAGTTTAATGTACCCTATATATGTTGTTATATTTACATATTAACAAATTATCAAGATATACTGACTGCCTGACAGATAAGTAATAGAAGAATTACAAATATAATACATATTTAACACCCACACACAAAACAAACAAAAGTTCATCCTATAAATACTTTTCCTATGTGGGGAGCGATCAACAGGAACCTGAAATATATTAAACCATTTAATTACTTTTGAGGTAGTATTGTTAATACCGTCATGCATTTTTCGTAATATTTGAATACGATGAATGTGCTATATCATCTTCTTACATTATTTGAATCTAAGACTACTTAATTAGAACTCAGCTTCGATTTGAAACAATTTTAGGGCGACAACAGATAGAAATTGATTTAAGCTAAAAGTCATCTATATTAGATAAAACCTTTAATATCAGAAAAATTTCAAAAATTGTTACGTAAGATAAGATTTGAATCATTTCATCATCGTTGTCGTCCATCCGTTATTATCATCAGCCGAGCAATAATGAGACAGGTATAACCTGGCTGAGTATAAAAGGCTGCGAGCAATTTTCATTAGCGTGCGAGTGTCTCTATTCAGTTGATAAAAATGCTACATTATTTCTCTCTGTTGGTCGCATAATAGTTTATCTATTTAAAAAAAAAACAATATCGCTTCAACCATTGAAAGTCCACTGCTGGTCATAGGCCTCACCAAGAAATAAGGAGGTTTGCCTCATTTCCGCGCTGGGTAGGCGTGTTGGCAAACGCAGAGCGCAGCTTTCGCGATTGAGATGCTGCTACCCATCACCATCCTGTGCATTTGAATGGATATACCGCCATCTGTTGATTGTATTACATAAGTCGCCTGTTACGACACCGAGTACAAAGGCCGTACTGGCCTTTGTACTTCACGGATTTCGGGAAATACGACAAGACAAAAATAATTTTATTGTTTTGAATTTAAGAAGCTTTAAATGGAAGTCAACTGGTTGCAAATTGAAGAACATCGCGAGATTCAATGGCGGATTGACGTTTGGATCAATTTATGTATTTGGATATTACAAAACCCTTAATTGAAATAATTTTTTATTTTTTTTAACTTCTTAATAATATTCGCCGTCGGGCCTGTCAATGGCGCAGGCGTGGTGATCCTATCTTGTGCGCCAAAGGTCGTGAGTACGATTCCCACCCAGAGCAAATATTTATATGATGATATTTGTGTTTTTTTCTGTGTCTGGGTATTAAATATATGTATTAAAGTAGTATATTTGCGTCCGTAACACAAGTGCTTGAAGCTACTTACCACCAAGTCAGGTCAATATGTTGTAGAAAAAAAGAAATAACAAAGAAGTCATTAGATCAGGATAAACGAACAGCTACATTTTAAAATAACATCTAATTAAACTATCTTGTTGATTATAGAGTGGAGTTCGGTCTGAAGAATGTCTGGTTTTTTAATTTTTTTAAGTTTGAATGAATGTGTACATCTTTCGGTTCGATTTTAAAGTAAATCTTTCGAGATGTTGACTCATTCATTCTTCAAAAGCGCACACGTAGAGACGACCCAGACGTCCTCTAAATTTAACCTAAAAGATCAAAGTTATTCAATGAGAACATTTAAAGGCCTTCTTCACTTCAATCAAATATCTGTATAATCCTATATAAAACTTTATAAACAATCATTAGAAGGAATGGAAGTTTCTTATAAAAGCGAAATATCTTCGTATGTATCGCAATAAGAGTCGCGTAGAGTGGTTGAGATGTTATCGTAACGATCCCGCTGTTTGGTTCGTCTGGAGCAATTCCCGTAATGGCTGGATATCGGGTTCCTTTGATTGGGACATTGTCGAGTGAAGTATACGTCTCGGTGATAAGACACTCGCCCCAAATTTTATGTATTTCTGTTATTATATACATTGAATAAAACTATTTATTTTTTAATATCGTGGATTGTTTCAATTTATATTTAATAGCGGCCCGTCCCGGCTTCGCACGGGTAGACATAAATAGGATCATATATTTAAGTAATAAGCATGCTAATAAAAACGACCACGAACCCCTAATTTGAAAAAAAAATATGTTTATCTTAAAGCCTCTATGTACACTACGTTGGCTGTGGTATTTGTAGGTGGCAACGAAGCGGATTGATTTTCAGGAGATCCTACTCGAGAAAGTGCCAAATACAATTGCTCTCGTCGAGTTAGTTACTCGATGCGCTGCGTGGCGGCCGCCGCAGGCATGCATTGTTATTTTTATTTCATGATATCTTTTGAATGGAATGTCCGATTTCAATAATTCAAAAAGTAATCGTCAGGTATTAAGACAGATTTGTATATTAAATTATTTATTTAGATAAAAAAATATAAATGGTATCGATAACACGGTCTGATTTTAATCGGCATTTCTATCAATTTGTCAAATGTGAAAAAGTAGTCTTGTGACGTAACTACAATAGTTAGACATGGTCTCGCGAAGTTTTTTTGTAGATATTGATATATTCTATAATATTGTCAAACAGTTTTTGTCCTACCATTAATATTCTTCGCAGCGTATGCGATAAAAGACATTTTATGGCATTTCTTTTTAAACCTTTGGTTGGTTTTAATAGGAATTTCTAAAGTAATCTAGTACTAAATATTTTCGCTGTCTAATAAAAAAGAAATATTAAAATCGGTCCAGTACTTTTTAAGTTTATTCGCTACATACAAAAATACAAATCTTTCCTCTTTATAATATTATAGTGTAGATAGCAGAATAGGGTATAAAAAAATATAATAGAATATTTATTACACTACGGAAAAGTATTTATTCGATTCGGAATGATTTTGCATTTATATCTAAACCAAGTAATGAATTTTGATATGTTTACCAAAAATATCTGGTATTATTTGTTGGCATTTTCTAAAACGCTGTGGGGTACCGGCGGAGTAGAATAGTAAGTACCTCTCTCTACTATAGATGTCATAAGAGCCGGCAGCGCAAAATTTGGGGAGGCCTCAGACTTCCGATAGCTGTAAAGATGATGATTTTGTAAGTTAACCTGTAAGTATTATTGTTGTTTCTTTTGCTGCAATAATCGACAAGTATTTTCGTAATCAAACGTAAACACAATGATTTATACAACTATTTAATATTATCAAAGATTTACGCGTTCACTATTTAGGCTTTAAAACGCAGTTTGATTAAATTTTACCTTTTACGTTCGTCGTTTCATGGCTGGAAGCGAAGAGTCGCCGCGGGATAACCGCAATTTCAAGCCGTTATAAAGTATTATTATAATACATCTATTAGTACATATGTTTGGTAGTTCTTTGTTTATAGACACGATGAATAACTTTGTGTTTTAACATACAATGATGAAGGTAACCTAACGAATGACAATTTAAAGAGAAATGTGTCTAATATTTGCCGTTAAATATGTCATCCCTTTTCGGTCGACGAGGCTTATGAGCACGATATATCAAATATTAAGGAACACGCCCTAGCTTAGGGATTCTGTTTTGAACTAATCTGCCTCGAACCGCGATACAAGCTTTTAATGGCAGACCCTTATGGACCCTTTTTTGTGGCCTTTTAAAGTGTCCTTAGGATCCGGGATCGTGTTATGTCGTATATATTTTATCTAAACTTTAGATAATGTGTTAGCTGGCGCTGTATTAGGTTGTATACAATTTTTAGTGATATGTTTATGTGGTGGATGTTTTTGATCCCTGATATTTTAATGTACCTACATAAATACTAGAGAATGGTTTTCTATAATTAACGCGTTCATTGCTCCGTTGAAAGAATAGTTTTATTTCTAGCAAATAGCTTTTAGTTTTGCTATAAAACTTTAGAGCCTTTAGGTACCGGCAGAATAGAATAGTACTTTCCTCTGTACCAGCTGTCGTAACAGGCGAATAAGTTACTATAACCGTCAGATGGCGGTATATCCACCCGAGACAGTGTAGTTCAAATGCATACGGTGAGTTTGATCGGCAGCATCTCCGTCGCGTGATAGCTGCGCTCTGCGATAGCCAACACGCTTGCCCTGCACGGCAATTATGAAATAATTATAAACATAAAAATTCCCCCTTTCTTGGGAAAGCTTATTTCCAGCAGTGGATTTCCAATAGCTTGTATTATGTTTAAATTTCGATTAACTTTATTTTACACTTATTTATAATTAAACGTTAGTTAAGCTCTTAAAAGACTTTTGTATACTGTGTACTGACGATGTAAATATGGCTACCTAATTGTTCAGATCATTTGTTTAACAGCCCACTTAGATTACAAATGATAGTTGTTGATGACGTCACCTCTTCGATCCTTGCACCAGCATCAAAATTAGTCGTTTGAAACTTGAGTGTTTAAGAGATCTAATTTAATTATAAAATGAATAGCAGTCGTGATGTTTTTTATACTTATTTAATATAAGCGGTTTGTTCTGCCTTCAATCAAGTATTCTTTGCTTGAACACGTTACGTGCGTGTTTTGATTTGTTTTATATAGATACATAACATTGATTGATAACATTGACAATTTACGTCAACTGGTTGACAGAAAGTGCTGTTTAATTTCTAGGAAATGTAAAGTGTTCGCATTGCAGTGTTTCAATCTGAATAGTGAGAGAGGCAGTGAATTTACTGCTTAATAAGGCACAATACCCTCACGTGTCAAGATTGGTAACGCGTTAGTGATATCCTTGTGATATTACGAGCGTCTATAGGCTGCGGATCGCTTACTATTACACGGACTGTATGTTGTTGGTCGACCTGAATTAACTAAAAAAAACAAAGAAAAATCAATTTAAAATTACAATATTACTATTTTTCTCGTATCATTAAAACTTTCCAAATGACTTATGGGAAATGCGAATAGAAAAATAAGCCGAATTGGTCGAGCCGTTCTCGAGTTGCGCTTATCAACATTAATTAGCTGAATAAACTAGCTGACCTTCTAGATCATTTATATTGAATTAGAATTGGAACATTAGCAATTAAATAAAACCAACAATTCACATTAGTTCACTTAAAATGGTTGTTAAGTTTTTCAAAATGTTCTAATGCATGCTCAACTTTCTTGATCCCTATTTTTAATAAAAGTCCTCTCCTGCAAATACCAGGTGTTGTAAAAGGCGACTGGGGTACCGGAACCGACAGGTGGCGGTATATCCATCTGAAGCAGTGTAGCTTAAATGCAACAGGGCGAAAATTCTTACTTGAATAACACCGAGGCCATGTCAAAATGTACAACTGGTTCTTTGAACCTGTACTCAAAGAACTAGTTGTATTAACAGCGGTTCGTTGAACTTTAATAAACATCAAAGCGGGCAACTTGAAACAAACCTTGCTCATCCGTGCAAAAGCCAAGAATCCAACTGCAAATATGAAAATGACTCGGTGCCTGGCACTGGCTGTCATTAAGAGAATTTATATTTTTGCTAAGTGCGCTTGCCCGCTTGCCCGCGTGCACTAAGTGCCATTAAGCCGAAGTACCCGCCATTGTCGCTCTTGGCACATTTTCTTAAAAAGTAAACACATTATGAACATTTTATTGCACATGTTAAAATGTCAGTTGTTGAGTTGTTTACTATGTACATTATTTTGGTCGGTCTCTTTGTCTTATTCGAGGCTTTGTTCGGAGTTTGTACGATGATTTGGGGAGCGATTTACCTCTGCGTTTTGGATACTCTTCTTTATGCCGTTGGCTTGAAAAGTAAACAAAAACAAAAAAGGTCTATACGTTTAAAACAAATTATTTACTCTCTATGGCGTAAGCCTTCAGAATCATCACGTAAACTGAAGTTTAGAAGACACTGCGTCTCTACAAAATTATCATGACTAAAAAAAACTAATAATTATCTTTATTCGATATTACAATTTATCAATCATAATATTATTTTTCAACAAGTAACCGATCTCGGCTTTGCTCCGATAACATAACACTTTAGATGCGTCAAAAATAAATAATAATAATAATGAATAAGATCACACATATCATCTGTTTACTTCACACCGTGATAAGTAGCTTGAATCAATTGTTTAACTAATATTGTCAACTCCAGAATCCCAAAACTAATATTATTTCGGTATCGAACCCACGACTCTTTGCTCATAAGATAAGGACAATACGGAGAGTGTCATCTATCCAATCAGCCATAAAAATATAAATTTTTCATCTGACCTTCACACCTGACCCTATAATTGAGTGGACAGTTACAGGTCAAACATAAAGCATAAAGTCTTAAAACATAAAGCAAATGGCTGTGCTCCGCGGTTTTACTCGCATTAAATTGTTGAATACATACTGACTTTGTACCCACGTTTAATCCCCTTAGGGGGTGAAGTTTCAAAAATCATTTATTAGTGCTTCTTTACATAATACAATGAACCCCATTCGCAAAATTTCCCTGCTCTGATTTATCAGTCAGTCAGTCAGCTTCTCTTTATATATAGATAATTGTGAATAATACCTAGTTTATTATTTGAGAAGTTAGCGAATAATAGGGTATTTAGTATTACCATGCATTATGCAACGAACCGCAATCCACAAAACCCGATCCTTCATTGAATCCACCAAACCATTATAGAGGGCAACACAAAATTGCGAACCAATCAACAGTTCGTACGGCACTAATAGAGTGCCGGCGAGGACTCGCCTAACCTATTAAACTAAAGTGCGCACTTCCAATGTCCGCCACAGTTCACAACTCTATTACTGTGTACTGGTTTCTTGATATTCTATTCTACAGTTAAAGCGATCTTTGTTAGATTTTGCAAAACAAGCGCGGCCTCGCTGGCTAATTCAGTTATCAGTCGGGACAAGTTCAAACTATGCATTTTGTCCTATTCAAACTACGTCAAGAATAGTTAAAAAAGTAAAGGTACCAGTTGTCAATAGAGTTCAAAATTCTATGGCAATAGGTGAAATTTAAACCTTGTTGTTGTATAGTTATTCATGATAGCTAGACTGGTCTGTCAGTTAAGGATAATGATTTCATTCTTTTTTTTAAAGCGTATCTCCAATTTCTAACAAAAGCATCCGTTCTTTGCTTAGATGCTGATTTTTTTTATCCATGCTAATATTACAAATGCAAACTTGCATCTGTATCTCTTGGTATATTACCTACTTGTTAGGGTACCTTGAACTCTGAGAAAGGATATCGCTAGAGGAATGTTAGTATTTTCAGGCATTGCTTTTGTTTGCTATTATATTGGCAATGCATATGGGAAATGTAATTGCATTTCTGTTTATTTTATAGCTATCCAGACTAACGTGAACAAACAAAACAATCTTCATGTTATGAAATAGCACAATGATCTGTATTCAAAAACCTTTCGCTCGAACTACGGAAACCAGACCCCATACCCACAGAATGGACAGACGATCTGACTAAAACCGCAGGATCGCACTAGATGCATACCACACCCAATCGATCCTTTAGAAAATAATAAACAGTGAACGTTTTTGGCATGATTGTCATATCACCCGTTGGACATCCACACCTGGACATGACTTCTCCAACAAAAAAGGCACATCGCAGCAATTGCCGAAATAAAAAATCTTAGTGGCTATTCACAGAGTTGGGGATGCTGTCACCTCTGCCATCTGCCGATTCCGGTACAGGATTAATTATTATTCTTCTCTGCCGATACACCACTAACGAAACGTATTACGGCTTAGATGATGATGAAAACTCTGGACACAATGAACCCAATCTCGAAAAATGGAGAATTTGCACACTTACCCAAGAAACACGCTAGCCCATAATTGCCGCGCTAGGCGCAGAGCGCAGCTTTCTCGAAAGGGGTCGCTGCTGCTCATCCCCGCCCTATGCATTTAAGCAACACTGTTCCGCGGGATATACCGCCATCTGTCGGTTCTAGTCCGCTCTTACGACACTTGGTACAGAGGAAGGTACTATTCTACTCTGCCCGTACCTCTCGGCAAAATAAATCATTGAGTTTAACAAATAGCTAACAAAAAATATTTTTAATAATAATTTTAAATTAACAACATCTCATATATTGACCTGACTTCGCGGTAAGTCGCTTAAAGCTCTTGTGTTACAGACGCCAGACAACAGATGAATCACAAATATACAGCTCAAATACTCAAACTAAAACTAAACTTTAACTATACCTACGTTTATCAAAAAAATAAAGCTAATATAAACAGAAATAAACCAACGTAAGTCTTGAAATCATTGATAATGGTTTTATGTCGCGCAAAATTAACCATATCCAATTAGTTCCGGTGTTTATTTGCAGTTAGTCTGTTACTGGCTGATTAGCACTCTACATCGGAATTAACCCTAATAAAACATGTAAGCTGTAATGGTCTGAACACCATGCTAACTGAGTTTCATTGATTGCAATAGCCGACGGGTGCCAGCAGAGATGTCCAACAATGGACTTTTTATGGCTGATATGATGACAATAATTGCTATAACATGTGTGTTTTAGTTAAGGTAATCCTTACGCATTGAGGTGAAATATTAAAATCGAAGAAATATTAAAATTTTCATTAAAACAACTCACACATAGACTTGATTCCGTGATAAGTTGCTCAAAGAACTTGTGTTACAGACAACATGGGGAATCACAAATAAAATACATAAATATTTAACAACCAGACACAGAACAAACACAAATATCATAATTAAATATTTGTTCTGGGTGGGGATCGAACCCACAACCTTTATCGCAGGATCACTACCATCTGCGCCCCTCATCATGCAGGTCCATCAAATTAACTTACTGTTTGTGCTGAATAAATAATATGTGGACACATTACGGTCTCGGAGACGTAGCTGATATAATAAAACGTAAAGTGGGGATGCTTTTAACAAAGATAACTAAAATTGTAACAATTATAAGTAAACTTTATTTTTTATTAATAAGTTAACTAACTTTCATATGAATGAAGTCGAATCTATCAATAAAACGAGAATTAATTTTTAAAAAGAATAAAATTTATTTCTTGTAAAACTTCCACCATCTTTAATATGTATACAGTATTAACATATAAAACAAAATCTGTGTATTAGGAAATTTCGAGAACAGAACGTGAATTAGACAGTAAATACAATGTAGGAAAGATATTCATACAGCTATTTTTTCCAAGCAAAATTCACTATAAATTCTTATCAAGAAAATTTACAAACAGTACTGTTTGAATTACACACAATATACTTAAATGAAGTAAATGTTAAATGTTTATTGGTTTTATTATTATTAAAAGCACGCAAGCATAGCACTAAGAAAGGATTTTTCAAATTCACCCCCTTAAGGGGTAACGGGTGCAAAGTTAGTATGAAACTTAGCTATTTCTAAAGTTATTCAAAAGATATTCCATACAAAGGCAAATCTTCATTGAAAGTTGTGAAAGACGCATTAAATATTTTTTTCAAAAATCATCTCTTAAGGGGATAAAAGGTAGTGCAATTTAAATATAAAAGTTCTGCAACTTAATGCCGGTGAAACCGCGGGGCGCTGCAGTAGATCAAATTTTCTTTCCGTATTGCGTTAAAACTGTGAACTCGACGTAAGGTTCGCGGTTTTGATCGCTTCAATGACACTTACTTACTTAATTAGTATCACACACATACCAAAGTTTTCCTAGAACTTACCCTCAAAGATGGAAGTATCCAAACTTTTAACTAACCTTTGACTGCGAAATGTTAAATGTATTAAATAAACCCACTCCGTGATCGTGTCTGGCAAACTTTGCTCTTATATTTGTTAGACGATCCATTCCGAGTATAATATGTGAATCTTCTTTATTTTTTATTTATATTTCTCTATGTTGATCAAAGAAGTATTCACGCGTTCACACAGCTAGAAAACGTCTGTGTCTAATACACGTCTTAGTTTCAGCTAAAGATTTAAGTTAAAGGCTGCATTTGCTTATGGTATCAATGTCTTTCCACTGCAAAAATGACGTTATATTCTATATAAAGTATGCAGTAACAGTAGTCGATAGAAGTTCGAGTGCGATCACTAAAGCAACGTCACATTACCCAAAGTAATGTCATATTACCCAGTAATTTAACTGCCTCTGTCGACTTTAACACAAGTACACGATAATTCGAGCACTGCCGATCGGCGGTAGTATGAGGTCTACCTAGCCTATACCGCCATATGTCGGTTCTGGTACCTTAGTCGCCTCTTACGACACCCGGTGCAGTGGGAGGTACTATTTTACTTCGCCGGTACCTAACGGCATTACAAGGGTTATATCCCTTAAAATGGTCCATTCATTTCAACAATGTCATCATCATAGCGGCCTTAGACCGCCTACCGCTAGAAATATGTTTTCCCAAAAAAGGGGGAATTTCAATGTAAAAGCAGCAATCGGCAGGTGTAATCGTGATCGCATAGCATAACTTCGCGATGGGAATGCTGCTGCCTATTCCGGCTCACACTTTACATTTTACATTGGTGTACTTTTGTCAACTTTCACGACACTCATTACGGGAGGAGGTACTTTTCTACTCTTTCTATTCTACTCGATATTCTGGTCTAGGAAAATAACAAGACAAAATATATTCGAGTTTAAATATGTCTGAACAGTTCCGCTATACAAGCCGTTGTCAATAGAATAGAGCACATAGAAGATTTTCAAACAACAAATGACTAATTAGTACTGAAATTTTCCTTTAGGTTGACTATCTATCTCGCATCTAGCACGTTAATAAAGCTCCAAAATTCAAAGTGTAAGCAATAGTAGACAGGTTTTATGAGTGCAATTTACTTCCCAGAAATGCTAAGCATGAGCGTGTAACTAAGTCGACCTTTGACAAGCTGATGTTATGCAAATACTCATAAATCGCTTGCATAATTACTCGGGAACTTTCCTCACGTCTCGCCGAAGGCCATTGAAATACTTCCAAACTCAATTTCAGCTTCGCAAACAGCAAATAAGGAGTTATTCATCATGGCGTATTTATTTGGTAAACATAAATGTACTTTACTTTTCTCGGTACGTACTTATGTTTCTAATCGTTTCTTGATCGTGTTCTGTTTCGTCTGTTTAAAAGAAAGTTCAAGACATTAAAGAAGTTTTCATTATAAAAGCATTAGACATTTAATAATTGAAACGAAATAGGCTAATAGAATATCTTTTGAAAATATCAAATTGCTCTTCAACGCTGTATGTCTCGTATTTACGTTTGATATCGTCGTAACGAATACCTAATGGTAAATATTGTCAAAAGTAACAGATGTAATGTCAAAATGTGTCATAATTATACCAGCCATTGGGAGTCCACTGCTAGATACAAGCCTCCCCAAGAAAGGGGGTATTTTGCAATCGCAGAGCACAGCTTTCGCGACGCGGATGCTGCTGCTCATCCCTACCCTGTGTATTTGAGTTGCATATCGGATTGATATCCCGCCATCTGTCAGTTCTGGTACTTTAACCGCCTCTTACGACACCTGCTGCAGTGGGAGGTACTATTCTATACTGCCAGTACCTCACGATTTCTCTGATTTCTGTTACATAATTGCTTTAAGTTACTTCTCTCAGGGTCAGATTATCGTATGAGATATCGTGTGACTCTGTTACTACTCGTTTTGTATAGAAGATATACGAAAATCTTATGGTATATGTTCGGTAATGAATGAGTCGGTAATATCACGATAACCTTTTTCAAGACATTTATCAAAAACGAGCTTTTATTAAAACAGAAATTAAAGTTCAGCGACGTCCATTAATCAAAGGCAAGTTTCAAGGAAGCATATCCGTCAGACATGACAAGGCGGCCATGTTGGAACGCAAACACGTGCGCTAGTTTCGTTATAATCACTCAAACTAGTTTAAAACTTGTGTTCTGGATTGTAAACAAGTCACCCAATGTTTAACTAGTTGGAAAACCAACTATAAGTTTACATTTATTTCAACATATCAGCGTTGGATGTCCACTGCCCGACGAAGAAAGTCGGTATTTTGCCAGATCCGTGTGGAAATTTGTCAGTTCCTGTTCCTTACGACACCCGGTGCAAGGGGAGGTACTATTCTACTTTCCCGATACCCCACGGCAAATCATAGGATTTGTCTAATATTATGACCGGCAAAATAAAATAGTACCTCTTCCTACTAAATCGTTTGCTTTGCGTTTGCTTCTAGCCATAGAAATCCTCAATTTTTTTTTACTTTGTCGACAAACGAGCATAAGTATAGTCAGCGTCACTGCAGTCCATATATGTTCGTATTATCAGAAGGACATTATTCCGATGCCATCTTTGTGACTTTAATATATTACGTCACATTTTCAATTTTCTCTCTCATTTTCCAAACCGGAACACAGCAATGCAGGCACTGCCATTTGGCGGTAAAAATAGATGAGTGTGAGGTACGAGCAGAGAAGTATAGTCCCTCTGTACCAGCTATCTTAAGAGGCGACTGAGAAACCAGAACCGACGGATGGCGGTATATCTATCCAAAACAGCAAAAAGAAGCTCAAATGCAGAAAGTGGGGTTGGGCAGCAGCATATCCATTGCAAAAGCCGCGCTCTGCGATTTCCAAAAGGTGGCGTGGCAATTAGGGGCCAATTTTCCCCCTTTCTTGGGGAGGCCAATGTCCAGCTGTGGACTTCCAATGCCTGTAAAGACAAGGTACGCGTTAAGCAGGCGACCTTTGTATTAGGACATCAAACAAAGGTCACCTCTTTAAAATTTGGAAATTACTATCATGTTTTGATTATACTTACAAAGATTATCCAATCTCTATCATAACCCAACAAAGAAACAAACTTTTACATATATGTTTAAAGATAATAATAATAAACTCTCCCATCTTCTCAAACATTGACATGACTCTGTGGTAAGTCACTTAAATCACTTCCGACTTGAAGCACAAATACGGATGCCAGGCAATAGAGGAATCACAAATACACTACTTAAATATATATATTTAACACTCAGACACCAAACAAATATAAATATTTGCTCTGGTTGGAAATCGAACTTACGACCCTTGGCACACAAGATAGGATCACCACCATCTGCGCCTTTGGACCCGTCAAATACGTCATACCTTATACTCTCTAGATACTCTTGTACGAAATTACATCTAATTTACAATGAGATGTTGTCGTAGTTAAAAAATATATACAGCAGCCGGTACTCGATTCTCGACATGATATGGACATGACTCGGTATATGGTATGGACGAGATACTCTTTTGTGTTTAAAGATGTCTAATTTCTGTGTTTAAAGATTCTCTTACGAATTTATATTCATTTACAATGAGATATCACAGTTCTAACAAAATATACAAACTAGTAGGTACTCAACTCTAAATACATATCAACCTATTCCCAAACATATTTATACTCTCACACTCCTTTATGGTGTTAGGCAGCTCATTGAATAGCTGCCTCCAAACAGTACAGTCTTCTTTCTATAGTTCTTCGTCTTACAATCGGCTAAAAGGCTTATCTTTCAGTTATAACAAGCGTCTGCTATAATAGAACACAAACAAACAAACACAAGCACCTAGTTTAATTACTAACGTTAAACTAATTTAAAACTTACGCATTGTACACAACTCGCCCGCTGACAGATGATAAACGGACGGAAAGTTTGTCTGCGTTTATGAAAGACTAGCGGGCCGCCCCGACTTCGTCCGAGAAGAAGAAAGTTTATCTCGTTACTGTTTCTATTTATTTATCAAAAATACTCGCTTACAGAAAATAGTTTACAAGCCTCGTCAAAACAGGAGGAATTTATAATTGCCGCGCTGGGCAATGCGTGGTGTAGCGAAGTATTGCGACGGGAATATTGCTGCCCATCCCCACCCTGTTGCAATTGTGACCTTAAGATATAATTTCACAAATATCTAATAATTTCACTGCCTCTTACCCTTTAAATCGGAACACGGCAATGCGGACACTGCTATTTGGTGGGGGGCATGTAGGTGAGAGTGAGATACCAACGTAGATGACCTTTGTATGAGGTCTACCCCGACTACTACATTGGATGGATATACCGCCATTTGCCGGTTTCGGTACCTCAGTCGCCTGGGAGGTACTACACGTAAACTAGTAATAAAAACAAATAATAAAGTTACTTCATTATTTGTTATATTATCAGTTAGTTTCAATTCCGATCTTAAGCGTTCCGATCCGTTTTCCGAATCCAATATCCCGATTCCTTTTATACAGAAAAATAAATAACAAAGCTTGTCTTCAAAATCCCTACAAATGTGTCTAGTTGTTTTAGAGATTAGCCGTAATCGTGAATCAAAACTTGCAAAACCTATTTTTCTACTCTTTGAGGGTGTTAATGTAAAAATATGGTGATTTATTTATTTTACTAATGAGTACATTCTATGAGTTTTCTGAGTATTTTTATGAGTATTCTGCTATGCCAATATCCCACAGCAACTTTATATATTAATGAAGAAATTTTATTTAAAGTAGACCTAATACAAAGATCGTCTGCATTGGTACCTTACTATTTCTACCGCCAAATAGAAGCGTTCTCATTGCTGTATTCTGGTTCGAAGGGTACAAAAAGGCCGGAAAAAATACTGGATATATTAATATAATATCTAAAAGTCACAAAGTTGGCAATGCGCTAGTGATATCCTCGGTATAACACGTGCATATATAAGCTGCGGTGATGCTTAACTATCACGTGGACTGTATGCTTGTTTGTCAACCTGATATAATAAAAAAAAATAAACGAGATTAAATAATGTTGGGTAAGCAAGGGCGATGTTAGACTCAAAATTAAAATTGATAGTGTATACGTACTTTGGTCGAAAACAAGCATAAATTAATGTGTAATGCAAATAATTTGGCGCGTTGTTTCAGAATTTACATGAAAGGGATTCAGTCCGTACCTACTTATGGAAACGTAATCAAAACATTGTAAATTTTGTTATTCTTATCTGAATAGCGAAAGAATATCAAAAGGCGAACATCTCGATCGAAGCAATCCAAGTGTCGGAGTGAAAGCGTCACAAGCGTCTATGAGCACGTGATTTCACCAATCGGAATCACGCAAGGAAATTCATAGCGCGGAAGTAAACAACGTGATAAAAAGCCGCGGCTTTGATGTACATCGCGAAAATCGCGATAAATTTCGATGAAACATCGCTACGAAATGAGAACTCATTACGGAAGCAGGTTGTAGTAAAATTTATTTACGGAATACAACCAAACGGTTTTTATTACTTTGTATTTTTTTGTAATTTCCATTTATAAAATATTTGAAATGTAAAAACTGATGAAATGAAAAAAATAAGAGGGAATTTTACCCTCAATTTAAACGCAAGGCATGCGTGGTGGTTACCACAGACCGTGGCTTCCTGACGGTGTAGCTGCTGCCCATACCCGCCCTGTGCATTTTAAAGACTGATACAGCCGTCTGTCGGTCACCTTTTATTATAACTGGTACAGGGGGAGGTATCCCGTAGCCTAAAATATTAATAAACTAAATAAGTTCAGGCAACTGGGTAAACGACAATGACTTGGGCATATTTAAACAAATAACTGTGTCACGCAATGTATCTATTAAATAAGGTATTCATTCTTCTCTATAATAAAACTTCTTAAAACGCGTTTCATTTCATTTTTTGTTTTTTTTTGACGCCAACGTTTCGGAAAACATGCGGCAACTGTTTTTAAAATTCACACAACGTCTATAAAATTGACCTGTCTTCGAGATATGTCGCTTAAAGTACTTGTGTTACGGACATCAGACAGACAATACTATACGAACACATTTTTTTATTTAATTTTAAACCCTGACAAGAATATTCATGATATAAATGTTTGTCCTGGATTGAACCCTTTGGCGGACATTGGCCCCGTCTATAGAAGACTATACTAGACTACTCGAGTCTTATTATGAAACGATGAACGGAAAAATGTTTGATATTTTTTTGGTTTGTTTTAAATGTGTGTAAAATTAATGATCATTTCTCAATTAATTAAGTGTATACCTATTATACATGACTATACTTAACAAAAATCGTAGTGTACCGGCAGAATAAAATCGTACATTCCCCTACACCAGGTATCGTAAGAGGCAATTGAGGTATCAGAACCGACAGATGGCGGTATATCCACCCTTTATAGATCTAGGCGGTAGCATTTAGATTGCGAAGCTACGCTTTGCGATTGCCACCACATATCCCCATTTCTTAGGGTGGCCTATGTCCAGCAGTGGACGTTTTTCGGCTGCTTTCGCATTTATAAATATATCTTGGAATGTTTTGTAGAAGTGTGTATTTCATCAAGACAAAAATTACGGTCGAATTTTGAAGACACATTTATCCGCAAAATAATATTACAATAGCTATAGACAAACGAAATTCGACCAAAATTCAATCATCGTCATCAAAGCGACCGACAAGCTACCGATCCGCATCAAAGTCTGCCATGTTTCACTTAACATCTAAAATTAATTGAAAACCTACATTTTTGGACTCCTTACAGAGAGCGCTCGACTAATCTTTCATCTCGTGTATCGACCAACATGGTTTCCGCGATGATTGTCGGCTTTGCGGCCGTTTCTAAACGTTCTTTAGTATCTAGGGATGTAAACATATTCAATTTAATTTGATATAAGTTTGTGCAGTGGTATCAATTTTTTTTTTATTTGGTATACCTCTTACTACCTCGTGTTCTAAATATGTTTTCCACACCTTTTTTATGCAAAGGTTGCTTGGAAGAAATCGCTCTATGTAATAAGGCCGCCTATTGTACTTCACTATGTATTACATTATATTGTTTGTAAATTTAGTTGTGCAATAAAGATATTATCAACAAATATACGAGTATATAGGTTAAACACTTTGTGATAACATTAATTTTATGATTCACCATATCAGCCATTGGAAGTCCACTGCTGAAAACAAGGCTTGCCATAATTGTCGCGTTGGGCAAACGTAGTACCAATCGCAGAGCATAACCTTCGCGACGGGAATACCGCTGCCCATCCCCGTCCTGTGCATTTGAGCTACACTGTTTCAGATGGATACTATTCAACCCTGCCTACAATATATTGATAACCATTCACCTTAGTTAGGGATTAAACATTAGCTGCATAGACTTTATTTAATAATGTATGTGTACAATTTCATAAAGAATATATTATTATTATTATTAAAAAGCCGTTAAGAACCAGCTGAGTAGAACATTATCTCCCCCTGTACCAAGTGTCGTAAAAGGTGACTGAGGTACCAGAACCAACAGATGGCGTTATATCCACCTGAAACACAAATATTCATGATATAAATGTACCGGATTGAGCCCCTTGGCGGACATTGGCCCCGTCTATAACGAGTAGTTTTATTATGAACGATGAACGGATAAATGTAAGATTTTTTCTTAGGTACTTTTAAATTTGTGTAAAATTAATGATTAATTCAGTGTGTACCAATAATACATAGTTATACATAACAAGAGCCGTAGGGTATTAGTTGAATAGAACAGTATATCCCACTGTACCAGGTGTCGGGAGAGGAGTCAGATAGCAGCATGTATATCCACCCCTTACAGTGTAGCTCAAATGCACAGGGCCGAGATAGACAGCAGCTTCCCCGTCGCGAAAGCTGCGCTCTACGACTGCCAACACTTTTGTCCGGCAGGGCAGTTATGGTCAAAATTTCTTCTTTCTTGGTGAGGCCTGTGTTCAGCAGTAGACTTCCAATGGCTGATCTGATGATGATAATGATTGTTGACAGAATAAACCAATGTTTAGTTCCAATTCCAATAGTTACGAACAACAGAATAGATACAAGGGAATTAGTACTAAACGCCCACTCGCGTTCAATTCGCTCGAGACACGAACTACATTAGTAATGCTCGGGGAACCAAGAATCCATCAGGGATTCGATCGGAGTGGGGACGCTTCGCCTTCACATATTCAGTGCCTGATGAATTATGCACACCTTATGTGGAACCGATCTAGAATGCAGCGAACGTTATACCGCCATTCCTTTTTGATTGAGATTTTATGAAATTAGGTACCTATTGCGACTATATAGGTATTGCAACTTGCTAATGCTGTATTGCAATATTAAGAAAATGTAATAAGGGTTAAAATATTTTTTATTAAATGTGACAGTTCGTTGTACAAACTAGAGAGACAGAACTCTTTCTTTTCAATGTTGAGACTCTTGTGTCAGGAGAGACCACTCTACCATAGTATATTAAACTAAAAATTCTACAAGTAACTCGTATAATACTGGCAACACTCCGCGATTTCGCTCAGTAATTTCCCTTCCCATGACAATATGGGGGTACAATATGATACTTGTCACTTGCTGGTAATGTAATTTTCTAATCATGAAACAATTTTCGGAAGATGTTCAGTATTTTCTGAGTTTACATGTTACAAACGTACAAAAAAGCAAATCCTGTTTACTTAGTTATATTTTAGGAAGCGGTCTCTTATTTAATTTGGAAATATAACACATATGTTATTTGCTGAAGAAGAAGCTTTCCTTAATGACGGATTAATTTTTTAAATCGGTCTAAAAAGTAATTATTTAGTTAAACCGTAACAAGCCAACAAACTGACTTTCCTCTTTATTAGTATAAATAATAGTATTGTGTGGTATGTGTATGTATGCGTGTCTTATCTTGTAACTCTTGTCTGCTTAGACTTCTCTTTATATAGAGTCTCAAGCAGAATTTTTACAGGGTCAAATCTAGCGTACGTTCCTCTTCAAAGTTAAGATCTAAATCTCAAATTAATCTATAATCGTTACAGACAGACTCACTTTTGTATTTATAATATCGGTATGTATTCTAAGTACCTACTGAAAGGAGGAATTATGCCCATAATTTGTGATATTGGGCTAGTGTAGTGGTGGATTTTGCAGAGATTAGTTCTGTTACGAGAATGCTTCTTTCCATCCCCGCCTCGTAGCATTCTCCGTTTCGGATGGATTTACCGTGTCAACCTTGCTCAAGTATAAATCAATAGTCTCAATATAAACTTTTTAGAATCTGATTTTCTTGATATTCATGAATTATAAAGTTATAATCAAATAAATATTCTAGAACATTCAACAGTAATATCCACTTTCTGTCTTGTGTGAAAAAAAGTCCTATTGTGGGAATCGGCGATTGAAATAAACGCGTGTGTGCTCGCGATCCAATTTAGCTGTGCTTTGTGAATGTAAATTACAGTCACAATCTGTGCTCGACTCGAATGACTAGTTATATAATTACTTATACGTATTAATGGGAAGATGAATGTAGAACACCGCTTGTTATTTATACCGATAGAGTATATTCAGTCCAATATGTCTTTATTTAAATTGGCATATTCAGATCGACAAAACAAAAAAAAAAATGTAAAATGTATTGATTTGCTTATTACGGTTTTACAGAAATGACAGATGATCTTGACAACCTTATGGTGTTATAAGATTCATATGAACAAATATGTCATTGAGTGCCCTACTTTAATACTAGTCAGCCGGCACTAGACCATAAAAGAAAAACTGATGCTGATAAAGATTCCAATACCGTTGCCGGCGCTAACAAACCCTTGTCTCGATAGTATAACTTGAGCAATTCAATGCCAAGCAGTTACATCATTAATATTATCTTTCAAGCTGAAATAAGCCTTAGCAATAATTTTATCTTTATATTAAGGGCCTGATGGCGCAGATGGTAGTGATCCTGTCTAGTGCACCAGGGGTTGTGGGTTCGGTTCGGTCATGGGTTACGAAAAATCCTGAATGATATCAGAATGGTTTTAGAAAATATCTTTTAAAAATAGATTGAAGTTCCAAACATCCAAATATATATAATATATAATAACATCGTACCTAGTAAACGCGTGAGTGTAAACATCAATTGATCAACACGAAATTCGTCAAACACCAGCAAATAGACCCCGTGCTAGTTCATTTATCCCTGACGAATCGGCGATCGGTAAGTGCCTCATCACACATTGAAGTTTGCGCGGAATCACCTACTCTGTGGCTAAATCGGCACTCGCTTGTAGTTTTGTTTACTTCATCGTTCACTCTGTTAGATAAATATATGTACTGCGCTTGTGAAATTTAATTTTAAATGTTCTCTAATACGTTGAATTTATATCTGATGTACCAGTGATAACTAACTCCTGCGCCAGGCTACTATTTATAAAACATATTTCCCGCCAACAACATAGATCCTCGCGGTCTGTTCTAATTGGTTAACGCTTAATTGCTGCCATCTATTCTAGTAACAAGGATTTCCAATAAAAATAAAATAATCTATTGCACGATAAAGATCATGTTTCTGTGCCTCATAATGTCGCTTGGCCTAACACTTGAACTTAGAAGACTGTGGATGATTTACTGCAATTACTTAAACGATATTATCAAAACTTGGCTTTCCTAAAGAACACGTCCAGGTGAAGTTCTAGCATTTAAAGAATTTCTACTCAACGCGTAAATATGAGAAAATACTATACATTCAGTGACCCACTGCCTTACCTACAATCAATACAGATTCCATTCCCCGAAGACATGTTTACTGGCCAGCGAGGGTGTAAAATCTCAACTTCTAACAAGAGTTAAGTTACATACGGTATCACAACTCGTATTAAAACGAGCGATTGTAATTGAAAAACCCCTTTCTACATTTTCAACTCCACGTAGGATAGTTTTATTTGACTGCAACTTTTTAATTTCGCTCCAGTTGTGAGCGGCTGCCCATTCGCAATATGTGGCGTAACAAATGTTATGGAATTTTCGACAGTTCACAGTCCAACGGCGCTCGAGTGTGGTATAGGTTTTTAATTGATTTCCGAGAAGCTTCAGTTGAAATATTCCCAGAAAGTTTGACGTGTTGGTAACGTATTGCTTGGGTGGCTTTTGCACCTTGTTGCAATGCGCTTGTTGTATAGAAATATATCAATCAGATGTTTTATACACAATTTAATATATTTATATGATAATTATTAATTATATTCTCAATGAAATTATAGATATCTATTTTAAAAGACGATATAATATAATTAAGCTAAAGTTCAAGTACTGTAGTTTTATATTTTTTCGAAGGATCGACCGCTTTTACAATGTCATCTGACGCTCTCATTTGTCCATCCTGATGTTTGTTGAGAATACATAATCAATAAAATAACCGTTACAATAAACAAGACAATCCCAATTAACTCATAGCGGAGCTAAAACCCACTTGACTCCGTTAATTGCCGCCCAACTTAGCCCATTTGCGATCTCGCGAAGCGCGAAAGGAATGCGCGGAGTTCACGAAGTGCTACGGAATGCGCGAATTCACGCTACGAGTGCTACGCGACGTCTACGTATTTTCATAAGTACGGGGCCGTATTGATCGCGGCCATTATGATGTTAGCCTCTGGGAACGAGACAATATCCATAATTTTAATAATTGTTATTTAACGTCATAAAGTTGAAACGATATTTTTTATTGAATTCATAAGAAAATAATTAAAGTAAACCAGATATTTGTTTCCACATTAGTTGTTTTCTTATTACGAGAGAAATATTCGTAAACTTATTTATAAATAAAAATGAATAGTTGAAATGTTTATTGTTGTATATACGGTATTTGAAAGGTAGTGTGGAAATATTTATATTATTATAGTAAGATTTAAGGTTTGAGGCCTAAAGAAGGAATGAAAACTTGAATTATAACGAGATCAAAAGGATAAAATTTTAGTTTTTAAGACACCATTGAACCAGCAATTAGTTGCACATTAATTTTGTAACTCTTATTTCCCAATATTAGATTGTTTGCATCAAAAAATTTCCGTCTTATTTACTAGGTCTTTTATTTGTGACATGCTTGTCCCAAAATCACACATTTGTATATAAAAACAATATACCTTTAAATTAAATATAAAAGTGACGTATCACGGTAAGTATTCGGGATAAACTTCCTTCCGGGATAAAAAAAACTATGTTCTGCTTTGATCCAACTTGAAAGAAAGGATAGTTAATATCTCAATTTATGTTCGCAATTTTTTTTATGATAAACATAGACCAGTAATAAACAAAACAGCCAACATCGTACTAATGGATAAAAAAATGTTTTATTTTTAGTGACAGTATGTGTACTTTATTGATTATACACTCATCATTTTCAATACGTTTGTTTAATTTTTATTTTGTCCATCTAAATCATAATATTCAATAGTAGCCTATTTTACACATAAAAATAATAAACAGTATAACGAGAAACTACAAGTAATCTGTTACACGATATTGAAGGGATCTTCGAGACGGTGTCAATTCTAATCACGAATAATAAATTACAAATCCCAGGACAGTCCTAATAAAATATTTCTTATGTTTAAAAATTCAAGTAGGAAAGAATGTTTTTGCAAGATAGCGTAAATCTCCGTTACATTTAATCCTTACTAATATTATAAATGCGAAAGGAACTCTGTCTGTCTGTTACGCTTTCCCGCTTAAACCTCTCAACCGATTTTGATGAAAATTAATACAGGCAATCCTTAGACCCTGATAAAGGATATAGGCTATTTTTTTATTCGAAATAAGGGTTGTAAGGGGTCAAAAGGGGGGATAGAAACTTCAAACTTATATTTCAGACCATTGATTCGATATAAATAAACATGACATTCAAAGTTTATATAAGTTAAGGTAAACAGGTATGGTACCTAAAAAAACTAATTTACGCGGATGAAGTCGCGGGCACAGCTAGTAGTATATAATACGGACGACCTTAAAACAATAACAAATGGAACAAATAATGAATTCTTAATTAAGAACGTAATAAAACACAAAGTGGAGGCACTCACCGCGATTCGAACCTTTGTTCGGAGTATTCGAAAGTATTCGAGGTAAACAAAAAGTTTGGTAGCTCTTACCGGAGTGCTAAGTGTTGAGTTCGTGCTTGACACCTAAGTTTTCCCATTAAAAGTTGGATGGCGAATATCACTCGTTCGATGCGTTTGTTCTACATAGGCAATGGCTATTGATTTGTTTTGGCCTTTCCATACGTTTGAATATTTTTGTTCACAGATAATACAAGATATCTTTTATATATAAATATATCGGGATATAATAATAAATCGGGATATGTGTGGTGGCGCAGTTCAGAAACAAATGTAGGTGATGCATTTAAATAAAAAAATATGTATGTGCACGCGTGTGTTTGTGTGTGAGTATGTATTTGTGTGTGAGTCAATATATTTTATGGTGAAATTTCGAAACAGCTGACAGTAATTCAGTTTTACCGAATTCTAGTGTTTTGAACCAGGTGGTGACAATTTTTTCATCATATATTCGCTCTGGGAGGTGTTCGAACCCACGACCATTGGTGCATAAGATAGCTATACACTCTGCGCTATCGGTCCCTTTGAATACAATATTTATCTTTATATATTAGTTATTTTACCGAATCACACGCGCCGCGATAAATTATTCAGAAAGTTAGTTCATCCCTTTGATTATGCCGATTCATCCACAAACGGTGTCACACTGAATTATTAATACACTCGTGTTCCGATAGTACGTTTAAATGGAAATTGCGGAGTCGCGAAGGCGGGAAAATGTTAAATCTATTCCTAAAACGGTAATAAAGTGTGCGGCTGCGTTAGTTAGAATTTCAGCTAGATTTTCTTATTTTAACCCATTTCACACAATTTATTTTTATAATAAACTAGCAAACCCTGCAGACGTTATCTCTTCTACTACTTATATGAATTTGAATACCTGATTACGAGATAAGTAGCTTAAAGCACTTGTGTTACGGACATCAGATAACAAAAACACGAATTTTAACACCCAGACACAGAACAAACATAAATATAATCATATAAACATTTGTCCTGTGTAGGAGTCGAACATCCGACCGTACGGCGCTCATGATAGGATCTCTACAATCTGCACTATCGAGCTCGTCAAATCGTGACTATATATTCTAATATATACTGTCACCTCTCAAGTTGGATCAAACTATATACAGTAAGCAAACATTACTAAAATCGGGTCAGTAGTTAAGAAATTTATCCCAGACAAACACCGTGAGACGGCATTTTATATACAAAGAATTTATATTGTGTGAAACGCTCTTAATTTGTACTTGGTTGTACACAAGTCGACTAAAGTACCGGGACTGACAAATGTCGCTATATCTATCTGAACCAACGTTGCGCAAATAATAAATGGCCAGTAGTATCCTCGTCGCGAAGCTACGCTCATTGATTGCCAACAAACCTGGTCAATTATAGGCTAAAATCCCGCTTTCTTGGGAAGGTCTATACCTGGAATCCCTACGGTTGATGTGATAATCATTTGTACAACAATATGCGTTGGAATCATGCAGATAGTTTCACTTTGTGTGATACTTTACAATCACTGAATTAACAAAAGCAATCCTTCTAATATTGTAAAAGTGAATAGGGATATATAGTTTTTACTCTTTCACTTCGACACGGACTAACAGATCCGAATGAAACTTAGCACAGAGTTTGTTGATAGTCTGAATAGACGCGTAGGCTACTTTTTATCCCGAAAAATTCCCGTGGGATAGATTTGATTTTTATCTTTTTCTATTTAAATTAATGGAATGATTTTCGTAGCTTAGTTGTCAGGATGCGTCATGTCATTTCTTTCGGAACAATAAGAGATAAAGATTTCGCGGATAGTTGCGGGCACATATCTAGTTATAAATATCATCATCATCATCACACTAGTCATGGATGTCCACTGCTAGACTTATGCCTCTCCAAGAAAGGATGTTTTTTTGCCCATAATTGCCGCGCTGGGCAAGCGGCAATCGCAGAGCGCAGCTATTGCCACGGGGATGCTGCTGACCATCCCCGCATTCTCTCATCTGTCGGTTTTGGTACCTTAGTCGCCTCTTGCGACACCTGGTGCAGTGGGAGGTACTATCCTATTTTGCCGGCACTTCACGCCATATAAATATATTATTATTATATTACTAATAGTATTCGATTTATATAAATACGTTGTACGAGTTACATTTATTTCTGGGTTCAAACCCACGCAGTCACTGGCTGCGAGTGCCATGTTAATCAACAAATTCCGCTCTCTACATATGAAATAAAATTACCAACATACAGAGAAAAGTTTTCAACGCGCAATCCGCGCTAGCTTTTACATAGACGGCGTAAATTAACTTATGAAAATAACTCATTATTTGCCCAGACTTCTTTGTTTCTGCTCCACTGCATAGAAACGTAATTAGATAATTTTTTAAGTGTATGAAAGTTAGTTATTCTGGGGTTGGTTCTGGTTTATGTGCGTTAAGTTACTGTATTTCATTGTAATATTGTAGGTATTTTTATAACCTACATACATACAGACATTCATATATCACGCATGTGTCCATCAGGGTAGGCAGAGACTATGGTCCTTTACTTGCTATGATCTTGGCATACCTCCCCCGCTTCCTTTACTTGAATAAGACCTTTTCGAGCTTGTTTTTTTATGTTAAGTTATGTTTTTCATAATTACCTTCTTTAATACCTTCATTAATTACTTTCTTTAATACCTTTTCTAACTGTAACGGAATATTCGCCTAAGTCTTTCTAATCACTTCCGTTCTATATATCTGTGCAGTCATTATACTTTCATCCATCTTTTCTACATATAAATTAGTAAGTCTTGTAGACATTTAAGTTATTTAAGTCATTACTTATTTCGTAATAAATGTTTCAAGGCAAATCCGTTTTTAGAATAAACTAGTTTTTCTAACGGTACACTAGTCAATCCTTTAGGCGTTAAATCAACCGATACAAACTAGGTTAAACTGGTATGCCTGACAGGAGAGATTGTTTACATCTAGACACATATATTTACCCTCGATCATTATGCAATATATTCGAAATCATTTTTGAGGCAAACAAATGCAGTTGTCTGTACAAAATACAATTAGTTGATTTTTCGTTTATCTGATTTTGTTGAGAATTGCAGTGATATAAAATTTATATCATTAACATCATTATATCCGCCATTGGAAGTCCACCGCTAGACATAAACTTCCCCTAAGTAGAGGTAATCTTGCCCATAATTGCCGTGCTAAGCAAGCGTGGTGCAGGAGGAAGGTACTATTCTACTCTACCCCAAGGCCAATTTCTATAATAAAGAGATACCTAATTAGACTTATTTTATTTAAGGAAAAAGATTAACGCACTTCACAAAAAAAGAATAAATTTACGAATTTTAGGCTGCAACACAATTAGTTGTATAAAATTCATTATCACTAATGAAATTTACAATGAACCACGAGAATACGCAACTCCGTGGACATTTGGCGTGTGAACAAGCCGCGTAAGTTGGCAACATCATTCTCGTCCTACATATGAGGTTGGAATTTCCTTGGCCATGTTCCACATCACACACGTAATTTCAATATTGATTACTGCAAGTACAGGCCAATGTCAAGATCATATATTTTGTTCTGTGACATTCTGTGACGTAAATGCTTTGACATAAACACTTATTAATTACTAGAAAATACTGTGGGGTACCCGCAGTAGAATAGTTCCCTGAAACAGGTGTTGTAAGAGGCGACTGAGGTACACTGTTTCGGATGGGCAACAGCGTTTTAGATAGTTATACCGCCATCTGTCAGTTCTAGTACCTTAGTCATCTCTTACGACTTCTGGTGCAGTAGGAGATACTGTTCTACTCTGCCGGTACCTCACGGATTATCGTTATATTTTGAACAAATATTTACAAATTATAGCCAAAATGTTACTCTGATGTATTAGTTACATGTAAAGGTTCATTAATTCCATTCAGTAGTTTTTGATTGATTAACAATCATAAATACACACATCCTTACTAACTCACATACTTTGGTATATATAATATTTTGATAAGAGTAAGGATACTGTTACTACTTGATATGTATGTGCGAAAATTAACTTATCAAATGACTATAAAAGGCATTTCTTCCTTGCTATTACGTGCAGAAGTCTAAAACAAATTACACGGCGCCGAGACTACACTGGCTTTGCTAATGTAACTTACGCAATCAATACTTTTAATTGTATCTGTGCCGAATTATCATGTATATAAATTCACTCATTCATTTTCAAACTCTAAAAATATATGAAGGTACCTGATTTCGTCAATTTCTTGTATATTGTATATTTAAATTAACATAAAATATATATGCTATAAATTCAGATATGAATATACCTAATATTTTTAATATTTACGCATTCACTACTCATAATAAAACTACTTTTTTGCGGAACGGTTGCTGCAAGATAACCGTCAGGTCGAATAAATATATATATATATATATATATATATAAACAGGAATTTTAAATCTGTTCATAGTTATACATGCGCTAATATAAACCGCAAGGTACCGGCAAAGTAGAATAGTACCTCTCCTTGTATGAGGCGACTGAGGTACCGGAAAGAATAAAGTGCGGTATGTCCACCCGAAACAGCGTATTGCTATTATAAGCAAAATTCTCCTTTTTTTGGGGAAGGCCTATGTTTTGAGTTATCGTTCCAGGGCCGCTATGGTGATGGTGATTCCTAAGCCAACTGGCCATATGTGGAAAAAGTTTAATAAAATTATTATTCCTCCAATCCTATTCTTGGGGATGCTTATGTCCAGCACTGGACTTCTGAAGGCTGGTATGATGATGATGCTGATGATATGATTTTTTTCAGTCATCCAAAGTTTGAGAGAGGCTTTCTCTAAATAAGTTCAAATGATTTCTTGACACGCATGTTTGTTGCCCCAGCCACCAGCCTGTAGAAAATATTACGTCATCATATCAGCTGGTATAAATAAGCTATCGCTCTACCCAATATATTGACGCGCGCGTTCGTTACTTGGCACCACGACGAACTATTTGGCAATGCCACTCTCGTCCCGCGTTCATTTGACCTTAATATTGGACATACCCAATATTTGTTCAAAATTTCGCATATTGTGAATGACCTTTCTGTTCAATTAAGGCTTGTTATCATTCTATTTAGATATTAAATACATTTGGACAGTAAAAGTGGTTTTATTAATGTTTTGTTAATTAAAATATATTTGTAAATACTATATTTTCTTGCGGATTTTTTGCTCGAATGAACCATCTTGAATGTTTATATGTTTCTAATTTTGAGTACCTTCATATATTTCCTTTATTTGACTTTAGTTTTAGTGTAATTATATTTTATTAAGATATTCATAATTATTTATGTAAACTTCACTAGAGGACAAAATCGTTGTATTGTTTCCCTAATAATAACAAAAAAATTGATACCTACATAAAAAACTCTTGTCTCCCACTGTAGTAAACAACTCTTGATTTCCATTTGCTTACCTTCTTCGCGTATGCAATATATATTTATTTTTAATATATAAGCATAACACGCGCCAGCACTTCTTTAAAAATGTCTTCAATTGAGTAACCTTGGACTTATTAATCATTCCTTAAAACAAATAACAAGAAATAAACTCTACCGTATAATTATTGCAAGTTTCTCGTAGCTGTCTTTATAATACCTGAAAAGGAAAGAAAACCAGTAAGAATCGAGTGAGGGAAGCAATTACGTATAGTGGAACTAGCCGTGACTCCAATTTGTGTTTGTGGTGCACAGCTTATTGCGTTTCTTTGACTGCACCTACATTTTTCTTCATAAATATTTAAGTCCTAAGTTTTTCTTACTATTTAACTACGCCAGCTAGATTTTACGCAGCAGACTTGCAAAGATGTTGACTCACAAAAACGAAATATATTAACTTCATATTGCTTTGAGCAAACTTTTATTCGAAGAAAATAACTTGGCACTGGTTTTAAGTGCGATCTCTATTCCCAACTACAATATATTATTTTCTAAAAATTTTATGCGTTATCAGTGTCACCTTCTCAATTTATAATTAAATACCTACTAAATTGTATTGTAGGTAGTTAATTATAAATTTCACAGTAGAAATAGTTATAGAATTAATTTATTATATTTTAACAAATTTTATTACAAACAAAAAATAAGTCGCCTCAGGCTTCAGGTTGGACTTGAACCTATGTTCTTTTGCATCTAAAATAATGCACTAACGTTTAGAGACGTCAAAAACGATTTCAATTCAATAAAATAATTACCTTATTTTTTAAATTTAACATAAAACAAAAAAAACAAAAATAACTTAAATCTTAACGAACAGTTGTGTCAAACTTGTGAGATGTACGCTATTAAGGCCAAGAAAAACAAGAATAGGTGACGGTCCCAAGTGAAGAGTGTTTCCGAGCCGACGGAGAGGCCGCCAAAGCAATTAACAGCGGTCGCTGAGGGCCCCGTCTAGTTCTAACGAGCCGCAGGCCTGGCCTTACAAAACAATATTCATCCAGTGTGTTTTGTACGTAGCACTTCAAATTTTCAGTGTTCAACTATTTCGGTTAGGAAATTTATTAGCAATTTTAACCTCTGCCGGAACTATTTTAGCCTGCATTCATTATACAAATATTGAAGCAACAGATACTGTGTGCACTGGAATACACCGATGAGGTTTTTTCTTGCTTTCTTTTCAGGCTAATGATGATGCCGTTTCAGTTCCGGATGACTGACGATAGAGGACTCACAATTGAGTCTGTTAATAATCATGTGTAGTATTTCTAAAACTGATAAAAAAATTCTTCTATAAATGGGGTATTGGGAGAGAAGGCTGTAAGAAAAAACGTTCGCTCTTTCCATTTATTTCTTTCTTTCACTTAGGGTTATCTCACGGAAACACCGCATCATAGATTACATACCTTTCTAGTTCTTTTTCGAACCGGAGCGAACTAACTTTCATAAAATGCTTAATAATGTACCCCTAGACAGTGGAGATTTAAATCCAACAGAGCGAAGTTATAATAGGAACATAATAAAGTATCAAAAGTTGTCCTATAGGTTCGTGCGCAATTAGTCGGAACGCCACTGAGTGCTGAGTTTTAACGAGACCCAGTGAGACTGGAAACACTCTAAGGTACAAATATATTCAAAGAATAATCGTGGGGTACTGGAAAAGTAAAATAGTAACTTCCTCCTAAAATGTTTATTAGCAAAGATTGTGTAAAATGCTCTCCAATTTGTATCAGGTAGTATATAAACCAACAGATGGCGGTTTATCCACCTGAAACAGCGTAACTCAAATGCTACAGCGCAAAAACGAGAAGTGGTATTTTAGTCGCAAAGCTACGCCCAGCGATTGCCACTACGCTCGCCCAATTATAGGCAAAGTTGTTGTTCTGCCGCCGTTATAATGAAAGAACGCGATATTTATTATTCCTTAGTAGCTAAAACACGTTTTAACAACACTATATTCTATGATATTTGAAAATTAATGTAGCTGTTGGTCAATTATCTAGTACTTAATTTTACTTATTTTCCTTCCTACGTATAAAAAAATGTAATTGAAAATGTTAGTGTATATAAAAGCAAACTTAATTTCCATATTGCAATGCATATTGCATACGCAATTTGTTACTGAAACGATCATTTTAAATTTAAGGCATAAAGTACATGCTACGTGGTTTTCTCGTAGTACGTCGTCTACGAATTCAAGTTCTACATTTCGCCTACGGCGTAGCACTGATTACACAAAGCTGCTACAGATGAGCGAACTAATGACGTAGCCGTAGATTCGGGTTCGCAGATAGAATTGGGAATTTTATGAACTTTGATATGGATATTGTTTCGACTTTATTATAGGCCTTTATGAATAGAACCTATAACTAAAAATGAATATAACTTTCTCAATTTACATAAAAATTTTTGAGATTCAAATGTTGCTAATCTAGTGAAATTGTTAATTAATATGTAAAAAGAAAAGCTAGTTGACTGACTGATATTTCGACGCAGGGCCCATTGCAGAGGGGTTCCTTTCCTAACGTAGGGGAGTAGAATGAATGAAATACAGTGTAAGAGGTTATTCACTAAAAGGAATGATATAAGTGTTTAATTTTTAAAAAAATATAAAACATTCCGTAAAGGGTAAAAAGGGGGTGCAAAGATAGTATTAAAGTTCTACAACTTAACGCGGGTAAAACCGCGAGGCGCTGTTAGTTCACAAAAAAAGATTATAATATTAACAACGAGTATTATATTATATGTTCATCTTTTACTTTTAATTAGTTATACTTTTTTTACTTATCCTCCTAGATCTGTTCTATTTTTCCAAAAACATAATTACACAGTTTAGTATTAATTGTTTCAGTGACAGCTTAAGCTATAAACCGTTACAGTAATTACGTTCATAATAGAATACAAGCATTTTAATAGCTATAATTTATAATGTTCTTATCTCAATAAAAATTACTACCTGTCTCAAAAACTCATGTTAAACATTGCATTAATTATGCCGCATATATTAATCTAACATTATTTCGAGTATCAAAAATATGAAAAGCAGTTCCTATTATGCAACATTAAACACTAAAACCGGGAAGTGAGCACAAATGGCCGCAGGCGGTGTTTGTAGGCGCCACGTGCCCGCACAATCGCATCGAGCATTCGATACTATCTTACAGAGGATGTAAGTACTTACTTCTCGAATAATGCTACAATGCCCAAGTTAAACTGCAGAGAGGAAATATAATTTCATATGATATTTGCTTTCTGGTTAAAGGTGTTGTGGATTGTAATAGTTTTAGTTTGATCCGATGGCGCAGCTATCTGCGCTTTATCTAGTGATCCTGTTTTGTGCGTCAAGGTTCTATCTCCACACAGAACAAATAAATAAGATAATCAGTTATATTTATTCTGTGTCTGGGTGTTACATGTATTTATATGATGTATTTGTAATTCCTCTGTTGTCTGATTTCCGTAGCGCAAAAGTTTGAAGGTACTTATTACGGAAGTAGGTCAATGTTGCGTGAATTTATAATTCAACATAAGATAGTAATGGCTAACTAGTTAGTTAGGTATTACTATCTTATGTATCTTACGTATCTTTTTTCTAACTTAACTAACCCTTTGTATATATGGCAATATGTGTTTATCAAACTCTCTTAAAGAAATTATATGCACAGGATTCTATGGCCTATGGACCAGTTGTCGTAAGAGATGTCTGAAGGACCAGAATCGACAGATATATCCGAAAGAACACAGCTTAAATACTACAAAGCGGAAATGGGCAGCAGCATCCTCGTAGCGAAGTTGCGCTCAGCGATTGCCACCACGCCTGCCCAGCGCGGCAATTATAGGCAAAAATCTAAATATTTTGTAGAGGTCTATGTCCAACCGTGGACTTTAAATGGCTGTTACTATGATGATGATGATGAAACTAGGATTTTTTAGACGTTAAGTGAAAGTGAGATACCAATGCAGACTACTTTTGTGTGATAACTGTCGACCACATGAGATGTAAGTAAATTTCATTAAGAAAATGCCACATATTTCAAATTTCTAAGCGAATCCACATTCAAAATAAAAAACATATCGTACTAAATCGTTAAACTTGCATTTTAACTTAGATAGGTATCTCACAATTGTCGCTGTCTGTGCTTTATTTCTGGCGATATCAACTTCTAAAAGTGTTTGCATATTTGTGATCCAGTTTTAAGGGAGAAAGAAGCAGTGAAATAAGGATGTATTCAATTTCTGTATATAAATTATAATCATCCAGAACGTAGATTATTGGTTGGATTACAAAACAAGTAGTACAAGAAACGTCTTAATCAACTCGTCTGTATTTAGTTGTAACGCCCCAATGTTCTTTTTATCCGTTTTTAATTTTTATTCTATTATAAAAATACAGAATACAAACTATATATATGTTATATACATTTATGATGTTTTGTTTGTATTTAAATTATTGATGTTTATATTTACAAACACCAAGCATATATCATAAAAGAAAACGCTAAATTAAATAAATCAATTAAAAAATATGTAGTAAATTTGCATAATGCAGTGGGAGGTACTATTCTACTCTCCCGGTACCTTACGGCATCCAATTTATTATATTAATAATATTGTAAATGTGCTTAAAACATGTCTGCAAATAATATAGATTTACAGTTTTAAAAGATTACATCAAAACGGAACATAGAAATATCAAGTACAATCTATTTGAATAAATTATTTTAACGCAATTCTATTAGATTATACATTACCCCAAAAATACCATAGCTGCACGAAGTATGCTGCACTAACCGTTAAGCTGAATTAAATGAAATCATTTAGAAATGACACCGACACTTTTCTCGCGAATATTTCCTATCTGACTGTCAAAGTGACAGATGTCAACAAGTCCACAAAAAGAGGTTCCGGGCACATTTCACAGAAATCTTATATGAGAGCAGCCTTTCGTGCCTCTGTGATTGTAAATGGAAGGCTGTTCCAAACTCACTCTTGATCAAACCTTAATAATTAGGGTATTCGAGCTATTTTATAATTGCATTAATATATGTTTAATTAATTTAACAAAAGGACGGCTTGACAGAATTCGCCTGTTTATTCGGCGTTATAAAATAGAATTCTCCGTTGTATACTCAAACAATGGAACGGGCTTACATACGGATTTTACCAGACCATTTAATATAATAAAATTAAAAATCGAAGAAACTAATTTATCATTATTCTGTAATGATTTGTATACCTTGACTGAAGTTTTACAGTAGTCGCTCAATGTACGGGAGATATACTGACTTTGAACTCAATATTTTACACGTGTTTCATGCCTTTTAATGTAGAACGTTCATACTAAATTTCTCTCTTTTTATTTAATAACTTCAAAAATACCAAATTTTCATACTAACTTTAAACCCCCTTTTTACATCTTTCGGGGGTGAATTTACAATAATCCTTTCTTTGTGCTGTCCTAAGTTATAAAAGACTTCCTTTAAAAATTACAAGTTTCTAACCTTTATATTTTAAGGTCTGCGTCAATATGTCAGTCATTCAGTCAGTCAGTCTCCTTTTATACCTTTGATCAAAACATCACCTTCCAAATAAACCAATTTGAAGCTACATTCAGTTGAACACTCCGTTAAATTACTATTCATCCACCACAGCCCATTTCCTGCAATCATTCTCAATCTATTAGAACCAACATTAGTTATACATAATGTCTTTACTAACAGGTTAACGCCAGCATCTTACTCGGTATAAGATTAAAAGACAGTAACATTACTGGGTAATGTGATATCCTCAAGTCACAAGGTTGGCAACGCGTTAGTGATATTCTTATGATATCACGTGTGTCTATAGGCTGCTGTGACCTTTACTATCACGCGGACTGTATGCTTGATAGTCGACCTTTTCTAAACAAAATAAAAAATAATTAAGAATGAAGCTATGTACATTTGAAAAAATTTAACATTTCTCAGATTTCATTTGGGACTTGAACGCGTATTTTGTAAGTCTAGGGAGATGCTCTACCAACTATGCTACGCCAATAAATCAGATTGGGCTCGATGTAACATAAACACAATTGAAAATCAATTGTATATAGGGTTAAATATAGTCCGCCATTACAATTACTTTGTCTTCTGCCTTTGGAATTTCTTACGTGCTCTCAAATTGTAGCGTCCGCGAACCGTCCCCCGGCTTGGTAATTATTCCAAGTTAGAACCAAGTAAGCGGTTCAAAGTAAACTAGCGCAATTAACAACTCTACACCGTTAGAATAAGGTCCTTGTTAACTGTATGTGATATACAATCAATGTTTATGTTGGGCCATGAACTACATTACGGGTATTTTAAAATTTAAGTATTTGCCTAGTAAAAATTCAATGTAAAAGAAAAGAGGTGTAAAAACAAAATAGGTATATAGATTTCTTGACATTTATTTATTTAATATTGGTTTACCAACATAATTAACAGTAAATTATAAATCATAATTGTGTTTTCAAAAGATATTACTACAATTACAGGCAATCACATCATTTATAATTATTAATATTAAAAAAGGAAGGTAATAATCACTCACTCACATCATTCCTTACGGATGTAAAATAAATAAGTAAATACACAAACATTAAAAATAAAAAATCAGCAATCTCACCGTACGCCATCAAACGATTTTATCAATGACAAAAATCTGGGATATGTATGAAAATTAATGTCTAGTTCAGGCAGACTATTATTACACATTTAAGTATATGCTATTTTTATTAAATGAAATACAATAATTTAAAAAAAATGTGTTAAGTTACAAAATTTCTAATCAGACTTCGCCACGAAATGTTGAACTAAATAGTATTTTAAAGCCGGAAAAGAGGTCTTATAATGTACTAGTGCCGCTCGCGGTCTTACCCTCTTAATTCCCATTCCGTGAAACTAATAAATAACAAAAGTAGCCTAAGTTACTCCAATGAAAGTAGTGTTAAAATATGTGCAGCCGTGTCACAGTTTACCTTGTCTTATCAAACAAATAAATGTATAAGATTATTTTTTTTATAACTGCCCTGCATACTTTCATATGGCTATTTTAAAAAACTATTATTTTGATATTACAAACAAACGCTTTCCCATATCAACAACTGCTTTCTATAAGCCGTATTATTTTAATTTTGACGGGGCTCTACGATGGATTTGGTGGTGTTACTTAGTTTTCGCACCAAGGCATATTTTTATGATAAATATTTGTGTTTGTTCTGTGTCTGGGTGTTAAATATGTATTTCAGTATCATATTTGTGATTCCATATCTGTTATCCGTAACACAAGTTCTTTAAGCGACTTGATCTTGTATTCATATCAACGTATATGTTTTATGTGAATTTATATTAATATGAAGTAATATATTTTAAATCCGCTAATTTTGTGGCCTACTCTGCGGTCAGTGGTGCTGACAGCTCCCTCTACCGAGACTTACAATCCCATTTAATGCAAATTTATTCAAAGAAACAACACCGTTTGTAACAGTGTTTTGGCCAAACATAGATAAACTATCCAGCCAATATAATTAATTGTCTTGTGTATAGACGACCAGAGAGGTATAATAAATTTGTAAACCAATGGCTTAAGACCTTTCTTTATATTAGGGAACAAAAACTATATTTCTAGCCCTAGAGGTACAAGTAATGTGGAAATTCTTCGAGACGCTACGAATAAACTTAATAAAACATATTTAAAAAACATATTTTCTGTAACCTAAAATAACGCAAAGGTCTATTTTATTTAACAGGTTTTTATAAAAAGCATATGTATGTATATATTTTATTTATTTATTTAACTTTATTGCACAAAATTTACAAATGGCGGACCTCCCAGTCAACCATTACATAAAACAGAAAATAAATATATATAGAGTGATGAAGACAATATATATACAAAATAAATAAACAATATATATAGCATACTTAATTCGTTCTATCTGTATATTTTCGGCGAGAAAATGAAATGGGTATATATTTTTCGAGCGTTGAAGCATCACTATCCGATTAAATTATTTTAGTAAAAAAGATTTTTTTTAATGTACTTATGGCCATGTACCTGAAACATAATAATAATATTTATCCATAATCAAGACATAATCAATACATATAAATATTTAAATACATGGCGATAGACTCCACTTTAAATTTGCCGCCGTTTTCAATCCGACTTTTAAACCCAAAACGTGACACATTAAAGGGCATAAACTACTTTTTAAAGCCGTCAAAAGTGAGTGTTGTTTCCGCCATGAAATCATAAGAAGGTCTGGCAAGGTATGTGTAGGTAGGTAAAAGTGAAACTTACAAGCTAGCGTTATCAGTCATCGTTTCTTCTACGTCAGTCCTATCTTATATGATAGAGTGAGTAGAGATAGAGTGAAACAGTTTTTTCGTAAATTTACGAGAATTTAAAATTTAAATAACCTAACGGCTACAAAATCTTTCTATGAAGATGTTGAAAATCAACATAAACTACCTACCTACCTACACCAAAAACTCATACATAAACACAACCACACATCATACACACACACTCTCACACAAACACATACACACACCTACATACTTACTGATTTTTGTACTATACTTTCTACCTTTACTTATTTAATAATTTCACTAATATGCAAATGTAATTTGGGCAGGTTTCAAAATTATTTTAGTTCTAAAACTTATCTACATTTTGTATTGTGGAGGTGGGCATTATCTGATTAATACAGCGATTAATAGAACCTTATAGATACTTCTACTTACCATGTTTTAGTTCCAAATAAAGTTTTTATTCTTTACAATGTCTATTGAATAAACATTCTCATTGGTTGCAATTATTTCAAATGTAAATCACTACCACGACTAGAAGGCAATACATAGTTTATCATACTAATGAATTTTCTTTTGTTTTAGGTACGTTTGCATCACAAGGAGACTCCGTCGAAGTTTAATTAAGGCCAGACCAAGTTTACATTTCTTTATATTCAAGAATATTTGTTCGTTTTAATTAAGTATATTCTTTAGAGGAAATAACTTTATATTTGTAAACGGAAAAACTGTCGTTTGCAGTTATTAAACTTTGAATTAAATTTGACGAACTTTGATTGAAAAACGATTAATCTGCTTGGGTACTTCTTTTAAGTTTTTTCTTATTCATACAAACATTTTAATGCTATTAAAAAAGGAAAACATTTCGTTCTCATAGGGTTCCTTTTGTCATAAGGAAAAAAATCATCGTTGTCTGTCTGTCTCTAAAGACCCTTTATCTCGAAAAACGTGTAATTGTAATACCATATAATTTATTGTATATCAATTACTGTAGATACATAGAAAAATTTAAAAACTTTACATTTGCAATGAAATCATAAAAAATGGTATATAAAAAAAGTACGAAATCAATCATCGAGGTTGAGCAATCTTACGCGCGGCCGTAAATTGGATGGGTGACTAAATTTATCATTTATAATTGTGTAATGAACACTCGATAAGCGTGTCCAGCTCGCACTTGTCCGGTTTATAATATTATTCTACCACATATGATTGGTTTTATATACAGTATATAAACTGAATTCCCTAATTAGAACATGAGCAAGGGAATTTCATAAAACGAACGTATATGAAAGTACAGGATGCTAAGTAACAAGTGGAGAGCCATAGTCTCTGCCTACCACGATCGGACACAGGCGTGATGTATAACAATAATATATATATATATATATACATACGTACTAGGAAAACCCTGTATCTCTAGTCTCTGTATGTAGTATATATGTGTATGTAAAAGCCGTTTTATTCTGTAAACCCAACCCTGCTTTTGCAATCACTCTGGAAGCAAATGTAAAGAATAATTCACATCCAAAATATATAGGAACGTTGCGTCAAAAATGATGCCAATAATAAATGAATAATCATCCATTTCCCCGCCAAGTTGCGCCACTCCGCGCGGCACATGCAGCGGCACAAATCAAACAACACTAACGAATCGCAGAGACAATAATTGTCGTCCATTTTGTTTCGCGTTGCGACTGAGCGCGGGAAAAAAAGCGCATTCGAGGATGGCAATGCGGCGCAAAAATTGGTTGCATTTGTGTTACTTTCTAACTTCTATGAAGGTAAATTGCCGTCAATTTTCTTTTTAACACGCGTTTTTTAACTTGAGTTGTATCTATGGATATACATATTGTCGATGATACTTCAATACCGCGTATGTAGCTTAAGTTAATAAGGTCCATTTTCCATCTTTTCTAATTGAATTTTCAACTTTATTTGCAACTGCTCATTACGCGTTATTGCACTATCATCGACGATATGTATGTTTGTATGTAACGGAATCTTTGAGCATTCTCTTTCGAGTAATACGAGCATGTATCCACAAAAAATATAAAATAGTTTCAAAGAAACTGAAATACGCTCTTATGTATACAGTTATATAGTTTATATTACTGTAGTAGAAAGTCAAACAATTAATCATAAATAATAAAATGCTTGATATATTAAATATTACAATTACAATTATTCTACTGGCAATTTAATATGAGAAGAGATATAGAAATGAATTAAAATGCAACCTATGCTTTTTACTCTGAACTACTGTCCTATTGAATTATTCTGTTAATTTTAAAAAGAAGTTTAGGAACTGCTGTTTTAGGTATCAGATGTATCAATCTGGCACCAGACTGTAACTTTAATTTAAAAAAAAGCAATAGCGTGACCGAGAAAAATTGTTTATCATCTTATGAATGCTTGACAGATTTTTATGGATTTCTATATGTATATTCAATAGGTCTGCAAAATAGCTAATATCTATTTGTCATACCATTATGTGATAAGGGTGGACCACTACTGATATTTGTTTTTATTTTTTGGGTTTTTTTATTATGTGGTTTATAAATACTACATACATCCGTAAATTTTCACCCTTCTATCACCAACCCCTTTTGTTGATGTTAGTAATTTATTTTATTACATATTTTTTATAATTTATATGACAGAACAACGTTCGTTGTGACAGATCGTTCTTATATAATTATTAAGAAAAAAAAAGTAAGTAAAATAAGGCTTTAGAAACAAATAAAAACTAACGCGGCTTCACTCATGAATATGCAGTGCGAATGCGACGAGCAATCGCACAAGATGCTGTAAGCGAGCGTTGTTTTGCGGGCTCGCTTATCCCCGCTTCGCCGAGCGAAAGAGACTAAACGATGCGGCGATCACTGACTTACCACTTTAAGCTTTTAGAGTTGTCTTTTCCATTAATAAGTATATAGGACAATTAATTGTAATTTAATCTCAGAAGTAAAATAAAACTCCAATTTGTTTCTCTGTAAATAAAGAAACGACAATTAAAGTTTATAATTGGCACCTCTCAATGTATACAACTTAATACTAATTAATTAAACTAAAAGAAAATTATAATAACATTTTATGAACATATTTGTCTTTGACAATGACAGATCAATTGACGCGAAACGCTAACGGTGCGCGTGCATATACAAATTAAAGAAATATATTTCTGTACAAGTATATTTTAGAAACATAGTATCTCGCTTTCTACCAAATGTCGTTAGACGCAACTAAAAATCTGACGTATATCCTCCCTTAACAACGTAGCAAATGCACAGGGCGGGGATGGGCAGCAGCGTTCTTTCCACAAAGCTACCCTCAGTAGTTGCCAGTATGCTTGAGCAGCAAAAGAGGCTATAAATCGATGCGGCGATCACTAATTTGCCACTCTAATCTTTTACAGTTGTAAATATCTTTAATAAGTATATAATTTAAAAATAGTACCTCCATCTGTACCAAATGCTACTGAGGTACCGGATCTGACAGATAATATATCCATCCGAATTAAAATACATATGGCGGGTGTGGGCAGCGGCATCCTTATCGCGAAACTACGCGCTGCGGTTACTAGCACGCTTGCCCAGCGCAGCAATCAGTATCTAAATTCCCTTTTCTTGATTCTTAACTAGGGACCCGGAATTTGGCATGAATATTTATAAAGCCAATGAACACGCAAAACAAAACATCTTATTAGTTTTTGTGTCAATACAATCTGAAATTCAGCAAAATACAACACTTATTCTGAATTAATTTTCCTTATATCAACTATGTATATTATATATATATGTAAATGTATAAATAAGTAAAAGTCCTCACTCCCCATGTAGTCTCCACTTAAAAACTGAGGCAAGTTGATTTGTTAATAAAATAATATTTGGAAAAATACTTGGCCTTTGGCGCACTTAATAAGGACGTTACCATCTGCACCATCGGGTCCGTCATATTTATTACACAAGTCAACACGAATTTTGAGTCTGAGTTCTGTACCTCTGATTTTGATTACTTATGCCTAACTAATTAAAGAAAAAAAAATTTTATCTAATAAAGTTTGCTTTTGTAGTTACTAAAACGAAATTTTAATTTTTATGAAAAAGCTCTATTTCTTAATTTCAATTATATGTAAAAGGAAAACAGTTTTGAATTCACATATTTTTATTGACTTTAATTATACAAGACGGCATAAATAAACCCACAAATACAAAAAAGACTTTAAAAATGAACAGATTTGGTATTTCTTCTGTGTAAGTTGGGACTTTTTCGTATGAGCCCCCAAATGTAGTCACCCATCATATTTTCATTATATTGTCCTTGATAACGCTTTTCGAAGTTCATTATATCCTGGTGGAAACGTTCCCCTTGCTCTTCTGAATATGCCCCTAAGTTGTTTTTAAATCTATCCAAATGAGCATGTAGCATGTGGACTTTCAAAGACATTCTGCAACCCATAACTTTGAAGTTGTGAAGCATATCAGTAATAAGCTCCGTGTAATTTTCTGCCTTTCTATTGCCAAGAAAGTCATGAATCACTGCTTTAAGGCTGAGCCACGCTTGTTTTTCGTGCGTACTGAGGAGCTGTAGGAATTGTTCACTGGCCATTATTTTCTTTATTTGTGGACCGATGAAAATACCAGCTTTAATTTTAGCCTCTGACAATTTCGGGAAAAATGATTTTAAATATTGAAAGGCCTCAGAGTCTTGACGCAGAGCCTTTACGAACTGCTTGATCAGACCTAATTTAATGTGCAATGGAGGCATTAAAATATGATCGGGCTTCACGATTGGTTCATTTTTGACATTATGTTGTCCTATTTGAAACTCGCTCCGTTGTGTCCATGAGTGCTGCTGGTAGTAAAGTGCATCGGCTCTACTATCCCATAAGCAAATGTAACACGGATATTTAGTGTACCCGCCTTGCATTCCCATCAGAAATCCAACTATTTTAAAATCCCCTATCACTGGCCAGGCGTACTCTTCATATTTTAAAACTTGAAGCACCATTTTAACGCTCTCGTAATTTTCTTTTAGCATTACAGAATGAGCAAGGTATGACAGTATGACATGTATGGTATGTATTGACAGTATGTCACTCCCGCTTCACACCTACAGCCCCCCCTGCCCCTCTCCTGTATCTTATATGCAACGGCTCCTAAAAAAACTGCTAAAATACTATAATATTCGTTTTACATTGTGTAAAGGTACAAAAGCAAACTTTATTTTTTATAAATGGAGTTTTTGCTTTTTTTTCGATGTATATAATCAGAAAATATTTACTAAATAACAGACTCAAAGAAAAATATTTTTTTTGTTGACTTGTGTTATTAATGAAGTTTGAACCAAGTTGATGAAGTTAGATCAATAAAGTCGTAGAATTACTTTTTTACCAGCTTATTTTCATCATCATCATAACAGGTATTGGAAATCCACTGCTGAACATAAACCTCCCTAAGAAAGGGGGAATTTCGCCCTTAATTATCACGCTGTACAAGCATGTTTGCAATTGCTGCTACCCATCCTCACCCTATGCATTTGAGCTACACGGTCTCGATGGATATACAACCATCTGTCGGTTCAGGTACCTTAGTCGCCTTTAGCGACACCTGGTACAGAGGGAGGTTACCGGCACCTCACGGCACATTCTTCGGTACTTTATATATCTTTAGAGGTTGTTAATAACACTATAAAAACAAGGCCAAATACCCTGCAAATGCGTCAATCGCTCTCGTAATCAGTTTTAAGCGGGTGAGCGCGGTCTTGCTTATCTTCGTTCGGCTGAGCGAAAGAGGCTAAACGAAAATCGATGTATCGTTAATTAGGTGTCGGTTAGATTCTATTAATTAAACGTCCACCTGCTACTTTCTCCGTCTGTACGAAGAAACATTTGATCACAGTTTCCTGGATTGCCCTGGTTTGACAGAGCGCTGTAACGCGACAGCTAAGATTCCAGGTTTTTTGCGAGGGACAATTCTGAATGCTGTAGAATAGTACAGGGGTATGGTGAAATTTCTTTAGGTACTTGGCTGGCACGAGTATGACCAACAGTAACAAACAGAACCTATCAAAAAGCATCCTGTAAAGTTTTTTAAAATCTTCCATAATATATATTTCTATAGCACGGCTATCCGTAGATTTTAGTCTACAATATATAAGCAATTTACAAAACATTGTTTTTGTTACAGGCAACAGAGAAATGTCAAGTATAATATTTGAATACATATTTAACACTCTGACACAGGACAAACACAATTATTTATAATATAAATGTGAGTGTCGGATGGAGATCGTAACCACGACCCTTAGCGGACAAGATGGGACTACTTCCATCTTCGCCTTCTGCCTGTCAATGTTTGAGCTATATTATTAACTAGCTATGCCCGCGACTTCGTTTGTGTGGTGGTCGGAATCTCTATCGAGATTATTTTTTGATTGCTCACCTTGGTTTATGTTATTGTATAATCGTGAATAAGATTTGTTTTAAATAATATGTAAAAAATAATGTTTTAAAAATAGTGGGTCAAAGTACCTCGGCACAAATTATATTTTTACTTTTGTTTAAAATAAAGCAGGCTGTATTCAACCGCTTCGCAGGAAGCCGGCATAATACCTCGCAAATATACACTCGCGAGTGGTAGTGGCAAGCACGGCGGTGGGGCGAGGCCCACCTCCCTCTCACCCGCCGCCGCGCGGCCTGCTTGCACATGATAATGGTAGCAAGCCTTCTTCGACAAGTAATGTTATTATGAGAAAATCTTGAGAGACAGACATATACTGTCGCGGACTTTTTTTATTATTAAAAAGGAATAATTCATTATACATATTTTTTGAATAACTTAAACCGTTTATGCAGCGCATGCGACGAAAGACCTCAAATGTTAATAATTTTCCCCGTTTTTGCAACATTTCTCACTAACGCTTCGCTTCTATTGGTCTAAGCGTAATGTTATATAGCCTAAAGCCTTCCTCTATAAATGGACTATCCAACAAAAAAAGAATTATTCAAATCGGACCAGTAGATCCTGCGATTAGCGCGTTTAAACAAACAAACAAACTCCTCCGCCTTATAATATTAGTATAGATAATTTTGTTTACAAAAAGTATTTATTTATTATAATTTAACGTGCTATACTGCAAGCAGCGCTAGCAAGCAACTCATATGAAATAGATAACCAAATGGAGTGGGGACTTTTCCGAAAAATAACTTACTTTTAACTAATATGAAACACTCTGAATCAGTAGTGAATGATGATAGTAGTGAACTCGGCTGTCTCCGGTCAAAATTCAGGGCTGTACACTCATAAAAAAAGTGAACAGACATTGTTGTGTCGAGTTTATCTCGCCAACAAGAATTCATTCTTGCATAGCAATGAAAATTGTTTATGTGATAGCCCTAAACTAATCTGAATAAACTGTGGTATGAAACCTTTTTTTTTATTTATTTAACTTTTCGCACGTCACAATGCAATGTACGTAATAATAAGTGTAATGCCCAGTGGTATTATCTACCAGTCAACCATCGGGCATAACAGATAAGAATGCATACATAGATCACGCATGTGTACCATTGGGGTAAGCAGAGACTATGGATCTTCACTTGTTACGATCTTGGCATACCTCTCTCGCTTCCCTTAGGTACTCGCAAAGTCCACGCTTGTTTATTTTTGGTACTTCTGACTTGGCCCTTCTTTAATACCTCTTCTACCTGGTTAAGATATGTTCGCCTAGGTCATCCTATACCAACTCTTCCATTCACTTCCGTTCTATATTTGTGCAGTCATTCTTCTCTTATCTATCCTCTCTGTATGTCCAAACCATTTTAGAAGCTTTGAAGTAAAGTAAATATAAATATTAAAAATACGCACGCAAAAATATTTATATACATATTGAAACAAGTTCATATGGATAACTATTATTAAATGAAGACATCAGAAGAAAAGAGAATTCATCAGGCTCTCTTAAATGCAATCTTATTGTGATTAATCTTCATGATATCGAAGGGAAGCCAGAGTCGTATTGCTGTCACATTACTGAACATATTATATATGTTCTTTCTTACCTTGAGCAAAAATTGCTGATTTTAAATAGATATATGTCTATGAACTTTTAGGAACAATGTTTTTATCTCATACATCTTTATATTTAGACAAGATGATGCAATTTAAGTATTTGCTGTTTTTTTGGGTCCCTATACTTTATTGGGTTCCTTTACTACTAGTTGCCGCACGTGAATTTGCTTGTAGTTACAGAAAGTATTAAAAGTACTCGTGAATGTTTAGTAAATACATTACAAGACACATGCAATTTAGATTATCAACTAAATTATTTATTCACTCTAAAGCATAACAATATCAGACATAAATATGGCATTGGCTTGAGAAAAAATAACTCGCTTCTATGCTGTGCAAAACCCATATGAAAACATTGGACATATAGCATCCTGAAGGTGTAGACAATTCAAGAGATAAAAAAATGTTCTACAAATATAAAATTTATGGATATTTTTTATTATCTTTTACCTGCGTGAGTTCTCCGTAAAAACTGTATCGTTCTAGAGATGAAAGATATATTTTTGCTTGTAACATTTTACGTTGATCGGTTAAGTAGATAAAGCGTGAAGATAACAAACAAACTCACTTTAACATTCATAATATCAGTGAGTTGAGATTGGAAAAATTTAATCGTATCGGTATATTTTGATTGGATTAAATTCTAACCGAATTAGTCGCTCAGCGCCATCTATTGTTTTTGGTTGTACTTTCATTTTCGTTTATCATATTTCTTCAGGAAAATTGAGTTTTTTTTTATTTAAGGTGAGACTGTATTTATTGGTTTACGATTGACCCTAATTTATATATTGACAACCCTAGAGAAAAAGGCCGAAAAGAGGCTAAAAAACTCTCTCTCATAATAATCCCTCTGTTAACGTAATGCCCGCGTGTGGAACCTTCAACCCGCTTTAAAGGATTCATTAAAATGAATATTTTCATGGAACGACTCTTCGAACCCGTACCCGGTTTCAATCGTTTGTAACAATTTAATTGAAAATTTCGCTTGCGCCGCTCGTGGGTAGAGCTGGGTGTTTATTTTGAAGCCGGTAGACATTTAATGCTATTAAAATATTTAATTGTCCCAATTTAGCTAAATTGACTTTGCAGTAAGATAGTCGTTAAGTAGTACTTAAAAAAATTATGTTTTTATTATTATTGATAATTTGGTATCACTGTCTCACTTACTTTTATCACCGAAGAGCAGTGTTCGCATTGCTGTTTGCCAAGTTAAAGGTGAAATTATTGAGTAAAATGATATGACATCTTCAAGTCTCAAGTTTGGCAATGCACTAATAATATTTATTTATTTATTTATTTAACTTTATTGCACAAAATGTTACAAAATGTACAAATGGCGGACTTAATGCCAGATGGTATTATCTCCCGGTCAACCATTACACAAAACTGAAAAATATATATATAGTGGTGCAGGCAATATATATACAAAATAAATAAACGTGGCATACATATTTGTATAAATAAACGCAATATCCTTGTGATTTTACGAGCGTTAGCCTGCGGTTACGCTTACTATCAAGCGGACCATATGCTTGTTTGTCGACCGTGCTAATAAAAACGAAAAAATAGTAAAATAGTTATACCAAAAGTGCTAAGAGGCGACTGAGTTGCTGACAGGCGGTATGTTCACCCGAAAGAGTGTAGCTCAAATACTACAGGACGAGAATGAACCGCGGCATTTCCATCCCGAAAGTACGCTCAGTGATTACCACAACACACACCCCTTTCTTATGAGACGCACGAGATACGTATTGTACCACTAAACTTTCTTTGGCTCCTATGATTATAAATTTAAACATCTCATACATGCCGTGGGGTGTAAAATAGTACCTCCTCTGAATCAGGTGACGTACGGGGCAACTAAGGTACTCGAAACGACAGATGGCGGTATATCCACTCAAAATAATGTGAAATAGTAAAATGTATTGGGCGAGGATGTGCAGCTGCATTCTAGTCACTAAAGCTACGTTCTGCGATTGTCAACATGCTTGCCCAAAGCGGCAGTTATAGGCAAAATTCCCTCTTACTTGGGACGGCCTTTGCCTAGCAGTGACTTCCAATGAGTGAAATAATGCTGATAATCTCATACATTGACCTACTCCGGGATGACAACAGAGCAATCACAAATACAATAAATACATATACAACCAGACACAGTACAAACACAAATATTCTTAATTTAAATGTTTGTCGTCAGTGGAGATCGAGTCTACGACCTTTGGCGTACAAAATAGTACTTCTACATTACAATAAAATAAAATAATCATCTTGTGTATTATCCGATTAAGAGAATATTAAACACACATTTACTTAAAAGATTGTAGCGAACACACAAAGTGAAGGCCAGGTTTTGTTAAAGCGTTGATCTATTACAGACTGGGCTTAGTATAACAATGTAGGGAAACTGTACTTAAAAGAAAACGTTTTGCTAGACTGAGGCGGAGGCAAGAGACATTAAGCAAGTTGCTCAGACAGAGAACATTGTTATATGAGTACTACGTTTTAAAAGAAAATTCGACGCGTGGTAGTGTATTCTTGCCGCAAGTCTGTCTGTCTACCTTGTTTTATTGGTAATAATGACAAATAATAAATTCAAAGACTAATACATTGAATTGATTCCGACGTGAGTCACTTACGGACGCCAGACAACAGAGGAATCACAAATACGTATTTGTTACCCAGGCGCAGAACAAACGCGTATATGATCATAGAAATATTTGTTTTGTGTGGGGATCAAACCGAAGACCTTTTGCGAGATAGGGTCACTACCGTCTACGCCATCAGGCGCATCATTTAGTACTTTTTATCTGTACTTATTTATTCACAAAGGAAGGCTATGTGATTGAGTGAAACATAAGAGGGCAAATGCGCGGGTTGCAAGCGAGTATCCTATAGTAATATTTCGTCTGTTCCGTGCAATTTCTGATTGTGATTATTTATATATATGTATATGAATAGAAAAATAAACACGGTGTATACATATTTATATTTATATATATTGTGTTTATTTTTCATATGCGTTTGTAGCGAATAGCAAATTTGGAATTTGATATAGAGCCGTCAAAGTTATATAGATGGATAGATATCCTTTTTTTGCTCTTTAAATTAATGCTAAACTTTGACGTTAGTTGAGTTGTGAACGCGCAACAGGCAGACATATAAACTATTAAAAATAATGGTGTGAATTCTACCGATTTTATAATAAAACCCCGCACTCGCGTGTGCGTGGCGGGTAAAGCCGCATTAATAACGATTATTTGATGAGCCGATAAAATTTTAGTTGCGTCGCCGACCCCTCTGTGGAATTGGATTGTGTATTTTGATATACACGTTACGTATTCACCCACACATATTTGTATATGCGCGCACACATGTGTGAGAGTGTGTGTGTAAATTGAAAATGGAGGCTCTTGATGAATAACACGCGGCCATTTTGATAGACCGAAGAAGCTACATAAATAATAAACTCCACTGAATTTACTAGCAGAGTAGAATAGCACCTTTCTCTGTACCAGGTGACGTAGCGGCTGAGGTACTGAGACAGGATACTCATTGTTATAGGATGCTGGCCCCTTAAAACCAGTTCCATTGGAAATTTCTTTATAAGGCCAATGTCCAGCAGTAGACGTCCTACGGTTGATAAGATGATTAATAATGTTTAAATAATAAGACAAGTTTTATTATTGTAGAATAAAGTTAATTGTAGTGAATAATATTTTCTAACATTACAACAGTATTTGTAACTTTCAAATAATGACACAATATCTTTTGCTAATTTTTAGAATGGTAACCAATATATAAAGTGGAATTAACCGCATTTCAATCCATTAAAAGAGTAGTTTTATAGTAGTTAATAGTGTAGTTAATAGTTAGTATCTCGTTATACGTATCCTGTATCAGGTGTCGTAAGAGGCGACTGAGGTACCGGATCCGACATGGTGGTATATCCATTCAAAGCGAAATACAATAGGACGGGGATGGGCAGCACCATTCTCGTCGCAAAGCTATGCTCAGTGATTGCCACCACGCTTGTCCAGCGCGACAATTATGGGCAAATTCCCTCCCTTAGGGGGGGGGGGGTCTTTGCCCAGCGATGGACGTTTTACGGCTGCTGACTACGGATGATGACAATTGTGTACCAGCAAAGTTGAATATATATAGAATAGATAAAATATTACATCGCTTTATCAGTCGCCGAAATAGACGATTTAGTCGCTTATTTCGACCACTGACTAGTCGTAAGGTAGCGCCACATCAATACGAACGCAATAAATAGATCAAGGATGGGTTGCAGTATCTTTACTGCCATTCGAGCCTAGCCAGGCAGTTCAGTAGACTTCATAACAGCGGTAGAACATCCAGTGCTGGTCATAAACCTTCACAAGACATAGGAAATTGTGTTTATAATTGCCGCGCTGGATAGAAGTAGCAATCGCAGAGCGAAGCTTTTATATATTCTATCACGTCCGCAAACAAGCATAAAGTCCGCGTAGTGGTGAGCGTCACCGTCTGAAGACGCTCGTAATATCACAAGGATATCATTAGTTGCCACCTTGTGACTTGAAGATATTGTGCGACATTACCCATTAATTTCACTGCCTCTTTCACTCTTCAAACTGGAACAGCAATTTCAACCATTGTTCTAAACGCTATTTGGCGGTAGAAACACGTTAGATACCAATTTACGACCTTTGTATGTTGTCTACCTCATGTCGATACACAGCACAGCGGGAATACTGCTGTCTATTCCCGCTTTGATAGAGCTATATTGTTTTGTCTCCATCTGTCGGTTCAGATACTTAAGTATTGCAACACCTGGTCTAATTTGCACAAAATGTAATTCAAATTAATATAGACTAGTACGCATATCAATCGTTGAATTTATAATAGTTGCTAATGGCTCTGATCAGCCGGTGTACACCGAGTGCACAGTTCAGATCGATAAACATAATCCGTCATGGCATTACAGCTATTAATCGAGACTAATTTTGGTGTTAGCAAGCGAAGCATTTAGCGGCATACATTATTCTCTAATGATTTACATGGGTTTATACTGCTGCACGATAATCTGTCATCGTTATTGTAATTTCGATCCTACGCTGCTCTTTATAGGGCTCTAATTTCTTTATCGTGGGGTACCGGCAGAGTAGATGATCTATCTGTATTAGGTGTTGAAGCGACTGAGGACCGGGCGGTATATACATCAAAATAGTGTTCTTAATATTGAGACATTAGCAGCATCCCTGTCTGTCGGTTGCCACTACGAAAAATGTGAAATATCTTAAACTATGTTTTCTAACACTTACTCTTTCACTACTCATAATAAAACTACTTTTTAAAATTTAATAATAATTTAAGGTTTTTTTTGTTCGACATTCCTGTGTTTCGAAATGTCGTTTTCAAGAATGACTTTTTTAGTTGCGAATTTGCTAAAAACAATTCTTACCGATCTTGTTATATTTATATTCTTAAATTTAGTATAAATTTTATAATGAACGGCTTACTGATGGTTTGGATAAAACCTTAAATACTAACTTTAAAATATGACTTCAGTTAAGGGTACATTTCGTCTAAGTTCTGTATTCGAATTCCAACTTCCAACAGGCTACGTTTAGAAAATCTAATTTCTTGTATTAATAAATGTATAACAATTGCAATCTTATTTCAATTATAACTTTTTTTACATTTATGTAAACCAGTATCACCATCATCGTCATTATCATCATCATCAAGATTCGTTTACGATTCATAATAAGTACAGTAATGTCGTATATAACATATTTCGTACAGTAATTCGTAATAAGTACAGTACAAGTAAATTCATACAACATCTCAAACATTGACCTGACACCGTGATAAACACTTGTGTTACGCCAGAAAACAGTGGAATTACAAATATAACACTTAAATACATAAATTCAACACCCAGACACAGAACAAACACAAATATCATCATATAAATATTTGTCCTGGGTGAGGATCGAAATCACAACCTATGGCGCTCAAGATAGGATCATTTGATGTTAGTGATCCTATCTGTGCATCAAAAGTCGTTCGTTTATGTACAACACACAATCTATCATATTAGCCATAAGACGTCAATTGTTGTTCATATGCCTGCCCGAGTAAATGGGCAGGCATATTGTTGATATTTGCCGCGAAGGTGTAGCTTTTGCAATAGGGAATGCTGTTGTCTATTCTCGCACTGTTGCATTTGAACTACTCTGTTTCGTGTGGACATACTGCCATCTGTCGGCTGCAGTGCCAAATTCTTAACTCTTACGACGCTTAGGGTACTATTCTATTATAGCGGTACCTCACAACAGAGGATTACACAAATAAGGGTCGGAGCTGAGATTCGAGAGTTTTATCGCTGTACCAAGTTTATCAGTATGTACTTATATTATAAAATGTGGTTGGCAATCTGTTGCGCTTTTAAAGTTTAACTGGTGGACCGGTTTTGACCGGAATTGCTCATATGGATAGATATAAGACGGGACTGATGTCGCAGATGGTAGCAATCCTATCTTCTGTCCCAAAGGTCGTGGGTTCGATCCCCCATCCAGAACAAATACATATATTTGTGTTGTGCCTGGGTGTTAAATATATGCAAGTATATTATCTGATGTCCATATTACAAGTGCTTTATGCGACTTGTGACTGAGTCAGGTCGATGTATACTATAATGTACCTCACCAACATCTCTCGATTCGGTACCTTAGGAAATCGCTTTAGCTTGCGCCCGCACTAAGATCCGTACGCAAACGCTTAGAGGGCGGCGGGCTTGGTTTAATTAAAAATACCTTCGAAGGAGGTGACCAACTTCATTTAACAAGGCGATTAATTGAACCGGAATAGAGGCTTGCGAAAGCGCGCCAGATAGTTGGGCCTTTGTCGGCGATATTGCGGCCTTGAACAGCTCACTGTTCACAGCTTTTACACTGTTTACATTTCACTGTTAAAGAGCGTTGAGGAAGTCTTGTTAGAATTTTATAAGTATAAGAAGATATAGTAGAATATATTCTAGAAAAAGTATGCCTTTTTTGCGAAATTGACGGCTCACTTTTGGTTTTACTGGTCAGGCTAAACTTAGTGAGAAGTGCTAGCATTTTTTTCTAATTGTATCTAAAACGCAACGCCCTGCGGTTTCACCCGCGTTACGTTGTAGATTTTTCATCCTAACTTTTACCCCTTTTTCGACCTGTTAAGGATATTTTGGAAAAAAATATTTTACACGACTTTCAATAAAGAACCTTTATAGTAAATTTCTTTCGAATAACTTCAGGAAACAGCAGTTACATACTAACTTTGTACCCCGTTTTGCAAAGGGTAAATTTTCAAAAATATCAGTGTGTCAACCTTGTGTTCTATAGTCTGCGGCAAGACGACCGATAAGCAGACCGTATACTGGTTTGCTGATTTCATAATACATAAAAAATCTTCTAGAATCTATGGTAACATATAAAATAGTTAGAACCGACCTAAGTGACGACACTCTATAATAAACTTTTGAAATTATGGTCCTAGTTGTTAACTTCATAGTCTTGCTTATTTCTGTTTATCTTAATTTGTTTAAATCAGAAACTGCCTGTTTCTATTATATCAAAGGAGAAATTTCCCATTTAATAATGGACAAATTTATTTCGTAACAAATCACAAATTTCGTAAGTCTGGACTCGTAGGAACAAAGATAAACTAATTTCATAATATTCACTTTCTTTTGTTTGAGTAAAGACTGTATTATTGTTTGTTCTAAAAAATAAATATTATCTTTTCAGAAATGTAGAAGAAGAATAAACGACTATATTTATATAATATAAAATACAATAAAACTTAGAGAGAAATGTCTCTACTTGAAGGCCCTTGGTGTTTCCGTTGTCCATGCGGTGCTGATCACTTACCGTCATTCATTGATTCGTTTGCCCCATATCTTTATACATATATAAATATTTCCTGTAACGGTGTTTGACCGAGACGACCTTCCAAGCTACTGAACTGATTTTTATCCATGTTGGCTTACTGTGTACAGTTTAATCCAACGTAAGGGATAGAACTGTATATATCTCAATTAACAAATAAATAATAATAATAAATACAGCCGCCAGAGTAGAATAGTACCTCACACTGCACCAGGTGACTTAGGTACCAGAACCGACAGATGGCGGTATATCCATCTTAAATGCAGCTTAAATGTACATAGTGCGATATGAACCCTTCGTGAAAGCTGCGCTCTGCAATCGCCAACAGGCTTGCCCAGTGCGGCAATTATGGGCAAAAGACCTCCTTACTTGGAAAGGCCTATATCAGGGAGACTTCCAATGGCTGGTAAGTTGATTTTGAATAATAAGTGCCGTAAGTGGCGACCAAGGTACCAGAACCGACAAATGGCGGTATATTCATCCACTTGGTGTAGTTCAAATTCGCAGGGCGGGGATTGGCAGTAGCAACCATGTCGCGAAAGCTCTGCTCTGCAAATACACAGCTTAATTGCATTAAGGGCAAAATTCGCACTTTCTCGGGGAGACCTATGCTCAGCAGTGGACTTTCAATGGCTGGTACTATGATACGAGTATACAGTTAATACAGGATGTCGGGTTAGCCAGTAACATATATATTATAGTAGCTAGTATAGCTAGTAGTAGCTGTATTTTATATTTATGTATATATATTGATATATATATATATATATATATAAAACAATCAATCAATATTCTCTGAATTGTCAATTTCTATAACGACATAAATCTATATGTGAAAAAATGAATCCCTATTTCCTTTAGACGACATCACGCGTAAACCTTTGGACCGATTCCAATAATTCTTTTTTGTTGTTCTTGTCTGGAGAAAAAATAAGACAATAAATAAATTCACATAACATCTCATACGTTGATCTGATTCCGAGATAAGTAGCTTAAAGCACTTGTGTTACGGAAATCACACAACACAGACATTACGAGTATAATATTTATATACATATAAATAACATTCATATACAGAATAAATACAAATATACATCATATAAGTATCCATTCCAAGGTATAAATTGAACCTACGACCTTTGGCACACAAGATAGGACCATCGCTACCATCGGTGCCATTGGAACCATCAAGGAGGGAGGTTCTAAAGGAATAGAAAAAACTTTCTAACAGATACTCCAATTTTATTTATGTGTATAGTTGCATTAAAATACTATATCACTTTATGAACACAGTACGTCTGTGAAATTAAGGTAGCTAGTTATTATTTATAAATAAAATATTACCGATATTGTCACTTGAAAATTGTTATAAATTTCTAACATTTTGCATCATTTTCTAATTTTTTTCATTCATTTATAATTATTTCTATATGGTTATATAATATTTTCTAGTCAACAACTTTCATAAAAAATTAAGGTATTTGTCAATTCAAGAAAAAAAAAAATAAATAAATGTAAAAATGTACACTAACGTCATATTAAATGTATTATTATAATAATTTTTTTAAGTATATAGAAAAATATTGTATTGTAGAAAACAATAGTTCAGAATAATATAAATATAATTTAAGGCGAGATCAATTCAATATTTCTTAAGTTACTAGTTTAGTTTTATTTCTGAACCTCTTACGTTCTTCACATAATGTCTATTACCTATGTACGCATACCTATACTTTAACATCAAAAACTGTAAAGTATTGCCAACGCTTGTATCAATATCAAAATAAAATATAAACTATAACAAAAAATAAAAATTAATGTTTCCGCCCGGGATCGAACCGGGGGCCTTCTGCGTGTTAGGCAGATGTGATAACCGCTACACCACGGAAACTCTATCTATGAATCATAAAATATGACATTAGTATCGTACTGCATTCATCCAGCTGATATGACGATGATATATGATATAAACATATCAGTTGTTGGACTGTTGGACATAGCTTCGAAAAAAAGAGGGAACGTTGCCCATAATTACTGCCCTGGGCAAGCGTGGTGGCATTCACTGGATAAGAGACGCAAATGCTGCTGCCTGGTTTCAGCTCGCGCAATTAACACACCATTCTGGATGGATACCTGTCACAAAGGGAGGTACTATTTATTTTGTAACCTGCTGCGTTGTTATATTCCAATTGGAATAGAGAGAGACAGTGAAGTCACTCGGTAATGTCCACTAACATCACTGCCTCTCTCTGCTAGAAATAGTACCATAACGATATTATTTTTTTATTTTGTACGTTCACCACTCAGTTAGTGCGGACGATATCTTGCAATCTAGCAATGCAGTTATTTTGGCTTTTGTTTTTTATAAAATGTATTATAGTAACCCATGCATTTTATATGCTGTCAAGTCAGTAAACAAGCATAGATTCGATTGATGGTAACCGCAGCCTATGAACGCTCGTGTCATCACGAAGATATCACTGGCGTGATACTGTGAACTGAAGATACTGTCACATGTAACCAGTAATTTCACTGCCTCCCAGTAACACAGGAATGGGAACAAAGTCTTATCTATTTGGTAGAAATAGATAAAAGTGAGGCACTAATACTGAGGACTCTCGTAATAGGCCTACTTCATGTGAAATTAGTGTAAAATAGCGTGGTTACAAAACACAAATACGTTACACAATCCTCCATTGCTCTTACAATGTTAATGTCAAAATACCAACAAAACTGTCAGTGGAGTATTCCTTATTTTACCACCTGGAACATTCAACTTTCACAGAAACCTTCTTAAATTACTTTATATGTAAAACCTTATATTTTTATGTCATTGGTATCGTCATACGAAACAGAGATCTATAAGGTTGCAGTTACTCGAGTCTTTATACATATTGTTTATGAAAATAGATTTAGACTTTGACTTGAGTAAATAAAAGCATAGATATCCAACTGTCATTGGAAACGATTGCTTGATGGACGTTGACAAAGAGATTCCAATTATTTGATTGTCAACTGCAAACCTTAATACCTGCGACAGTGACCTATCACGTATCCAACGCGATAGGTCGCGGACAATATACATTTCTGATTGTTCATTAACATTTGTTACTATGTTGTTTATTAAAATAATATCAATTATCTTCTAAAGTTGATAAGACATATCTACTAATAAAAAATGTTTAAACAGATATAGCAGTGACTATTTAACAAATTTTAAATATAACGTAATCATGATTTTTCTACTTATATTCTATGTACCCAGCTATTGGAAATCTACTGCTAGCTATATGCCTCACGAAAACGGCGAAAATTTTGCCCATAAATGCTGCGCTGGGCAAGCATGTTGGCAATCGCAGGGCGCGGCTTTTGTAACGGAGATGTGCTGCTCATTCACGTCCTGTGCTTTTGAGCTACATTACTGTGACGTGAAATGCAACATTGTGCATCATCTGACGGTTCTAGTACCTTCGTCGCCTCTTACGACTACCAGGTATAGGTTTTACAGGGTTACAGGTACCAGGGTACAGGGAGATATACCATTCTTCTCAGCCGATACCTCTCGGCCATATTGTAACCTACATATTAAGATTAAATAATATCATATTATAACTGTCATATTAATATTTATATATTTAAAGCGCAAATCTCACGAACTACTAGACCGATTTGAAGAATAAATTGTGTAATCCTATTTTTCAAAGTAGATAGCATTATCATAATGTCTTGACCAATAGAAAGGCGACTTTATTTTTATTTTTCATTCACCTGTGTCCTATTGGAGTGGGCAGAGACTATAACGTTACCATTTCTAGATCTCCACTTGCTACGTTCTAGGCATATGGTTCTCTCTCTCTTCCTTTACTTACATCAGTCCTTTTATACACGCTCGTTTATTGTTAATACTTCTGACCTAGCCCTTATTTAATACCTCTTCATTCTAGTTTAGGTTTCCTATACCAACTCCTCAGTTAATTTCACTATTTACTTCCGCTCTATATATTTGTGTGTAATTCTACTTTCACCCATTCTTTCTACATGTCCAAACCATGTCAATATTATTTTTGTTCTTTCTTTTTTTGTTCCTTTGTTATATTTAGCATATTCCATTTTCATTTTTTAAATTGGTTTGACTTAAATCAGAAGATATCTTTAATTTTACTCGAACAATTTTGATAATCAAAATAATTCGAGTTTACGATAATTCTTATTTATATTTCAGGACGTCATGTTTCTTTGTTTCAAAACAGAAATAAATAACACGTTTTTAGACTAGTAGTCATAAGTAAAATCATTTGTAAGACTACTTTTGAAAAAATGTAGTCACTTTTTGTGAAACATTACTACATTTTTTCAGCCAAGATGCTCCTAGAAAGAATATTATTATTTGTTACAGAAACTAGTCAGAAAAAGAAATCTTAACTAAAATATTCACGCATACAAAAAACAAGCAAACAAACCAATTAATGACTGACATAAACCTTATTAATAACAGCTGTTCGTCAGTTACATCTATCGCGGGTTGACAAAATGGCCGCACTCGACGAAATGGCCGATGATTTGTGGCGATATTGCAACAGATTTACTGTCGACTGCGAGCCGAGATAGCGACATTAGGGCTGTGACGGTCAATGGACGATATTTGTTGTATAAATCACTCATATTATCTCATCTCTTGGATGTGATATGTTGCCTCTGTATTCCTAGTAGAATACATGCATCGATCGTGTTCGATGACGTAGGTGGTAGTTATCCTATCTTGTGCCTAAAAGGTCGTGGGTTCAATCGCCATCCAGGACAAAAATATTTACGATATTAATGTTTGTTCTGTGTTTGGATAATATATGTATTTCAGTCAGTGTGCTTTAAGTAACGTATCTTGGAATTAGATCAATGTATGTGATTGACGATTGATTGTGACGTGATGTGATATTTTTTGTATTTATCCTTCTGACGAAAAGAATTACAACAAAATATATATCTGAATCGGTTCCATGGTTAGTTAACGTGATCCCGTTTAAAGCAATTAGAGGATTGTCAATTCAGAGATTATAATCATATATAATTGCAAATTTTTAATGATTGTTCATGACTGATCATTGTGTGTGTGTTACACATACAAGTGCTTTAAGCGACTTATCACTGAGTCAGGTCAATGTATGACATGTTGTAGGAACAGATACATAAATCACGCCTGTGTCCCATCGAGTTAGGCATAGACTATAAATCTCCAGTTGCTACGATCTTAGCATCTCTCACTTCCCTTATTCGCATTAGTCCCTTCATATACGCTCGTTTATTTTTATAACTTCTGACCCTTCTCTAATATCTCTTCTAACTGGTTAAGGTGTATTCGCCTAGGTCGTCCTAAGCTAACTCTTCCATTTACTTCCGTTCTATATATTTGTGCAGTTATTCTACTTTCATCCATCCTTCCCATCCACTGGGCAGGCGTTGTGGCAATCGCAGATCATAACTTCGGGTCTATTCCCATCCCCAACCAGTTGTATTTGAGCTGCCTTTTTCAATGGATATACCGCCATCTTTTGGTTCCGGTACCTCATTCGCCTTTTACGACACTTGGTATAGTGAGAAGTACTGCTCTACCCCACCGGCACCTGCGGTACTGTGCGGACATAGAGAAGGTCTATCTATCATTTTGTATTTTTTGTATATTCTTTTTACCGTTTTTAATGACATATTCGGATATATAATATACAGGAGTCTTTCCTGTGATATTTAGTTACTGTTTTATAGTAGTAAATTCACAAGTAAATACACCATGATTATCCAAGTTATTCCCTATAGGACTGGTGGTATGCGGTCTGCAGTTTCCTTCTGTTTAAGAGTGGACGTCGGACGCTGCACTTGCTAGTGCGTTGTAGCCATTCCAGTCTCCAATTTTGCTACTACCATTTTAAATTGTTCATCCGCGGAGCTATATCGGATCTTTGCATTTTTTACTAATCTCCTAATTCGATCTCGCAAAGAGAATCAGCGATTTGCCCTCTACTTTTTTGCACGTTGGACTATTTTTAATAGGCAAATAAGGCATTTATGCAAATATGTAATATGCGTTTGTATATAAAAATATAAAAGTCAACTAATTAGATTTTTGAATGTTGGAGTGTTATCCGCGTATAGTTGCAAAAAAGCGCCCGCTGCCACCCCGTTTGTCAATCTATTTTACATGTTCCATTTAAAATATCGTGCGACATCGAATGGGCTGTCAGCGTCGATATTTCGATACACAGCCGATGGTATTATTCATCAAAAAAACGGCTTTAGCTATATGCCGGGTGCAGCGACAGTGGATTTTTGGGTCGACTCGATCAACCATTTTGTTTTTCGTTTAACATTTTATTTCAAGGTGCTATATCAAATGGAGAGACAGCGTAAATTACGATTATTATGTATTTTTCCTTAAAAAATAATTGATGATCTTCTGTTTTTTATATAAAGGATCACACAAAATCTCATACGTTGACCTGACTCGAGATAAGTAACTTAAAGCTCTTTGTTACGCACATCAGACCACAGAGCAAATACAAATATATTACTTAGATACATATAAATAAAACCTAAATGTTTGTTCTATACAAATACATTCATCATTTATACATTTGAATCTAGAGGTGGAGATCGAGCCCACGACCTTTGGCGCACAAGATTGGATCACTACGATCTGCATCATCGGGTCCGTTAGATTATTCTTCCTGATTTCTATCTTCTTTAATTTTTATAGCCTTCTTGGGAAATTTACAGTTAATAAGAGTTGTAAAAGTTGAAATTTTGATTCCAACAGCTAACGCACCGTAATTGAGAAATATATTTCCGTTTTGGAAACTTCATAGTTAATGAAGCTTACAAAATCGCAGCCAGCAATGCACATTGAATGAATTCCCTTTTCACGCGAATGAGCAACATTAGCTAAATGGACACAATTTTCTATGCGCTGTAGATTGCGTGTTCCACAAAATTAGCACTGTGTATATTGAGTAAAACTACCAGATCAACCATTTTAATGTCCGCAATTAAGACTTGTTTTATATCTGGTTGAATGAAGAGCATGGGCTTGCTGCTTGTGGAACCAGATGATAAATGTATAAAAAATATTACTGCAATTCAAACAAACGACTGAGCATTCCTCTGAACCTCAAGATAATCAGTTTTCGGTCACCCATCCAATATCAACCAATGCGAAGATAGCTTAACATCGATGTTCACCAGGAGTTTATCAATGTGAAGAATATATTTGTAATTTTGCAAAATACAGTGATTTAGAATATTTTATTAACATTACTAATATATATAACATTACTATATATTTAATCAACTAATTATAATAAAACTTGTTATTTAACAAAAATGGTTAAAGCGTGAAAATCAAGAGGCGACTAAGGTACCACAACAAATAAATGGCGGTATATCTACCTGAAAAATGGCAGCTTAAATACTACATGGTGAGAATGGTCAGTAGTATCCTCGTCACGAAGTTGTACTCTGCGATTGCCACCACGCCTGCCCAGTCAGCCCACGGCAATTATGGGCAAAACTCTCCCTATCTTGGGGCGGCCGATATCCAACAGTGGGCATTCTCTAACTGATATGATAATGAATTTAATGAATTACAAGATGAAATATTGTTTCTAATAAAAACAATCACGTCATTTACTCCTTTCAAAACTTAATTAACATACAAACGGCTATATTAGTACAAAAATGAAATTACATGAATTGCTTTCAGCGACTTTCATCAAGTGCTAACTGCGCTGAAACACCGCATAGATTAAATTTCAGTATGCTGAGACCCTGAAATTCAATTATGAGTCAGAGCGTTATTTTGGCCCCGGTGCAACTCGTTATTCCCGAGTTATTTTTCGTGGTTTTCATAAGTTTTAATGAATCATAATTAGGAATTGGAGCTCATTTCATTATTTTCAATGTGTTATAAGCGGATGTAGATTATTGCATACATCGAAACATGCCGTTGGATTCGTCAGTGTAGAATAGTACCTCACCCTGTAATTAGGTGCTGTGAGAGGCGACTGAGTTATTAGATTGAATAAGGTAGACCACTTATAAAAGTCGTCTGAATTGGTACCTTACTTTCATTTATTTCTACCGCCAAATAGCAGTGTTCGCGTTGCTGTGTTCTGGTTTTAAGGGTGAGAGAGGCAGTAAAATTATTGGGTAAATGTTATATACTATCTTCAGTTCACAGGGTTAGCGACACGCTAGCGATATCTTCGTGATGGCACTAGCGTTGTAGGCTGAGGTCACGATTACCATCAAGCGGATCGTATACATTTTCTGACTTCATAATATAAAAAAGTCCTCGGCTGCCCAGCGCAGCTATTGTAGGCAATCCCCCTTTATTGGGAAAAGGCCTATGGCTGTTTCAGGTCAGCTATTGTGTGGATGATACATATACTCACATTGTCTCTCGTTTATCCACCCTCATCGGTTTTACAGACTTAAGTTTTTCGTCGTAAGGGACTTCACGTCATATAAATAATTTCATCTTGGCATGTCATGTCCAATGGTCCCCTAAAAGAAGAATTTGCCCATAACTGCCGCACTGGGCAGGCGTGTTCTCTTGAGGCATCTTACGACACATTGTAGAGGGAAGATACCGCCGGTACCCCACAGTATCTAGGTGAATATTGAGGAATTTGTTTTATAAAGACTATTATTGTGGTTTTTTAAATAAATCTCAAATTGTTTCTCTAAGAATATAAAGAAACGACATTTAAGTTCAGTTATATTACCTTTCTAAATAAATCCGATTTTATAATATCAAAAATACACAAATCAATCTAAAGGTCAATCCGCTATTGAAATAGGTGATGCCCTCCAATGCGCACCTTATCGAATCCATTCAAAATAATTAAACATAATTTCATAACTGATACATGATTCATATTTCTGCGAAGTACATACTTAAGGTTGTATTTTTTAAGTTTTAAAAGCAGCGATTACGCTTCTGTGTTTGTCAAATATAAGGCAATATCTTAAGACCAAACAACGTAAAGCTCAAAAAACTCGAGGGGAATAAATCCTCATTTTCTCGCAACGAAACTTTCCACCATAATTATATATGCAAGCAATGTTCTGGGATTAAAATTCATAATATCGCCCGTTATGGCGGCACTGTTATACTTTTTGTTGTCCTATGTTAATATTTTCGCGGAGAATGTAAAACATATTTGAATTGTGTAGGTATTTAGAACATTGCTCAATCTTGGCTTAGAATGCAGCCGGCGTTTTTATAGGATGATTGAGAAATGTCTTAGGTTATTTTCTCTGTTAATAATTGTTCACTGTTATTTGTTGGTGGTTAAAACATAACGTTTTAAAATTAAGTTTATTTATATATTTTTAATGAGTTACACATTTTTAAGCATTATCCACTGTTAGTTTAAAATTATACACCTCGTTTTGAAACAGTTACAAAAATTTTGAATAGTGAATGAGTAATTGTAAGTGTTATTTTTTCTATTATTTTTAATGTATTTCATGATTGATCATGAAATTTCATTTCCTCATAATATTTCATCGTCATATCTACTCCAAAGCAGATGCAGGCCGCATATAACCAGACTTATTGGAAATCACTTGGAGAGACCTATGACCAGAAGTGAACGTCCTACGGTTAATATGTTAATGATTACGACATCATCCATTAGTTATAGTTATATACCGTCGCATAAGTTCTACCGCGTATATCAAATTTGGCAACTTAATAATTAAGCCCAATGATGACACGATATTACATTTCTAACGCTGCAGTAAACGTTGTATACCGTGTAGTGTTTGTGTGTGTTTAAACAAAACCTATTAGAATCCTCTAAAATTATCAGTTATCTATACGTTACTATGCACGTTTTAAACATAAACCTTCCTCTTGAAACACTCTATCTTTAGGAAACCCGCATCAAAATCCGTTGAGTAGTTTCAGAGATCTAAGCATACAGAGGAAAATGACTGCTTTCTACTATGTAGTGATTTTATGGGATCACGGGGATCGGGAAGTTTAAATTGCAATATTATTATTACCTACTTTTACACATAGGTTTTACAGTTAGAGAGCTAAGTTCTGGATTGAAACACTCACGGTAACGGGTTATAAACTCAACGATTTTACAAATTCAGATGATTGAAGTCGGGACTGGCCGCTAGTAAATAAGCGAACAAAACTATTACGAAAATTAAATTATTTACCGTTTCTTGTCTACAAGTTCATTTTATATCTTTACCAAGTAAAATGTAATAAAACGTTATAAAAATAAAGCGTTATTACGAAACTTTTCGATCATTTTATTGAAGTTCTTTGATCCTGGCTCCGTGCCACGGCATCGGTGGTTGGCTCATATTTTCGCATTTCACTCTGTGATATGTATCTGTAGAGATTTTATTTGTCAAAAGTTTGGTCGTAAGCCCCGGTATAGGCCTGTCATATTTATTTCGGTGCACGAAATATACGAACAATATAATACAGCGCAAAATATGTATATAGTATTTTATGTTTATATATATATACTTAAGCAGTATTCCTATAGCCTTCATTCCTTTCTTTTATTGGTATACTAACTAAAAGGAAATCCCGACTATTAATTTTTAAAAAATCTTACATTATGAGAGATCTTGATTGTCTGAATGCACTAAGTTTGAATGCAAAGCAATCCGCCAAATCTTCGATTACGGAGCGAATACCTAACTTTACGGTAGCAACTATTAACTTTCCTAACTTACGTAAGTATACCTAAACTACAACACTCCAGAATCCATTTAGTCAGTCTCAACATTCTTGGCAACTGCATTATCAGTTCAGGCTTGTATTACTTGGGATAAAATAACCAATACATGGCAAACTCCTACTAATTTTATACGGAAAATAACGATTTTTCCAAGCAAATTGTGTTTACACCTTCTTCGCCGCGATATCATTCTAGAATTGTACCATCCTATTGGCCCTCAGTTCTGGGTGCTATATGCTCGCCTATTCCCGCTTCGACTTTCTAAACATGAGCTATGTCGTTTAATTTGGTTCTTAGACAGATCATTTCTGACCTAAAATGATACAAAAGTTGTTTAATGTAACTGTTTAATGAGTCTTAGAAGGAGCTTAAGCGGTAAGCTACATGCAGATTTTATAGTTCAAATTCCTATGGTGTTTTCATTTACAATTTCCATCCTCACTGTTCTTAAAAATCCAGCTATCCATTCTCTTTTTACTCATAACATATAATAATAATAAATTTACAAAAAGACCTGTGTCCTCTGGTATAAACCTTAAACGGTGATCATCAGCAAATTAAAACAAAATGTTAAGAATAGTCTCATCGACCTGGTATGCTCGTAATTCCGAAATCCACGATTACCTGAAAATACCAATCATCCTAGAAGAGGTAAAAAGCTATTCAGCGAAGTGTATGAACCGCTTGACATCACATCCAAATCCAGGTCTGCTGTTGCAGCCAAATTTGATTAGTAGACTCAAAAGAGCTTACGTGCTAACTCGCTCGGGGGAGGAGGAGCGGAGGCTCCATCTTTCCAATTCTCAAACCAACACACCTGATTATAGTCTCTACGACTGATCGCAGGAAAAATGAGAGAAATATATATATATATATATATATATAATAACAATAAGGGATTGAATGGAGATAGGAACATCGGACCTGGTCGGGCATACGTTTGTGTTCAATGAAAATAATATAAAACACCGAATGCAATCTGCCTTTTTCATTTTCAACGAAGCTTCCTTTGAATATTATAGAAGTTCCATACAAAATTTGTTCGTTTAAGTTCCCTAATCTACAAATGAATCTAGCCGGTTTAAAAATTATTCACCTATTTAATAACAGTTGTTGTTTACACAATTTGAGCACAAACGAGAAGCGTGAACTTTTGAACTCGAGCTCAAACTTTGCGGATGCAACAATTAAGTGTTGAGTAAGTTAAGTTATACGTATAAGTAATTACAAGCACAAAGTTACCTACCACCGGCGCGTCTTTTACACGCGCACCTCTAATGCGTACCATAAAAGGGGCAATGTTTCTGGATTATATTTTATTTACATCGTGTTATTGGCGTTGAGGTACCGATCAGTAGAATAGTACCTTCTCTTGTACCAGGTATCTTAACAGGCGACTAAGGTACCAGAATTGACAGGTGGCAGTATATCCATTCGATACAGTGTAGCTTTTGTGTACAGGACGGGGATGGGCAGCAGCATCCTCGTCATAAAACAACGTTCAGCCGGTAATCGCGTTCATCATTCCAACCATTGAAGGTTCACAACTGGATATAGGCCTCTCCAAGAAAGGAGGTCATTTGCCTATAATTGCCGCGCTGGGCAAGCGCGGCAAAGCAATTACCAACATAATCCCAAAGCGCAGCTTTCGCGACGGGGATGCTGCTGTCCATTCCCGCTCTAGGCATTTAAGCTGCACTGTTTCGATCGCCTATAATTCACGTAGTTCAGTGAGAGGAAAACGGACACGGAAATCTTAACCAAACCTCAACATACATCTTTGAATCTTAGTGATAATGTAATTTTTTACACCATATCTCTCTTATGAGGATGTTTAAACCTTTCTTTCAATATACCTTTTATAATTACCCTTACTTGAAATAACTTGGATCAGGTCGAGTGTTTGTTTTCAATTTTAATTTAATCTAAGTAAGAGGCTTTAGAGTCTTGTTATTTCTCTGTGGAATGGTGAAACAACGCCGAGAGGATTTAAACAATAAGGCTTAAGGTAGATATTAATAGAGCGTATTGATAACTACTTCAGTTAATTTTATTGGTTTTACGGATCCGATGGCGCAGTTGGTAGAGCCTATCTCGTGCGCCATGGATCCCCACCCAGGATAAATATTTATATGATGTATATTTCTACTAGTTCTGTGTCTGGGTGTCAAATATGTATTTTAATTTTAAATTTGTAATATTGTGTGTAATATTGTTGCCTGATGTCTGTAACACATGCGCTTTGAAAGCCTTATTCCAAAGTCATGTATTGACAGTACGAGGTGGGCAATAACCCCTCTTTCTTGGGGAGGCATATATCCAGCACTGGACATCTTATGGCTGCGATGATGATGATTTCCTAAAATGTAGATACTCTTGATATTAAATCACTAGTCTAAGCGATCTGGGTTCACGATCACAAACAGAGGTTCGATAGCCACAGCAACCGAACTCTCTATGGCAATTAGCGATAAGGTTCAAAGTTGCAACTCAAAGCTTGAATTTCACGGGCCATCGAGACTGGAATCGATTGTCGGCGAGCTAATCGGCTCTCGGACTGGCCCCAATGTGGACTGCGGTAATTGGCCTCTAAACAACTACATGGGATTTCCTTTGATGTCACTTGTTTTCTTGTTTCGAGTTCATTTTTGGCGAGAACTTTTCTTTTTCTCTATTTTCTCTTTTATGTGTAAAACGGAGATTGAAGGTAACTCCTCATTCACTTGGTAGGTTAAAAATCATAGAATATACTACCAATTACATATAAATTAAATCGTAACAAAAAATCTTACACCCACGTACGTCTACGACACATCTTTTTGGAAGTGAATAGAAGAGTTGGTATAGGACGACCGAGGCGAACATATCTTAACCAGGTAGAAGAGATATTAAAGAAGGGCCAGGTCAGAAGTACCAAGAATAAACAAGCGTCTATGAAAAGACTAATGCGAGTAAGAGAAGCAAAAGAGGTATGCCAAGATCGTAACAAGTGGAGATCCATAGTATCTGCCTACACCGTTGGGAGACAGGCGTGATAAATGTATGTATTCACTTCATCGATTACTTCGACGAGTTTCTAATATATATATTTTTTAATTAAGGAATGGTTTGTGCACATCAATATTGCGCAAATGCCATTAAAAAACAATAAACCAAGGTTCGAAAATAGAATGCACTTTAAACGCTACAGAGCCTGTATGCCTGATTCGAGCGCGATCTGGTTATTTTTAACGGTCATAAGTCAACGACCTACAATCAAACGGACTGAATATAGCGGATAGGTCGATAGCTACTATACTATATAATATTTTACTGGATTCGAAAAAATGCCATATAGGTAATATGGCATTTTTTCGAATCACTACATATTGTACAACAAATCTGAATTGGTTTAAATATAAACATTTGTGTTAAACATTTTATCTTTTTTAACTGTGCTGAAGCAGAACGGAGGCGGGTTACAGACAGTTATATTTAGATAGGTGACAGTTATATTTCGAATCTTATATAATGTTAAACATATTTAATAACAAAAGTAGTTAACCTTAAGGAAACCTCTGTCTATTTTTTTGTTCAAACTGTTGAGTTTTGACGTACAAATATATCCTTCATATTTTGATACCTGAAGAGAGCATAGCGCCAAAACCAGGACAGACCTACTGCATAATGATTCACATTAAAACTATTTACTATTTTGTGTAAATAATGAGTGAGTCAATACAATGCATTCAAATCATCAGACCAGCCATTGGATGTCCACTGTTGGACATAGGCCTTCCCAAGAAAGGGGGAATTTTGCACATAATTGCGTGTTGGGAATTGCAGAGCGCAGATTTCGATAGAAATGCTCATGCCCATTCTCGCCCTGTGCATTTGAGCTGCACAGTTTCGATTGGATATACCGCCATCTGTCGGTTATGGTACCTTAGTCGCCTCTTACGGCACCTGGAACAGGGGGAGGTACTATTCTATCCTCACGGCTTATTTAAATAATCCTTACTAACATTATGAATGTAAACGTTTGTGAGTATGAACGTATGTTCGTTGTACTTCACGGCGGAACGGCTGAACAGATCTTAATTAAATTTAGCAAGGGAATATTGATAGTCGAGAATAACACATAGGCTGCTTTTTATCCCGGAATTATGTTCATCTGGGACAGATCTGGTTAATTTTCCCTGTGAAATCGCCGCGATTTATTGCAAAGTGTGGATTACAGGGAGCAACATAGACTTCTTACTGCAATAACAAAAGATCTTTAAGAAAGAGATGAGAAAGTAATGGCCTAAAAGCTGAAATAAAATGTTTTATTTGATAGGAATATATTGCTGTGCCATTCCGTAGTAATTTTTATTACTACACAGGCAACAACTACATTGATTCAATTAAAAATAGGCAAACATTTTAATTTTCTTTAAGCGAAATAATTACTAAAATTGGCATTATTATCTCATTTCCAAGTAATTTGATCACATCGTAAAAAAGTCTATTACAGTCAATTTCAACATTTGTTAGTAAATCTTAACAAAAAGGTATATTAACAAACTAACTCTTCTACTCACTTTTGCTCTATATATCTAGTTGCGCAGTTATCTACCTGTCCTAACTAGACTTTATTCATGTCTAAACCATGTATGAAAGTGTAAGGCGAGTAAAGCGACGGATATATGCCAAGATCGTAGCAAGTGGAGGTCCGTCTACCCCGATGGGACACAGACGTGATATATGTATGTATATTATCGATGTTATTGTATGTATGTATTACTCTATGTTCTCTATTATCTCATATATATCATATATGAAGTATATAAGAAATTTTATTGGGTTTCCCTTTCTTTGGCGTGACCTATGTCTAGTTGTAAACGACATTAAGATACAGCAATGATGATGACCCATTATAGATATATACATTGTTGAAGTGTTATGACATGAGAAAAATAAATGAATTGCTTAAAATATATATTTTTTTAACATGCACTCCCATTACGAGGTTCTGCGATTGCCTCCACATCACCCCAGCGCGGCTATTATGTGCGAAATCCCCCTTTGGGGACGCTTATGTCCGACTACAGCGTTAGGAGATAATAAAAGTATTCTTAAAGGCTTTGAAACGCGGTTAACTTTTTACATTTCAAAGTTTCTGTTTATCATCATCGTTATCATATCAGCCATGGGAAGTCCACTGTTGGTCATAGGCCTCCTCAAGAGATGAGGAATTTCGCTAATAGCCACGCTGGGCAATCGCATAGCGCAGCGTTCGCGACGGAGATGCTGCTGCCCATCCCCGCCTCGGGTTTTGAGCTACAAGGTTTCGGATGGATATACTGCGACCTGTCGGATCTAATACATTAGCCGCCACTTATGACACCTCTCCCTAATAAGGGGGAAGTGCTATTCTACTCTGCCGGTAGCTCACAGCCTTTAACAATGTTTCATTTGTCTTGCGGCAACCGTTCTTAAAAATGACAAGACTTCGTATTTTTGCATTGAATATATTTAAGTAATTATGATGTCCAGTCCGTAATAGATTTTATATTCATTTAGTTCAGTAAAACCGTCTAGACAACCTCCAGCTTAACTCCATTATAAAAGTACTATTTGGGGCGAGAAATTCCAAGAGTACAAATGGTGACCGGTGCCGTGAAGTCACAGACAGCAATTATTGTGTCTCATTTTAATATTGTCTGTCTTTTCTCTTAATACAATTGTGCATTTAAAACGAGGAGACATTGTGAACCTTAATTTGAAGAAACAGAACGAATACTAATGTATTTATTTTAGTGAAATGTCAAAATAACACGTTGATATACATATAACTAAATACTCATTTTAATTAATGAATTATTTTTTTATTATTATTTCAGGCAATATATCTGATATTAAGATATATAGCTGAGATCATAAGAATTATATCTTAATTAAAAAATATTATGGATATCTGAAGGAGTTATGCCATGATCGTAGCAAGTGGAAATCCGTAGTCTCTGCCTACCTTGATAGGACACAGGCGTGACTTATATATGTTTGTATTTATATATAACACTATGTATTATAATTATTATGTATAGCTTTGTAAAGCCGACTAAATTATACGACGGTTTTGGTGACATAACTATAACCAGCCAACCGGAGACATCGCTACAATATTTAGGCAATATGCTACGAACAACAAAAGCAAGCGTTCACTTGATAATTAAATTGGAACTAAACGATCTCTCATAGTTGTGTTATGACACTGTGAATTTTCCGAAGCAGAAACAATTAATTACCGAGGTTCAGGAAGCCTGAGTGAGAGCAAACAAATTATATGCTACGGATGACAAATAAATGCTCGTTGGGTATGAATTTGCATGCCATCGGTACATTTAACCAGAATGACGGGTTCAATGGCACTCCATTATTACGGGCATATATCCGGTTACCGGCAAAGTAGAATAATATCTCCTTCTGTACCCCGTCGCAAAAGCTGCGCTCTGCGATTGCCAACACGTTTGCCCAACGCGGCAATTATGGGAAGAATTCCCCTTTTTTGGGGAGGTCTAAGTCTAATAGTGGACTTCCAATGGCTGTAATGATAATAATAATATTTTCTAATGTTTACGCGTTCACTACTCATAATAAAACTACATTTTTAACGATTTTAAAATGCGGTTTATTTAACTTTTCACATTGCCTGTTCGCCATTCCGATTACTTTGTAGCAACCATTCTCAAGACTGCCAAAATCTGATGAAATAGAAAACATACACACAAAAGTAATTTTATTTTGATGTATTTGAGCGAGATACAACGTCACTTTCATTTTTTGAATTGATTTATTCTTATATTAATTTAGCTTAAACTGTTCCGATTGTTTATTCAATGAAATAGGTAATTAATTTGAACTTTTGATTTTTGTCTTATCTTTGTATGGGGGTGCATTATTGTGGTTTGTATTGACTATAAACTAGCGCGTACCTCATGCAAATATATAAATAAACATGTCAATGAAAACTGATAGGACTCAAAACAAACTGCATACCCTCGAGTTTCAGTACACACATCAGCAGTTAAGTGTGTGACGGATACACAAGAGCAACTTTCATCCATTACATTACATTTTATTCTAGAGATCCTTTAAAAAGTCCCATTCTCCGGTCATAAAATGTCGGATCCAACTGTAATAAGTGCGAGCGTTGAGAGCCAGCAAGCTCCGTCGCGCGCAGCTGCTACTGATGGCCGGAGAAGCACCAGACCCTCTGTTACTATGGCGCAAGTGTAAGGCGGATGGCGTTCGCATACTTTCAGCGAGTTTGCCCAATCGAAAATACACTATTTTATTTAGAATCCGTCATGGGGTAGAGAAGAATTGTACTTTATGTTAAAAACGGTCGACGGTGGTATCATAATGGTATAAGCCATAAAAGTCTACTGTTGGGCATAAGCCTACTCAAGATAGAGAGATTCTTGTCTATAATTGCCGCGCTGTATTGTAGCAATTTCAGAGCGCTACTTCGCGACGAGAATGCTACCTATCTCAACTCTGTAGGTTTTAAGCTGCGCTGTTTTGGATGGATATATTCCATCTGTCGGTTCCGGTACCTCAGTCGCCTCTTACGACACCTGGTACAAACAAAGATACCGATTTACCCCACCGGTACCGTCACTAGTCCACCCCATGGCTAATGATAGTGATATATTGAGTCGAAAACGCGTAGCTTAAATGAAAAAAACGAGTAGAAGGGCAGCTGCATTTTCGTCACGAAGTTAAGAATCGGCAAATATGGTAGTTCCCCTGTTTGACAGTGCCTATGTCGACCGGTAGACGTTCTACGGCTGCTACGATGATGATTTTAAATACAGAAACGCTTCTGAATTTACCTAATTGTAAAAGGTACACTACTACAAGAGTGACGCGCACGTGTGCGTGAGCACTGGCACTGTAGCACAACGTTTTATTTACATTAAAAAATATGTTTAAAGTTTGTTCGGATCGTATGTTCTTGCCTGCTGATATTGTAAACTACATTCAAATGATAACATTTTGAAACGAAAGGGTTTAGTGACAGTAAAACTAAAATTGTAACAGTTAACATGAGATAGAACGGTCACAAGAGTCGTCTTTATGTGTACACACACTCACATAATAATCTAACATTTATGCGTTCACTGCTCATAATAAATTTACTTTTTAACGGCTTTAATAGACCTAACGAGATGATAATTAGACCTCATACTACTTCTAAATAAATATGTTAAGATAATAACATCTAAAGTACTTTAACAAAAAAGATTTTGTTGACCGTGTTATCTGTATTTGATGCTTGTATTTGGCTACCAAGTTCTTTATGCTGGGGTCCAAGTAGAAAGCAGATAGCGGGAAGAATAGATCGATGTAAGAGAATGAGATATACTGCTTAAAGCGAGCATTACATGAGCTCTTGATGTTGTCCATATTTCGAGCTGGCAGCGGAAAGTCTGTAATGTGTTCTTAATGATACTATCAAGTTATCCAATAGTTGAAAACCAACAACTGCTGCACATGGTTGTAAAAACTTCAAATCCTTTTATTTTACACTCCGATCGATGAGAAAAAACAACACAATCCTTTCATTGTTTACTTCTTTATTGATATTGAACTGAAAACACGCGTTTAAAAATTGGTTACGAAAAAAACCATCGTCTTATAAATATAATAAAATTTCCGTGAGGTTCAGGCGGAGTAGAATTCCACTCCAGGTGTTGTAAGAGGCGACTATGGTACCAGAACCGACAGATGGCGGTATATCCATCCAGAACATTGCAGCTCAAAGCTGCGCTCTGTGATTGCCAACACGCTTGCCTAGCGCACCTATTATGGGCAAAAAACCTCCTTTTTTTAAAGAGGCATATGTCCTGCAGTGGACTTTTAATAACTGGTATGATGATGGTGACAATAAGACTAAGGGACCAAAATTGACTGATCGCGGTATAATTTATCCAAAACGGAAAACTCATCGCGGAGAAAGCCCAGCGCGGTAATTGTGGTCGAAATTCCCCCTCTTTTGGGTAGGCCTAGTCTAGTCGAGCAGTGGACGTTCTACGACTTTAATGATGATGATGAAAGCCGGTGGTGCGGTACAGCAAAGGCGGACAGATCCACGAACAAGGCGGACAGGTGATCTCTTTAGTACAACAATGATTCGTCATAATCGTTATTCAGACTTCTAGTTAACGAGAAACACTTTAATCGACAAAAGATAATTGCTTTGAACTATATCAATTATATATGTCACTCTGAACGATAAAGCAGAGTGCTATTTTAATTGAATTGAGGCAAAGCAGATTTAGATAATTCGCAATCAGCATTACTAACTGTTCTCATTAATTTCACTAACCACTAGAGCTTGCGTTTAATTAAGCTAAGGAATAACTCAAAATAAATGGCAGTAATTTGTCGTAGTAAATTTGTTGTTATAATAAAACGTTCAGTGGCTATAATAATCGCATTCAGAGCGGGCCGGACACAGGCGCGCAGGCGGCGACTGATTGCGAACGAAACACTGGCTCCTAGTTCTTTATACTGCGGTACAAGTGATGTACTTACAGCGTTTAAAAAAAATCTGGCCCGAAATATCACTGATGCGATGGCACAGATGGAGTAATCCTGACTTGTGCACCACGGGTCGTGGGTTCGATCCACATCCAGGACAAATATTTATATGATGATATTTATGTTTGTTCTGTGTCTGGGTGTTAAATATATGTACTTAAGTAGTATATTTGTATTTCCACTGTTGTCTGATATCCGTAACACACAAATGCTTTTAGCAACGAATCACGGGATCAGATCAATGTATGAGATGTTCTGGGAATATATTTATACAGTTGTTTTTTCATATCATAACGTTCATTTTGTAAAGAGAAGTTAATTATAAAAACAGACACAAAATGAGAATTATTTGTTTACCCAAAGTCTTAAAAAATATAGAGCATAATCGTGTTGAGTCATCTTCATTTTTTGTCACTTGTTTATCTCATATTTTAATTGTGCTATCCATTTCCAAATGCATATGGCGTACTCACGTCGTCTGGATGTGGATGGGTTAACTTCGACTTATTGTATCTTAGTTACAAAACTATTAGAAGGCCAAAGGCTTTCTCGTTAAATTATGAATAAGTAAATTAAAAAAAGATTTTGTTTCATTAGACCAAGTCCACTATTTGACCGCTTGATAGTAAGCCTCACTGCAGCCTATAAACGCTCGTAATATCACAAGGATATCACTAGCGCGTTGCCAAACCAAACCAAACCGGAAGACGGCCATACATTTGCTATTTCGATAGGTGAGAGTCAAGTAGCAATGTACAGGAACTTTAGTATGAGGTCTACCTCATGTGATGTTGTTAAATATTTATTCAAATTATAAACACATATGTATTACTAGAATTATTACATTTTGAATTCTATACAATAACATATCTGCTATTCCACTGCACAATAGAGGTGCACGGTATCTATTTTTAAAAGGACGGTGAAACAGTTAGGCTATTGTGTTAAAATAGTGTCCTCTATTACATCGTAATTTCTAAAATTATACTTTACAATTTGTAAATCCAAAAGAGTGTGGCTTAAATATATAGGGCGGGTATGGGCAGCAGCATCCCCGTCGGGAAAGTTGCGCTCTGCAATTGCCTATACGCTTGCACAGCGCGGCAATTATGGGCAAAATTACAGCAGTAGAGAACTTTCAATGGATGATTAATATGAATGTATATATGACAGGCATCTCAATTTATTTTCATCACAATTTTATCTGCCACGAGATAAAATATCGACGAAATGTCGATTTGGTAATTAGGTGTGTACGACACACACCAAATTACCAAATCGACATTTACACTTTCTTCAAAATTTCATCAGAGCAGGAAAAGGGAAATTTGCCTCGTGCTCGGGGTCGGTTCCGATCCACCTCCTGGTCGGTCATTTACACCTGGTTTAAATACAGAGATTACCGTGAATGTCTCAAATGTGTAGTACAATAAAATATTTCAGGGAATATAACACATGAATATCACGAAGCTTAAATACGCCCAAGTCAAGGTACTCCGACAGCTTAAAGGACGAGAATAGTTTTGAAACAGTGCAGCCATCTGTCGACAAAACTCCTTAACTTCACAATTCCCAATGTCGCTGAACTAACTGCGAATTAACTGTGGACCAGAATTCAGGGAAATGAATAAAACATGGAGGCGTGGAGTCGTATACATGGTCGCCCGGGGCTTATCTCTTTGTCCGTGTGGTCGTGTGTCGAAATTATAAAGAGATTTGTTTCTCTTTTGTGTGTGATAATGGGATGTTTTGTATTATTTTTTAGGCTTTGTTTTTAATATATATAATGTCGTATACCTACTTACAATATAGGAATAACAATGTCGGACTTACCTTCGGTGTAATATCTTTTAAGTCTGGGACTGCGGGCCAGATCTTAAGAAAATTGTATACTCGAATATATTAAATAATAATAAATAAACGAATTCCCGCAGCACTTCATACATGGACCTGACTCCGTGGTAAGTCGCTTAAATAACAGAGGAATCACAAATATACTATTAAGTAATAAGTACTTTATTTTTTATATTATTAAGTCAACAAACAAGCATACGGTTTGCTTGATGGTAAACGTGACCGCAGCCTATAGACGCTAGTGTCATCACGAGGATTTCACTAACGCGTGAATTGAAGATACTATGTCACATTTACACAGTAATTCCACTGCCTTTCTCACCCTTCAAACCGGAACACAGCAATACGAACACTGCTATTTGACGGTAGAAGTAGGTCTGTTCTGGCTTAATGCGTTACGGCCGCATTTCCTAACTTAGTCAATTCAGTTTAAGGAATATCTAGTCTAGTCCAGATTATTTTGTACTGAAATATATTTATAATATTTCCGCGTTATCGACTTAAACTATTTTTAACCGCTTTAAAACCGCCATTATCATGAACTAATTAAACCGCTTTAGAACGGCGTTTTTAATTAAATATATTATCTATTTATTTAACTGAATTGTAATGTTTGTATGGGCAAAAATATTTAAAAGCTATATGCTTAGTTCTATCGTAATATGTGGAGCAAATTTTGTGTTTTAAAAAATTAATATACTCGGTATGTTGTTAGTATATTTGTTTAAATGGGGTTTCAGAATAAGATATGAAGCGGACGTAAGATAAAAGTTTAAATTCGCGTTAAAATGATAAATGAATGTTTTAAAAAGGAAACGAAACCAATAAAAATGGACCCTTTGCTGGATGAATTAAGGATGAACATCTAGTTTGCGCTTGGAAAACATAAAAGTAGTTGAACTGAAATTATTGTTCATATTGCAAACTATAAACGGACCGTTTACTGCTAAAGTCGTGCGATAAACACAATATGCACTAAGCGATTTAACCATTTGCCGGCGTTTTATGTTTTTAGAGCGCTCAGCTCCAGAAAATCAAGTCTGTATTATGTGGGATCGCTCCCGCTTCCTACGCTAGCTGGAATCTTTTTTGGCAACAGACTAGCATTTACGACGAATAAGTTAAAGTATAAAAAAATTTTTGACACTTTAATCGTGTACTTTATTAGACTTGCGTGCGATTATTTTATTATATTTAATAGATTTTTTTAACCTTTCTTTTTTTATTTTCAGGTATGTATCAGATTGGAGACGTTACATATTTTAATGTGAATTGAGGTAATATTGACTATATGGTATTCTATATCTTTGTTAATTTATTTTATCGTATTGATATAAAAAAGCATCCGTTTTCTTTCGGACGTACCTAGTGCTGCCACCAGAGAGATGGACGCTGACGACGACTGACATTCAAAGGCGCCTCTGAGAATGGTGCTCGAGTAGCCGATAGTAGGGATTGTTACAAATAGAGGAGGACTGGGTGAGCCCAGTCGCTTTGGTGGAAATACTGAACGCTAGCCGCAAAATACCGGTTCTACTGGTGATCACTTACGGAGATCTATGTCCAGCACTTTGTCCTGTTGATGATATAATGATGATGATGATATAAAACACTTCTTTTTTTTCAATACACGCGCATTCATTAAAACGGTATCACTATCGAGAACCCTGAGTCTTGATGATAATACGTCACTCTGTAATTTACTTAGTCTTATATAACACAGTCGACAAACAAACATAAGGTCCGCGTGTAAACGTCATCGCAGTCTCTAGGTGCTTGTACCACCACAAGGATATCACTAGCGTGTTGTCTTGTGAAATGAAGATATTATGACACATTACCTTGTAATTTTAATGCTTTTATTACCATTCAAAACGGAACACAAAAATGCGAACACTGCTGTTTCGCGGTAGACATAAATGAGACTAAGGGACCAATGCAGACGATTTTTGTAAGAGGTCTACATTTACCGAATTACTACGTCTTTTCTTTTTCACTTGAAACGCAGCTACGCATTCTGACATTTTTGCGATAGAAATACGTAGGAGTTAAGGACCCATATTTATAACACAATAAGATTGGGTCATCGGTCATTTGTGTAAAATTGTAATTAGCAAATTTATATTCATAGATTTTTTTTGATGATTTAAAAATGTCTGTGATGGTTCTACAAAATATATTCCGCTTGGACTTATAGATGCCCTCGCTAACAGTCTACCTTGAGGGTCAATTACATATTTGTGTGTCATACGATTCACGAGCTTTGAACAAAAAATTGAATGCAAAATAAAATCCATGGTACCAAAAGCAAATCCACTCATTTACATTCAGTATCACGGTTAACAAAACGTCACTCATACCCACCACAAAAATAATTTATATTCGGGAACAATCCGGGGGAATTACGCATAATTACCGGGCGTGTATTAAAAAATAACTCCATGTTCTCTTCGTACGTGGGTGGTGGGAGTCATGCTGATTACGTTTCGTAGAAAAATACTGTCGAGGCCAGTAATTCTATTATTATATTCTACGTTTTAAGGAGCCCTTAATAATAAAAAGAAAAATAGATTCTTATTTTTAAATAGACAATGTCGACAAACACGAATACAGCCCGCGTGATAGTAACCGTCTCTTTTTTTTTCGGACAAACATATTGCTGAACTACTCAGACGTCAATTCCAGCGCCACTAAAAAAAGAGGGCGGGGCCTCTCGTAGATGAGAGGACCGATGCCCGTATATGTCCTGCGTACCCTGCGACCGCGATCGCGCGTTTAGCTACGGTCGCGCGTGCAAGGCTCGCGGATTCCGACCGGGATCGACGGCGACGACGACGCCTCTAAAGGCCCGACCTAGGCGCGGCTATCGTTGGGGGTGAATTCAATTTTGAAATTCAGCAAAAGAAGACAAATAGACGCTTATAATATCACAAGAATATCACTAATGCGTTGCCAATCATGTGACTTAAGGATATTATGCCACATTACCGCGTAAATGTACTGCCTCTCTTACCCTTTAGACCGGCACACCGCAATGCGAATACTGCTGTTTGGCGGTAGAAATAGTTGAGAGTGAGGTAATAATGCAGATAATATAGATCTACCTCTTTTAGTATCACTTTGCTGTCCTGAAAAGACACAACAAAATCAGCCTTCTAAATCAACACAATTTAAAGCAATGGTAAATTTAGCCTTATTCTTTAACACTTCGCATGGCAATCAAAATGCTTAGGGTAATTTTTAGGCAAAAATATTTGTTTCTTAATTTAACCTTGATTTAAATATTATTCGAATAATCTGCTAGAAATGTGTATGAAAACCGACAGTTTTTACCACCATCAGTTTTTCTTGCAGGTTCCTTTCTGGGGGGTCGCGTAATTAATCTGCAGTCATCATGGTTTTGATTCTCGTCCGGAAGACTAGTTTAAGGCTTAATAAATCTTACTAAGTGTTAGATAGCTTTTATGATTCCTTAGGTCATCAGAGTCATCTGTAATATCTATAGTTATGGATATACACTTATTGGAAATATTAATATTATTGAATTGACAATTCATAAGTGCTTATTAAGTGTTTAGTCAAAATAAACGAATTCTACTGTATATGTTAAATTCACTTTGTAATAAAATACTAATAGTTACGTTCCGCATAAAAGTAATTGGCTTTGAAAATTCCGTGACAACGGATTTAAGAAACGAATAGCGATTCAAGAAGGACTCTTGTACTATTTTAATTACTTCGCAGAAAAAACAATTGCTTTCTTTAATTTGAGCCTTTGTAGTTTTATAAAACATTACCTCATGTTGTCTCTGTTTGAATTTTAAACAATAATTAAAGATACAAAGAAACAAAACGACGGATAATTCGGACGACAAACGTAAATAAACGCCGCCCTACGTTTCAGTATATTGATATTTTGCAAGAATAAAGGCACAACACAAGATAAACGAACATTCCGAAATAGGATCTAATATTGCTACTCCTTAGGACTTTTGTTTGTATTCTTGTTACTTTAGCCATTGCTATATTATAAATACAATTTATAACTATAGACATTGATTATATATTATCAAACATTATTCAGATACTTATTCCTAAAAAAAATATATTACTCAAATGTTCAAATTGGGAATTAAAACCTCCTTAATAACGGGATCAACGGGAAAAAATTACCATGTACCTGGTTGAAGTCTGAGCAAAACGCTGTTATAAAATATGAAGTCATAAAACTCAGTTCAAACATTACTATACTATCTCTAAATTTTTTTTAGATATAAATATAACTTCATACTAGTTATAATTCAATATTTCAAAATGATTTCCATATATATTTTAGTTAACAAAATGATTTCCATATTGTAGTTTTGTAATGGAAGTGCCGGTTTTCATTTGTAGATATGTTAGGTCATGATTCACAACTTCAACAAATTAATATGCCATAATTCCAATTTAAATTCATAACTGAAAATGCAAATCCATTTTCACACGGGCGCGTTTGGTTTTATCCCAAAATAAATAACGTTTCACATACGTCAGTTAACAAATGAATTTGCACGATTAAATGAAAGATTTTACGTTAAACATTTTTTTTATGATACAACGGCTTTATTTGGTAAAACGAATGAATGAATGATAGACGACTTAACGAATGAGTGATGAGGATCGAGAATAAATCATGAACATTTGAATGTCATTGTCCAAAGAACGTGGTGGCCCTAGTTGAATGGACAGTTTGTAGGAGAAACAAAAGACAAACAGTAATCATGACATCGGAAAAAGATTATACTGTTAAATTTTTGGAATTTTAATTAAAAAAAATAATTGCAGATGAATGTCTTAAGCTACATTAAACGCTTGTTTCATCACAAAGAGATCACTAGCGTGTCTTGCTCGTACCTTGTGACCTTAAATTTGTGACATCACATTACCCGGTAATTATCTGGAACATGGCGATGCGATCACTATCGTTTTCGAAATAGGTGAGAGTTAGGTACTCAGGCAGGCAATCTGTCCAGCTGTTTTAGAGTTTACCTCATTTACAAAATTTAAAAACCTTTTTTTATCAGTACCGTACGTACTTTTATTTTGAAACGCTGTCATTTGGTTACAAACAGCAACTTCAACTTGTATGTACTTAATGTAGAAAAAATTGGTTCCTGTTAGCATCTCTAAAACAACACGATGATAAGCAGATGTAATATGGCAGGCGTTTAGAGCGCAATAAAGACATTATTATAAGACGTTATGTTCTAGATAATTTTTTGGAAATAATAGCCTCTTTTGTAAAGCTAGCTGGGCTAGCTCTTCTAGCCTATATTTTGATGTTATTCAGCTATATTATTGTAAAATTTTATGTAGTTAGTATGTAGGACTCAAAAAAGTAGAACCTATTTAAACTGATATAGTGTTTACATTTGTACATAGGCTCCTTTGAGTTGTGTGTCGTTGTCAAAAACCAGCGAAGTGTGTGTGATTTGATAGTAAATTTGACATCTCGAATGCCTTTCTTAAGAAGCTAATTGAAAATCTCTGAAGAGAGATATCGTCCATTTTCCTTGACGATTCGGGCAATTTATCGGTTACACCTAATTAATTCTGCAAGTGCCAGATTATTATGGCAATAAAAATAACAAATTGCTGGCAACACCGGTGTCCGTGTCGTGTACGCAATACTCCGTATACGAAATGGCCGATTTTCCGCTTCGTTTATTGAACTGCTTTGTTGGGCGTAAAACTATGTTAGCTCTGGGCGCGCAAGGTATAGATTGTATTCCTAAGCCGAGCAAGTTAAATAAATGTGATTTTAAATCTTATAATCTCTTAAATTTAGACAACTCTCACTTTCTCTTACAATGACTTGATTTATAGATAACACACTTTAAAAAAATGTTACAAACATCAGACAACAGAGGAATCACAAATATATTACCTGAATACATATTTAACTCCCAGACACCTAACACAAGTAAACGTCACATAAATATTTGTACTGGGTGAGGATTGAACCCACGGACAAGATACGCCATTGGGTTCGCTGTAAATTGTGGAACTAGTACATAGCCTTGAAAAGTTGCATCAAATAAAATGATTGTTGATTGTGATGAAAGTTCATCCAATAATTAGTGATAGTATCATCATAACAGCCGTGAAACATCCACTCCTGGACATAGGCCTCCCCAAGAAAGAGGGAATTTTGCCCATAAATACCGTACTTGCTGAGCAAGTGTGTTGGCAATCACAGAGCAGAACTTTCACGACTGTGATAATGTTGCCCATCCCCGCACATGTATTAGAGCTACACTGCGTCGCATGAACATACCGCCATCTATCCGTTCTGGTACCTTAGTCACCTCTTATAACTCCTGGTACAAAGCGAGATTTTTTTCTTTATCTTTAATTTGTAAAGCAAACCAATATTAAACCTTGTTGATTGATATTTAAAGTTTGTAATTAACTTACAAAATCTGAATACCAGTTAAGAGTATCTTAAACTACACCAAACTTAGCGAGTTTCGCATACATTGGGTTGCAGAAAACCACGCAAGCGAACCGGTTACTAATATTCTATAGGAGTTCGGTATTGTTAACATTCATATTGTAATAGTTGGGCCGCATAAAATGGCCGGGAGTGGCCGGCGCGCCTTTCACATGGACCTCCTTTGTTACAGTCGAGACTGCCGACGCTGACGGCGTAAGTTCACGTCAAACTTCCCCATTGTACGTTAACACGGACGTTAATCTTTGTAACAATTTCTATACTTATTTATAGCCCAATGTATATTGAACAGAATAATATGTTTATGTCCAATTAAATAATTAAATATGTATTTAGCGTTATTATAGCTGTCTTTGTTATATAATTCAATTTGACAGGCCCGTTGGCGCAGATGGTAATTTTCCTGCCTTGTGCGCCAGGGGTCGTCTTAGATCCTCACCCAGAAAAAAAAAATTATATGATGGTATTGTGTTTGTTCTGTGTCTGGGTGCCAAATATATGTATTTAAGTAATATATTTGTGATTCCTCTGTTGTCTGACGTCCGTAAAATACTTTTTTAAGTGACTATATTAAGGAAATTTATTATTATTATTATATAGATCCTTGCTCTCGTCTACTTCTATTGCCAAATAGCATTGCTCGACTTACTTATACTAGTAACAGGTAATTCATTATATCTACAGGTAAAAATAAAATAACACACGCGTCTCAAGATACGGTGACGCTTGTCTTCACGTTATCCGTATGCCAACTAAAAAATATATAAACAGTGCAGTGCAGAGAGGAGTAAAATCTTTAAACATTACACAATATCTCTCGCATCGTCATAGCATATATTATTATGCAAGTATTTTCAATCATTAGTATGAATTATAATTATCATCATTATTCCAGCCATTATAAATTCACTGCTGGACATAAAACTCTCCAAGAAAGGAGGTTTGCCCATAATTGCCGCGCTGGGCAAGCGTGTTAGCAATAGCAGAGCGCAGCTATCGCAAAGGAGATGCTGCTACCCAACTTTGCCCTGTGCATTTGAGCTGTAATTTTTGGGATGGACATACCACCATCTGTCGGTTTTGGTACCTTAGTCGCCTCACAACACTTAGTGCAATGGGACGTACTTTTCTATTCTGCCAGTAGAGTCACGGCATAATAATATATCGCAATATAATTTGTGTGTATACAAATAAATTTTCATTTAATTTATTTCTATAGCAACAGCTTTTGACAGCAATCATTTTAACTCACTCCCGTACTTGTATTTCGAATCACGCACGCTCCCGGGAGCTATGTGTGGAGTTCAATGATGTTTCCCTCATTAAAATATTTCCTGACTCGCCTTGCGAAGTTTTCTAAAGAAGATTTGTTTCTAATACCAGCATGAATCCTGCCTTAAACGAGTATACAACAACAATATCACATAATGCAAACATTGGAAGAGCCTCGTTATACTCCTCACATCAAAAGCTTATAAAATACCACGGGGCGGTGTAGACGGAGCGTCTAGACGGGAAGTCAACAGTATTTAGTCGTATCTTCCAACATTATGCATCGTTTGAAACAGTTGCTTACTCTCACTTTGGTAAGCATTCTTTGGTTAACTAATTTAACTTATTTTAAATAAAAAAAGCTCCAAAAATGCTCGTAACGAAATCTTAAGAATAGTCTCATTGACCTGTTATGCTTGTAATTCCAAAATCTACGATTACTTGGAAATACCAATCAATCTAGAAGAGGTAAAAAGCTACGCAGAAAAATTTAGTAACCGCTTGACATCTCATCTAGCAGCAAGTATGATGTTGCAGCGAAATTTGAATAGAAGACTCAAGAGAGCCGGCGTGCTAACTCGCTCTATTTTTTAACTTCATCTTTCCGATTCTCAAAGTTGCAACAAACCTGACTATAGTCCAAACGAATAAAAAAAAGAAACAAAAACAAAGTTAATATAAACTAAGCGAAGGTAACCAATCATTAACTTAGCTAAAGAATTCAATATAAATTATAAAAAATATATCACGGCCTTTAGTCCGCCAGATTTATTTTTCCTTGCTTGTACATCGATACCAAAAAGGAACTCCGGCAGTCATAAGTCGACGTTAGTCTATTATTGGAATCTAACATGACCGAATCTTGTACATTGACCTTATTCCGTGATAAATCGCTTAAAACATTCGTGTTACGAACATCAGACAACAAAAAAATCATAAATATACTGCATACTTAAATACATATAATTTAACACCCCGACACAAAACAAACATAAATGTCATAATATAAATATTTGTTCTGGGTTAAGATCGAACCCACGACCTTTGACGTAAAAGACAGGATCCACTTACATCTGCGCCATCGGGTCCGTCAATTTAGATGTATATATTGGCTAATTACATAAAGATGCAAATTATTGTGTTCTTATCCATCCCTAAGCCACAAGGCCATGAGCCATGAGCTACGTTATTTCGGACAAGTAAGCTGCCATTTGCCATTTCGCTGTCTTAATCGTGTCTCAAGACACTTAGTACAGAGAAAGGCAAAAAGTGCCTCACGGCAATATTATCCAACAAATGAAAAAAAAAAGAAAAATAGAATTTGACAACTAAATCCAAAAGCATTTAAAATATCTGCTACTGATGAAAGGAAAATTTCTCAAGTTTCACAAAGAATTGCAACAAAATCTATCCGCTCGAGAACAATAATTTATTCACAGTTCGGTCTGAATAAGAAAAGCGCAGACTCGTCGTAAATCAAACGGGAGAAAAAATATTAAAATGTTCCTTGAAAGAGATTGCGCTGAAGTTTCTGATATAATCAATCACTTAATAATCATTTATCATGATGCATTATTCTGAAAAATCTGGACAGATGTGCGAGATACAAAAATAATAATTCACACAACATCTCATACTTTGACTTTGACTACAGAGAAAACACAGATATAACAAAAATTGGACGGACTACGTTTCAAAAACGAGTGCTAACGGGAGATGACAATGATCTAGTGCGCCAAGGGCCGTGGGTTCAATTCCCACCCAGATAAAATATTTATATGATGATATTTGTGATTGTTCTGTGCCTAGATTAAATATAAATATATATTAAAGTGGTATATTTATGAATCCTCTGTTGTCTGGAGTACGTAACACAAGTGGTATAAGCGACTTACCACGGAGTCAGGTCAATGTATGAGATGTAGTGGGAATTTATTATTATTATTATTTATATTTAATTTATTCCCCTAAAAGCGTTTTAAGAATTATTTCTACTAGCTAACACGACAGACGTTGTACAGTCTTATCTATAGCCGTGAGGTACCGACACAGCCGTGAAGTACCGGCAGAGTAGAATAGTACCTCCTTTGTACCAGGTGTCGTAAAAGGTGACTAAGGTACCGGAACCGACAGATGGCGGTATATCCATCGGATACAGTGTATCTCATGTACACATTGCGGGGATGGGCAGCAGCATAGTTGTCGCGAATGCTGCGATCTGCGATTGCCAACACGCTTGCCCAGCGCGGCAATTATGGGCAAAATTCCCCCTTTCTTAGGGAGGTCTATGTTCAGCAGTGGATTTTCAATGGCTAGTATATGATGATGATGATGATAAAACATATTTACTACGTGACATTTTAAAAGTGATTTATTTACTTAACTAGGTTATCAATGTCTTGTTATAGTATCTCTATTGCAACAGGATGTTTTTTTCTTTAAATCAGAACTATTTTTCACCTGCCAATAGTGAGATCTTAATGCAATACCGCTGTATAAAATAGTTCACCAAATAGTACACGTTTAAAAATATCTCGCTGGCCCTTATATTCTACTACGCAATTATTTATTAATCTTGTACATTATATTTTCTAATATTTACGCACTCCCTAGACATAAAAATAAAACGTCTTTTTAACAGGTTAAAAATACAAAGTTAAATGAATCACGTTTATATATGACTTTTATTTATAACCAGCTGTGTCCCGCAGTTTCACACGCATTATATTGTAGAAATTTCATACTAACATTGCACCCCATATTTACCCCCTTAAAAGAATATTTTTTAATACATTTTTTACACGTGTTTCGTAACTTTCAATGAAGAACGTTTATACTGAATTTCATTCGAATAACTTTAAAACAGCATAATTCTATACTAACTTTCCACCCCATAGTTAGGAAAATTAAACACCGAAGGGGTTACCCCCTTCGGTGTTTAATTTTCCCTTTTTAATGCTCCCCTACTTTACAAATGGAAACCATGTGCAAAGTTTATAAAATATCAAGTTAATATTAAAATATAAAAATAAAATAAAATTTGAAGTTTATAACCCTTATAGTTAAAGCCCTGCTATGAATGTCAGTCAGTCAGTCACCTTCACCTTTTAAATTTATTAATGATACTGATGTAGAATCATATAAAAATCTATCAGATACTATCATTACGACTGTTAGACAGTTTAGACTTAATAAAGACAAAGGTGATGTAGAAATGTCGTTGTGACAACATAAGCTAGGCTCTGTAAACCCGATCCGAAGCACAAAGGGCGGGCAATGCAACCCTTTGCCTTTTGATGTTTAGGCCCAGCTTTCATCGCTTTATTCTTTGGAAGGTGACTTCAAAAGGCATTAAAGGTGAACTATTTTCTCAATGCTGAGTATGCTTTTGATTTAGTCGTTCAACCGTTAACATTTATTGGAATATTCTTTTGAATATTCTTTATACTTTTTAAGAGGATGATTTAATTTTGCGTATGAGTATGTTTTATCGATTTATTTTTTAATTCCGAGGTCTCACAATTATTACTAATTGTTTACACAAAACTTGCGTGTATCCCTGAATTTTCAGTAATAAAAAGAATTAATCCGGTATAAAAGTGCCGTGATGTACCAGGGGTCGTAAGAAGCGACTGATGTACCTAAACCGACAGGTGGCGGTAAACCACCCGAGTATATAAAGTAGCTCAAACGCAGCAGAGCGGGGATGGGCAGCTGCATCCCAGACGCGAAACAACTCTATGCCATTACCACCACTCTTGCCCAGCGCGTCAATTATGGGCACATCACCCCTTTCTTGTGAGGCCTTTGTTCAGCAATGGACGTTTTTAGGGCTACCGGAAGTAGATTTTACAAATTCGACAACAGATTTAAGAAATTTGTTTACACCTTTTTCGAGTATGAAGTTCCAATAAATATAAAATAAATATATGTATATATAACTCTCTTTGTTTTCAAATTTCGTAACATATAGTTACATATCAAGAGACAGAGTATGTAGTTTGAAAATAGCTCGACGCGATTATTATTAAAAGTTACTTTTACAAACCTATAACTAATGTTGTCAAAGTGTAATCTTGTCTACAAACATTCATAACGAATGCATGATAGTAAGCGTCACCGCAGCCTATAGACGCTCGACCACGTGGCTTGAAGATATTAAGTCACATTACCCAGTAATATCACTGCCTGTTTCACCCTTCAAACCGGAATATATTTTAAAGTAAATAAGGCGGTAATCTAATGTAATCTCGTTGAAAAAGAACTTCCCAACCAAGTAATTCCGTTATAATAATCAGTCGTGTTTAAGCATAATAACGGAGCCTTCAACTTTGGTATATCCAATTAATTGAGTACGGGGCGGCGTCCTCCAATCAAAGCCGAGTAAACCGTCTCGAGGGAAACAAGCGAACAAGCAAATAAGTAAACTGTTGGGCAAATATAGTCGTGTGTGTTGCTTAGTACCTACGTCGGAACACTTCGTTAGACAAATATGTTTCATTTTTAATTGATTGTCATTTTGCATATATATTATATCATGTGTCATTATATCACTTCATAACATGGCGTATGAAAGTAAACCCGGGATATAAAGTGGTTCCTGAGTATCATAAGCCGTGAGGTACCGACAGAGTGGAATAGTACCTCCCCTTACACCGGGTGACTAGAACCGATAAAGGCGACCAGAACCGATAGGCGGTATATCTATCTAAAACAGTGTGGCTCATCCACAAGGCAGAGATGGGTAGCAGCATTCCCGACGGGAAATTTTAGGCTCTGCAGTTGACAACACGCTTGCCCAGCGGTAATAATGGGCAGAGATTCCATTTTCTTCGAGGCCTATGTCCAGCTGTGGACTTCCAATAGCTGATGTGTATCATGATTATTATATCAACCGTAGTACGTCCACTGATGGGTTATAATTTGTTTTTTTTTGTTGAACTAGGATGAAAATCAAGCATCCATGTGATATTAAGCGTCTTAACAGCCTAAAGACGATCTCAATATCACAAAGTTAGAAGACTAGGGCATTACCAAACTTGTGACTTGAAGATGTTTATTTCACATTACCCAGTAATTTCACTGCCCCTTTCACCTTTGAAACCGGCATACAGCTATGCGATCACTGCTATTTGGCGGTATAATTCTTATGATTACAGTAACGTCTATAAGCTGCAGTTACGTTTACCATCAAGCGAACCGTACACTTGTTTGCTCACTTCATTATAAAAACTATCAGTGATATATATTTTAAAACATGTATATTATATACTAATATATATAGCTTCATATCAACGGGAATAGTTTAAGCAATCGAATAAATTAAAAGTAAAGCCATCAAATAACCATGTATTTCAGTTGTAAATACAGATCTGGCTATAGTAACACTCGCAGATTAATCCAATTAAAATCAGAATCGTAACCAGAGCGTTGGTAAACAAACACACGTTGATTCAAATGCTGTTATCACTCGTGCGTCTAACATAGGTTCGCGCAAGTGGCGTCCTCTAATCAATATCTTCCCGGTTTATAGGAATCGATGGTATTTGCGAACTTGTCAACAACAGTTTGCACACCCCTTACTTTACCAAGGGAGGACAAGTAAAAGACTAAAATAATTGATACAACTCACGGTTATTTACAATTTACAAACCTTATTTTGGAAAACTTTAAATTCGGACTTGTTTTTGTTATTTCTATTACCATCATATCAGCAATAGGACATCAACTGCAGGATAAAGGCTTCCCTAATTGACCACTATTATCTGTTTTTAAATAAGTGTATTGTTAAGTAAATTTTATCGATATTGGTACACAAACTTAGTCGTGAAGAAAATATTGCTCGAGAACAACCTAAGTCACAAAACTAAGATGTATTTAACTTAGGAATATTATAATTACAAGATAGCAAGAGGCGCCCTCTAGCTAGCTGTTGTACTTTGAAATAATCCTTCTTAGAAGCAAGCACAGTTGCTTCTATTATTCATGGATACCAGGACAACTAACCATTCGAGGAGTTTATGGTAAGACCCTTATGGATTATGGTAACGATTACTTACGCTTAACTTTTTCAAACTACAATATATGCAATTATTTCTCCCGAGTTTACTTCATATTGGGTTTAATTGGTTCTTCTCAATTTACATCTTAGTTTAATATTATTTAGGACTAGCTTTCCGCCTACGGTTTTGTTGACGAGGTTTTTAATTTATAGCTCTTGTTATTTCTGAATAAAATATGGCAGCTAAACTGTGCAAAAACGATTTCATAAATAAAAAATCCAAACCATGTTTTTTGGATGACAATTATATATTTGTCCCTACTATCAAAAATACTTGTGCCAAATTTCACCCAGTTTTGATCAGTCGTTCCGGCGCGAAGTTCTAAACGTACCTCCACACATTGAAACATCCATACTCACAAACTATCGCATCTATAATATTAGTAAGCATCTGTGCTGTCGAGAGCCGTGAAGTACCGGCAGAGTAGAATAATATTCCCCCTTTACCGAGTGTCGTTAAAAGCGACTCAAGTAATAGAACCGAGAGATGGCGGTATATCCATCCGAAATAGAGTAGCTTAAATGGGTGGGGATAAACAGCAGCATGCCCTTAGCGATAGCTGCGCTCTGCTATTTCCAACACTTTTGCCTAGCAAATTTCCCCTTTTCTTGGGGATGCCTATGTCCACCAGTGGAGTTCCAATGGCTGATATGAAGATAATGATGTGTAGTCGAAGATAGCCCAGTTTTAATTAAAATCTGGTTTGGATTATCCCATTATTCATTACTAATAGACCTTCAAGACAATCCCAGCCTTTGTCCATAAGATTCGGTTATTAATTACGATCTTGTTAGCCTATCTATTCATGTAAGTTTGTTCTTAACTTACTAAGTAGGTTTAAAAAATATCTGAAGCAGATAAATAAGAACGGACCGGATGGCAAAAATGGCAGTGATCCTATCGATTACACGTCTTATGTTCGCAACACAAGTACTATTTAACTCTTAGTCAGGTCGATGTAAAAGATATTGTGTGTATTTATTATAAAGTAAATAAGAAAACTAATTCGACGATACGATTATAATTTCATTTAAAGCATTCAGACGTATAAAAGGCAAGTACTATAAAGATAAAATTTCCAAGTTTTTATTTATCTTGGTTGTAAAAATAATTCGTTTAAACTTAAAGAAAACCATTTTGCTTTTTTCGTGTTTATTTTTATAATTACTATGACTTTATTACTTCTTAAAAATACCTTGACATAATATCAAGCTTCTATATAGTATTCATACTAAAATAACATGTTAAACATCTGCAATTACCATATAAAGTCAAGTGAAATATACTTTCTCCGTATTTAACAGGAAAGTTTTGTGAACGCTTGTCTGACGCCGTTCAGAAATGCCTAACATTTAAAAATAAGATCCGAACTAAAGTTAAGATCCTGATATGTTTATCCATTGGAACGTGTTTTGTTTTTATTTTTATAAAATCATAAACATAGACGAATGTATGACAAATGAATTGTTAGATGTATGAGGTAGACTTCATGCTAAATGTCGTCTGAATTAATACCTCACTCTCACTTATTTCTACCGCCAAACAGCTATGTTCGCATTGCTGTGTTCTGGTTTGAAGGGTGAGAGAGACAATGGAATTACTGGTTAATATGACATATTATCTTTAACCATAAGGTTGGCACCGTGGTAGTGATAGTCCTTGTGGTATCACGAGCGTCTTTAAGCTGCTATGACGCTAAGTATCAAGTGATCTGTATGTTTATTTGTCAATCTGGTCTAAGCAATAAATGTAAGCTTAAGTGAGTCTTATTGGTTTCATTCGAGTTACTTGGTTTTTCTTATATATTGGCGACACCTTCTTATATATAGCCATAGAATAATGCTTCTTAAATTCCAAATTATCACATCTACCATCTCATGTCTAACGCATCTCATATTACAGAACTCTCTAGTCTAAGGAGTTTCTATAAAACTTTTTCTCCTCTTTTTAATATAACTAAATCAATATTTGAAGGTGAACTCTGTAAAATCAAATAACTCCATAAACCCCGCGGCAAAGTTTCGTACAATTCAGCCATAAGAAGTCACTGGACATAGGCCTCCCCAAGGAAAGGTGGATTTTGCGGATAACTGCCGCGCTGGGCAAGCGTGTTTCGCGACGGGTTGTTGCTGCCTATCCCCACTCTGTGTATTCTGGCTACACTGTCTCGGATAGATATACCGCCATCTGCCAGTTCTAGTGAAGTCGCCTTTTATGGCACCAGGTACTGAGGGAGGTACTATTCTACTACGTCGGTACCCCACGGCTTACTCGTACAATTTACAGGTAGCTAATTAGCCATTGGCTTCGCGAAAGTAGAACAATAAATACCTGTACCAAGTGTCGTAAAGACAACTATGGTAACAAAACCGATAAATGGCGGTATATTCACCTAAAATAACTTACATGAAATAGGGCGGAAATAGACAATAATATTTCCCTCGTGAAATACAGCATGGCAAATATTATAGGCATAAAATCAACTTTTATATATTATTTTTTATCAGACCATGTCGACAAACAAGCATCAACTCGGCGCTCGTAATATCACAAGGATATCACTAACGCGTTGCCAACCTTGTGACTTGAATGTATTTTGTCACATTACCCAGTAATATCACTGCCCACCCTGAAAACCGTATCATAGCCATGCGAACACAACTATTTGAGGATAGAAATAGGCGAGAGTGATTTACCAATGCACTTGACCTTTGTTTGAGGTCTACCTAATTTTTTATTTCCTTTGACACGTATGTTTAGCAGTGGACGGTTTGCAGCTGTTATGAAGATGATAATGATAACTGATATAGCAGTTCTGAGACGCTTTATATAGAGCAATGTAGATGTTGCATAAGTTTGTTCACACGTTACTACGCGGACGCTTCATCTGTTGACACGGTCCCGCATTGTCTTACCCGCATACAGAGTCTCTTGTGCTCACTCAAGATTTGATACATAATTAGTGGTCTATTATCTCCGAGTTGTGTGTGGGAATTTACATTGATGCGTATTTTTGTTGTATACTATAAAAGTCTCGCGCCTCGGCTTCGCACGTTTGGACAATTGTTTTGAACATAAGAGTTAAAGATATTTTGGATTGACTAAAACTGATTATAGTCTTGGAAATCTTCTACTCGCGGTTTAACCTAATCTTATTTTAAATCTAAATCAAATTTCAAATCTAAACCAAATTTTTAACTTTTTTTGTACATACGATCTAAACCATCCGCAGCGATCGAGATGAAATAATTTTTTTGTAATTTTTTCATTCCTTGGATTACATTGAAATTTTAGTGAGGATCTCTGTTTTTTATGGTTAAAAATATAGCTGTCATGGTATAAATATAATGTCAAATTTTAATGGTAAAAGAATTATCGAAATCCGTCCAGTAGCTTTTGAGTTAATTCGTACTAAACATACAAAAATACAACGTTTCCTCTTTATAATATTAATGTAAAAAACGTTAAACAACAGACCAGTTGTTTGCGATCGTTAATCGAAATCTGTAAAATTTTAACGAAATTTCAAGATAAGAACAAGAAGTAGATCTCTTTCATTCAACCTGGATTCAACTTTACGCTCGCCTATACCAAGAAACAGCAATATTCGCATCGGAGTATTTCGGTTTGAAGGGTGAGAGGGATATTGAAACTATTGTAATTTAATAAATTGTAATATAATATCTTCAAGTCACAAGACTGTCTCTCGCTACCCACTAATTATATCTTGATTAATACGCGCGTCTGTATGCTGTATTGACGCTTACTATCACTCGGACCATATGCCTGTTCGTCGCTTTAGTATAGGTTATAAAAAGATAAGAAAAATTGTAAGATAAAAAAGAAGTGGAATAAAGAGGTCTTATCGCTAAGTGCATCTCTTTCCGACAACTTTTGAGGTAATGAACTATAATAATAATGGAATGGAATAAGTAGCTGATTTGCATACATATATAAATACTGTTTAAATACTGAATTTATTGAATATTCTAAGGTAGACTTCATTCTTATTTCCTCCACCTCGTATCGCTGATATTTTGTTTTCAGAGTAAGAGAAGCAAATTACTAAGTAAAGTGAATTATATAGAGAATAAGAGACTAGACTTGTTAGTCGACCTGATCTAATAATGAAAAAATAATCGCTTTTCTAATCTCTTTTGAGTCTTGGCTATTACGAGTCCAGTAGGGAATCTCTGACAGCAACTTTATTTTAATTGATACATAAAGAGCAATATTGCTTTGTTTATTACAAAGTAGCCACAATGTCAACAAAATACTCGAGTTGCGTAAACATTTACACAAGAAAGTGTTTACGTCCCGTTCCCTCGTAGGGTTGGGAACAAGTTATTTCTTTCTAGGCATTATTGTTCATTCATAAACAATTTGTTACCAACACAATAAATGAGGTCAGAAAGGCATGCGCTATGGTCAATGTATCTATTTATTTAATTAAGAAGATTTATATCTTTTTTATATTATACAATCGATTAAACAATTAGTGGATTACAGCTAAAAACAAACCCTACATCATGCCCTTACCTCTTTATCTATTTGTACAGGCAAATAGCAGTGTGTGCATGGGTGTGTTCAGGTCTGAAGGGTGAGAAGCAGTGAAGTTACTCGGTAATGTGATCTTCAAGTCAAAAGAATGGCAACGCGCTAGTGATATCCTTGTGATATTACAAGCGTCTAAAAACTGCAGTGACTCTTACTATCACGCGGGCTGTACTGCATGCTTGTTTGTAGACGTAGACTAAAAAATAAAAAATACTTATCAGAAATCTGAACATATAAAAATGAGACAAATTAAATACTGAAAACAACAACTATTTATGATTCAAGTAGGGGTTAAGGGCGTATGTATAATTACTTAATTATACATACGCCATCTCAAGAACATATGTGTGTGTTTACACATATTCATATAGTATGTACCTTACTAAATGTGCATTTTTATCATCATATAATATTAAATTATAATAATCTAGAGAAAAACCTCTCACTTTTATACGAGTATGTAAGATGCTTACGCCCAATGCTTAAAAGGGTCCACTAATAAATATTTATTGGTGTTTACCACATATAATATAATAGTAAATATATTTATTTATTGTAGGTACACTTACATATTACTGTCATACATACTAATATTCATAAATTAATTATATGTAATAATAATTAGATTATAACATTAATTAGACTTAACCAAGGAGATGTGAATACGATAGGTTTTATTTTTTTTATCAAACATGACGTATATAATGATGAAGAACAATATATATATACAAGCAAGAAAAAAAATAACATGATGACTTATTCTTCTGCTCTTTAGCCTATTATGTTATTGTATATGGAGGTTGAGGAAGACACGGCCGCCAGAATTTTCTAAATTTCCCTCTTAAAAGTAAAAAATCTATTATTAAAAATATCTACGTCATTACCACTGCTTTTCAGTTCATTGTAGCAATGACACATTCGGGTTTGTAGGTTGTAGAAAGGAGTATTGTTTTTATACATCTTTGTAATGGGTAAACGGTTTTTATACTGCGTGTTGATGTTTATAGACGACCTTAAATGTCTAATAAAGTGTCGATAAGTGTCTTTATGTATAACTTTATAAAAAAAATAATGTATGGAATAACATTTAGATTTACTGATAAGTACACTTACGATTTTTATGATTAAAATCCCATAAATAGGTATTATTAGTTGCGTTATGCCAAAACAAGCAGTGAAGGTAAGGAAATTAAGTTTAAATAAAATCAAATTAAGTTTTCTCCATGATATCTAGAAATATAAAACTACGGAAAGATCTTATGGAAAGAGACTAAATTCTGACGAAAATGAAATATTCCCTTTCTCCCTTCATCATTCATTCAGCATACATCAAGATGAAAGCAAAAATAAAATCAATAGTCTTTGGATTGTAAGCTACTAAGACTGCGTGATTACCAGCGGAACAAAGTGAAATAGGTGTGAGTATGTATGTATTAGCTTATTTCACTATTTATATAATGTAGTTGTAGATTATTTCTCCTTGATAAACCCTCTCTATTTAATTAAGTTGGTAGTTAATCGTAGCTTACATCACAAAGCTGCCACGAAACAGTATCAAATAAAATACACGTAGCATCGTAACGCTTTCGTGGCGCTCGCGGCTCGTAGCAACTGTATCGCACTGTAAAATTTCGTCATTTTCGCATCGTTGAGTACCTCCAGAGTGTAATAGTACCTAATTTTGTAACAAACGTCTTAAGAGGCACCTGTTCTAACGCCTGCTTAGTGCGAAAATTATAGGTAAATTTGGGGAGACCTATATTTAGCTATATTAACAAAGCACACAGTAAGCGTGTTTACTATCACGCGTACTGTTGCGCAAAGCGTCGACGCAGCTAATAGACTCTCGTTATGTCATAAGAATATCACTAGCACGTTGTCTCTAACATTATGACTTGAAGATATTATGTCAAGCTACCCAGTAATTGGCCTGCCTTTCCGGTATACAGCAATGCGAACAAACTATTTAACAGTATAAATTGGCCGGGCCCGTTGGCTCAGACGGGCGTGACCCTGACTTGTGCGCCAAAGAAGTTCGATCCCCACCCAGGACAAATATTTATATGAAGCCATTAATGTTATTTCTGTGTCTTAGTGTTAAATATATGTATTTAAGTAGGATATTTGTGATTCCTTTGTTGTCTGAAGTTGGTAACACAAGTGCTTAAAGCGACTTATCCCGGAATCATGTCAATGTATGAGATGTTGTGGGAATTTATTTAAATTCAAAAGGGTGAGTGTGAGTATCAAAGCAGACGACTTATGTATAAAATATATGTCTTGATTTATATGTTAGCAAATTAAAACATATATATTATACGTATATTTACTAAGAATTAAGTTTTGTGTAAAAAGTCATGAAATATGCGCACGAATTAGCACGTTAATTGAGCTTCTTTTCTTACAGTAACATAATGGCACGGGCATTAGGATACTTCATCAATTCCTTGTTTCTCTGATTAAGGCATATTTTCGTTAAATCTTAATTCTCCGTCTTGTATAACTTCCCCTGAGTAAATTTGCATGGGACCAAAGGAAAACCTTCTTTTAAAACAAAAAAAAACTGTATTAAAATCACAGAACAAGGTAAAAAGTTACTGCCGTACATATTACAGAGATAAAAGTTCCCTTTTATTATTTAATTCGAACTTTTTGATTCGGGCAGCTGGTTGTTTGGCGAATTGCTGAACTGAAAGCGGTTGCGACTCCATGTTGTACTGAACTTTTGTACTGCGATATCCTTTTTTTGTGTGTCAATAAAAATCGCTTTTTGCTTTGTAACTCTATAGTCGCATTGACTCTTATATATATATTGACAACCGTAATCAGATGTAATGAAGACAAATCCATTGGATCGAAATTCCTTATGAATTTAAATACAGCATTTCTCTCATACTAAAATCAAAAGTGCTATTTAGACTATTTATATATTATTTTAACACAGAATGAAGTCTGCATTTGACAGCTTTATCACGTGATTTATGTACTATAACATTTTATAAACAAAACAAAATTACAACTTCCTATTAAAGTAATCGAAACGTTAAATAGAAAAACAAGACGTTCTAAATCAGTTTCAACATCAACGCACTGCGGAAGCATATATACAAAAGCAATTCTTTACAAGTCATTTAAGAATTTCCCCAGCCTTTTTTATGGGTGACGTGATGAACTGATACTAATTGTAGAACAATTAGTACAAAATCAAAGGCCCGATACTATTTTAAATGCACTGCCCGCAAAACCCAAATAGCAGAGCACTATTTATTCAATTATAGACCGCAAAGTCAACGGCAATAAATGTTATATTTGATTACTCAGTAACAATGGAGCCAGTGCTTTATGCTTCGTTATTCCGACGCCTGGCTGTATACCGCAAATATCATTTGCACAAGCAAAAAGGTTGTGTTTTTCTGAACAAATAAAAAACAATATAGGCCTGTTTCCTCCTTGTTGAGTGCTACATTGGTACAACAATGCCAAAAGATTGTTTTCTTCCGAGCCATTGTGTGGATCGAGATTGGATGGGAATGAGACTTGAGGCTATACCGAACGTGTTTATTGAAATTCCATTTGTTTATTTTGACCACACAAATATTTAATGTGTACATTTTGTTGACAAGATACATTTCATATATATAAACATTTAGAGAATATAAATTAAATGTTTCTTTAGCTTATAGTGCGTTACACGGGTTTATCCGAAATAAATAGAGCGGGTTAGTTACAGAAATCCACTAAATGTTATTGTTGTTGAAAGGATTAAAGTAATATGGCAGTAAAATTTAATACATTTAGAATTAACGTAACGGGCCCATAATAGATCAAACACTCTGTAAAAATAAATAAGAAAAGAACCTTGAACTTTAAATATAAATGGCAAAGGGGCTTCAAAACATAAACTTCTTGTTATGTTCCGAACAATATCGAAGAATGAGAAATACGAGACCAAAGTTTGGGAATAACTTCAGTGGAGCCATAAAACAGGTAGGCTCCCAAAGTTTCCGAACGAAAACGCATTATCGACTCCATAAAATCATTGTGTACCCTCAGTTCACAATTTGAACATCGGTTTTCGGGACCGGAGACCCCGTCCCAGTGTCGGGAAATATTTATTCAGAGCGAACTCAACTTGGCCATTTTTCTAAAGCTATTTTTCTTTGTTAACGAAATTGAATTAGCTTTCATTGCTTTATGAAGCCTATATTGCTGCCGAATAATAATTTCACAAGCTTTTGTTAGTATTTTTAAGGCTTTGACAGATCACATGCCCACGATCCATTTCATTTTTATGAACATTGCTACATATATATAAATAGGCAAAATTCCCGCTAAAAATAAGGGTTAATAATGGTAAAAGAGTGAATATTTAGGTACGTATGTATTTTAATGCCACATCATAAAAAAATACATAAAAAAATATATTTTCGGGAAAGACCACCCTTATCACCTACCGTAATATAAAATTTCCTAAAAATTAGTCAATCCGTTCCGGAGAATGGTAACTCGAACTGTGACACGAAATTTTCATATATTACATTTAAAAATTATTATATAAGAATTTAATAATTCAAGTCGTCATCATTAAAAATAGTATATTAGACAGAAGTTTCAGTTTATCATAGGATTTCTATTAACATAAAAACGTATACATTCATAATAAAAGCGAGCCAAAGAATAAAGGGAAAATAAGCTTTAAAAAGGTTTTTTTGAAACGGAGTAGAAAAATAACTACGTTCGAACAAATCTCCTAGGGCAAAATTTTGTAAAAACAGATAAATATAAAAAATGTGGGTTTTTTGATAGCAAGTGTAATGTCTTATAATTAGAAGGAAAAACAACCTTGATAACAAGAATAATAAAAAAAATAAATCATGTTCATTTAATTAGGGTTTGATTCACACCAGGAATATATAATATTTATAAGAACTTACTTGTGTTTGTTGTGTGTCTGAGTGTTAGATATGTACTTAAGTACTATATTTGTGATTAGTCTAATGTCCGTAACTCAATTGCTTTAAGCGACTTATCTCGGAGTCAGGTCAATATATGAGATGTGGTGTGAAATTTATTTAATTATTATTATTATAGCCGTGAGGTACCGTCAGAATAGAAAAGTACCTCTCCCTGTACCAGGTATCGTAAGGTACCAGAACCGACAGATGGCGGTATATCCATACAAAAGAGGGCAGATCAAATGCATTGGGGCGGGTATAGGCAGCAGCATCCCCGTTGCAAAAGCTCTGCGATTGCCAACACGCTTGCTCAGCGCGGCAATTATGGGCAAAATTCCCCCTTTCTTGGGGAGGCCTATGTCCAGCAGTGGACTGTCAATAGCTGTTAATTTTATTTTGTTATCAGATATATAAGTGCCTGTTATATGTATTTTAAAATGAATATATGTATTTTATAATATACAGTCACCGATCTTGCATCTTAATCTAACTACACAGACCGGGTAGGGCGTACCGCCACTAAGTAGTTATCAGGTAAAGTTAGTTTTTCTTCTCATTTAAAAGAAAATAACAGGTGAAAATAACGTTCTCACTGTAATAACTTAAAATTCGAGGGCCAGCTCTTTTTGAAATGTAAATCAAAACCCGAAAAGCCTCCCCCAATTTCGCTTTGATGTGTTAATTTTAGATTCGAAAACCTCTCCTGAATCTCTTAAAGTCTTTACATTAATTAGAATATTCAATCCTTTTTGCATACAATTTATATAAAGAATTAATATAATTTATGTTAAATTATCATAATGCATTTAAAATATTACCTGTTAAAATTGGATATATTTAAGACCACTGCCTCTGGGGTCAATGACCCATTCTTTTAATAATTCGCTAAGAAGTATTCTAACATTAATTTCTTATAGGTTACAAATTATATATATATGATTTTACAATAAAATACTATGCAACATATTAATCAATTAGGGGTTCTATTAATACAAATTGGTGAAACCTTTATCTCCCTTTAGTTTTTCTAGTAGGTTCCTTTCTGTTGGCTTGTGTTATGAACCTGCATTAAACAGTTTTAGGCCCCGTCTGGTGCCGGCAGACTAGTATTAAGTAGGCCTAATAAAAATATTAGGGTCATCAGTATTATAAATATAATACAAATTAATACTTCATATTTCTGAATTAAAATTGTAGAATTTATTATTTTTGACGATTCTAAAGTTTTTGTAATTAGCCTACTTAAATAAAGAATATTTTAATTAGATTTAATCAAAAAATACAAAGTAGAACCGTGACATAGGTATCTTCTTCATTACCAAATGTAGAAGTATACCCAAATCGATAGATGGCGGTATATCTATCCAGTTTAGCTGCGATACAATAGCACTGTGATGGGCAGCAGTATCTGTTTGGATAAATATACCGCCATCTATCGGTTTGGGTATACTCGCGTTTCTATATGCTATTATAAATATATATTTATATAATAAATTCGCACAAAATTTCATATATTGACCTGACTCCATGATATGAAATCTACAGGACTTGTTTTATAAATATGAGACATCTCTGTTGTCACAACATTTTTGTTATATTAGAATAAGTCGATAAATAAGCATACGATCCGTGTGATAGTGAACATTACCGCGCAACTGACTTTGTGACTTGAAAATATTATTTCACATTACCCAGTAATATTCACTGCCTCTAAAATGAACACAGCAGCGAGGTACCTATGCAGATGACTTTTTATATGAGATCTACCTCTCACAAATACATTTTTTTTTTCTTAAATAATATATTTGTGTTACCCGATCTCAGCTATATATTCTAGAAATAACCATTTTTATGAAGAAAAATCTTTCTTAAAAAAAACGGTTAAATCATTTGTGTTTACCTTTAATTAATAGCTACTTATATTATAATAGTACTTTATTTGCAGATCTCACTAAGAATATACGTATATATAACGTTTAGACACAAACAAACACAAATCACATAATGTTCACCCTCAATGCGGATCGATCCCACGACCCTTGGCGCTTAAGATGACACTAACGAATGCGCCATAGGGCCCGTCAAATGGTCGTCCTACAGCTGATATAAAACGAAACACATATGTAACAAAGCAATATGCTAAAGCAAAGTTCCCTTGAAGTTAACACACAACTGCTACCGGGTATAAATGAAATTAAGCAATTACTGGGAGTCGGTCAGAGCGAACAACGGAATACCTTGTGTACACTGTTCGCGCCCGCGGTGCTAAGTCCACACAACTCCGAGGTATCCCCACTCTAGTCGTGGTAGTAGACGTGATATACCGCAAGTTTGTACAACAGCTGGCTGAGATTTAATTCAGTTTGAGCGAAGATTTGTTCTCACTAATCTCTTGTTTACATAACGAGTCCTATCCTATATATGTCCTATCTTGTGCACCATGGCTAATATTTATGTTATATTTTCTAACAATTACGCAAACACTCATGATCAAAATTTTTATTTTACGGTTACATTGTGGCCACCGTTCTCAAGAATCGGACAAAAAAGGTAAATTAACGGCGTTTTAATGCCGTTTATGTGTTGGTTCTATGTAGGTTTTTGAATATATGTAGTATAATATACTTATAAATTTATATATTTAAGAATTATATTTGTGATTTCTATTTTGTTTGATGTTCGACACGAGTGCATAAGTGACTATCTTGTAGTCAGTCAATGAATTTATATTATGTGAATTTATTTAATCTATTTAGTTACCGACATTGCCCGGCGGATTAGTAACTTGAAGTGGCAGTGGGCAGGGCATTTGGTACGCAAAACTGATGACCGATGGCGTCGTAAGGTTCTGGAATGGAGACCACGTACCGTCTCGCAAGATGGACAGATAGATGATCTGACTAAATCCGCAGAATCGCATTGGACACAGGCCGCATACAACCGGTCCTATTGGAAATTACTTGGGGAGGCTTATGTTCAGTAGTGGACGTCTAATGGCTAATTTGATGAAAGCCTTGGCAGCTTATCAATGTCAAACATTAGGTAGGTTCTTGTCTTGTTATTGATCTTTAGTTAATTAACCTTTTATGCGTTTGCTGTTTATAAACCTAGCGATGTAAACATACGCAATTTTAGTATGTATATAGGTATTTAAATTAAGCACAGAGTCGCTCATCAATGAGCGCATTCGTATACAATATAAATGTTAACCTTTACAAATGAAACAATGCAGAGTCAGTCAGTTGTATATTAGTTATTTACACAACGCATATATTTGTTTACATTATGAATTCAGCAAACAAGCATACGGTCTCCTTGATCGTACCTTTTGAATTGAAAATACTGTGTCACTTTACCTAGTAATTTCACTGCCCCTCTCACTCCTCAAACTGAAACACAGCAATGCAAATACTGCTATGTAAAGGTAGAAATAGGTAAGAGTGAAGTATCAATGTAGACGATCTTTGTAAAAGGTCTACCTTATGTAATTTTTATATGTATATTACAAAGATATGTGTCTATTAGTTGTATGCTAGGACATTTATGAATAGGACAGCTGATGGTAAAATTAGTGACCTAAAGAACTTTTATTTAAATAAAAAACACTCGATTCGTTTACTTTGGCTTGTGTTCACGGCTCGATCACAACAACTAGCACAAACCCAATTTGTTCCCGGAAAATTTTCTTCTCAAACATTAATCATTGCACGTAACAGCCTTTAAACT
>JACJUM010000202.1:18017995-18030504 GCA_020976665.1 Heortia vitessoides
CTTCTACTTTGTACTCTTAATACTTAGCCCGATGTTCATAATGACTTCAACTTAAATACACCATTTAGAATTGTAGGTATTTAAGTATAGTACATTAGCACGCGATTTTAAATGCGTCTGAAATAAATTAGTTTCTATTAAATATAGTTAGTTTATTTTTACATTATTATTGCGATGCCAATCTGTCGGGATGGCCAGTCTTGTGACGGTAAGTTAAATATTTATCAATAATAATAATTCACGCAACATCACATAAATTGGAGTCACGGACCTCAGACAACATAAAACTAAAACATATATTTAACACCCAGACAAAGAACAAATACGAATATCACTAAATGTCTTTCCTGGGTGATCCCTTGACTCTTGGCGCGCAATGACTACCGTTTGCGCCATCGTACCCGTCGCTGTACAGTAATTTAAAATATACACAATTTAATGAAGCAATATAGAAATAAAGGCTTAGTGTGAGGTATCGGTAGAATATAATAGTACAACCTACTGTACAACGAGTCGTAAAAGGCGACAGAGGTACCGGAACCTCCTTCTCCAACTTTCACTCCTCTTTTCACACACATATAAATGATTTACTATAATAATTTATATTAGGGAACCGGTTTAGTCCAGTTTTACATTTCCACAGGTTATTTCTTACCTGTAGTAAGCACAAAGCGACCTCACAAGTCACGACCCGCCATTATTTCAACGTCCACCATCAAATAAAGTGACCTTATAACAAAACTTCGCTCCAAAGCCTATTGTCCCAGCCCTTTCACACAGACCTCCTTTCAAGCCATGTGGCGGACAATTCCAAACTATTATTTTATTCAAATTCCTCCTATTGTCGTGTAACCGCTTTAACCCCATGAAAATCTGAGAGAGACAGGTACACGCGGCCGCAGATCTACTTATACGATACCACGATCAATTTTGAACTCACTGTCCAATAGACAGATTTCAGTGTCTATTGGGATATTTTGACGGATTTGTATAAGCCTATCAGTAAACATGTATACGGGTCCTTTTCTCACAAATCCTCCGTCCAAGGTGGATTATGGAAGCTAAAGCAAACAGATGCTCTTTTGATGCATGATATGGGATCTCTAGAAGGCGAAACTCTTTGTAGTAAAATTAGATTTGAAATACGTATTAGAAATGAGGCTTGCTGAGATTTCACTTTGTCTTGATGTGGGTTGACTGATTTAATTTAGGTACTATCTTAAACTTTTGTCCTTTATATGTAAGGACATAGAAAAGTCAAAATCCGTAAATATATATATATATAGTTAAAATGCCATTGAATATTAAATTGTAGGACAAATTTTTTCGTAAAATTTTAGTGACTTCGAGTTAAGTCGCTTAAAGCACTTATGCTATAGATATCAGAAAACAGAAGAATCATAAATACAATACTTAAATACATATTTAATATCCGAGCACAGAACAAACAGAAATAGTCATTATATAAATGTTTGTCATGGAATTGAACCCATGGCACACATCAGGATCACTACCGATGGCGCCATCGGGCCTGTGGATATAGCAAAATACTAATATCAACAAACAAAAGAAACTCTACTCTGAAAAGAAAATCCATAGTCGGTTTCCACATTTCTACGGAATATAACACATACGCAACTTATTCTCGGCTAAGTTTAAAAGAACGGTGGTAAGGTGTCAACTGAGAAAATATTGCGAGTGGAAAATAGAATTGTGTCAGGTGGGAGTTACACTCCCGAGTCCGAGGTAACTTGATATCTAGCGGTACTGATTTTACATTGGGAAATCTATTTGTTTCAACAGGTTGGATTTTATTAAAGCCAGCCTTTTGTTCGACCTTTTTTCTTTTGACGATCTCGTTGAAGAATTAGCATGTGGCACCCTATTTTTGACCTACGCGTTTAAAAGCGAGAATTTTTTTCACAGCCAAAACCTCTTTTCGAATACAAGTTGGCACATTTCAAGCAATTCAACACTATCAATAAGGTATATAAAAAGAGAATCTGACTTAGGGTTAGAAACTAGAAATTTTTCGCCGGAGTTCTATTAAAACGTAGGGAAACACTGTTAAAATTCACCGCCTAAATAAATATAATACGGGCGCAAAGTTAGTGCAGTTATTCAAATAAAATTTACTATACAACTTCTTCTTTAAAAGTCAATCAAACACGTGAAAATATTTTTTTAAATCTTACCTCATACCTTATATACCGTATTAAATAAAAAGGGATTCATAGAGATACGATAGATAATATAAATATATAAGACCAAACAAGTCTATCCGACCCTTTTTTATTTTACCTGATGTAATCACTATTTAGATTGTAGCTTTAATATAAGCTATTTTTGATAAGATAAAATATATTATTTATTTTATATAAAACAATTGACGTTGTTTAATTTTCAATCAATCAGCTTTAGAAAAACTTCTATACACGTTGAAATCTTATTTATTGTGTTGGTGGTTTTACTGAATATAAATTAATTTATTCAGAATAAATAATTGTTTGTATGCACTATATTATTAAAACTGATTAATTATATTTCAATTGATTGAATACGTATATATAAATATGAGTAAATTTACTAAATGTACGCTCAGCTTAATGGTAAACGTGACCGCAGCCTATAGAAACTCGTGTCATCACAAAGATATCACAAGTGCGTCGCCGACTAACCCAGTATTTTCACTCCCTCTCTTCACTTCAAACCGGAACACAGCAAATACTGACATTTGGCAGTAAATAATAAAAAAAACAGGTCTAAATCTTCTAAAGTATATATTGGAACATCAAATTAATAATTTGGCACTAAACACGAGTTCCTCCACTTTGTAAATAAATTAACATAAATTTATACTCGACACAGCCCCGCAAGTGTCACACGAAGTATAGGAAATTTAATTTTAGCTTTTATGCCGGCTTAATTAGGCTTACTTATTTTGATACAACCATGCCTGAAACATTTCTGATGAACAAGGTTGCTTATAATATGTATGATATCCAGCAATTACTAGCAGGTTTCTTTCAGAGACACCTGCTCAAGCATCTACTGCCTTGTAGCAATACCTTCATTGTTGCGTATCATTTTAAAAAAGACTAGTTAGCGCCATACTAGTTATAATTTTCTTCATTTTATGGTTATTTCGAGATTAATATAAGATAATATTTCAGTATGGACAGATGATCTGACTAAAACCGAAGGTTCGCGTTGGACGGAACCGCCTCATACAACCGGTCCTATTGAAATTAACTTGGGTGGCCCATGTCCAGCAGTGGACGTCTTATGGTTGATACGACGATGATGATAATGAATTCAAGAAAAGAAGGTCTACTCAAGAAAGAAGGAATTTTCCCATAACTGCCGCACTGAGAATGTTCTCTCTTCAAAAAACGAGGAATTTTGTCCATAACTCCCGCACTGGGTAAGCGTGTTGACAATCGCAGAGCGCAACTATCGTGACGGGGATGCCTCTGCCCATCCCCGCCATGTGTATTTGAGCTACGCATGGATATACCGCCATCTGTCTGCTCTGGAAGCTTAGTCGCCTTTTACGACACCTGTTTCAGAGGGAGGTATTTTTCTATACCGGTACCTCAAATGTAAACTATCTACCTAAAACTAGTCAGCCGGCAACAGACGGATCTTAAAAATAAGTTTAATGCTACCTACAAGATATATCTTAGCTCCGATCTATCCTACCTCTTATATCTCAGTGGAAATGTACCCCTATACAACATTATAAATAAGATATGTTATCTTAAACCGTATTAACTGCTCATATGAAATGGATGAGGTGTATTGGATTTTAAATGTAACGCAATATTACGGGTGGATTAGAATAAATAGGCCTCGGAAAATTACTGAGAGCTTCATAATTAACTAGCTGTATCCGACTTCGTCCGCGTGGAATAGTTTTTTTTTTGGGTACCATATCTCTTTACTTTAACATTTATCTTTGAATGTCATGTTTATTTACATCGAATCATTGGCCTGAAAAATAAGTTTCAAGTTTCTAGCTCTAAAAATAGCGATACTTCCAAACAACTTTTCATCCCCCTTTTCGACCACTTACAACCCCTATTTCGAATTAAAAAATATCTTATGTCTTTTTTTAGGGTCTAAAGATTTTTTGTGCCGAATTTCATCAGTATCGGTTGAAAGGTTTAACCTCTTTTATAAAAATAATAAAAGAAATCTTTTAGAAAAATATAAATTTTGAATAGTGATTTATTTGTCTCATCATAATTACATTATTCTTTTATACTTATACAAAAGTAGGTAATATAATTTCTAGGAGACTGGAGTCTAAACTAGGCAGTAAGAGACGGGCTCGATGGCGCATATGGTAGTGATCCTAGCTGATGCGTCAAGGGTACGATTCTCACCCAGTAAAAACATTTATATGTTGACATTCGTGTTGGTCCTGTGACCTAGACACTGGACTAACTATTAAATATGTATTTACGTGTTATATTTTTGATTTTTCTTTTGTTTGATATCCGTAACACTACTACTGTAAGCGACTTATCTCGGAGTCAATGTATGGGATTATGTGTGAACTATTATATTATTATAATAATTAGCTGTGCCCGCGACTTCGTTTGCGTGGAATAGTTTTTCTTTTGGTACCATACCTCTTTACCTTAACTTATATAAACTTAGAATGTCATGTTTATTTATATCGAACCAATAGCCTGAAAAATAAGTTTCAAGTTTTTAGTTATAAAAATAGCGATACTTTTATACAACTTTTCATTTCCCAAAATGTAGATGTAAAATGTAGCCCAAATGCACAGTTCTGGTCACAAAAATTTGCGCTATACGCTTTCAGCGCGGCAATTATGGGCAAATTTTAAATATATAATAAGCTAGTAAAACTAGAAACATCATTATGAAGTTCACAAGCTGACAGCTCGTTGCACCGAATATTATTAAACAATTAAAACAATATTCAATCAAACAATATTAAAACAACACAACAAACAATATTATAAGTAATCAATATTATTAAGTTCACAAGCTGACAGCTCGTTGCACCGAGTCGTATCGAGTGCCCTTCGTTAATTGGTGTTTGATTTCGGCAACCGGCCATCCCGTTGCAAAACTGTTCTGTGTACTCGACCTAAGCAATTTAGGGTGAGTTAACAAGCGACGCGTGGGATTAACCGCTGTAATACGTCAGGCTTTAGATGCGCCTGGTTCGCAATTTTGCTGACTTTGCGGTTCTGGGTAACGAATTGAAAATTTTGGTTTGGTTTGTTAGTTGGGTAAACAAAGGCTGCAATTTGCAATGATAATTTTATTATTTAGTCGTTATTATATTACAAGCGGAGTTTTCGATAACATCCAAATCAGTGCACAGTATAAAACAAAGTCACTTTTTGCGCTGTCTGTCTGTTCCTATGTATGCCCAGATTTTTAAGGTCCATATGTATAATACATGCAAATGAAGTATAGAAACACTGATAATTTTATAAGTTTGTAATCATCATTAGCATCATACCAGCTATTATAAGTCCATTATTGGACATAGGCCTCCCCAAAAAGGGGATATGTTGCCCATAATTGCCGCGCTGGGCAAGCGTGTTGGCAATCGCAGAGCGCTGGGGGGTGACGGAGAAGCTGCTGCACATTCCCGTCCTGTACATTTGAGCTGACTTCTTTTTCCATGGATATACCGTCATCTGTCGGTTCTGGTACCTTAGTCTCCTCTTACGACACCTAGTACAGGGGAAGGTACTATTCTACTCTACCGGTACCTCACGGCTTTGGAGTTTGTAATAAGATATCATAAATATATTTCTTGAACATATTTTGTGAATCTCTCTGGCAGATTTTTACACTAAAGGTAAATTATATTTTATAAATTTACTGAATAAATTTATCCTCTCAAGTCTCAGGCACGACTTGCTGGGGTACTGCATTACGCTACCTATACCTTTGTAGACATGTTAAATTTTTCCAGTGTTTTTCGTTCTGAGAAATAAGCGCGATCTCTTCAATATTGTATTTATTACTTACAAACACTCAAATATCAAACAAATATCAAACATTTACAAGTTGAAAGCAATCGATAAATAAGAAATAATTAAATAATTACTTTAAAAAATGTATGCATTGAAAAATGCTAATTTTAAATTAAAAATTATATTTACTAAAAAAAACTCAAGCGAAAGATGCAGGTTCAAGTCCAGCCTATAACCTGAGAAAAGTTTTTTTTTCTATTAAATAACTGTAAATGGTGACGTAAAAGGCGACTTAATTACCAGAACTGACGGATGGCGGTATATCCATCACTTGCCCAGCGCGGCAATTATGGGAAAAATTCCCTCTTTCTTTGGTACATAGGCCTATGTACAGTAGTGGACTTCCAATGGCTGTAACGATGATGATGATTGAATATCAACTTTAATTTTAATTAAAAAATTTCCAATGCATAAAACGACTGAAGCAATCAAATAGCTCACCTGTCTGATAAATAATACGTGTAACCAACAAAAATGCCAATATTCAGGTTAACGATAAATACTAAGCTGAAGCTACTAGGTATAGTGCCGGCAGGCCGCAATTCGTCAAGCTTTCACTGCGGCATGCGGTTTCTCTGTGCCGCAATTTGCCTGTCACCTTCTAGCTCACTGTCGCTTTGGGATGCGGAGCATTGAAAAATCTTTACACTACCGAGAACTTTATAAAAGAGGCCACGAGTTTAAAGAAAAGCTCAGCTGACTAGCCAAATACTTTTTAATTCGTATATTTTCGAGCCCGATGTAGCAGATAGTAGTCGTTCTATCTTGTGAGCTCCCCATCTAGGTCAAATATTTATATGATGATATTTGTGTTTTTTTCTGTGTCTGGGTGATAAAAATATGTATTAAAGTATTATATGTGTGATACCTCTGTTGTCCGATCATAATACAAGCGCTTAAAGTGACTTATCTCGATATCAGGTCAATGTATGAGGTGTTGTGTTGTGTAAATATTTGTAAAATAATTGTATAATTTCCACACAAATTTATTTAAACATTCACGATTCATTAGTAAATAAATATACTCGACACGGTATCGACCCCGTGAAAAGTGGCTCAAAAAACTTGCATTAACATCGGACCACAGAGGTATCACTAATATAATACTACATACATATATTTAACACCCAAATACAGAAAAAAACACAAACATCATACATATCTTGGAAAGAGAAAAGATTTGCATTTTTGTTGGTAATGTATATCATTAGTCAATAAACCCTGTACTGATTTTGAAAATTACAAAGCCTATATCCAGCAGTATTCTTTCAATGGCTGGTATAATGTCCCCATACGTTTACGAAAAACCGCGGAATGCTGCTGATAATTTATATTTAATACCCCTCTTTGTACCAGGTGTCGGTAGAGACAACAAAGGTACCAAAACCGATTGATGGCGGTATATCCCACCGAAACAATGTTTGTCAAATACACAAGGCGGGAACGGCTAGCAGCATCATGTCGCGAAACTAAGCTCTATAATTGCCACCATGCGAGCCTTATGCAGGAATTATGGGCTACATTCTCCGTTTCTTGAGGAGCCCTATGTCCAGCAGTGGACTTGCAATAGCTGATATGATGTTGATGATGATGACGTAGACTACTTAATAGTTAAAAAGAAAGAAGTTAATTAAACAATGATGTATAAACATCTGAAACGGACGTTTTACATTCTGCGCAGATTGAATGGGCACGATATTAATACGGTGGAATTGCAGTGTTTCAGACAAAACACCGCAATATGTCAGCTCCCGTCGGCGGGTGTTGTGCGCCCGCGTAAACTTCGCCGTGCCACGATTCAACCGCTGTTGCGGCGGGAAATGCTCTGGACAAAATTAAATGCACTAACAAGGGTAAAAAGTTATTTCGCAAAGGCAAATTTGAAAGATGAACGCGGACAGATTGCTAGGAGCATTATATTCGTGATTCTTCTGCTGATGTCCGTAGCACAAGTGCTCTAGGCGACTTATCTCCGAGTCAGGTCAATGCTTTTTTTATGATATGGAGTCAGCAAACAAGCATACGGTCCACTTGATGATAAACATGACTGCAGCCTGTAGACACTCGTTTCAAAGATATCACTTATGTCGCCAACGTTGTGAACTGAAGATACAATGTCACATTTACCCGGTAATTTCACTGCCACTTTCACCGTTCAAACTGCAACACAGTAATGCGAACTGCAATTTGGCGGTAGAATTAGGTGCCGACTTTTTAATACAACAAAAAAACAGATCAACAGAATCAGTGATCAACAGAATCTTCATTTTAATCAGTTACATCGCCCCGCATTCTCAATGTTATCCCAATGATTTATCCCGGCGCTGCTATTCCCCTAATACCCCCGAAAGGCGCCCTAAGCGGCCACCATTAGCAAAAAACACTGTAATTTATCAACAAAAGCATCCACAGAATGTCGCCAAAATTCTCCTAAATCCCAACGCCATTATTATTCCCTTCTGCCCGCCGCATAATCCGCTTTTTTTCCAAAATATGCCTTTTACACGCTACCAAGATGTTTATTTGAATTAATCTTACAAGTATTAAATATACAAACAAATCACTACGAATAACTAGAAACGTTAACGTCCCGTACACGTTATTTGAAAATATTACACGGAATCCAATTGATTAAATAATCTAAAAATATGCGGTGTCCCACATATGTGTAATTAAAAAATATATATGTCACTATGTATACTAAGTCGCTTAGCCATCATTACTTATATAATAATGAGCAATGTTTGAAAACTAGAAATGTTTTTTAAAGTTTACAAAATTATTCCCTACTTCCAATATAGTATTCCCCAGTACATACTATAGATGCATCGTCTTAGGCCTCACAAATAAAGTTGACCCACTGACATAGTTTCCATGACAATCCCTTATTGCCGCATGGACGCGAATTCTTCGCTAAATAGGATTCCTGGCGCGCCTTCTTGTCTATAATATTGCGGCGTCGATAACTGAATGCAAGTTATTTAGAAGGTGATGAACCTACATACAATGAGAGTCATCATGTCTGCGAAATGCATCTAATGTACGACATCGGCCTCTCGAGAGAACAAAATCATAATGGGCCCGCTGGCTCAGATGGTAGTGATCCTGTCATATGCACCAGCGGTCGTGGGTTCGATTCCCACCAAGAGCAAATATTTATATGATGATATTTGTATTTTTTCTGTATCTGGGTGTTAAATATATGTATTTAAGTTGTATATTTGTGCTTTAAGCGACTTCACGGAGTCAGGTCCATGTATGAGATAAGGGAATTTATATTATAATTCTCCTTAATACTGACCGATTACAGGCACTTTCAATTGTTAGAACAAATTGGAAATAGTAATATTGATTTCTATAAAAATTTAAGATACTGCAACTTAAACAACTGATGTTCTTGATGACATGATAGAGCGTAAGTCGAGCAAACCTGAAAGTACCAGACAAGTCTTGCTGCGAGTTCATTACTCGAGTCACCAAATGAACTGTTACTGATAAAGATTCCATTAACTGATATTGGTAAATGATAATGTAACCTCGTTTCAAGAAACGGCTGTATATAGACTTTATCTGTGGTCTACAAATCTTAGGGATAGGGTTGTACGTTAAACTAGAAGGTGGTCTCGGTGAACATGCAACCCTATCCCTCATCGGTTGAGTCAACTTTAATCTGTTGTATAAAGTAATTGGGTACATTATTTTATTGCTATTTTATGAAATTTAATTTACCTATGCTGATGGGACTCTAACCTAGGAGGGAACCATAGATCTTTTTTTTATTTAACTTTATTGCACAAAATGTTATAAAATGTACAAATGGCGGACGGACAAATGCCAGGTGGCATTATCTCCCAGTCAACCATTACACAACACAGAAAAATATATATATATAGTGGTGCAGGCAATATATATACAAAATAGATAAACGTGGCATACATATTTGTATAAATAAACGCAATAAATGCATATGATATAAAAAAAAACAATATATATATACATATATATTTTTTTATATAAATCTTTCTCTTTCCGATTACCGATTTGCTATCAAAACCTTAGAAGACACGTTTATTTCTTTTTGTGCTGAAAAGTTAGTGCCATTTCGTTAATGTTTAGTTTAGTTTCTACATTAATGGTTTTTTTTTTGTATAAACCAATTGCTGGAGTACTCAGACTTCAATTCCAGAGACACCGAGCGTTAGGGCGGTACCATCTGGGTTTCTTCTATAAAAAAAATTTGTCGCATAGAGTCGAAGCTTAATTCGTCTTTGATATATTATAATGACAATATGACAAACTAGACTACATTAAAATGCCATCCCATGAGTACCGTTCTGCAAATTCGATTGACACAAAACCGACTTATCCAATTAATCTGGATTACTCCAGTGCCAATTTTCAGATGCATCGAACCTTGAACCGAGAGAAATAAGCCCTAGTGACACGATTCCATCATCAAACGGCTCCGTGAGGGTAGCGCCCCTGTCAAAATAAATTCCATGGATGGTTTCATGCAATGCAATTATCGGACTAAAGAAAGGAATTTTTCGAAATAAACGTTTGTTTTTATTTTAGCTTGCACAGCAAGATGGGAATTCGATTAAATGGATAGCTCTTTTATAAAAAAATCTGAATTTCATTGATGTACAGTAGCTTAATTGATAGTAATTAATCCGCGGATCAAATTTAAGTAATTTAAAAAAAATTTAGGTGGCGCTCCTTTCTGAAGAAATAAATGAGCGCTGTATAAAGAATGTACGAAGACCTTATAATTTCGGAGTAAATTTCGCCTGCATTAGTAAATCACGCTCACCAATTTATATAGCTAAAAATCAGTGTTTGAAATTTCTTGGTAAATATATCATATGCAGTATTTTCAGGTCTCAAGGTTGGCGCTAGTGATATCGTTATGATACCGCTAACTTCTATAGGCTGCCGTCACGTTTACCACCAAGCGGACCATATGTTTGGTGACATCATAATATAAAAAAAAACTGTTTCCTGGTTTTATTATAACACGCCCGGATTAGCTGTAACTGTGAAGCAATTTAAAAGACGTGTTCTGTATTGAAATCTCTTTTTAAATTGTAATAATGGAGCTAATAAATCGAAACATCAATCAAATTAATTCAAAAATTAAATAATGCGCGTTGTAAAGACGTAAAAAAAGTACTTATATTTTAAGTGACAGAATAACTTCAAAAATGTTGTGTCCAGCGCGATCCCGCGGTTTTAATCAGATTGTCTGTCCATCTTGTGGGTGGACGCACTACTTTGCGCTTACCTGGTACGTGGTCTCCATTCCTAAAATACTTTTATATTATTCAACTCTTCCTAATCAATCAAGTTTTAAATTAGACGTAAAACGCTGCGAACGCACCACGATCCGCCATTACCTGGGATACCGCAGTCGTTTCCGAAATCATCGTAATAAAACTTGGAAAATAAATTCGCGGTTCGTGCTGAAGTTTTGACGTCTCTTTATTGTTTGGTGAGTGTCCAAACGCCGAAAATTTAGATCTGAACATAGTTGCCGAACCACAGTGAATGTGTTTGCAGAATGCTTCCGATCGTTCTTCTATTTTCTCATACTTTCAATTGTGGTTTAAAATTTAAATCAGTTTAATCTTCTTTTTTATTAGACTAGGTCTTTGGCCAGACCTGGTCGACAAGCAAGCATACAGTCCACGTAGCGCTTACTCATCACAGTCTATTATCATCATTATCATACCAGCCATTAGAAGTCTACTGCTGGACATAACCTCCCCAGGAATGGGGGAATTTTGCCCATAATTGCCGCGCTGGGCAAAGCTGTGCTCTGCGATTGCCAAAACGCTTGCCCAATGCGGAATTTTGGGCAAAATTCCCTCTTTCTTGGGAAGGCCTATGTTCAGCAGTGGACTTTTAATTGCTGATATGATGATGATGAAGCCAGAAATAGTATCATAGATGAGATACTGTTTAAGCAATTTATCTGCTGATGCCGAACTGTGAACTGTTCGGACTGATATAGCTTTTAAGAAACCGTTGTCAGCAAGTTTATTGTCGCTTATTTTATAGTCTTTAACGTTCTTGGCTATGGGTGTGATTGAAAGTTTTGCTGTGGAAGTATGTGATAATATACTGAGTAGAATTTAGCAGACGCATACTCTATTAATAACAAAATTAGTTACTTTAATATACCGAGACAAGAGTGCGAGATAACATGAGGGCTTAAGAAAACACTGTAGGTGAAATCCATAGAAAATAAATGTTTAATATAAACTCTATTAGGCGTCGGGAAGACATCTTAATGTCAGGCAAACAGCCAGAGGAAGAAAAATCATCATTTTGAGTTTGTAAGAGGTTTTTTAGACGGACATTTTGTTGGAGTCTAAGAAATAAGCCAGGCCAAGCTAGTCTCTAATAAGGCTACCGTAAGCGTGTCATGTAACTGGTACGGGCTGGATGCGTCAAACTTTCACGCCACTGGGCATGATC
>JACJUM010000202.1:18030514-18163551 GCA_020976665.1 Heortia vitessoides
CTGGTACGGGCTGGATGCGTCAAACTTTCACGCCACTGGGCATGATCCTCAGCTTGAGTGGCTATCGTTCATGTAGGACTACATTGCGTGTTAAATATTAGGATTGTAACGGAACTTCGCTTCCGCCTCCGTTACTGCGGAAGTTCCGCAAAAAATTGTATCTTCGCCTCCGCCTCCGCCTTCGCACAATTTTTAGCGGAGTTTTAACGGAAGTTTATTTACGCGCAACTGCAAGCAGCGACGCTCGACGACTACTCAGCCCGCGTTGCGCGCGAACTGGCCAAGGAATCAACGAGTGCGCGGCGCGGTGGGGTAGGCGTATGTAATTTGTCAAATGATACATGACAGGAATCAATTAAACGCGTAACATACGAAGTTTTACGGATTCAATTCATTTTGTATCTTTAATTACTTTTTTCTTCATCCACTTTCACCTCCGCCTCCGCCTCTGTTAACCTCCGCATCCGCGGAGGTGAACCTCGTCGCCTCCGCATCCGCATCCGCCTCCGCTAACAAGGCCTCCGTTACAACTCTATTAAATATATCGTCCATGAAAAGTGTAAAGTTTTAATACCGCATTGTAAGTTTACTTAGCGAATCAAACGACAACTGAATTAAACTGGCTGCATTAACCTCGTGTCGATCTTGATCCATCAATATTTTACATAAGGTCGTCTGCTTTGGTACCTCCCACTTAACTATTTCTACCGCCAAATTGCAGTATTCGTATTGGGCTCGGTTTGAAAGTTAATCTATATTAATATATCTGCAAGCCCCCCTGCTGATAATTGCTACATACTTTCCACTTTCTATTTAACTCTTTTATAGTTAGTTAGTTACTTCTATTGTTAGTTAGTCTTTATTTGTAATACTCTTGTAAAACCACATCTTTCATATCTTATCGAAATTTAGCGAAGTGCGACTAAAACAAAATTAGACAAATTACAAATACTACAAAATAATATAGTAAAAATGATATTTAATTATAAAAACGATATTTAATTATAAAAACCGAACATCAAATAAAGAAATCTATTGCAAAACTAACGCGCGAGCTACTTTGTATAAAAAATAAATGTCTTTTAACAGAAACCGATTCAGTGAAATTACAGGGTAATGTGACATAATATCTACAAGGCACAAGAATGGTTAATCTAATGATATCTTCTTCGATATTTATTAATACAAGTGTCTTTAGGCCGCGGAATGTATACTTGATATATTGTTATCATCATATCACCCATGAGACGTCTGCTATTGGACACTAGAGGTACTTTTCTAGTTAGCCGGTATTATAATACGGCTAAATTCAAAGGTTGTTGCCTAATGGCACGTAACACTACTCCGCCTATAATCTTTACTGCAGTGTAGTACAACATGATACAAGGATAACATGACATTTCATTATAGAAAGGCATAATCTTAATGACGTCACTGTCCTGTCTTACTGACCCATCCTTCTTGAGAAGGCACGCTCTCGTAATCACTAACTTGGAAGATTAACGCGCCTCTAATAAACACTGATAGGTTTGTTAGGCCTCTTTACATTTATGTCATACAAGTTGTCGCAGGCATTGTCCTGTCTTTAATATGAATATGTACTGAAATTGGATTTCTATATTTAATTTTTAAATATATTTTAAGTTTTATTTTTATGATTATTTTGCATCGTGCATTCATAAAAGTACTTTCAAACCACTGTATTGTGTCAAACGCTGTGGCGTTTCACTCACGTTAAGTTGGTAATTATGTACCCCTCCTCCTTTTACCCCCTTAAGGGATGATTAACGAAAAATTATTTTATACGTGTTGCATGAGTTTCAATCAAGAACCTCTTTACTCATTTTATTCACAGTAAATAAATGTTTAAGTTTTTAAATAAAGTGTTCTGATACTCATGAAATTACTCCTTTTTTCGATAGTCCCTCGCTGACAAAGGACAATTGAAGACCAACAACCCGGACCCAAGATAAATAATAATAACTTTATTCAACAACAAAAGGAAACTTAAACTAAAATACATTTGATACTTAAGTACCTAAACTAGGTCTAGCCTGTTCTTATAGGCACCTATGCTCTGTAGTGTGCATGTAGGTGTGAATGTGTGTGTATATGGTCTAATATAGTACAAGGTTTGTTAATACAACATATTATTTACGCATATATTACACAATTACATACAATATGAAGCTACACTGTGTAAATACACTATATATAAACAATAATAGTAACAATAAATATAGTCCAGTCTAGCATAATATTGTTAGCAATTCCTCTGTCTTGTTGTAGTCCAATGTCAAAAGCCATTCCCTTACTGTTAGTAAGGGAATGGCTTTTGGAAACATAGTCTTTAGACTTTATCCACTCGCTTATAACTGTTTACATGTAAATATCAACCCCATGGTTCCGGCAGTACAAAATAGTACCTTCCTCTGTACCAGGTGTCGTAAGAGGCAACTGAAATTCCAAAACCGACAGATGGCGGTATATCTAAAGCGGTGCAGCTCAATTGCAACAGACTGGGTATGGGCAGCAGCATTCCTATCATCATTATCATATCAGCGGCTGATATGATGATGATGATACATTTGTACACTTATTTAACTTAATATCAACAGTATGTGACATGAGTTTTAATATCAATTCGTATAGGAGACCAGTGCTCCGAAAGGGGAAAATAGAATGTGCAATAACATGTCATTCTACAAAAAGTAAACGTGAAATGTCACTGGTACATACTAACAAAGTAAAGTACTGCCAAAACAATCCCATTAACTTGACGAAAAATGTAAGTGACGTCAATTGTCAGGAAAACGGGCGGATTACTCGCGAAGAGTGATTTGTTAGTCGGAAGCGCCTATTAGGCCCCTTCTGTTATGATTGGAGAGGCCTTAATGATTATTATTACATTTCCGACTACATTGCTGCCCTGTGTAATAACTTCATTCCTGTTATTGATACAGGAAGTATGATTAATTTAGATATATTATGGGTTATAAAAGTACATAATTTTTTCGTATCATCCAACATTTAACGGCTTTAAGACGTGTTTTATTTCACTTTTGTTGGTTCGGTTGTCTTGACATTTCAGATGACAGAACTTAGATATGGAATAGTTTGGTCTACACTATTCATCATTATGATCATCACAGCCATTAGTCCACAGAAGTCCACAGCTGGACATAGGTCTCCCCGAAAAATTTTGATATTGCCCATTGGAATTTTCTTTTACACGTTTGAAACAAATAAACTCAAAAATTACAAGCCCGATTTCAAAAATTATTTCTTTAATAAAAAGTAACATTATAAACAAATAAAATAATCTATATTAAACATCTATTATCTTTCGGGAATTTGAACTTCGCAGGTGAAACCGTAGAACGCTGCTAGTTGTACAAACATTAGTAACAGGAAATCCATCGTTGTACTCAGTGCGACACTTTATTCGTCTGAGAGATGTTTGACCTCCACGATCTATCTGGCATCTTACAATACGTATTTAAATAAATTACTTTTAGATCGGTTATATGAGGAAGATAAAACAGTCTGTAATAGTCGTCTGCATTGGTGCCTAACACTCACGTATTTCTACCGCCAAATAGCAATGTTAGCATTGCTGTGTTCTGGTTTGAAGGGTATCTCTTACCTTGAGAAATCTCTGGGTAAATATGACATTATATCTTCAGTTCACAGGGTTGGTGACACGCTAGTGATATCTTTGTGTTGACACGAGGGTCTATAGGCTGCGGTCACGTTTATCATCAAGCGGTCCGTTTGTTTGCTGACATCAAACATAAAAAAAACATATTTCCATTGATTAACGTAGGCACCACGCATGGTGCTTCTTGAACTTTGCAGCAATGTTTGTCTTATTTAAATGTATTTCCTTTTGTTTGTTGCAGGTAAAACGTTTGAAGATCACAAATGTTAACTGGTAGAACAAGTAATTACACTGAATAATGTAATAGTTCCTAAAAAAATTGCATGAATATTTTCTCTATTGCAACTCTGAAGTCTGTGTTAAAAAAACTCAGAATATAGTACAGTTTCGTTACTAGGCAATACTGAAACTACTAACGACAACATGCAAGATAACCATAAGGATTTGAATGGCCAGTAAAAATATACAAATTCGTCTTTCATCATCATCAAGTCTACTGTTCAATATAGGCCTGCCCAACGGGGGATTTTTGCCCACAATTGCCGCGGTAGCCAGGTGTGATGGCAATCGCAGAGCGCAACTTCGCGACAAGGATGTTGCTGCTAATCCTGACCCTGTAGTATCCTCACCCTGCGCTGACACGGATGGGTATACCGCTATCTGTCGGTGTCGGTACCTTAATCTCGTCTTACGATACCGTGGAAAAGAAAAAAAAGCTGTGGGTAAGGCACAAAATCCCTCCATTTATAGACTAAACGCCCCGGCTTAGAAGGTGTGCCAACATTTTGTACTACAGGTAGAGCTGATAGAACAGTTGTACAAAAGTCTCGAAAGGTAACTCACCTACGGCATCGGCGAATACTCCGGTTCTACCTCTCAAATAGGGAAGTGATAGGCAGCGAAATCACTGGATCATCATCATCCTACCGCCATAAGAAGCCTACTGCTGGACATAGGCCTCCCCAAGTAATCTCCGCTAGGACTCGTTGTATGCGTTCTGTGTCCAGCGCGATCCTGCGGTTTTAGTCAGATCGTCTGTCCATGTTGCGGGTGGATGCCCTACGCTGGATATTCTGGCATATTTCCACTGTAGGTAAGGAAAATAGTACCATTCTTTGTATCTGCCGTAATACGCGACCAAGTCAGAATCTGTATCCATCTCAAATACTGTAGTCCACAGGGAAAAGTCCGCAGGCAGCATCCCCTTTGTGATGTTACGCTCTACGATTGCCACCATGGACTAGCTGCGCCAGCAATTATGCAAAGTTTCCCCTTTTTTAGAAGGCCTTTAGTGGACGTCTGATTATGAATAATAATAATTAATAAATTAACACCACATCACATACATTGACCGGACTCACACCAAATATAATCATAAATACATATTTAATACCCAGACATAGAACAAACACAAATATTTACCATTTATACCAATGTCTGTCAATGTGCGCCAGGGTTTCCGGATCATTTGGCTCGCAAGATAGGACATAAAAAATCGCTTATGATATCGCGCCATCTACAATTCCGCGGGCGTTTAAAATTTTTATCGTAGTGTATTTTCGTATTCTTGCATGAGAGAAATGCACTACATATGAGTCGTAGGATGTCCACCGCTGGATATTGGACTCGTCAAAAGAGTTCTTATTGTACCGATTAACTGTAGCCTGTGTCATCATCATCATCACTTCATCATTAGCTCTTACTTATACAACACTGCCAATAAAGCTTGTAATATATACCCTCTAGCATTTCATTAATGCAAGTAAAAACTTAAGAACTAGCTGTCACTTTTAAATTATGAACAAACTAAAGACATTCTGCGCGTTTAGACAACTCTTTTCCGTTACACGCACGCAGTGATTGTGACAACCGAAGTTTTTTGTTTGTTATTTTAAATTTATGCGCTATATATGTATATTTATATAATTATATCTATGTATTGAACATGATAGAAGACGCAGGCAGCTGTAACACAGATTGATACTAGCGCAGCTGCCGACGATCAGTTCTAACATGATTGTATTTTATACACATATGTCTTATGTCTGGATTATGGAATAAATTTTATTATTTTTATTATACTGTACGATTTCCAACGTAAAGTTGAGCGTCCATCGCATGGTTTCAAGCTACACGGTTTCCATACGAAAAAAATACGGCATTATCGCATATCGCCTACTACCACTCCAACTCCCAACTCCCTAATATGTATGTATTAAACAAAATGTTAGAGGAAAATTCGAGCCAAAATGGTACTTTTAAAAATATTAGATTACAAAACCTGTAACTGGGAAATGGAAAAGCCAACGTCATCGACACATTAGCGCCTAGCTGTTTTTATTTCAACCCTATATCGACGTGGTAAAGGTTGTTTCTCTCTAGCAGCATTGGATTTGACATGAAACCTTACAGGGGAGAGTTAGGATACATTCATATTGGACAACTATATGAACTAGCGTGTGCTCAGTTATTATAATGACAAGAGTTAAACCATACTAATTATTAAAAATTTATCATTGGAATGTATAAACGTGATTAATTCTACAATTACTGCACCGTTTTAGAAAAATCTTATTTTATTGTTTGTCTGGTTTGTTGTGTTGCGGGATCAGACAGTATGTATTGCCTAATATAACATAATAATACCGTGCTACGAGATACCGGTTGAATAGAATAGTACCTCCCCCTGTACCAGATGTCGTAAGAGGCGACACAGGTACCGGAACCGGTAGATGGCGATATATCCATTTAAAACAGTGTAGTTTATATGCATAAGGCAGAAGGGGCAGCAGCATCGCCATCGCGAAAGCTACGCCTTGCGGTTGCCGCCACGCTTGCCCAGCGCGGCAATTATAGGCAAAATCCCTTTAACCTGTTCGGGGTGGCCTATGCCCAGCAGTGGACTTCTAATGGCTGATACGATAAATAATAACTAGCATTTTATATGTGAGAAGCTGGGGTCAGACACCAGTCTCTCACAAATAATATAATTTTTTGTAAAATATTTGCAGAGGAAATAATAAAACTAAATACTTATTATAAATATGTATATGCATGGGTAGTTTATAGGAACCCAGGAACGGGATAAAAACTTCCAAGGGAAATGGGATAAAATTTTACTATGTACCTGGACCCACCTGAGGCAGACCACTAGTTTTGTTATAGGTTTACTCTAGAAATGAATTAATTAGGATAATTGTTTTTTGTTATATTATAATTATAATTACGAGGTTTCAACGGGATCGGGTATGAATGGAAGAACTGTATTATCTTTATCTTTTACTTTAGAGACCCAAAAATAGATCAAATTGAACTACCAAGCTGTTAGCTCATGTATTGTCATCATATAATCAATTATTTCAAAAGGCAGCCCTAAGTTCGTTCCTAAGGTGACAGGGCCTACACAGATCGGGCAAAGTGCCAACCTTTAGCCGTGTAAACGTACCCTCTGAGGGTCCAAAATCTTCGGTGTCTCCCAATCTTACAATTACGTGATAAAATTGAGAGCTTTTTTACTCAGTCAAATTCGTTTCACTTAAGCTCCCGAAGCCGGGCGAAGGCGCCGGGGGCACGCGGCAACCTATAATAGGTATTATAATATATCTCACCAAATCAGTCCTTCCCTCATTCCCCTAATTCAGTGCGCTTTAGATTTGTAATTTGAGATTCCGAGGAAAAATCTGTTCGAGTTGCCCCATAAAAAAAAAGTTTGCTTAATGGAACATTATGATTACCAGGTTTTAAAGAATCGCTATAAATCGTATCGCAATAAGACCTTTTTGTAGCAGAGTAGAAAAGTACCTACGACTGCACCAGGTATCGGTAAGAGGCGATTAAGGTACTAAAACCGACAGATGGCGGTATATACATCCGGAATAGTGCAGCTAGAATGCACAGGGCGGGGACGGGCACCATCATCTCCGTCGAGCTGCGCCCTGCGATTGCCATCACGCTTGGACAGCGCGGCAACTGTGGGCAAACCTCCTTTCTTGGAGAGGCCTATGATATCCAGTGACTTTCAATGACTGGTATGATGTTGATGATGATGACAGGACTTTAAAAAGTATTTAAGTATCTACGCTTTTTGATGTTTTTGAATGTTTGAAAAAAGAAACGTCAACACAACTACTCCTACAAACGGCTTTAAGCAATATTGTTTAACGTTAACATTTTTAAACTCGACGTTTTCGTTCACAGACGTTTTAGGAACTCTTACTTATAAAAACACATCATTATAGTCAACCGGTGACAAAAAATTGCGTGAACACTTCCAAAGCTGTGACTATCCATTTAAAACATGTTTCATGTAAAACCACCACTCTGACGGGACGAAATTAAAAGGAGTTTGAATAACTAAATCACATAAAAACGTGCTCGAAAGGAAAAAAAAAGGAAAAAAGAAAAACAGGAGCGAGTGATTGTTCCAAAGTTACACCCGCTCGCGGCACAGAATAAATAGTAGCGGGGCGTAACACTTCTGATTTACGGTTAAAAGATTGCAACATAAATCATTGTAAACTCTGACACCTAGTCGGGGAAAATTGTACAGAAAAAAAAATAACATCAGCGATGCCCGACAGACGAGCACCCACGGTGGCTCACGGCTCGTTATTAATTAATCTGTCTAATTAAAATTTATTGTTGCCAGCAAGAAATATTGAGTTGCTCCGGTTGCTCTTTGTGAATCCATTTAATTGTAAAACCACTGAGGTTTTTCTTTTAAATCGAGCAGAGAATGATAAATTAATTGAACCTTTCGAATTGCTAATCCTTTTTTATTTAGATGATCTTACTCAGAGATTGTTTGGATATGTAGAAAGGATAGGTGAAAATAGAATGACTGCACAAAATATATAGAGGAGAATTTAATGGAAGAGTTGATATAAGATGATCCAGGCGAACATACCTTAACCAGATAGAAAATGTATTAAAGAAGGGCTAGGTCAGAAGTACCCAAAATCAACGAGCGTGTATAAACGGACTAATGTGAATACAGTCAACGAGCGAGGTATACCAAAATTATATTAGTGGAGATTCATCATCAACTTCATCATTACAGCCATTAGAAGTCAACTGCTGGATATAGGCCTCCCCAAGAAAACGGGAATTTTACCCATAATTACCGCGCTTCTAAAGCTCGTTGGAAATCGCAGCTTTCGCTACGAGGATGCTGCTATCATTCACCCTATGCATTTTTTACAAAACAAAACCGACAGATGGCGGTATATCTATCCAGTCTATTCAATTTGAACAATGTGATAAATTACACAGGCAATACATTATTTCACAAAATAGTACGTGTGGGGTGATCTGAAACGAACTGAACCAAACCTCGCCAAGGTTAGATTAGAACTGCGTTTACAACTGAACTGAAGCGGAAATTAATATTTTAACAGGTAAAATATTAGCCGTGAGGTACCGGCAGGGTAGAATAGTACGTTCCCCTGTATCAGGTGCCGTAAGAGGCGACTGAGGTACTAGAACCGACACATGGCGGTATATCAATACTAGACAGGGTGGGGATGGGCAGCAGCATCCCCGTCGCGAAAGCTGCGATTACTTACTTGCCCAGCGCGGCAATTATGGGCAAAATTTCCCCTTTCTCGGAGGCCAATGTCCAGCAGTGGAATTCCAATGGCTGCTATAATGATGATTAACTACTATTAAAAAATACGTTGTTTATTTGTTATGTATTGGCACCGGCAGAGTAGAACAGTACCCCCCCTTTTACCAGATATCGTAAGAAGTGGTTGAAGTACCAGAACCAACAGATGGCGGTATTACCAACCCGAAACAGCGTAGCCCAAATGCAACAGGGCTAGGGATGTTTTAATGTAACAGCGAAGCTACAGTTTACGATTACCATTGTAGCTGTTATGGGCAAAACTGTCTTCCAAAAAGAATTTATTCTGTGTTTATTTAATTGCTTTTTTCGAAAACTGTATATTTTTAATATTTCAACTAAACAGTAAACCCAATTTATACATTAATTGTCGTCATTCTGCTCTTAAATAAATATATATTAAAAGACATAGGCCCAAACGAGTGCGACACTAACTCACCCTATAAATTGAGAGAAACACAGACATTTTTTCTCACAAAATACAGAGGCGGTACCATTCGTATATCAATTTCACGTCTCCCCAAGCTCTGCTTATGAAAATGCATAATTTATAATTGTCTTGATACAAAATACATTCCCGGAAACATTCGGAACACCCGCTCTTTGAGAAACACGTCAGTAACAATAAGTATAAAAATATCGGAGTTAAAAAGGGAATTATTACGACAACAAAAATGCTATTCAAACGAGATAACAAGGGAAGTATTTCAGTTTTAATTTTCTCTACTGGAGGTAGAATAAATTATTTTTCCGGTCCGTCAGCATACTCCAGGGACAGCTTTAAAAACGGACTTTTATCTTTCGCCCCTATAATTACTTTTTATTGAGAAATTGGATTTTTCGTAATACAGATTCCCCACGAATTCCAATGAATTTGGACCTTGTCTGATTGAAATATTTATCATTTTGTAAAACGTTTTCGAAAAAAAAATAACTATTTTGTCTGTTTTCTAAGAAGTTTATTGATACTTCACATTTAAAAGATCTAATGTTGCTATGCAAAGTTGATAAAACCTTTTAAACAGAGCAGATAAGCCGAGCTCAAAGTATATCTGTTAGGAAGCCAAAAAATCGAAAATCAGCGTACGCCCCAAGACATTAGGGGAGAGAAAAATCGAATCAACGCTGGTGTAATATTCTAAGAAGTTCGACACGTTGAAGCGTGCTTCTTGACCTATTTTACCATCGGCTGGCCAACCATTTGCCGGATGATTGGGTCCAAATGCTGCCTCTGCCCCGCAAACCTTACGGCATCTAATATCGCTGACAAAAAAGGGATTTTACGATCGTCCGGACGATTCTAAAATGCTGAATTAAATTTTAGTACCGGTAGGCGTGTATCGTAAAGCATTTTACGGACTCCTATTTGCATGTTTTTTTTATATTACTAAGTCTACAAACAAGCGTACTGCCCTCGTGATAATAAGCGTCACCGCAGCCTATAGACGCTCGTTTAATCAAGGACATCACTAACACGTTGCCAACTTTGTAAACCTAAAGAAATTATGAGGTAGAACAAAGGTCGCCTGCATTGGTACATCACTCATCTATTCCTACCTCCAAATAGCAGTGATCGCATTGCTATGCTCCGATTTAAAAGCTGAAAGAGGCAGTGAAACTTATCTTCTTCCTTAAATTACAAGGTTGGAAAAGCCCGAGTAATATCCCAAAGATAATACTAGCGTCTATAAGATGTGACGCTTTCTATCAAACGTACTTTATGCTTGTTTTATAGTCTAATATAAAAAAGTCACATTACCTATTAATTTCACTGCCTCCACCTTTTAAAGCGGTACACAGAAATTTGAACACTGTTACAACTAGTTTAAACATATTATAGACAATCCCATTAGCTGTTCTATCTTACAAATAAATACCAAAATTAATTTTATTCATTATACCAGTCACAAAAAGTCAATGGTGGACATAGGCCTCCCCATGCTACGGAACTTTTGCCATAATTGCCGCGCTGGGCTGGCGTGAAGGTAATTGCATACCATAACGTCACGAAAAGAATGCTGCTGCCTATCCCCATCCTGTAGTATTTAAGATGCGCTTTGCAGATGAATGCACCGCCATCTGTCGGTTCTCTTACGACATCTGGTATAGAGAAGGTACTATTCTGCTCCGCCGGTGCGAGTACTGTCGAAATCTGAAACACTCAGTTTATCTTTGCCGACGTGTGTACCCGTGTTTGCTAGACGCCAACTTTGAGCCTCTTGTTTGTTCTCGGATCGTATAATATGACGTGTTGTACGATACAGTGCGAAATACCGGGTTGAATCTATGACTCCTGAATAAATTAAAATTTAATAGACTTAATTGATGTTAGTAAAACAGGAATTAGTTTAATTAATTAGTTTTATTATAAAAGGGAACAAACGTGTCTGGATAGTTATTTTGTAAAGATTAATTGTATAATTTTTTTAATGTTACCCGGATTTAGGATAATGACTGCTTTTTTGATAACTGGTAAAAATATAATAAAATACTTATTCCGTTACTAATTATAAACATGAATAAATAATAACACTACATGGTGGACAGATGATCTGACCATAATCGCGGGATCGCGTTGGACGCAGGCCGCATACGATTGGTCCTATTGGAAATCACTTGTAGTGACCAATGTAGTAAAATTGTAGTTCCCCCTGTACCGGGTGTATTAGGAGACAACTAAGGTACCGACAGATGGCGGTATATCCATCCAAAACAGTGTAGCTCAAATGCACAGTGCGGAGATTGGCAGTTGCATTCCCGTTGCGAAAGTTACGCTCTGCGATTTTCAACACGCTTGCCCAGTGCGGTGATTTTGGGCAAAATTCCTTCCTTTCTGGGGAAGCCTATTACCAACAGTAGACATCCAATAGCTGATATGATTATATAAGTAATTTGTGAGTACAAATGTATAGATTATATGTTTGTTACTCTCTCGTGCCTGAATGGCAAAATTAATCCGGATGAAAATCAGCTCAGAGATTGTTAATAGTCTGGACTTATAACAAAGGCTACTTTTTATCCCGAAATCATGGTTTTTAGGGATACATTCGGCTTTTTTATTTTACCTAAGGAATCGTAACGACTTTTTGCACAGTTCAACTGTTTGGAAGCGATATACAAAACTTCTCGGAATAACAAGAGTAACAGAAATGCAATAAATTCCTATGTCGTTATTTTTATATTATGAAGTCAGCAAACAAGCATACGGTTCGCTTGATGGTAAACGTGACCGCAGCCTATCACTCATGTTACCCAAAGTATCAGAAAGAAGTTGTGTCGCCAACCTTGTGAACTGAATATACAACATCACATTTACCCAGTAATTTCACTGCCTCTCTCACCCTTCAATCGGTAGTGAGCAGAATGCTAGTTTATGAATATTTAAAGGTGTCGGAGATTAAGACACTCTTAGCATTGATTGGTGGATGAATCCGTAGAGTTCAAGAATAGAGACCACGCACAAGAAAACGCAAGGTTGGGCGGTCTCCACAAGGACGGCGCGGAATGCAGGCCGCATAGAACCGGCCCCATTGTAGATTTTTGCGGAGGCCTAAATAAGCATACGGTCCGATTGATGTGGTAACCGTCGTAGCCTATAGATACACTCGTGTCATTATAAAGATATTACTAGCCTATCGCCAAAACAGTAACCTAAAGGTATTGCATCATTTAACTTAGTTATTCCACTGCTTCTCTCACCCATCAAACCGGTATACAGCAATGCGAACACTCCTATGTGTCAGAAGAAATAAATGCAGACGATCTTTGTTATACCTAGCTTTGGTCTACCTTTAGTCTACCTCTAGTCGATCCGTAATCATACATGAACTAACTATATTTAGAGGATATATATCTAGATCAAAACGACATAACATTCGGAAAATTTAATGGAATAACCTAACCTAGATTGAACAAAATTTAGAACAACAAAATACAATAATTTTATGTAAATTAATTAACGATAACATTACACAAATACTCAGACTTCAATTAAAACTCCGTTCAATTTAACTCCGCACTGAAATCTCCATACTCCGATATCCAACATAATTAATATTTCCCTAGCAGCTTTTATCTGATAAACTTTTAATACCTTGCGATGGCAATAAAATAATTTAAGTGTCAACATAAAATAAAGTGGCCCCGCGATGGGCGCCAGCCGAGCGGAACACCCGGCCCGAAGCCGCCCGGACCACTCGGTGCGAAGTCGCCCGGACGCCTTCCTTGTTATTTCATACGTCCTACCCCTTCTTTCGTAGCGCGTTTACCCTCCCACTTGGCGGCGTCCCGACAGCTAGCTGAATAGGTTTGTTTTCTTCCACTTTTCGGGTGTCTTTCGGGGATCCAACAGACCATGAACAAACTTTGATGGGATGCGTTGAATTCTCTTTGTTTTAAATGCGATGAGTATTTGAATTTAGTTCTAAATATCTTCTTATATTTTAATAGTGGTATTTGAAATTGGTTGCATTTTTACAGATCTTTCTCTATATTTGGCAATGGTAATCAAACATACATACCTCATTTTGGCTATTAAAATAAGGAAACAACCCAATTTCAACAGAAAAGTTTAAAAATACCGATCCTATCATACATCTGAAAAAACCAATATCTAACAGTACTTCCAGGTATTCGTTGATTGAAACATTTAACATTATGAAAGTAATCCATAAAACAATATGAAAATAATTATCTTTGTTAAGGCTTGTTTATATTAATAATTTCCAATGTATTATAAAATACTACAAAATTTCCAACACGACAGTAAAACTGAAAACATTAGGCGTTACAGCAAACGCAAAAAAAAAGCACGAGAGACATTTTCTTGTTAAACATTTAAAAACGAAAGCCAAGTACAATTTTGAGGCCGCAAAATACTTCAACTAAAATATTATTTCCACCTGTACATCGCCATTAGCGTTTACATTCAGCGAACAAAGCATGCTGCTGGCTCACATAAACTCTTTGAATTGCGCCTGATAACGCTAAAAACGTTTTTTGAGCCGGCGGCTCGAAGACGTTACGGTGCCTAATTGGCGCGAGGGGGCAATTACGCGCTCTAACGACCGAGCCGCGACCTGCCGCCGGTTCCCCGTCAGGACCGTTTGCTTAGTGCCCTGTTTGTATAACCGTTGTTTCATTACTCCCTTATTTGGTAACACGTGGAAGTCCAGGCTTTGATATCTTGGACCTTTGAATGACTAAAACAATTCATTCAAAGGTCTTAAGTCATTTATAAGACTGCACAACATAAACTTATTTTCATTACAACCATTGACAGTCCATTGCTGGACATAGACCTCCACAGGAAAGGGGGAATTTTGCCTATAATTGCCGCGCTAGGCAAGTGTGTTAGCAGTCGCAGAGCGCAGTTTTCGCGAAGGAGATGCTGCTGTCCATCCCTATCCTGTCCATCCTGTTAGTCTGAAAAATATACGCTGAATTTATCTAAACAAAAATGCAGTTACTCTATTCTCTATTAAACAAAAAACGTTTTTTAATAACTGTTCTATAAAGAAAACTGAATGTTAGTTCTTAAACGGCAATATAGCATTTATCAAGCTGTTGGCACGAAGAAGTTACAGTTCCTAATTGGCGCGAGAGGGCAATTACGCGCTCTGACAATCGAGCGGTGGTTTACCACCGATTCTCTATCAGATACTCGTACATTGCTTGGGGCCTTGCTTGAATTGGCATTTGTTTAATTACTCTACATTTTGTATACATTCTAGATATGCTTGTGCTCTTATTTAAATTCATTTGAAGATCAAACCAAAGCTATTGGAAGTCCACTGCTGGGATAGGGACCTCCCCAAAGAAGAGGGAAGGTCGCCCTTATTAGCCCCTCTAGGCAAACGTGCTGGCAATTACAGAGCGTAATTTCGCGATAGGAATGCTGCTGCCCATCCCCGCCCTGTGTATTTATATATATATATTTTACATTGTTGCGGATGGATCTGCCGCCATCTGTCGGTTCCGGTATTTAAGTTGCCTATTCCGACACCTGGTACAGGGAGAAGTACTTTTCTACTAAAACGTGGTTTTGGTACTATGTTTTAGTAGAAAAGTACTTCTCTCTGTTAAAGCTAAAACTAGAAAAAATGTTTAAAGGGTCTTATAGTGTTTTTATTGTACGTTTTAGTTTTCTACTGTTAGTTTTCTACTTTTATTGCATTTGGAGTTAATCTATAAATGTCTGTTGCAATTATATATCATATGTTTAATGTTATTTTTATTGTGAACAAATGTAATGGTGTAAATAAATAAATTAAAAAGAAATGTATCATTTATGCTTAGCCAATATGATTTTTTCTAAACAAAGAGTCGGTCCTGAGATAAACGCATTGGACCATATATACAAACTCTTCAGCTTTATGTATAATAATATAGATACACTTACAATTCATGATAACTTTTTCCCGACACTTCTAAGCATTTTGTATAAGGCCAAATTCAATTTCTTCATCATCGTTACAACGCCAGAACATCCGCTGCTTTACATAGGCTTTAGCAAGAAAGAGGGAATTTGCCTTTAATTCTGGGCAGGCGTAGAGCAATCGCAAGCGTAGCTTCGCGACTAGAATACTGCCCACCCCCGGCCTGTAGCATTTGAGATACACGGTTCGGGTGGATATGCCTATACCTAACGGGGTAAATCGGTCGCGTCTTACTAAGCCCGCAGCCAAACGTAATAAACAATTCATTTTCATCATTCCAGCCTTTGATAGTCCACTGCTGAACATAGGCCTACCCAGGAAAGGGGGACTTTTGTGGTGGCCAAGCGTGTTGGTAAACGCAGAGTATAGCTCTTGAGATGGGGATGCTGTTGCCCATCTCCGCTCTGTGCGATTGAGCTGTACGGTTATAGATAGGTTAACCGCCATCTGTCGGCTTTGGTACCTCAGTCGCCTCTTGCCACATCTGGTACAAGGGCGGTATGGTATTCTTCTCTACCGATGCAAACATATATATAATTTTTCCATGGTAGTTATGCGGTATTTTAAAGAATTCCACTGTAGAATATATCATTAGCAACACCAGGGTGCCTAATGGACGCAAAAAGGCAATTAAGCGTCCTATCAAATCGAATTAATTAGGCTTAAGGGCGAAATAATGAAAATTCAAGACAGCGCTGTCGCAAAGAAAACTTCACTGGTTGGATCAACATTTTCACAGTAATCCTAGAACTATGTCTCTTCGATCTAAGTGATTATTGTGTTATTAAAATAAGCGAACATTCCTAAACTCATAGAAGCTGACTCATGTTGGACACGATTATACACATTGATACGAGTATTACGTGGATTTAACTTTTTAACGCATCCTTCGGGAACTGCATTCCCGGGATAAAAGAAACCCCCGAAAAGCCTAGGTTACAGTCTAACCCTGAAAAATAAGAAACCAAATCTTTCCCACGGAAACTACAAATAAATTCGATCATCGATAACGGATATCGATGGCCCTTTTGGCAGTGTTGGGAGTCAGGTCAAAGATATTGTGTGATTGTATTATGTTGGTACATTCTAAAGTTCTCAGATCTATAGCGACTCGGTCGTTTGAGGCTTCCATGGGGCCGAAGCTAGCACCTACCCAGCCTACCCACAATATTACTATTCTTTATAATAGGTACATCTTTCAGGTGCCGTCTTTTTTTTAATTTGATCAGGTCGACAAACACCCATGCAGTTCGCGTAATAATAAGCCTTACTGCAGCTTTTAGACACTCGTAATATCACAAGGATATCACTAGCGCGCTGCCAACCTTGAAGATATTATGTCCCATTACCCAGTAACTTCCCTGCCTTTTCTCTTCAAGCCGGAACACTGCTTTTTGGCGGTAGAAATAGGTGAGAGTGTGGTAGCAACGCAGACGACCTTTGTTCAAGATCTACCTCGTGTAAATGAATGTATCTGTATATAGAATGACGCTGACGCCTGAGGTTGGAATATTTAGTGGTTTATTATTTACTTGTAACTACAGACATCTCCCTCCGTTAAGAACCGGCAGAGTAGAATAGTACCTCCCCTCGTACCAGGTGTCATTAGAGGTGAATAAGGTACCAGAACCGACAGATGGCGATATATCCATTTTATACAGGGCTGCTCAAATGCATAGGGTGGGGATGTGCAGAAGCATTCCTGTCGTGGAAGCAACGCTCTGCGATTATGGGCAAAATAGGGGTTTCTGGGGAAGCCTATGTCCAGCTGTGGACTTCCTGATGGCTGATATGTTAAAGGATATCTCTCGAAATGTCTCAAGTATTTTAGCTTACAGCAGATAGTAACTCCTCTTTCAAAAAAAAGACCCGCCGTTAACTCCACTTTGCAAGCATATAACAGTGACGCTTTACTCTGAACGGCCAAGAAAAGGAAGATAGAACTAAAAGTCCTACTTCCTGCCTAAGTCCTACTTAACCCTCTTTCTGGGTTCATCCCGGTCGGCTATTCAAGTCAAGGCGGAGACAGAGGGTCTGACTTGCGGGAGAGCTTAGACACCAGATCCGAGTTCCCCCGTACCTGAATTTTCAAAGCCACTTTAAAGGCTTATTTATTACATATAGTATCCTAATTATATCAGCCATTGGAAGCCCACTGGTGGTCCTAAGTAATTGCCGAGCGTCGGTCATCGGTCAAGCGTGTTGGCAATCGCAGTACGCAACTTTTGTGACGCGAATCACCAACCATGTGCATTTGTGCTACACTGTTTTGGATGGATATACCGCCATCTGTCGGTTTTGGTACTTTAGTCGCCTTTTACGACACCTGGTACAGGGACGTACTATTCTACTCTGCCTTGTACTTTATAATATTAATTATAATAATAATTCAATTTTAATGGTTCCATGAACAACAGATTAATTGCTAGATACATATCTTAAATAACATAAATTTTAATGATATAAATATTATTAGCACAGTTGAAGGTTTACAAACAGGATTTTGTAGGAATATTATAGAAAAAACTTCAATGCTTGATTCTCAAATATTGCCATATTTCCAGATAATGCTAAGGGTTTTTCAGGAAAACCAATATAAAAACATGTGCTCAGTAAACCAAGCTGTACGTTTGTTGTAGGCGCCGTGTAATAATTCCCCTCTCGCCAATTAGGCACGAGAACGGCCGTGTCACGGTTCAAAAACTCCCACCAACTCTCGCTAAGGGAAATCCGATCTTATTGCAGACGCTGACTATACTGTACATTCAATATTATCCCTTAATTGATTTATTGACTTGCGTCTATTTACTATTAATGTTTGCAGTTACTGATAGAAATTCTCGTTGCAAGAACTTCGTTCAATTGACTATAGTTCTTTAAATATAGCTTGATTAAAATGATAGCATTCAAACTAAGGTGCAATTAAATTAGTTCGATTAATCATCAGTAGTTTTAGGTTGATTTCAGGCTTTATAAGTAAAACCTGTGCAGTATAAACGATATCAATTATAATGCCAGATATCATGATTAAAATGACAGCTGTCAAATTAATGTGCATTAAAATTAGTTTAATTTTTCATCAGTAATTTTAGGTTGATTTCGTATAATAAGCTTTATGTCATAATGCCTATATAAATAATTTGAGCGACATTACCACATTAACATCTGTAATTCTGATCAAGTTAAATTCAAAAGGGTATAATAAATATAAGCTTTGAATATATAGGCATAGGCCGTGAGGTACCGGTAGAGTAGAATAGTACCGTCACATTGCGCATACCTTGACCTGAATAAAAGCATTTGTGTTAAGGATATCAAACTGCTAGGAATAACAAATAAAATACTTAAACATGTACGTAAATAAACAAACAATATAATATTTTTTCTTTAGTAGAGATAAACAACGGTCCTTATAAGTTATTTTTAAATCTGCCCGAACCGGTTATTACAGAATTGAAAATCCAGCTTTTCAACCTTTAACATTGTTGCAACAACAAATGATGGCTCGCCTTTGTTGCGGAATGTCATATTTCTTTCGAAATAATAACTGTTCCCAAGTTAATGTCGCGTCGAGACGGGACTTTCCTTTAGAACGCGTCTGTAAAACGTGCGACTCGGGATATAAGGACCCTAAGAAAACATTCCCCTTTGATATAATCTTTGAATTAGATTTAAACTTATTTAAGATATCGTTGCTGCAGCCTATGTCGCGTAAGCTGCGCTCTACGATTGTCAACACACTTGCCCAGCGCGGCAATTATAGGCAAAAGACCTCCTTTCTTGGAGAGACCTATAGCCCAGCAATGGACTTTCAATGGCTGGTATGATGAATTAAAATTACATTTATATCCTACTACAATGTATTAAGTTCATTGCTTGTACTTGTACATTCATGCTAATGTTAATAGATAGTATGTAAATAGATAGCGTCTATCGACTATGGTGACACTTAATAATGTGGACTGTGTGCTTGTTTGTCGAGTTAGTAGTAAAAAAAAGTGCAACGTAATGTGTATGAATTGTTCCCAAAGTTTGTTCATGTTAGCCGCATATCCCTGCCTATATGAGCTACGCTGCGGGCGCCAACTATCAGTTCTGTAGTCATCATCATCATTCATCAGTCATCAGTTCTGTAGTCTCTTACGATACCTAGTGAAGGGGGAGGTACTATTCTACTCTGCCGCACCCCACAGCACTTTATTGTTCAGATCATGACTATTAAAAGTTGTATTAAATGTGAGTACTTCTAAGAGCAATCGCTCTTCTCAAGCCGTGATAATGAAGTCAAACTTGGTCCCGACACGATGTAGTTCTCGAATATCCGCGTAAATTGTGCGCACGGCGAAGTTTTCATCCCACGCAACTCATCGACTCCTGTGGGAAATGTACTAGATTCGACTTTGCGAACTTGTTTATCATATATCTGCGCCTGTATAGATTTACTTCGATAGTAAATAAGATATTTTTAGTGAGCACAAATATTCAAAATAATAGTTTTTTTATATATCCAAAAACGGGGGAATTTTGCTCACGGTTGCTGGGCAGGCGTGGTGGCAATCGTACACCGTAGGTTCGTGGCGGGTAGGCTTCCGTCCATCCTCGCCCTATTGCATCTGAGATAAACTGTTTCGGGTGGATATACCACCACCTGTCGGTTCCGGTACATCAGGCCACATGGCCAATGATATGATGAAATTTAATTTGGTAATTAATTATAAGCAATTACACAAAATGCTAGTTTTTGTAAACTGACAAAAATTTTTTTTTATATCATAATAGAAAAGTTTACATTTACCTAATCAAATTGTATTTTACATTGTAATACAGTTTAAATGGTTTACGCTAAACGCGGCTATTAAGATGAAACTTAATATATCCAGTTGCAAGTGGAAACCATTATATTTGAATAATAAAAAAGTTTCAGAACAACTGTCTTAAACGTAGTCTAAATTTGGACTCTATATTGTTTCCGCTACCGTATATTGACATGTTCAGGTATATATCAATTCGAGCGGGCAATATTCGTCTTGGAACCTAGATTTCTAGGTCTGCCGACATTCAATATAACATTCCATTTCTGTGCGCTGGCAGGTCAGATTGAGGCCTCGGTTAACTACGGACAACCATGGTAGAGGACAATATACTAACTTTAGCGTATTCATTCAAGACACTATTTGCTAAATACGAAAACAATTTCAAAGTATTTATATATATAGATATTTGCAGTGAGGTACCGGGAGCGTAAAATAGTTCCTCTCCAATACCAGGTGTCGAGTCGATACTAGAACCGACAGATGGCGGTATATCCATCCGGAACAGTGTAGCCTAAAGGCACAGAAATGGGCAGCTGCATCCCCGTTGCGTAGCTACGCTCTATGATTGCCGACCGCTTGCCCAGCGCGGCAATTTGGAAAAAATCCTCCTTTCCTGAGGCTTTTGTTCAGCAGGACTTTAAATTATGTGATGATGATGGTGAATTTTGTTTTTATAGCATGTTTAAACACGGTCTTATTTGTTTAAACGAACTTAATGTGTAATTAGTTATAACGACTGCCCCAACTAAACATTAAAATTTGTAATGTTAAATTAACATGTTTAACTTTATTTTTCAATTGACGTTATACTCTTCGAGCATACTTATAAGTCTGGTCTAATAGCGCCCGTGGCGGTTTCACCCGCGTAGTTTTCGTTTCCGAGAAAATAATAAGTATTAAAAATAGCCTATCTTCATCATACCATCATGATACCAGCAATTGAAAGTCCACTGCTGGACATAGGCCTTCTCAAGAAAAGGGGAACTTTGCCTATAATTGCCGCGCTGGGCAAGCATGTTGGCAATTGCAGAGCACATCGATTGTGATAGGGACGCTGCTGCCTAACCCCGCACCGTGCATTTAAGCTGCATTGTTTCGGATGGATATACCACCATCTGTCGGTTCTAGTACCCTCAGTCGCCTTTTAGACACCTGGTACAAGGGGAGGTACAATTCTACTCTGCCGGTACCTCACGGCGTATATTTCTGCTTACAAAATCATCTAACCGCCGTTAATATCGGTCCAATAATTTCAGAGATTAGCCGGAACAAATAGCCAGGCGGACTTTAAATAAAAAAATTGATGAAGTACCGTACGTTGAATACTTAAGTGTAAGTAAGTTCTACTTTAGTGAAAAGCCGGAAAGAATTACTAACAGACACCTCTATTTTATTTATATTTATTGATATATGTAATTATAATGATATTGTGTAACAGGTTTATGCGAGCGAAACTACAGCAACAGCACTTAGTAGCACAATAGAAAAAAATCTCAGAAAACTTTTAATCATAATATCACCTCGTAGCAAAATGTAGTTCATCTTGTACAATTTATCATTTTTCGAACTTATAAAAGCTTCCTGTGTTTGCAATGTGCGATACAGAGATTAAATTGTCTTTTACTTGTATTCAATTTTCATAATCAATTCTTTTAATGTATTCTTTCACATAATTGCTAGTAATACGAACTTAGCCACTAGCCACGAGCATAGTTGAAATCAGTCGCCTCTTGATCGTTTTTTATTAAAAAACAAAACAGCATCAGAACAAAACAAACGAATTCCAATTAAGCCTTTTTCTTTAGAATTCTATCGCTTGTACCAATTTCATAGTTACATGCACGTAACAGAACAAGCTGACCTAGCATGAGCACCGGTATATCTTGAGCTCTCTAACCGCACCGGGCGCTTACAGAGATACTAGTGCAGTGAAGGATGGGGGGTCACCTGGCACCGGATGGGGGCCACCTCGTCGGCTCGATCGAACGACACTCGAATCGTTTTAATTCGATTCCGTTCGGTATTCAAATTGGATTGGAAGATGTAGGCGGATTGCTCGGTTAGTTTTTGATCGATATAATATTGTCAAATAGCAAGGATATTTTAAAACAAAAGTAACAAGTCAAGCATAAACGGACCTGATAATGCTTTATCTTTTGCTGAAGGTCGAATTATGTGATGAACATTTCTGTATGCACTGTTCTTCGTGTTATATATATATTAAAGTCAAAGAAAGTTGGAGTTGCCCCTAATTGCCGCCTTGGGCAAGCGTGTTGCAAGCGGATGCTGCTGCCCATCCCTACCCTGTGCATATGAGCTACATTGCGGATGGATGTGCCGCTATCTGTCGATTCTGGTATCTTAGCCGCCACTTACGACACCTGGTACTGTTTTTCTCTGCCCGTACCTCACGACTGCCTTTAGTAATATTTGTCATTCCTTTATTTTCTGATTTCTACAACACAAGTGCTTGCTACATATCTTGGAGTTCAAGTTGTATGAACTTAGTATTATTTAGTATATTGTTGCTCAATTAATTACATCGTGTAGTTGACCTGTATGTTATTTTGAACTTTCTGTCAATATGTGTTGGTTTCAAAGTAGTCTTGAACTAAAATACACAAATGTGTTATTGGATCATTGGCTACTTAATTTCGTGGAGTCAATGGGCCTTTTGAAGATATTTTCATTTACTTTGAGAGGTATCAATTATTTTTAGGGCAGCATAATATTATCTTAAAAAAATTTGGTTTACAAAACAAATGCCGTGACTCCGTCTGTGTGAAAAGTGGAACTGTCTTTTCTATTCGAATCGACTTTTTTATGATGTGATGTCAGCCAACAAACGGTCCGCTTGATGATAAACGTGACCGCAGCTTGATATCAGCCGCTGGTAGACTGTATCATCAGAAAGATATCACTAGTATGCCAACCTTGTGAACTGAAGATACAATGTTACATTTACTCAGTAATTTCACGGCCTCTTTCACTGTTTAAAACGGAACACAGCAATGCGAACGCTGCTATTTGGCGGTAGGAATAGTTGAGAGTGAGGTACTAATGCAGACGACCTTTGTAAGATCTACCTCTGGTTATAGTAACTATATAAGGCAATTTAATTTACCGAGCGCACTCAATATGTTTTTCTAGTATAAAAATTAACTAAGTTACCTCTTCTAACGACTGCTATAAACCAGTGTAATTCTATAAAAACTGTTTTATAAATCCGTAAAGTGCTATATTAGCCGTGGGACATCTGCTAGATATGGATCGCATATTATTTTGTAGAGATTTCTAATAGTCCTGATTGTACGGCTTAGTGGTAATCGTAAGGCGTAGTTTTGCGACAGGAATACCTCCCCCAATCCCTACCCTATTGTTCTTCTTATTTATCTCCTTATTGTACTTCAGCTTCTAATTCTCTACATATTTTTTTTTATTAGATCAGGTCGACAAACAAGCATACAGTCACTGCAGCCTATAGACGCTCGTAATATCACAAGGATATCACTAACTAAAAGCCGAGAGGTACCGGCAGAGTAGAATAATACATACCTCTGTACCAGGTGTCGTAAGAGGCGACTAAGGTACCAGAACCTACAGATGGCGGTACAACTATCCGAGACAGTGTAGCTAAAATGCCCAAGGTGGGGATGGGCAGCAGCATTCCCGTCGTGAAGCTACACTCTGCGATTGCCACCACGCTTGCCCGGCGCCGGCAATTATGGGCAAAATTCCCCCTATCTTGTAGAGGTATATATCCAGCAGTGGACTTCCAATGGCTGTAATGATGATGATGATCATAGTTGCGTTGCCAACCTTGTAACTTGAAGATATTATACAACATTATCCAGTAAATTCACTGCCTCTCTCACCCTTCAGACCGGAACACAGCAATGCGAACACTGCTACTTGTATGAGGTCTACCTCTTGTATAATTTTGATCACTTGAGAATTGACGGAACCTAGTCGACCCCCACCTTCGCCATGAGTGTACCACAATTTACGTCATCGCTTTTAGAGTGAGGTAGTTAGGCAACTCGCACAAAGGCCGCAGGTGACGGCCCGGCGGATCGCTCAATGGATCGAGACACAATACACGACACATTATCCCCTAAATATTCCCTTAGCGCCCCGGATTTCCATTAAACTTCGCACATTTTAAGTAGCCGCCTTTTGAGCCCACTTTGGAATTCATCGTATATTTAAAGGTTCTACAAAGAGCTTTGTTTAACTTTTTGAGCGGCTTTGTGGGACGCCGTCCGCATCGGTAATTGTGTTTTACTTATAAGCAATTGGAAGTGTGACCGCAGAAAACGGTGACCATAGACCTCAAACAAAGATCGTCCTCATTGGTACCTATTTCTACCGCCAGACAGCAGTATTCGCTTTACTTTGTTCCGGTTTCAAAGGTGAGATAGGTAGCGAAATTACTGATTGATGTAAGAGAATATCTTTAAGTCATAGAGTTGGCAACGCGTTAGTGATACCCTCGTGATATTACGACCCTCTATATGCTGCAGTAATGCTTACTATCACGCTTCTTTGTCGTCCTGGTGTAATAAAAAAAAACAACGGCATTGCAGTCCTCCAGCAACGGCAAGGTGAATTACTGCCGTAAACCTGAAAAAATGTTTTATTTCTAGTAAATATTATCTTTAGATCTATGTAGGTTATACTAGACTTTTCATATACGAGTGGACACGCGATTTTCACGGGTCATCGTATTGCCAACTGCGTTCATTATTTGGACACAGTTTAAGTAAAACACGAGTCGAAATCATGCATGCATTAAGAAATCTAAATACTGTTTGTTGATAGACATACGTGACAGTGAGTACACTTGCAGTTGCCATTGTTAGACATCTCATCTTGGAATACATTGTTCGATGAAGTAGTCATTATACTTTAGACAGGCCCGATGGCGCCGATGGTAGTGATCCTGTCTTGTGCGCCAAGGGACGTAGGTTCGATCCCTACCCAGGATGATTATATGATGATATTTATGTTGTTCTATGTCTAGGTGTTAAATATATGAATTTAAGTAGTATATTTGCGATTCATCTGTTGTCTTATGTCCGTAACATACGAGTAAGTGCATTAAGCGACTTATCACGGAATCAGGTCAATGTATGAAATGTTGCGAGATTTTCTTTTAATTTTTTTACTATGCGTTCATTGTGTAATAAATGAATGATGTAATTAATTATGTTTCGAACTGTCAAATATGTGCTTATACATCGATGTTTTCAAGTACTCATTATCTAAATATACCCGTAAGCATGTCAAAACTGTATTAGAACCCTCGATTCACTCATTAGTTCGTTCACTTGTTTCATAGTTAACTAAACGTGTGGTATTGATAAAGGCTTTTAGTCTGGTATGTTGTTTGGCTTAATGGATTTTGGATGGAAAGGCTTTGGTTTGATGAAATGTAAATTTCATTAATCATTTTGAAACTAAAATATAAATGAAATTTGATTGACTGTCGGTAATTTTTATTAAATTCATTGAAAGCATAAACAGATACATAAGTTATTTATAAAATCAAATTTATAAGCTTGTGATTTAGATTGATTAAAGAACAATACAGACACTTTGTGATTAAGACAATACAGGCACTTTTCACATATGTCCTCAGATATCCTCTTGTTAACAGAGTCATATATTCTCTATCCTTAACTCCAGGCACCCCTTGTGCTCTTGGGCTTCTCATGAGACAAATTATAAATAAATAATTAAATTCCCACAACATCTCATACATTTTCCTGACTCCGCGGTAAGTCGCTTAAAGCACTTAGACACAAGCGGACGCCAGACAACAAAGGAATCACAAATATAATACTTAAATACATATATTTAACACCCAGGCACAGAATAAACACAAATATCATCATGTAAGTATTTGTTCTGGGTGAGAATCGAGAAACCCACAACCCCTGGTGCAGAAGATAGAATCACTACCATCTGCACCATCGAGCCCGTCTTAAAGTATAAAGACTAGAGACGAGAGAAATCTTTATATATAATTGGCTTTTGAGTGCCAGTCTGTTTAACTTCTAATTTTCTTGTGATGATCGCTTATTAGCTAAAGCGTATCCGATAGACGCAAGGCATTTCATAAAGTCCCTTTTAATCGTCGCAGTGCCGAATTCTTGTTTCCCATAGACGGTGGCGCCGCCCGAGTGGACCGTGAACAAAAACATATGTTGACGTCAAAAGTTTGCGAATGACGTCTACTGCTCTCCTACCGTAGCAAACGTAGTGCGTTTCTTATTGTCAAGAATGCGCCGACCATTTGCATGCCGTTGGGTACCGGCAGAGTAGAATAGCATCTCACCCTTTACCAGGAGTCGGAAAAGGCGACTGTAGTACACGAACCTTCTTGTTTTTTGCATTCCAACTGCATATTTTTTTCTTGCATTTGCTTGTTTTTGCAAATCCAAAAAAATATACGGTTAGAACCATAACGATGTCTATACTAAAATAATAAAGAGAAAAATATTTGATTGTTTGTTTGCATGTTACTGTTTAATTCAAAGACTACTGGACCGATTTTATAAAATATTTAACCAGTAGAGAGCGACTTCTTTACCCAGTTACATATACTTTGTTAGATTTCAGGAAAAAAATAAGTGGCCTGTGTCCAGCAGTGGACTTCCAATGGCTGGTATGATGATGATGATGATGATGAAGAGACCGTTACCTAAAATAGAACTATGAAAACAGAATTTGTATGTTTGTACAAATACACTCAGAAACTACTATACTCATTTTAAAAACTCTTTCATGAATAGAAAGTAACATTATCAGCAAGTCACATTTGGTATTTTATTGTGTAAAAAACCGCAGAGCGCGTTAGTATATAAAAACAACCAGCTTATGAAACGTTTATATATATATATATATATTTCCGGCAACAGTTTCCAGATTCGCCAGAGGTACACCTCTTGCAAAGGTCATCTGCAATGGCATTATTACTCTTTCTTATTTCTGCAGCCAAAAAGCAGTATTCGCATTGCCGTGCTCCGGTTTGTAGAGTTAAAGAAGCAGTGATATTACTTGATAATGTGACAATATCTTTATATTATATGTATATAGTTTGGCGGTACGCTAGTGATATTTTTGCGATAACACAAGCTTCTACAGGCTGCGGTCACGTTTACCATCAAGCGGGCCGTATGTTTTGTTTACTATGTAATATAAGAGAATATAATATATATATATATATATATATATATATGTATATATATATATACATTTATAAGAATAAATAAGAATTACAAATCATACAGCAATTTCAATCAGTAAAATTGGCAAGTTCCGATGACACAGACAAATTAATAAGCCTGCAATTAATCTATCAAGTTAGGAACGTCATAATCGTTAGAGAACCAATCAGCTTCGACCAATGGCGAGGACTAACCTACAGGATCTACTGCCACGCCTTGTACAGTTCAATACGAAATAATAACATTTAATCTTGTCTTATCTTTATTCATAATTACAAGTCTAATATTATAGACTCAAGAGATTGAATGGGTGGATGGATGCTTGTTTCTCATTCACGCTGGAACGGGTCATTAGATCTAGATGTAATTTGTCACAGAGATTATTGATGTCTGGAACAAGCTACTTCTTATTCTGAGAACATACCCGTGGGATAGATCTGGTCTACTATTTACTAAGGTATCAAAACCGACAGATGGCGGTATATCCATCAGAAACAATGCGGGGGAGGATGAGCAGCAGCATCCCCGTCGTTAAAGCTACGTTCTGTGATTGCCAACACGCTTGTCCAGCGCGGCAATTATGGGCAAAGTTTCCCGATTCTTGGGAAGGCCTATGTACTTTTAATGGCTAGAATGATGATGATAATAATGAAATTTACACGCTATAGCTTCATTCTTCAATAAAACAGCACAGTTTAGCTGTGGCAGAGACAACATAGACTTCTTTACGGAATAAGAAGAGTTCTATAATTTTATTAAAAAATAAGTCCGGGTGGACAAGGTGAACAAGCCATCTGACTAAAACTGTAAGATCGCGCTGGACACATGCCGCATACATCTGGTCCTATTGGAGATCACCCAGGGAGGCCAATGCCCAGCTGCAGATGTTTTAAATGATTCTCTTATAATAACAGACTTTTAAAGTACATTTATTTCGACAAAAAGCGCTTAGCGCTATTTGTCGAAGTAAACATGTACTAAGCGGTTTTTTTGTAATTATTCACACACCCAATATCTCTTATGTTGACCTGACTCCATGATAAGTGGCTTCAAGCACTTACGTTACGGATATCAAACAACGAAGTTATTAAAAATATAAATTTAAATATATATTTATAATATACCAGACTCAAAACAAACATAAATGTTCGTCACATAAATGTTGGCGCACCGCCCATTATGCATTTGAGCCCTTCGATTAACATATTCAATTGAGATTCTATTAAGACTTTTATAAGTAGTATAACAATTAATGAGTTTTCTGTTAAACAGTAAATTTAAATTATTCACGTGTGTGTCAAAGTTATCCAATTAGAGTCAAAGTATCCCGCTTCTACTGTATTTACTTTCTCATCACTGTAATCTTCAACTTCTTAATGGACCCACAAGATACGCTAATGTTTCTATAGCCCGAGACATTATCCTGTCTTAACGATATATCTTTATAATGAAACAAATATTGCGAATATAACTTGAGATGTAAACTATCCTATCTCTCAATTCGGATCAAACTGTACACAGCAAGCAAACTGGTATGATGTGACAGATGTAGTGTAACAACAATAGAGAGAGGAATATTTAGATGGATTGTACATTTAGAAAATATGAATAATAATTGTACGATTGTCTAAATATATAGAGCGAGGGTGAATAAAAGACTTGGTATCATCATCATCACACCAGCCATTAGAAGTAAACTGCTGGACATAAGCCTAAGAAAGGAAGTATTTTTGCCAATAATTGCCGCGCTGTGTGTTCGCAATCGTAGAGCGCACCTATCGTGATGGGAAAGCGGCTGCCCATCCCGCCCTATGCATTTAGGCTGCGCTGTTTCGGATGGATATACCGCCATCTGTCGGTTTTGGTTCTTTAGTCGCCTCTTATGACACGTGTAGTGGGAGGTACTATTCTACTCTGCCGGTACCTCACGGCTTGGTATATAGTTAATACTTGGTATAGTACGACCCAGACAACCATACTTTAACCTGGTAGAACAGGTATTAAGGAAGGGCTAGGTCAGAAATACCAAGAACAAATGAGCGTGTATGAAAAGACAATTGTAAATAAATTAAGCGAGATTATCCAAATGGTAGCAATTCCCGGTACCCATAGTCTCTGCCTACCCCCATTAGGCACAGGCGTGATGTATCAGAAGTTTGACCTGAACAAACGTGTCATGAAATTTTGTATATACAACATACAGTTGAAAATGTAACATGGATATACAATAACATGATCTCATTTGCATTTATTCCCCACTCTTCATTATGATTGCAAAACACACGCGGGTGCGAAAGAGGTAGAGCACAGCGTATTAGAAAGGGGCTGAAGTAAGTACCTAGGTAGGTATATCTCGTAATGTTTTGTTTTAACAGCCATGATAAGGGACGTTGAAATAATTAGGTCGTGTGGGGTATATTTTACGGAAACAAACACCGAGTGTCAATTTAAACATAATTATGCGAATATATTAAAAATGGAGTAATCTATCTATGGTATACCGCACTAAATTTTCCGTCTACCCTCTGCCTATGGTGATAGAGGTAGAGCTTTGTATCAGGACACTTTACAGCAACGCTTTTCAAGAGTGGCAGAAGATATTACGTCACTTTTTATTATAATTTTTTTTTCTCTAACAACTTAAAGTATGAAATATTCATTTAATAATTTTAGATCACTCCAAAAAACAAATCGATTTCGATTCGATTTTTAATAGAAAGGGTGATTCAAGTATGTGTATAACACATGCATAATATAGTAGAGAAACACTGAAATTATATTGGTTTCCAATGTGATGTTGTAAAGATGTTTTTTGCGACATTGCAAACGCTGATTGAACCCAACGAGGTAAAAATAATGTACCTTAAAATATAAAAAAAAATCTGGGATAGTATATTTCGATCTCTGAGGGATAACTCACAATAACTATTTTTTATCCTCATTGCATGGGTCACTACATACGAGTATTTTTTATATTTGCATGTATTTTTCCGCAATAGATGATTATATTTAGTTTCTTTTTATTTACGACCTTATGCATACATATGTGTTGTGTGGTCAATTATTAATAATAACTGTGACAAACAGATATACAAGCGTTTGGCAATACGTTGACCTGACTCCGTGATAAGTCACTTAAAGCACTCGTGTTACGGACATCAAACAACAAAAGAATCTCAACAATAAAAGGAACAAACATAAATACCAGTCATCATGTAAATATTTGTGCTAGGTGGGGACCAAACCCACGACTTTTGGCGAACAAAATAAAACCACTACCGTCTTCGCCATCGGGCCCATCATTATACCTACAATAAGAGTGTTTCAATAGCAAAATTCGCTTATTTTGCATGCAAAATTATTAACGAGCCTCGTATATACCTAAATGCTGTAAGCCGGAACACGCGGATAATAAATTTAACATCTCATTACGGATTAATGAGAAGATAGGAGCCCAACGCTATACCAATTGCAGATACCATGTCCCACGCAGATACATACGGAGCGCACGTTCTAATTTGGCAACTCACTCTGAGCACTTCAGGCGTAACCGGGCGATTGTATAATGGATCTCTTAAATATAACATCAATTGCATGATATCAGTAATATGTCTTCCACAGGTGGACACATAAAACCTCAAGAAAAAATACATATATATATAAATGATCATCACATCAGCAATAGAAAGTCCACTGTTGGACATTGACCTCCCCAAGATAGGGGAATTTTTCCCCGTGGAGAACATATCAGTAATATTCCGTCCACTGATGGACACAAGGCACCACAACAGTAAAAAGAGAAAAAATAAATAATTGATCATCATATCGTCATCATTATATCAGCCATAGAAAGTCCACAGTTGGACATTGGCCTCCCCAAGATAGGAGGATTTTTCCAGGCAGAGTAGAATGGTACCTCCCTCTGTACCAGGCGAGTAAGGTACCGGAACCGACAAATGGCTGTATATCCATTAAAACAGCGCAACCTAAATACTACAGGATATAGATGGGCAGCATAATCCTCATCGAAAAGATGTGCTCTGCGTTTGCCCCCACACCTGCTCAATAACTGATGTTTGCCTATAATTTCTATGTTGGGCATTGTGAGTGGATACACCGCCATCTGGGTACAGAGTTAGGTACTATTCCACTTTACTGGTATTTCCACAACAACGCCATATTAAAATCACGAAAAAATCTCACGCGGTAATGCTGACAACACCGAGTCATAACATTTGCAAGAGCATCCCAAAAACCGTAAAAGATACGCATAAGCCGGTGGAAATAAAGCCTGGTGGCAACATCCAAACCGTAATAAAGCGGGAAATACGGGCAACACGGGCCAGAATTACCCCGGAACAATAAATAATATTTCTCATTACCCGGCCGGACCCGCCGCCGGATCAACGGAATGTTTGAACACACGAATTTCGAGCAGAAATTCATTTTTGTTTTTTGTACTGCAGTATTGTGCGATGTCCGGATGTATCAGCGGCAAATACTTCTATTTTAATTTGCTATTGATCTATATTTTAAATATATGTATGTATGAGTATATATATACTCGTGAGTTTGATTCCCGCTCAGAGCAAATATTTAAATGATGATATTTGTGTTTGTTCTGTGTCTGGATGTTAAATAGATATATTTAAGTAATATATTTGTGATTCCTCTGTTGTATGGCGTCTGTAATACAAGTGCTTTATGCGACTTACCACGGAGTCAAGTGAATGTATGGGATGTTGTGAGTGTGTGATGAATTAAATATATATATTGTATTTACGTATGTATGTTTTTAATTTGTACTAAGCACATCTTATACTACCACCAGCTTCAGCATTATTTCCATCCAAAGGTGGCCTGTAAGTGATTTCAATTAGCGATTAGATCTCTTGTACTGATACTACCTACCTCTTGTACTCCTCTGCATTTGTAGTTTATTATTATTTATTATACTTATAGTATTTTATAACAAAATTATATGATTATAATATATACACACGCGATTTATTAACGCGAGGGTTTGTGAGAATGCATGTCTGTTTAAATGGATGTTGTATCAATTTGTTTGAATTAGCTGAATATCGTCATGTATATTGCTTGAACCCTAGGGTAAGTTATTAGAGGTTATTTTTGATCCAGGAAATATTCCGACCAATCACAAATCATAAAGAAGTCCGTGTCAATAAAGAAAACTTCTAATGAATACAATTAAATACGTAAACGAACTCGTGTGTGTTGCTAGCATGATCTTAGTTAAAGGTGAGAGAGGTCATTTGTAATTATACAAATTATGAGTGCTTATTACAGTTATAATTATAATTTTCTTAATAAAAGTATCAATAAACTTTTTACACACACGATTACAAATTCGTTACAACAAACATAACAAACGTTTGTGTATGAAAAATGTAAGTTGAGTAAACTTACAGGTACGTAAACAAATAATAACATCGAACCAAGCAACTGAAAATTCTGAAATCCATCTAGCGGTAGGCATAGAAACTAAAACGCAGGCTGACAATTCGCTCAGCTGTAACACCCGTGACGTTGTGCTTGAAAGCCTCCCCGACATCTATCGTAGGGCGCGAAAAACTCGCCGCTCCCGATTCCCCCCATTCCTCTTCCCCACCCTAGGAAGCTATCGATCGCCTGCACTGACACACAACCTACGCTAACCGAGAAACACTGCCACAGCTGAATCAAAAACATATAAAATTATAAATATTCAATCATAGTCCGGCCTAATTAAGTAAAACCGTGAGTGATAACTTCCAAAGGCACTACACGGAGGTGAGTAAACCACGAGTATCCATTCATGCCTTGCCCATTCATGGTGACGTAGATGAGAACGCAATTCGTGATTTATCGCTCTCGTGTCGTGCACGGATTGAGGACCTATTGTTTTACAAAAACAACATTTTGTTCTCAAAACGACGTTTCTTCTTTTCAACTGGCGTTCTGTCTGAATGTACGGTGCCCTATGTTGTGAAGCTTCCATTTGCAATTTACGCAAATTTTCTCGAACTAGGTCATGTGATTAACTAGACTGTCAATGTCACACCTTCACTTGATGCAATGTCATGAAAATTTTGTGCGTTCCACCATTTTGGTTTGAGTACCAAGCTTTATATTTACTAATTTAAGACCTAATTTCAAATTTTATGACTGTGTTTTGATGTAGAAACTGCGAAAGATTTCCATGTAAATAACAGAATCACTTAGACTAATAATTAACGTTATCTTCGATCACATTAATAAACTGAACACTATCTGACTTCTAAACGTATATTTGACCAAGTTAAATCTATATTTGACGTCATTCTAATACGTCATAACAAAACTGCATTGCCGCATTTCTCCATCGATTTTCGCGGTCGAAACTCATATTACCTCTTTTCAATTCCAGGACGGAGCTTTCTCCTCGTCGACAGAAGACACAGCCCGTATCCAGAACGACGCAATCGTTCGAGACAATGTGTACATCGACGATGATGGGTCAGGACTAGCACCGGACGAGAGCTCGGGATCCGGTTGGGGCGCAGGCCCGGGGCCTGACGACGAGGACGGGCGAGGATCAGGTGACGCGCCCGACGGTGATTCGGACGACGAAGACTATGACCCCACAACTCCTAAAGCTTTGTCTACTACGAAAGCTCCGGAACCAGAGTGGGTCGTCCAAGGGAAGCAGTGGGAGGAGCCGGTGTTGCCGGTCGACACACCTGTGCTCACCACGGACGGCCCTGTAGATCTGGACTCGAACCCGTCTTCCTTACCAGAACAACCGTTCGATGTAGAAATTCGTGAGTAGTGGCTAAAGCATGCCAGTTTATTTGCATTTTTGTTTCTTTTTTTAGAACGAGAACTTAAAAGTTTAAAATCAAACTTGGAATATGCGTTGGCAATTAATAAAAAAAAATATTTTCAATATCATTATTGAGTTCTCGCTCTTACAACCAATTTTTTTTAGATACCATTTTAAAAAGATTTTCTATACCCCGATCTTTCTTTTCAATGTGCTACCAACTATTAACCAGCATTGTTTCTTATTTAGTATATAGATTGTGATAGACAATACAAATGATGTGTTTAATAACTACGTTCAGATAACAATAGATGACATACATCAGCTTCTCAGCCTTGAATTAACATTTTTCTATTATCTGTGCATTAACACAGTTAAATGGTGTCATATTTATTCGTCGGTTTCCTCTGAAACGAGTAGGACGGTGTTGATTTAAACAATTATTTTCCGTGTAATATTACTGTAAACTATAAACTTTTGGATTTAACATAATCGCTCACTTGGATGTATGGTAAGTAATAGTTGTTTGGCTATACGGCATTGAGTTTGTTTTTGTTAATATATTTTGCATGAATCATTCGTTATACAAATCATGCGAAATCGCATTACCAAATCGACCCATCGTATTACGTCAACTGTGTTCTGAATTATTTTTCGCATGTGTTTTGGTAAAATAAACCTAGACTAGAATCTCATATCATAACTTTCGCCTTAGCCTACATTCTTGTCATTGGTATTCTTCATTTTATAAAGCCTCCTCCATACTTCATGTTTTACTTCTGATTCTTCTGGTTCCTTCCAATCCACTTCCAAAACCGAACCCAAGTCTTCGTCTTCCAAAATATAACACGTTTAACCAGTATCTAGTATAATTTACTAATTATCAAAAAACTAATTAAACTCTATTTTAATTTCACTAACAATTTTTATGTAATCAATATCTATTTACACTGTAAGCTATATAATATTTTTCAGTATTTGCATTTATCTTTTCTTATTGCAACATAGCATCTAAGTTACGATGGTCCGATTTTAATGAGAATTCTTTGCCCAAGCTATAATCTAAAGTAATATCCGAATAGATATAAAAGTACATAGTTCTCTTCTAATTGTTTACATTGGATGTTCCAGCTCGCATCTTGAAACCCGTAGAGGGCGCAGTAGACACAAGCGTCGGCGGCGCGAGGGAAGAAACCCCCTCGCGCCCGGAGACTGACATCAGTCTTTCTGGAGAGGATATCAACCCTGAGATTGTGAGTACATTGCTTTATTGTTTATTAGAATAAGATCGATACATATGAACGCAAGATCGCATTGGATCCACGCATACAACTGGTTTTATTGAAAATCTCTTGGGGAGGTCTTCCCACAATATCTCGTACATTGACCTGGTGTAAGTCCGTGTAAAGGCGCTTGAAGTAATTGTGTTAAGGACATCAGACAACTGATGAATCTCAAATATACTATTAAATACATATATTTAACACCCAGACACAGAACAATCATAAATATCATCATATAAATATTTGAACTGGATCTAGCCCACTATATTTTGCGCACAAGTCAGGATCACTTCACCTTTTCCGCCATCGGACCCATTAGTGGAAGTTCTACGTCTGATATGAAAAACATGTATCATCCTAAAATAAAAAAATAAACTTGAATATTAGATATAGTCAGGCAGTTTAGAAGAAACAATACACTGGCAACTGTCACGTTGATTGCTATCGACCTTTTAAAGGAAGTTTCTGTCAACGTCAGTGTCTGTCGTGTCGTGTCTGATTTATATGAACATATCGTGACGTGTCTGATTTATATAAACATATCGTGACGTGTCTGATTTATATGAACATATCGTGACGTGTCTGATTTATATGAACATATTTGTGTTTTTCCATCAAACAACTTTTCAAAACAATATTTTCCATAATATTTATAATGGTGGCAAAAGCGTCCATCCGTAATGAACGTAAGTTCAGAAACTGTATTTTACTTCGCCTTAGTTGATATCTGTTGGGCAATATCTAACTTTTGTACAATCTTTTGACCATTTAGAGCGAACATATTACATGTCTATCTGAATATAACCCTGCTTTTTATAATAATAATAAGGTTCCGACAACATCTCATACATTGATATGATTCCGTGATAAGTAGCTTAGAATACCTGTGTAACATATATCAGATAACAGAAGATAACAAACGACTGCTTACAGGCACAAAACAAGAACAAACTTTACCTTAGGTAGACCTCTTACAAAGTTCGTCTGCATTCGTACTTCACTCTCACCCATTTCTAGCGCCAAATAGCAGCGTTCGCAATGCTGTGTTCTGGTATAGTGGGTGAGAGAGGCAGCAAATTAATGGTCCGGTTTTAACGGTAATTGTGACTTAGTATCATTAGGTCACAGGGTTTGCGACATGTTAATAATATCTTTGTGATGACACTGGCGTCTATAGGCTGCGGTCACGTATACTATCAAACGGACCGTATGCTTGTTTGCTGACTTCATAATATAAAAAAAAATTGTCCTGTGTGGGGATCGAACCCACGACTCTTGGTGCGCAGGATAGGGGAAGTACTGAATGCGCTATCGGGCCTGTCAAAACATTTACATACATTGCCTTTGTTAACCTGATTAATCATTATCACTCCAATGACACATAGACATTACTAATTTGCACAACTGGAACACCACGGAAGCAATTCTATCACCACTACACCCACGCCTAAACTACTCGTATTTAGAGATATATTAAATTTTAACGGGCCCGATGGCGCAGAAGGCAGTGCTCCTATCTTGTACGCCAAAAGTCGTTGGTTTGATCTCTACCCAGAAAAAATATTAATATAATGAAATTTGTGTTGGTTTTGTGTCTAGGTGTTGAATATGTTATATACTTAAACAGTATTATATTCGTGATTCCTCTGTTGTCTGATGTACACAATTGCTTTAAGCGACTTATCACGGATTCAGGTCAATGTATGAGATATTGTGTGAATTTATTTTATTTATTTAATCATTATATATTTCATGCCACAGTACTATCAGGATATTTTTGTGTGTACAAACCGTTCAATGTAGATATATTACAGCCAATGTAATCCATCCGGATAAGATTTATACTATGCAACCCATAATTTATAACTAGTCTATTCAATTATGTTTTATCTGTGTAATTCATCACATTGTTTAAATGTGATTAATTACACAGACAAAACATTATTTTACAAAATAATATGTGTGGGGTCATTTGAAACGAACTGAACCAAATCACACCAAGGTTAGGTTAGAACTGCGTTAACAGCTGAACTAAAGCGGAAATTAATATTTTAACTGGTAACTTATTAGCCGTGAGGTACCGGCAGAGTAAAATAGTACCTTCCCCTGTATCAGGTGTCATAAGAGGTGACTGAGGTACTAGAACTGACAGATGTCGGTATACCCTACCAAAAAACAGCACAGGGTGTGAATGGGCAGCAGCATGCTCGTCACAAAAGCTGTGCTCTGTGATTGTCAACATGTTCTCCCAGCGGCCCCGCTGGCCGCAATTATAGGCAAAATTTCCCGGTATCCAAAAATCTGGTATTTATAATTTATAAATACCAGTCGTTTTGTATAGTAGCTAAATAATTACAATAACTGTAACGAATACATAGCTATAAATAAATTATATTTATTTTCCTTAATGCTTGTTACGCGTTGTAATAAAATTATTTTTTTGTACCAACCGTAGGATTTCGAGGGGAATGCTGACGCCCGTCTGCATTTGAACTTCATTATTTTGGGAGGATATAATGCCATGTCGGTATCGATATCACCTTAATACACAGACTTAAAATACCTGTTAGAGACAGATACATTTCTCGTATGCATTCTGGTTGTTGACTAAGTTGAAACAAAATTAAGGCAAATCCTTGGTGTCGACTGTGTCTATATTGCGAAAGGAAAAAAATGTATTGATTCTAGACCTCTTTTGTCGCTAGATACTACAAAAACTAAAAGTAGTATAGCAGTGAGGTGTAGTGATTAAAGTGCTGCTTAACTCCATATTGTGCTCAATCCAAGTAATTCGCATATCAGTTTGATACCAGACCAGCTTCTGTAACCCGGGAAGATCAATTTAAACCGTATGGAGTACTGCGTTGTGTGTACAATACATCTAACTTTACTGAAAGATATACCCTTGGGACAACTCAACATATATTTTGTCATAACAATGTGTGTATGTAGTTGAGAGGTTTGTATGTATTGCCTTAATGTATCTCTACATGCCCTATGCTATAGCAATAGTAAGAGTGTGAGAGATAAGAACCTACATTGGTACCTCACTCTTAACTATTTCTACCGCCAAATAGCTTAGTTCGCATTGTTGTGTTCCGGTTCGAAGGGTGAGAGAGGTAGTGAAATTACTGAGTAAATGTGATATAGTATCTGCAGGTGACAAGGTTAGCGACAAGCTACTTATAAGTCTATAGGCTGCGGTCACGTTTACCATCAAGCGGACCGCATGCTTGTTTTCATGCCTCATTAATATTATGTATTTTTATAACTATTGAAAATCACGATTAACACAAGCAGATCTTCTCCGACCAACACAATGTTTAATCTGTGTAACCCCGTCTTCAAGACACACACACTGTTAACTAGTGTAGTTATCACAAACATAAAAATAGTACGCACAACTATTGCAATCAGAAAGTATGTGTTTTCTGTGTGTTAACAGTTACAGAGACATCTTTGTGTGTGTTTTGTTTTTGCGAGCTCTTAAGAGGACTGACTGTCTCCACAGTTGACATCCGATGTACCAACATTTGAGTCATGTACATTCGTTACTATTCCAGGAACACGAGCTAGCTGGCTCCAACGTGAACTCCGAGTCTCGCCCTGCGGACAACGTGGTCTTCATCATGAACGCCAAGTCTGAGGACCGCGCTACTAGCTTCTTCGCCCAGCCAGGCATATTAGCCGGTAAGAATTTTGCTGATATAATTAGTGTTGCATTCATTTTTTGATCATATGCATAGAAGTTTTAAAAAATCTATTACCACATTTTAATAATCTGTAGCTTCATAGTTCATATACAAATTTTAATACACTAGCGACAGCCCCGGGTTCGCACGGTTGCAATGGGGATAAGAATGGTCAGTGTGGGTTATCTCTAAGAGACCATCGCGGACTTATTATGCACTATAGTACATTATTTTGATCCAGCGTTTGTAATGTAATCAGAAAGAATGTATTCATTTACAACATCACATTGGAAACGTCTAAAATTATCTGTGTTCCTCTATTATATTATGCATGTATTATATATATAAACCTTCCTCTTGAACGAATCTATTAAAAAATAACCGCAGTAAATTCCATTAGGCAGTTTTAAAGATCTATGCATACATAGGGATAGATAGGGTAAAATGACTGTTGTAAACTATGTAGTGATAAGGAATACCAGTATGGACGACTAATTAATTAGGTATCAACACAAACACTCGTTAACGCTTTCAACTTGCAGCAAACACATATACGTAATATGTTATTATGTGTTACACTATATATATATATATATATATATATATATGTGTGTGTGTTATTTACAGTATAATTAAACCATGACGCATGCCATAAATACTTTGTCAAACCAACACGAAAGATATAAAGTATAAGTAATAATTTAATTGATTAATATAGCAAATAATATGCAGTGTTTCTCAGTATCGACCGTAAAAGTTGAACACATACGAGTACATTGACCTGACTCCAAGACGCTTAAAGCACTAATGTTAAGGACATCAGACAACATAAGAAACACAGTATTCTGTGTTTGTATGAACAAACTAAGGATATAATTATTCCTCTCAAACACAAATATTTATCAAACACGTAAATATTTGTGTTTGTTCTGTGATAGAACACTATAGAAACACTAATACATGAATAAAATACTAAAAACGAATATACTTGGTCTTCCTCATCCCAACACTATGTTGGACAATATTTTTTTCTAACAAAATGAACAAGTTTTCCCTAGAAATCTAGTTATTTCAATTAGTTTACAACTCATCCGAAATACTAAACACCACAATGGTGGTTATGGTAAAAGACTTAGTACCCGTTGATAGTAACCAATTACCATAGTCTGTGAACGCCTGTAACACATTCGATATCGCAGGCGCGTCACTAAGATTAAAAACAATTTAAAAAAAAAACTGCTTGTTGTAGTCCCTGAGAAAGTAACAGAGAGCTTTTAAAAATAATCACCAATAGTCCGTCTTGATTATGTGTTATATCTCATACGTTTTATTTTTCTCATTACAGCTGTGATCGGGGGTGCTGTTGTTGGGTTACTATGTGCAATACTCGTAGTAATGTTCATAGTATATCGCATGCGCAAGAAGGACGAAGGCTCTTACGCCCTGGACGAGCCCAAGAGAAGCCCGGCTGCCGCTTCCTACGGGAAGGGACACAACAACCGCGAGTTCTATGCGTGAGACGATGCAGAACAAAATACGCCACGTGTTTATTAGTCGGCGTTCCATCCGCGACAGGCGGGAATACCGCCAAATGTTGGAGCGTTTTTCTTTTTTTAATTTTGACAGTTGCGTTCTAATTCACTTATAATATTTTGATTGTTTACATTTCCAACGTGGCTAAAATTGTTCTGTAAACTATACATTTTCTGACAAAATAATTTATTATTATACTTTATTGATTGACAGGTAAATGTACGGATTGTACTTGAATGTGTATAAGCCATGTACAAATATAATATTTGTCTAATCGAAGAAGAGTATGTATAAAAACTTAATAATGGATTGGTATAATAAATTATTGAATATCACTTTACAGACCAATTGTTTGAATGTGGTGTTTGGGGTTTTTTGATGGAATAACTAAGTGTAACAAAATTGACTTTTTCATGTTCCGAGACCAATTTGTGGTTGAGTGTTGTTGTAAGGTCTGTCGTGTTCGACTGCATGAAAGAAATAAAAGTTGTCTATATAAAATTATTGTGCCATCTGCTTTTATGATTTCTTTTCGCAGACTATTTATTAGAAAATCTCAAGTGGTCTATGGACACGTCCATATCTGTGTAATATAATAACTATAATATAATAATTCATATATAGATGGTTTTCAAAATATTTGAAGTAGGATTTATACAAAAATATCATGGTATTATTAACATCAATATTTGTGTCAACGAAATTTATTATCGTCTTTATACATTATAAGTGATGTATAATTTCTACTTATATAAATTATATCGTTAACATACGAGTGTGAATAATGCATGTATATTTTTAATTTAGTTTGATTTGTTTTTAATTTTCATTTATATTGCTTTGTTTGTGCTTTAAGAGTAGACTAAATTAAAGACAAGATTCGTATTGTCTTTTTGGCTATGAATTGAGGGAGGAATTGAATATTTTTCGTTTAGTACTTGTGTTTAACTCGTTAGTTGTAATTTTGTGTCTTCTCATATTTCATTAGCCGTAATTTTAACTAGGTTGTGCAACGAAGCATTACATTACATTTTCGTTTTAATATTTTATTTTGGAGTCTGTTATGAACACTGTTTGTGCCATCCCTAAGTCGTTATATATCTCATTTCATACTTTTAAGTACACTATAATCTTATAGGCTTTGTGTTAACCGGTGTTTGTGATGACGTAGTGTCAATTAATTTATTTACATTAAATTCATTTCGCGAATTCATAACAGTATCTATCTGCAATGTTAAAATATTTTCAGGCGAATAATAATCTTGGCGATATAATAGTTTTGACATGCGAGTATCAATCAGAAGTGATAAGGCTATGTGTATAACAAAATAGATATTTTATTTTGGAGCTGAAATGTAGAGGGGAGTTTTTCATGGATACCGGTCATGTCAGTCGTATGACTTGCACAATTATCCTCGTATGTCATAAAATAGTATATATAATTAAATACGTTGTATAAACCAATCATATGTATTTATACATCTAGCTGTACGTTAATGTATAATTACTGCGTGTATAAATGTTCGGCCGACACAGATTTATAGTACGTTAGACCATCATCGGGTAAATACCTAGACTTGTAGAATAATTACCTTTGTCTAAATCATATTTTTCAATACATATAAAATAAATTGTATTTATAAAATTTATTACGCATTTTGGTAAAGTCTGATTTTTGCGTTTTACTGTTACTGTTTTGGTATGTTGACGTTTATTTTTATTTATATATAATTTCATTGTATACTCGAGATCAAAATTCTCAGTTTTGTTTAGATTTATCTTTATTCAAGGTTAATTATTCAATAAGTCCAAAATACATTCCTGACTGTAACACGAAGAAATAATTGTAGTAGAGAGTTACGGCTCACTTAGTATAAGTCTTTGTACATTGTAATTGTAAATTATTTAGACTTTAACCGAAGATCCGTGTTAATAAATCCTTTACAACCTTACATGTATGACCATATGGTGCAAATTAATACGTATAATGTTACAAAAGGATTAATTAATACGGAACTTGTATATCTCGTAACCAAATATGCGTAGTTACTCGTCGTTTAAGTTTTATTTTCCTTGTTCCGACGCTGTATATTTATTTTTAACACACACGAGGTTCACGTGCCTAAACTATTTTCTTTACATTAGCTATTTAAACATAACCTAATAAATATAATATTATATATATACTATAGAGAGTAATAATAGCGAAAATTATAACAATATTAATTAAATTACGCCATGAATTATGATGACTCGCATTTGTTGTAACGCGCGCGCAAATTGCGAGGTCATTGGCACTGCAGGCATCTCTAACAAAGTCGATAAATTGCAATAGCAGCTAGCATAATCTGTGAAGAAGTAATTGTACGCATTTTTAATTTTGACATAAGAAACTAACAGTGTTTGTATTGTGATCCACTGCGACGAAAAGTGGACTCATGTGGGCCACTTTAGTAAAGTGGGGCACAAATTGTTAAAATATGTTGAATACCTGCGTTAAACCAATAAAAATGTTTACAAATTCTATTTTTATGTATCTCACCAGGGTGAAATTATTAATAGAGACGTCATGTTTTTGTGTATTTTTTTACTATCTGTATATTCTTTCATATTTTGCGTGCTTATTCGAAACCTATCAGTACCTTTAACACAGTAACATCTGGTGATCCGGCACACCAAGCAATATGACACGCCACAATTCACTTACAGCAAATCAGTTATTTTTTTAATTCTGATACCGATTGCAAAAGGATTGTCGAATTACCGAGGGTCGGTATTACGTAAATTTGGCCACGTGAAGTATAAAGAAAAAAAATAACATGCATTTAAAACGGTCAAACATCAATTTTATTAGTTATTTGAATCTCACCTGGGTGAAATATTAACAGATCATCATGATTTTGTGTATTTAGGTTCCTATATACTATCTGTCAATTCTTAAATACCTAGTTTGCGTGCTTATTCGTAACCTAATAGTAGATTCATACAGCAACACCCGGTAATCCAACACACCATGCAGTCCAACACACCATTACCAATTTTTGTTGAAAGTTGGTTACATGCATAAACGGTAATGAAAATGATTTTAAAAATTCTGGTACCTTTTTCAGGTTTGTCGGATTACTGATGATCCACATTATGTAAATTTGGCCACGTGAAGTGTGAAGAAAAAGAAACAAAATGCAATTAAAACTGTTGAACATATTTTTTTTAGTTATCTAATCCTTTTAATTTTTTATAATGAAATTAACTGCAAATGTTTTTTTTTGTTTATTTGTTTAATGAGTGAGGCATTACTCTTTATTTAGCAAACGTATTCTACGATTAATTTTAAGAAAATAAAATCGCCTACAATTTTCCATATTTATTTTCTAATACGCGTGTCCAATTTGTATAACCATGACAAGTCAAATAAAAACCACAAAAAATATAATTTATTTTATTTCTAGCGGTAAATCTCGTTACATGTTTTTTTGGAAATAAAGTTTTAATTAAATACATAAATAAATAATTATTTAATAATAAATTTTGATATATTAGACACAATTAATGCTTTTACTTTATTTAAATATCAAATTGAATGACAATGCAATATTTTAAATAAATATTTACTGAAACTATAACGGCAAGATTAAGTTGTGTATTTTATACATTATCCGAAATAATATAAAAAAAACCGCATTTGTTTGAGTAGGTATAATTATTTAATAATCAATTATTAATAATGATATGTTTATCATCGCCAATAAATACAATTCAACACAATACACACGACAAATTTAGCAATTATAACGACAAAACGGAAAATAAGTTATTCAAATTCAAAATATTTCTATCGCCAAACAGCAATGTTTGAATTGCTTTGTGTAGGATTTATATGTCACCGTATGTGGAATCTTTAGGTAACAAGTTTGACGATACGCGATATGCTGGTGCATAAGCTGCCGACGTATTTTGCAGACTTAGTATAAAAATAACAATAACCATAAACCTATAATGACTATTTATTGATGATCTTATTATTATTATTTTTAATTAAACTTCTGGGTCTGTTTTTATTTTTTAATAATTAAACTGTGAAAGTTTGCGCTTTTGTTATAATTCTTATTTAAAAATCAGAAGACCCTTGACTGTTTTCGTCCTTTAGCACAGTAGAGCTATTCCGTAATAAATCCGATCACGAATTCAAATTTACACAAGTGAACTTTAATTATTTCCATAGAATTAATATCAAGATTTAGTTCATTACACTTCCGTGATAACAGGTGCAGCGCCACCGTCTATGGAGAAAATTACAATTTGCCTCTGCATCTATCAATGTACAAATGTATGAATACAACTCAGTTATATACGAGTAAACCAATGCAAATGATACAACTTGGTGAATTGTCAATTTATAAAAAATTACAACAGTTACCGAAACGTAGTTAAAAAAGGGCTTTCAGTTTTTTTTTTATTATGTCAGTGAATAATATAACATATCGTTTTGAGAACCTCAGATTTAGGTTCATAGTCCAGACTCAAAAAATAACCAATAAAAACAATTGATGCTGACTTATTTTGTTAACAAAGAAACCTTTGAAACCTTTCACAGTGTTATTTTATTCACTCAATAAATTTCACAGAAACGAAAACTTGGAAATTAGGTACTCTTATAAATTCTATATAAGCTCTCTTCTTTTATAAGAATATTTTGCAAGTTTTCAAACGATATGACTTTAATATCAATAATAATGATTCGTGTCATTATAAAAATCAACACGCACACAGGCACATTTTTCACAAAAACAAATAAATATTTAAATATAAATTATACTAATACAAGCGGTTATATAATACTGTATAATACAATCTAATTTTGCCGTTGCACTCGCCCCTTATTGACTTGCTTCAGACTAAATAAACTGCGAACCGAATAGTTTTCTACTAGCACGCTAAGTCATGTCTAGGCTAAGAGTCGATCGAATGTCCTCATTGTATATAATGCTCCTTACACTTAGATAAATATACAGATCATTACAAACATATTGCCGTGAGTTTTATTTCATATGAAACCTTACATTTAAACTTATATTATAAAGAGGAAAGATTTTTTTCGTTCGTTGTTAAACTACTGAACTCTTTTTTTTTTTTTCGGACGAACCTAGTGCTGGACTACTCAGACGTCAATTCCAGCGCCACCGAAAAAGAGGGCGGGGCCTCTCATAGATGAGAGGACCGATGCCCGTAATAATCCTGCGTGCCCCGCGGCCGCGACCGCGCGTTCAGCGCTGTCGCGCCCGCAATGGCTCGCGAGATTTGAGCGGGACCGACGGCGCGTCCGAGGGCGCCTCTAGAGGCTCGACCTAGGCTCGGTCGCCGTCGTTGGGGTTGAATTTACTATGAATGAATTAAATTAAAACAAAACAGGACGAACAGATTGAGCCCGACAGCCCTAGGGCTGTCGGTTATCGCTCGTAGGGGCAGGGACTTCACGCGTTCGCCGGCGAACGCGGTGTACCTACTGCTCTGTTGTACGAGTGCATGTGGAGTGTTAGTGGTTGAGTTACTACTGAACTCCATCCATCACCATCACTATGAGATAAGTGATGGTTTGTTTAATAAAAATTCCTTCGCTAGGCACAGAAAGCAATTATTTAATAACTATGTATGTTAGATACATATTATAAAGGTGGAAGTTTTGTTTGTTTATCTGTCTGTTTGACTCTAAACTACTGGACTGATTTAAAAATAATGTTATCATCATAGAGCTGCATCTTCACAGCGACAGTCTCTATTTTATAGAAAAAAAAAGAAATTCTTGAGAGGAAACTAAAAACAATGTAAGCAATATTTGTATTTATGAAACTTTGTAACGATTAAACTAAAAAAATACTTAACCTATTTAAAAAGATTTTCATTATATCAACTTAATTAGGCCTTTCTAAGAAAATGAGGAATTTTGCCCATAATTGCCGCGCTGGGCAGGCGTGATGACTATCGCAGAGCGCAATTTTACAACAAGGATGCTGCTGCCTATCCTCTGTCCATAAAGTATTTAAGCTGTGCTCTTTCTGATAAATACACCGCCATTTGTCAGTTTCGGTACCATAGTCGCCTCTTATGAAGCCTAGTACAGAGGGAGGTATTATGAGGGATGTCTTCCCTTTTCGCAAACATCACTCCATTTCAATTTCGATAAACTTGATTCAGTATGGATTATTGAAGAAGATGACGGGAGTTGCCAAAGCAAAAGTATGGAAATCGGCAATTAAAATCATTTCTTGCTATATTACTTATTGATCATCTACGTTTCTGTGAGTCAGGAGGTCTTCTCTCAATTTTACTAGTTCCTTTTTGTTAGACCACGTTGACCAACAAGCATTCAGACCGCGTAATTAAGCGTCACTGCAGCCTATAGGCGCTTGTAATATCACACGGATATCACTAACGTGTTGCCAACCTTGTGACTTGAAGATATTATGTTGGATTACCCAGTAATATCATGTTCCCTCTCTAACCCTGCAAACCGGAAAACAGCAAAACGAACACTGATATTTGGCGGTAGAAATAGCTAAGAGTGAATTACTAATCTAGAGAAATGTACGAAATCTACCGCATGTAAATTTGCTCCATTAGAAAACAAAATGGCTACATATTGCCAATACATTTACGAACGCCTATATGATTATAGTCGGCAAACAGTGTACGTTCTAAACTCAAAGTGGTTGCGCAGAGAGCAGGCTAATTCGATTTTATTCATTCAATTACACTTATTACTTAGGACGATACATCAGTCACAAATATTTTTATCTTCTAATATATAAAATTCTCGTGTCACAGTAAGGTAACACATGCTCATCCGAAACTGCTTGACCGATTTTTATGAAGTTTTATATGCATCATACCCATAAGTGATATCCCTAATTTTTTTTTTTACTTTTTGAACGAAAATTTATTTTTTTATAGTGTGGTAATACAAATACTTACAACCCAAAATTTTACCTTTCTATCACTGACCCCTATTTTTTAATAGTGTTAGTAATATAATAGTGTTTTAGTAATGTAATAATCTTTTATCAATTATATCTGACAGATTAAAGTTTGCCGGCACTTCACATATAAAATTTACTTAATATTAAATGAATTTCTGAAATAAAGAACTGATTTTAATATTTTATTGCGTTTTGAATACTATTTAAACGATAGGACAGTTACATCCCAATTTATGGTCGCAATATTTTTTATGACACTAATTCGTATATGGTAAAGACAGGACAATGTCAGTCGGGTCAGCTAGTAATTTAAATAATAAAAAAAATAAAGAAAAAGGAATTAAAAAAATTTATGATTTTGCTTAATAATAATTACAGTCACAGAATACAATCATTTAATAACTCAATAGTTGTTCATCAATCAATATCTAGTCGAGGATACGCCGCGGTAAATGTATCTACATTTTTCTGAAAAATGTAATCTATGTGTCGACACGGAGCTCTTGTTATTTCGCAAAGTAATTTCGCACTCTGACAGATTATCTGTGTTCAAAATCGTTTCCGATTCCTTGAAGATCCGATATCCGATAATCCACGGGAACATGTATTAGATATAAAAAGTAGTCTACTTAATATTCCAGACTATTAATAATCTATACCTAATTCATTCCGGAACCGCTCAGCCTTTCTGGAGATTGACATACAAACGTTTTTATGATATTTTTTAATTAAATGAGATATTTTGTCTATGCAGATTTGTATGTAAAATTAAAACACAATTGCATGTAAGTATTACAACAATTTTAAATAAGTACTTATTTGGCGTGGAGTACCGACAAAGGAGCATAATACCTTCCCCTTGTAGCAAATATCAGGACGACTGAGTTACCGAAACCGCCAAATGGCGGTATTACTATATTTACGAGCGAAATGCGCACCTTAAATGTGGGCAGGGCTGGGCAGCTACAATTCCATCGCACGCAACGCTCCGCACGTTGCCCCAGCAGTAAGCGTTTTTACAGATACTATGATAAAAATGAATGATTTTCGATAGGTTGCCGCAGAAGTTTTGGGGGAAAAAATTCTCATGGATTCTGGTAGAAACAAATTAATTATAAATATTCATATGGGAGGATAAATAGTTACAAATGCGAAAGTATCTATACATGGATGTTTGAGGTACTCTTTCACGTTGGATCCCCTGAAAAAAAAACTGGAAAAAATTTGGTATGGAAATTGATAATATCCTTGTGATATTACGAGCATTTATAGGCGGCTGTAAGATACAAATTAAAGACCTCAGGAACATAATCACGTTTATTATATTCGTATTAAATAAATACTTAAAAGTAAATAATATACTAACTATAACGCGCATCATTGACTTTTGCATTCCTATCAAATTGACTATGGAAGTACGAACTGTTCATTATTCAATACTAAATATTTATTCAGAATAGCGAAATCAATTTCTACCTTAATTCGTTATATCTAAGTCGCAATTTCAATGCTGATTTTTCACTCGCGGTTAATGACGCACAAACGCGTCACGCAATTCTGATTGGATACGATTTTGTACATTAATTTTACCCAGCTTAAACAGAGGCAGCGTGGCCGAGTGGTCTAAGGCGCTGGTTTTAGGCACCAGTCCGAAAGGGCGTGGGTTCGAATCCCACCGCTGTCAAATATTTTTTATTATTTTAAACAAAACCAGAATATCTTAGGTACAAGTGCAAACTGTATTTTTTATTTAATCTAATAAGATTTTATATTTATTTAGGTAATTGAATACTTTTAATATGGTATCATTATAATTATGGTATATTTAATTAATTTTTATATCATATTCATTTATTGCATTTATTTATACAAAAATGTATGCCACGTTTATCTATTTTGTATATAAATTGCGTGCACCACTATATATTTTTTTTCTGTTTTGTGTAATGGTTGACTGGGAGATAAAAGAAAATGGAAAATAAATGTACAAATGGCGGACTTAATGCCAGATGGCATTGTAACATTTTGTGCAAAAAAGTGAAATAAAATAAAAAATAAATCAATTGAATATTTAATAGTTTCACAAATTATATATCAGTAAAAAAGGTCCACCTCTACATTTGGCCAATTTATGTTAATTAAAACGATTTCAATATGACGGAGGATAGTAAAGAACCGTTGCTAAGCGGAAATGTAAAATTAACACATAATAAAAAAAAATAACATGACTTTATGAATCAGACTCTCACCGAAGTCAAGAACTGACTTTCTTTTAGTACTTGAATGTAAATAATTTATTTCTTATATAAATAAATATATAGATATATATTTTCTATATACTATTGATGGGCCCGATGGCGCAGATGATAGTGATCCTATCTTATGCGCCGAGTCGTGGGTTCGATCCCCACCCAGATCAAATATTTATATGATAACATTTGTATTTCTTCTGTGTCTAGTTATTAAAAATGTGTATTTAAGTATTATATATGTAATTCCTCTATTGCCTGATGTCCGTAACTCAGGTGCTCTAAGCGACTTCAGACCAATATATGAGATGTGTGAAATAACTTTTTTACCTTTACTATTTTATATACATTATTCAAAATTAGGGAAAAAATCCTTTGAAATAATACAAAAATAAAAAATAAGTAGATGTTTAAATATTTATCAATGTATTTAAGTCATTGCCCCAATTATCGTTTAACATTTAAATCATTTAATGCCATAAGTAATGCCGTTAGTAAATTAACACTAAGCAAACATGTCGGCCTAATTTATTTTATGTGTTAATTTACTTGCTAATACGCAGGTGAAATAATCTTAAATATACCTACATTTTAAAAGTTTATTAAACATTAGCATTTTTATTGTTCGACGTTCCGGTAACATTAGGACAACCGTTTTTAAGAGTTTTCACACATTCTGTCTTAGAAAGTTTTTACAATTGCCAATAGCTGTAATTAATTAAACGACGGGCTTGGTGACGCAGTTGGTAGTTATCCTATCTTGTGCGCCGAGGGTCGTGTGTTCGATCCCCACGCAGAACAAATATTTATATATTCATATTTGTGTTTGTTCTTTGGGTGTATATATAAGGATGTTTTTCTTTATTTTGAATGTTTAATATATATATAAGCAGTACATATGTGACTACTCTGTTGTCTGATGTACACAACACAAGTGGTTGAAGCAACTTATCACGGTGTCGAGATAATATAGGAGATGTTGTGTCTTTATAAATTATTAGCTGACCCGACATTGTCCTGTCTTAAGTATGTACCCATATTTATCATGATAAAAATATTGCAACTATACATTAGATATAAGCTATCCTATCTTTTAAGTTAGATCAAACTCTACATAGTAACAAAACAATTGTCAAAATCGGTTCAGTTCAGTTTTAAGTTAACCTTGGACAAACACCGTGACTCGTAATTTTAATATTTAGCTAGCAGCAAGGTGCGCCGCGCGGTTTTACCTGCATAGTTTCTGTTCCCGTGCGAATAATATATTCTAACACTAAAAAGATGAAAAGTTTGTTTGAACGCGCTAATCTCAGGAACCGCTAGTCCAATTTAAAAAATTCTTCCAGTGTTGTATAGCCATTTAATTGTGAAAGGATACTATATCCCCCAAAGTTACTATTCCACTCGTATTATATTATATTATATTCCACAAGTCGCGGGCACTGCAAGTAAATAAAAATTGCCTGTGTTAATCCTTCGGACTTAACTGCGGTACATTTAGTGATATTCCAGATCAAAATTGATTCAGCCGTTTAGTAGCTAACCTCAGACAAACAGATAAAAAAATTATAACGCTTTGTTTTGTAACAAGTACTGCAGTTACTTTTACATGCCTATTTTCAAAAGCTGTTATTTTTATATTGGCACATCGATTTTATTTTTTTATTTGCAAAACCCATAACTTCTTTTGCGTGGAATAATTAATAACTTTAAGGGTTTAGGAGCCTTAAGATTTTTTCCTATAGGACCAGTTATTCCTAAGATTATCGCGTTCAAACAAACAAAAGATACAATATTTTAAAATTTTAACTTTATTTGATATCTGCACCTCAAACACAACACGATGTTAAGCAGATTTGCGTATGAAAGTTGAAAATCAACACTCATCATCTTTTCATATCATCATCATCATATTTTGGACGAATCTTTTCAACTTATAGCCTATGAGTTATTCTGTTGTATTCGCTATATTTTTGTAAAGTTAAACTAAAACTACTTACCTCTAGGGCTACGCCCATGGAGCAAACAGTCTAGAAAAACGCATAATAGGCTCAAAAAACTGCATCGAGTTGCGAAAACCTGTACAAGCAATAACTATCTGTCTATCTACCTCAAAAAATTTACTATACTGCACTAAAAAATTTAACTGCGCGATAAATTAAATTAACATCCGATCAAATGCACAATTATATCGCCATCAATCAATATGTTCTAAGCAGTTTATATTCGTTAACATGTTAAAAAAGAACATCAAAAGCAATTTAAATCGACTACAAGACTAGACTAGCTATCCGTTCGCTTTAAACTTTGTGATTGAGGTCTTTACTTTATATCTCATCCCTGAGGATCTCTTGATATTGCGGGAAATATATAAATGATAATAAATGAAAAAATACTAAGTCTTTATTGATATTTATACAAAGTAACAAATCCACCTGTCTGAGATAACAGGCAGGACTTGAACCTGCATCTCTCCAATACCGCTAAAACATTTACTAATATAATTCAGCATTTTCTTTGCTAAAAATCTCTCAAAGTACGTAATCTATGTATTACTCCCGACATCCACACATTCATTCATTCATTTCAAACAACTTGCTCGTTTATAGTATTAGTCAAATATAATAGTCCAAATCAAGAACAAAGTACGGCCGAACGACGGCGCACACCTTTCTAACAAGATATCCTCGGACGTCAAGAATATCGACTCGTTCGTCAAATTCATAAAGCGTTTAGACGAGCATGTCATTTTGAATTTTGAGATTGTTTGTTATTTTTTTCTTTTTTGTTTGCATTTAATTAGTATGGCAATGAATGTGCTTATTTATTTCTTTATGTATTTGTGTTCTCATGTAAGTGCTGTACATAAATGTCTTTATGAGAATAAATGTCTTTAAACCGAAATCGATTGTCGCATTAATTTATTGATTTACAGCGTATCCGTTCACTATTTCAGTTAATATTGGATTGTGTACGATGTTACCTCTTAATTTATTTATTTATTTAATTTATGTAGAAACCAGCGTCGTCGTCCTCTAGAAATCTAATTTTATTGTGACTTCCATATTGATTTACATGGAATATTTGTTAAATATTGTCGCTTGGTCGTTTGCTATAACTCTTACTAGCGGATTAAGGACATAAACGTACACCCCTCAAGAATCATTAATGTCTTACACATTATTTTCTTAATGATGTCAATTGATGTAACATGTAGAGTAATAATAATAACTCACTTTGAGTTCTATAGAGCTATTATATCCTTCATCATCATACCAGCTATTAAAAGTCCACCGCTGGACATAGGCCTCTCCAAAAAAGGAGGTTATTAGTCCATAATTGCCATGCTGGGCAAGCGTGTTAGTAATCGCAGAGCGCAGCTTTCGCGACGAAGAAGCTGTTGCCCATCTCCGCCCCGTGCATTTGAGCTATACTCTTGCAGATGGATAATAAATTCCCACAACATTTAATACATTGACTTGACTCGGTGATAAGTCACTTAAAGCACTTATATCACGGACACCAGCCAACGGAGGAATCACAAATATACTACTTACATACACATTTAACACCAAGACACAGAACACAATTATCATCATATGAGATAGGATCACTACCATCTGCGCAATCGGGCCCGTCGAATGAACACAGCGGCATCTGTCGGTTTTGGTATCTTAGTCGCCTCTTACTGGTACAGGGGGAGGTACTATTCCACTCTATCGGTTCTTCACAGCTATCTGCCAGTACCTCGCGCCTTATATTATTACCTAGCAACCTAACGGTCAGCGAAAGGGTGTCTATAAAAGTTTTAAGAGGCAGCAAAAGCGTTCTAAGCCCGCGCGACAGGAAGTCTTTATGATGTTAAGTCATTGGAAAGGAAAGCGGTGAGAGGCACTTGGCATACGCGTAGGTCGTAACTTTTTTTTCTAAAAATAATATGTTATGTGTCTATGTTACTCCTTGTGACATCAGTTACATAGCCGTTTCAGAATTTACAGAATAAATAGATATATTTTTTTTTATCATGAAAATCATGAAAATCAATCTTATTTTTATGTAAGTGCATACATCAAGTATCATCATTATAGCCATTGGAAGTAGACTATTGGACAAAAACCTCCCCAAGAAAGGAGCAAAGGGCAGTTTGCCCATAATTGCCGCGCTTAGCAAGCGTGTTGGCAATCAGAGAGCGTAGCTTTTGCGACGGAGATGCTGCTGCCCATCCCTACCCTGTGCATTTGAGCTACACTGTTTAGATGGATATGCCGCCATCTGTCGGTTCTGGTACTTTAGTCGCTTTTTACTACACCTGGTACAGGGGGAGGTATTATTTTACCCTGCCGGTACCTCACGGAAATATGCGGGTGAAACGGGTGCCGTGGGAGAGTCATGAAATAGCCGAACTATAAGCGAATATATCGCACCGAATATGTCGATTGTAGTTTATTCAATTTCCGTATCCACTGGGGCGGCGCCACTGTCTAAGGACAATTATCTGTCAAAAATTCTTAATCAAAATTGAACTCTAAAAACATTTTAATCCTTTTTGAGTTATTTGTTATAATCAAATGGATCCTTACTCAAAATTGAACAATGTAAGCAAGATTTGTAAATTAGATTTCGTCATAATTATCCTTGCTAATATTATAAATCCGAAAGTAACTCTGTTTGTCTGTCTGTTACGCAATCACGCCTAAACTACAGAACCGATTTAAATTAAATTTGGTACACAGATATTCTAAAGTCTAAGAATGGACATAGGCTACTTTTTTATTCGACACAAGAGTTGTAAGGGGTCGAAAGGGGTAATGAAAAGTTGCATGGAAGTATTGCCATTTTTAGAGCTAGAAGATTAAAACGTATTATTTAGGCTATTGATTTGAATATATAAATAAATATAACATTCAAAGGTTATGTAAGTAAAAAGGTATGGTGCCCAAAGAAACTACTGCACGCGGATGAAGTCACGGGCACAGCTAGTAGGTATATATATATAATTTATGTTACTTTTTGAAGATTAGAACAATGGCAAAAGAGATTAAAAACGGTATAGTAGTTGTTGAATTAAAATATAAATAGCAAAAACTCGTTGCTCTTACAATATTAGTTTAGATTAATTCACTCACACACTTCTAAATTTAAGACGATGCCAATCTGAAGGATAATAACAAAAACTAGTATACGGTGTGAACCGGTATCAACTGGTATCGGTCCTGTCTCCATGGCAACTACTACTACCCTAATAGAACAGCGTTTTAACGACTTTAAAATGAGATTTGTTTTACTTTCACCTTTCCATATTCAATATTTAAATGTTTAAATATATTATATAATACATCATTTAATTTTATACAATACATTTTATAGCGGAAATCAGGATACCGAAATAGTATACTTATATTATAAACAAATTAAAAATATATATCAAAAATATCGGAGGAGTAGCATATACAAGACAAGCGAAGTGACCTATGTGTAATAAGACACGTTGAGCACTAAACCAGGGAACCTGGACCGAGGATGTGTAATATATATAGTGAAGTTGTACTCATGTATAGTATTCAGTAATAAAGGTTTACAGATCTTACTTCACTTCATTATTCTCATTTTGTGACGGGAGCGGGAAATACGTGGGTGAAACCTCGGAGCGTACAACCACCATAGTTCGAGGAGAGGTATTATTATTAGCAAAAAACATATAAAAAACCTTTTTATAATATTTATATACAAATTAAATGTCACATCATCGATTTATTTGCAGTGTCATATAACATGTTGGTATTTCCAGCACATTAACTATAATTGCAGTCACAAAATGTTTGCAGTCACACTCAACAGACTAGTGAAAAATTTGCCATCTCGTCTTGACCCGCGACTAAAACTATCTCCTACTTTCATCGCTATTAAAGGAATAAGAAATCAATTATGTTAATAAATCAGGTTCCAACAAATGGTGCTTCCAATAAATCTGTATGGTTTATGATGCCACAGTACACGTTTGAAAAACGGTAATGTGCATTATCATATCAGCCATAAGGCGTCCAGTGCTGGACATAGGCCTCCTCAAGTAATCTCCAATAGGACCGGTTCCGTGATGCCTATGTGTAGCGCCATCCTTCGGTTTAATTTTTTTAATTCTAGAAAGAATTCGTAGTTAGAGTTTTTTATATGTTTTTAGTCCAAGACAATTAGAGGTTTTTTGGCGTTTGCTGCAACAATAAGATATTCTAGGGCATTGAGTAGGTATCACACCCAGCACACAAAAATATGAGTGTGGTTCAAACGAGAAACAGGACTTTTCTGTAGTATTTATTTCACATCACACCGATATATAAATAGCTAACCCGACAGACTTTTTCCTGGCATTTAACTAACTTCATCATCATGGAAGTACGATCGTATGAAATTAGTTATCGTATTACTCACTTCTACTTATAATTCATTGATTTGTATATGAAAAGAACATTCCTATATTTATTATATTAACAAACAAGCATAAAGTCCGCATTCTTATCATTACAGCTTTTGGAAGTCCACGGCTGGACAAAGGCCTCTCCAAGAATATGTTGGATTTTTGGAATTTTGTTTATAATTGCCGCGCTGGTATTTGCAATCGCAGAAGGCAGCTTTCGCGACGGGGATGCTACTTTGTTTCAGATGGATAAACTGTCTGTCGGTTCTGGTACCTTAGTCGTCTGTTATGATACCTAGTTCAGAGGGAGGTACTATACCACTCTGTTTGTACTTCTTGTTACCATACATTATATGTTTAAAATAAAAACTATCCTATTTTTCAAGTTAGATCAAACACAGCAAGCAAAAAACATGGTAATCGGTTCTGTATTTTCAAAGTTTATGCCAAACGAACACCGTGACACGTAGTTTTTATGTATAAAAATAATGACTGACTACAACTTTGTATAAAAAGTAACGCAGTTAAATTGAAAGTGTTTGACTTGACTACTGAAATGCAAAACAAACAAAATATCGCTAGCCGTGAGGTACTGGCCGAGGATAATAGTACCTTTCCCTGTATCAGGTGTCGTAAGAGGCGACTAAGGTTTCCAGAATCGACAGATGGCGGTATGTCTATGCACAAAAGTTGACTCAAATGTACAGGGCGGGGATGGGCAGCACCTTCCCCGTCGCGAAAGCTGCGCTCTGCGATGTCCAACACGCTTGCCCAGCGCTGCAGTTATGGGCAACATGCCCCCTTTCTTGTGGAGGCCTATGTCCAACTGTGGACTTTTAATGGCTGGTATAATGATGATGATGACAATATCGCAACTTAACCAATTTCACTCGAAATAAATATTTAGCACATAACTAATACATTTGACAGGCCCGATGGCCCGGATGATAGTGATCGTATCTCGTGCGCCAAAGGTTGTATTTGTATTTTGATAATTGTCATCAAATCGGTTGAGAGCTTTAAACGGGAAAGCGTAACAGACATACAGACAGACAGAGTTACTTTCGCATTTATAATATTATCAAACATGTCAATGGGTGACATCAAAGAATTAAATATCCATTTATTTTCGAAAAAACTGTATAATAGGCGAAATACTAATATTTTTTATCGTCTTAATCATTTTTCCGTATATAAAATCTTGATATTTTTGTTAATTGTAGGTATTTGCTAAACATGTGCATCTAACTAGAACTTAAAAACTTTGTATAATATTGTTTATCGCAAAAGATTAATTACAATTATTATTTGTTTCAGCGATGGTGCGAAATATAAAATGAGCTACTGCGACGGAAGCACACTGTGGTGATCCTCATTCAAAACTAGTGTGTAATTAATCGATGTCACTTCGGACACGACGGGCCGGATGGGTCCTGCGTCGTATTAACAATACCATAGACCAATGCACGCACAGAGACAACTAAGTATCGAAATGAGTATTTTTTTGTAAGAACCTACTTAGACGTCAATTCTAGCACCACCATAGAATGGGGCGATGGTCGCTCATTAATGAGCGACTATATGTCTGATGTTAACTGCGTACTATGCGGTTTTCAGGATCTTAGCGGGATCGAAAACGATCATCGTGGATGCTAGGCCCTAGGATCGGGTGGCAATTGTTTTTTTTGCAAAAGATGAAAGAGTTCGCGTTCGTCGGTGAACACGGTATACAGCTGCTCCATGAAATAAATCTTTATAAAGTGTTTGTGATTGTGGAGTGTTTTTTTTAACACTATTATTTTTATTTCATCATCATCATCATCATCATATATCACCATTAAGAGTCCACTGTTGGACATAGGCCTTCCCAAGACAGGGGGTACGTTACCCATAATTGCCGCGCTGGGCAAGCGTATTGGCAATCGCAAAGCGCAGCTTTCGCGACGGGGACGCTGCTGCCCATCCCCGCCCTGTACAATTGAGCTGACTTATTTGCATGGATGTACCGCCTGCTCTCGGTTCTGGTACGTTAGTAGCCTCTTACGATACCTGGTGCAGTGGGAGGTACTATTCTACTCTGCCGGTACCACACGCCTATTTTCATTTATTTGCTAAATAAATATGATTATTACTTTTATGTTTTATCAACATACATTAAATCTTTTCTCACATACCTATCCATACAAAAAGTATTAGGTACCTCTTGACCCAACATTACTCTGCGCGTACCGAGGTTTGGGCTACCTCCACAATATCGCCTTTGTTTTTATTAATAATCTACGCTGGTGAATGGCCGATAGCTACGTATCATTAGAAAAAACTGTAAACCAAACAAGCAGCTGACAGCGAAAGTAGACGAACTAGGGCAGGACTGTGTTATACTTTCGATGTATCTTGAGACAGATCTCGCTTGTTGTCGTGTACTGAAATTATTGGTACGTAAAAGTTTTGGAAACTAGGTAGTGCCTGCTACTTCGTCTGCGTGAAAGTCAAAATGTGTCCGTGCGTGGTTAACGATTTGTTTATTAAATAGTTTAAATTATTCCTAAGATCATCAGATATTTGCCAATAAAAGTTCCGTCATCAGTTCAGACGTTTCGGAGATTAGCCAGAAAAGATATATCGCCGAACCAGTTCTAGAAGTCCACTGCTGGACATAGGCCTCCCCAAGAAAGGGGAGATTTTGCCCATAATTTCCACGCTGGGTGATGGGGATAAGCGTGTTGGCAATCGCAGAGCACCTTTTGCGACGGGGATACTGCTGCCCATCTCCAACCTGTGTATTTGAACTGCACTGTAACGGGTGGATATACCGCGATTTGTCGGTTCTGTTACCTTAGTCGCCTCTTACGACACTTGGTTACAGTGTGATTTAAATGCACAGGGCGGGGGTGGGCAGCAGCATCACCGTTGCGAAAGCTGCGCTCTGCGATTACCAACACGCCTGCCCAGAGCCGCAATTATGGACAAAAAACCTCCTTTCTTGGAGAAGTATATGACAAATAGTGAACTTTCAATAGCTGATATAATCGCTTCGCATCGCTTGGACCATTTCGACGTTATAGTTTAAGACATACATATAAAAATAATTGAAACAACTCATAAATTGTCCTTACTCCGAGTAAGTCGCTTAAATCATTTGTGTATCGGACATTTGACAACAGAGGAATCATAAATACTAACTTACCCACTTCCAGACATATTTAACACCCAGACACAGAATAAATACAAATAACATCATACAAATGTACAAAGAACCTAGTCCATACAACAGGTTCTCAGACCATATTAGACCCATTTATCAGCCGATATAAGATAGCAGCACAATAAATAGCTTATTTGATATTATTGGCATATGTAATTATCTTATACAAAAGTACTACTGCCCATGCAGAAAATCAAGTTGATGCTTTATCAAAGATAAGTGTAATAAAAAAGCATACATAATAATGATAATAAGATTGTAAGTCAGTTCTATGTATGATATATTGCGTTATATCACACAGCATCTCAGACATCTACGTGACTTAAGAGATTAGTGTCTCAAAACATTTGTTTTACAGAAATTGGACAATAGAGGAATAGCAAAGGTAATACTTAAATTCATATTTAATACTAAGAGACAGAAAAATACAATTATTTATCATATAAATATTTGTCTTGGGTAGGAATCGAACCCACGATCTATGGCCGCCTCAGACAGATACATTACCGAATGACACCTTGTCAAATCTAGGTATATATATATGGTAATAGCAATATTTAGGTTAAATAAAAAATCTAAAAGCTGTATAAAATATGAAGTTAGCGTCATTCTACATTCACGACATAGTCACATTTGTAAACAAAAATATAAATTAATTTCTTAAAGTTAAAATGTAAATACAAGTAACAAAGACGAGTTATCCATCTAAATAATACATTAAATGTTATCCCATGAGGATAACAAATGTAACTCTTAGAAATGTATCTAAACAATAATAGGAAGCAAATCTGTAAATATAAAAAAGATATCCTGATACTGATTGAAAATATGTACATTAACAAAAGTAATAGTATGTATAATTCATGTAAGTATTACAATGTAATTTAATAGGTTTTTGTAAACAAAGCTTAACATGAGAAGCGTTAAGCCCAATAATACAGCAATACATATATTATAACGCTTACATATTTGGCTACTTGTGCATTGAAACAAATTATGTTCACTTTAAAAATAGCCGCCATTGTACTATTTTGAAAAAGTGAATGTGTTCAGTTTTGTATTTCTTTTTTTACATTAAAGTATATTCATAATTATATATTACTGCTTCATAGTTCATTAGTTCACTATTTCAGTTGTATAATGTAAAACTAATTGAAAACATTTTCTTACATTTTGTGAGCAAAATTAAATACACCTTCGATAAAGGTTTATTACAATGAAAATAATATCATTTGGTTCAAGTCCGATTCAAGTGACATTTATTATGTTGATTGGGTAGAAACAAGACGAGTCCATTCTAATGTTTTTGCTATGGTTAATTAAGGAAACGACACCAATAAAAACTCTTTAATCTAAAAATTGCAAAAATTTAACGATCGGTGACTTAATTTATACCCCAATTTTTGTTAATAGCCAATGTAAATGTCAACGATCCTGACGTTATGTGAAACGAAATATCGATGTATTGCACGGATGAGGGGCCATCGACCTCTGCATAGAAGTGTTGACCACTAGCCATAAGCACCTTGCGTTCAGTGCGTCTAAAAACCAATTAAAAATCATTTGGAGCTATACGCTAAAATTCGCGGGAGACGTCACCCATTAATCTACCGTAATCTATCAGATAAATTTACGACTGTCCATCAGAGCCGATATCTTTCTAGGTGAAGTTCAAGTTTTTGGGTCATCCGTGCGCGGGAGTGGTGGTAATCTGACGTTGTATAAAAGCGTGGAGAAATGCTCTCACTACATCCACTCAGTTGTCTCCTCCCAAACAATAAACAAGTAATCTAATATGGCAGCCAAATTCGTCGTAGTGGTGGCGTTGTTCGCCATGTGCCAATCAACTCCAGTCCTTATAAACGGTAAGTAATGTAAAATAATTATTATATATTTTCATATATTGTGGTTTATAAAAATATTTTTTTATAATCTTATATATTTATTATTTTTTTATTGACCTTTTAATAATTTTACATACATAAAAAAATTATATTTTGTGGTATTCATGAAAAATATTAGTAATCTGTACCCAACTCCTATCGATTAGGGGGGGTCCACAAATTAGGTTCCTAAATTAAAGTAGCTATTTCTTTGTCATAAAAGGTGTACTATACCGTGATGGACGTGGATTCTCGGTCGGCCAAGGCTACAGCCGCAATTACGGCGGTATAAGCCAGGCGACAGGCACCGCCAGCGTTAACGGTGGTGCTGCCAAGGCCTTTGGCAGCGGCTCCACCGGCGCCCAATTGGCCCGCAACGATGGATTTGGTGAGGTCTACCCCAGCGATGCCGTCGCTCAAGCTGAAGCATACGAAACCCCTGAAGTACCCGTATACGGCTCTGCTAAAGCCGTGGCTCAAGCGCAGGATGGTGCTTACTATTCCGTTCCTGCCCCCGCCACCATCCTCACTTACCAGCAGAACTTCGAAGTACCCGAAGAAGTGGTTTACGAAGTCCCTTCTGCAGGCGCCATCTCTGCCCAGTCTTCTGCTATCATGAACGGCGACTCTGACTCCTCCTTGTCGACTGTCAACTCCAACGGCGCTGGCAACGCACAGTCATCAGCTCAAACACAAAGAGGCGTCGGCAGCTTTGGAATCACTGCAACCAACGCTAAAACCTTCGGTGGTTCTGGATATGCTAACTCTAACGCCAACACCGGGTACGGCTCTGCTGTGACTGCAGCCAGGACTCAGGGTTTGGGTGGTTTCGGTTCTGCGTCTTCTCAAGCTCAAGGCAACGCTGGTTCTACCCGCTCCACCGCTGAGACCCAGTCCAACGGCGGTTACGGAACTGCTTCTTCTGCTGCCAACACTGGTGCTGATTCCGCCATCGTCTCTGCCAAGACCCAGGGATACGCACCTTCCAACTACGGGTCTGCCAACGCCAACGCAAACGTAAACAGCGGATATGGCAACGCTCTCTCCTCCGCTAAGACCACCAATGGTAATGGTATCCACTGGCACTTTGGCACCTACTACGACACCCCCTCCGGCTCTGCCAATGCTCAGGCCAACACCAACTCTGGATTCGGCGCTGCCAAGTCCCAGGCTCAAACCCACGGTTCCACTATCGGTTCTGCCAAATCGAACGCTGATCTGCACGGAATAGGCTACGGCTCCGCCAACGCTAATGCCAACACAAACGCTGGTGGTTACGGATCGGCCAACTCTGCTGCCAACATCCAGGGACCTTCTTTCGGCTCCGCTAAGACCACCGCCAACACTCAGGGAGCTACCTATGGAATAGCTGATGCTAACGCTAACCTCAACGCTGGATACGGATCTGCTAAGACTGTAGCCAACACCCAGGGCACTGGCTCTGCCAGCTCCACTGCCAACCTTGGCTCTGGATACGGTTTTGCCAGGAACCAGGGTGTATACGGTGGATCAAAGACTGCAGCCAACGCTCAGAGCTCTGGAGCTGGCAAGGCGTCCTCCTCCGCAAAGACTCAGGGTCTGACTGCTGGATACAGGATCACCAACTCCGCAGCCAACACCTCTGGCTTCGGCCGTGCCCAGGCCAACGCTGAGAGCGCTTAGGCTCATCTTAGCCGTACTTACGCAATCACATCAAGACGACCTCTTGAAATCCCGTAAACTTGTCTTGGTGTATTTGCAAAGTCTGTTTTATTTATTTATTTATTTTAGTTTAATTAAGTCTGCATTTTAAAAATGTGTGTAATTTCTTAAACATTACCAACGAATTTATTTCAACATAATAAATAATGTATTCATACATACAGAATTTTATTTAATTACCTACTGATTTACCCGAAATATCTTTCATGTTCATTAGGTACATAATGATAAAATGAATATTTAAAAATGATCAAATAAATAATAAAAATCGCACCATTCAACATTAATAACCATTTTATTGGTTAGATACGATTAAATACGATTTCATTCATTATTAATTATTCCATATAGAATAAAATTCTATATGGAATTAAAAATTCTCTTAAGTAGTTAAACAATTTGAATGTTGAATTAGAATAAAACTTTTATTATAACTTCCGATTAAACTCTGCACTGAATATTATATTGAAAATTGATTGAATATCTAACAGAATAGACTAATGTCGGATACCATAATCCAGTCATGACAAATCACCAATCACTACATATTTCATTTAATTTATCCAAATCATTAATAAATTGAAGTTCTCAATAACATCGTCGTTAGAGCCATTGGAAGTCCACTGCTGAACATAGGCCACCCCAAGAAAGGGGGAATTTTGCAAGCGTGTTGGCAATCGTATACTGCAGCTTTCGCGACGAGGATGCTGCTGCCCATCCTCACCCTGTACATTTGAGCTACACTGCTTCGAATGTATACACCGCTATCGGTCGCCTCTTACGACACCTGGTACAGGGTAGGAACTATTCTACCCCACGGCTATTAATTAATATCACAGCTGAAAATTACCACCTGTTATCAAATTAACTCTTATACTTCACTTTATTACATAAACACCATTACATTAAAAATAAAAATATCCAACATTTTACAAACAAAAAGTTCAACTAAATAACGATCACGATTCAACTCAATTGCTCTAAAAATGATACTTGTAATGCCACTCACCGCCATAACGAGATTTTAAAAGCGGTTAACTTGAGGGTCTGACTGAGTCGATACTAAATGATCGAGCCTCGTTTGCAATAATATGTATATGCGTGTTTACAAATAAGATTCAAAAGCGAATTCGTCAGGAAATAGAGTTTTCGAACTGTATTGGAAAAAAATCTAGCGTGACTCTTTCGTGGACGATAGTGTGTTTTACATGAATACGTTTAGCTTGTATTTTTGAAAAATGATTATTTGATTACTATATATAATATTAAACAAGCTAAAACATTAAACTAAACCGACGGGCTCGTTGATGCAAATGGAAGTATGTAATCTTATCTGGTGCGTCAAGGGTGGTCAAGGGTCGCAGATGTAAGTAGTCGCAGAAAATATGCTCGAACGAAACGCTTTTTATCAAATTTTGCTCGACAAAGGGGATCACCAAAGACATAAGCGAAACTCGATGGTTCGCTTGCCTTGATGGCCCTATAAGATAAAAACAATACTGTTATATTTTTTATATATCATTAATATACACATTTAAATGACACACAAAAAGAAATGTGGTCTTGGGTGGAATATAAATAACCATATATGTCTGATATTATGATGATGATATATATCATCATCATTATCATATTAGCCATCGAAATTCCACTGTTTGACACAGGCTTTTTGGCCGTAATTCCTAGCGGGCAGGCGTGATAGCAATCGCAGAGCACAACTAAACCTAGGGCGAAGAGAGGCAGCAACATCCCCGTTGCTTGCCTACCGTTTCCGGCAATTATGGGCCTAATTCAATATTTGACAAATTGGGGAGGTTAATGTCCAGCAGTGGACTTCCAATTGCTTATAGGATGGTGGTATAGAATTTCTATAAATTTGGTAGCAAATGACTTTGATGTAACCAGTCTCGATATAATTAGAAGCCATAAATGTACAAAAACGTTCCTAATTAATTTTATTTTGTTTGAAATCGATACCCAGAAACTACTTTGAGTCTCTAGTTTTATTTATATGTATAACATACAAATGCGTGATAGTAAGCCTATAGGAATCGTATTATCAAAAGGATATTACTAGGACATCGCCAACCTTGTGACTAGAAGTCACATTACCCAGTGATTTCTCTGCCTTTCTCACCCATTTCACCGAACCACAATAATGCAAACTTTGCTGTTTGGCGGTTGAAATAAGTGAGAGTGAGTTACCAATACAAACGACCTTTGTGAGTTCATTCTACCTCGAGGAACGTCTGGTATAGCATCGGTCGAGCAATGTCTGGTCATGTCTAAAGATAATTAATATTTATCATTAAGTATAAAACTTTCACGCAGCCAAGACGCGGGTATATAGATCATTTTGCAAAATGATTTCGCTGTGGGTCAAGCAACGACCCGAGGTCTCCGATACTGTTAGTCACGGTTCAGTTCCGGGACAAAAACTAATGGACCATCGGTTTTACGTGTCGATTAATCGATACCGATCGACATTTTTTTTATCAATTATGATAAAAGTAAATCGATTCGGTTGTTTTGCTCGCATGAGATTTGTATTGTTACAAGTTAAGGAGGTCGAATTTGATTTGAAGATTATTATTTTAGTGAGATAAGTTGAGAGTTCTCGGAATCTTGATTAACAGTACATTAAAATATAGCATTATTTAATTAAGATTAAAAAATACATTTTTAGAAGAAAGAATATTTTTTTTATTATAATACACGGCCTTATTTTCAATCAAACCTTCTTGTTAAAAATTAAATATGATTTATCTATAATATTTCTCTAAATTGACAATTGAAATAAACTATGTTGTTTTTCACATATGCTATTTTATAAAAATACTAAACACGATAATAATAAAATGTTCGCCTATAACAAAGGATCGACATTATAATTGTATTCATGAATATACGTTCAACATAAATTCAAGTATCAAACTGTACACCGTTAGCAATTATTATTAAAATTAGTTTAGTAGTTAAACATAAACTTAGGAAAATTTAGGAATTTTGTTCTAAATTGCCGCGCTGGGCAGTGGTGTTGACAATCACAAAGCGTAACGGGAATGCTGCTGCCCATTTCTACAGTTTTACATTTAAGTTATTCCATTTACTTTAATTTCCATTAACTCAGTCGCCTCTTACAATACCTGGTAAAGGGGAGGTTGTAAATCTCTTACAAGAAAATAATAATTTAGCGACATAAATACGAAGTTACAATTAGTTTAATTCAAAAAATAATGCATAAACCGAAATTATGAATCTAACTTAAATCTTAAAAAGCGAAGATTGACAACTACGTCTCCGTTACAAGTTTTTTCCGCGTGATATCACCAGTGTGTTGGCAACCTTGCTAAGCCGCGTTGACTTAAAGATATTATGTCATGTTAACCAGTAATTTCACTGCATCTTCTGCAATTTCTACTGCCCTTAAAACCGGAACACAGCAATGCGCGCACAGCATTTGGCAAAAAATAGGTAAGAGTGAGGTACCAATGCAGACGTCCTTAAGTCTGAGGAGTCTTGTGATACGCTCTGTGATGTGATATGATGATAGCAAGAAGGTATCGCTTACTATATTATTATATGTATTGTTAATGACGATTTAAATGCAATTTGTGATTGACATCATAATAAAACCCAGTGGTTTTATAAATTAAATACATTTTAAGTTTTATAATCGGATTTACATAATCTAGACATACATTTCGACTGCTACTGGAATATATGTGATATTTTAAAAGCATCCTCTCACCAATCGACAGCATTATCGGCTGTCCTTAAATTATGAATGTTTAAAAATCAATACGTTTTCCATACTAAACCGGCTAATACAACAAGCTTGAAAGTATGTGACGATGTATGTATGTTTGTCACTTTATTTAGCCAGAACGGGTGACCAGATCTCAACGTGTACCAAAATTGGTACAGGTTCCTGTCGGATAGCTTTGACTGTTATGTTTTTCACGTAGGGGCTCATCATCAACATCATAACAGCCTTTGAAAGTCCACTGCTGGGCCTCTCCAAGAAAGAAGGTTTTATACCCGTAAAAGCCGCACTGGGCAAGCGTGTAGGCAATCGCAGCTTTCACGACGGGAATACTGCAAATTCCCGCCCTGTGCATTTGAGTAGCACTGTTCCGGATGAATATACCGCCATCTGTCGATTCTGGAACCTTTGTCGCTTCTTACGTCACCTGGTACAGTGGGAGGTACTATTCTACTCTGCCGGTACCTTACGGCATACTTTGCTGATTTCTTCCAAGACTGTAAGTGAATTCCGCAAGGATGAAACTTGAATGCGAAAGTCTTTCTACCCGACTTGTCTTTTACTTACTTATTTATTCCGCTATCATTCCAGCAGGCTGCATGGTATAATATGAAATCCACACAGACAGAGACGCAAGCTGAATAATACTGTAATTATCTTTATTTATAAAATTACCTGTCGCGGTGTTGGTCCGGTATGAACTAAACCAATTAACCGATTTTAATCATTTTTGCGTATTGTGTAATTTTTTATTCAACTTGAGAGATAGAATTATTTATATCTCAAACTATAGTTTGATATACAGTATATGATGATTTTACAATAAAATCCTAAGTAGGAAGGATCAGATTTGCCTCTGAAAAAATACAAGAAATTTGTTAAAAATAAGCTTATCTCCAAAGCTTACTATTGCAATAAAGATTATATCAACAATAAAATTGCTTAGGATTAAATTGCTTAAACTATACTTTAATACAATGGTTTAGCAACGACGCCGGTAGGGGTTTCATTTGGGTCGCGTAATAAACCTGCAGTAAACTTAGTTTTAAGAATCGTCTGTTGCCGGCAGACTAGTTTAAGCTAGACTTAATTAAATGTGTTAGATGACTTTTATGATCCCTAGGGTCATTAAGAATTTGGAAAGTATTATATACAAATTTGAATATAATCTCTTCCTTATTAGAAATACTAATATTATTATTATTACTTTTTTATATTATTATTATTTGAATTTAACGATTTAAAAATACTAGACTTCTAATGTGACTTACTTAAATAAAACATATTCGGCTTTGAAAATAATCCAACAATGAGGCGTAAGGCAGAATAGAAAAATACCTCCTCATCCAAAAAAAACCTGCATCAGGTGTTGTAAGAGACGATAAAAATACCAGGACCGACTTGCAGTATATCCATCAGAATTAGTGGAGCTTTCTTTCACAGGGCGGGGATGGGCAGTAGCATGCCCATTGCGAAAGCTGTACGTGCTAGATATACTTAACATAAAAAGAGGGGTTTGGTATATGGCGCGACCATTAATATCCTTTAGAGATGTATTTATTTATTTTTACATTTTTACACTTTTTGGTCGACGTCACTCTACGTTGTGTCACTTCATGTACTCAAAAAATGACGCTCTGCTGTCTACTATTTATCAACTTATTTTTTATGTTCAAACCTTTTTTATTATCTATACTACCTCTGTAATTGATATCTAGCAATAAGTTCGCACGAATTAAAAAACGATTCCGTTACATAGAGGTAAAGATAATATGTGGGTGTAATCAAAATATTTTATGCGTAAATTAAAAAAAAATACATTAATAAAGCTACCACAAATTTACAAAGATTAGGTAAACGGAGTCAACCTAAAGATGTCAGTTATTATTCGAGTCTAATAAATTACTTAGAATGCTTCATTTAATTGCGTAAACTTATTAAGACGAGTGCCGCGAGGTACCGGCAGAGTAGAATATTATCTCCCCCTGAAGCTACTAATGTACCAGAACCGATAGATGGCGGTATATCCATCCAAAACCGTTCATGGGACTTTGATGGACAGCAGCATCACGGGGCGAAAGCTGCGTTCTGTGATTGCCAACACGCTTGCGCAGTATGGCAATTATGGGCAAAATTCCCCTTTCCTTCTATGTCCAACTGTGGACTTCCGATAGCTGATGATTACGACGAGCCCAATGGCATAGATGCCAGTGAACCAATGTGATGTTACCCAGAGCAAATATTTATATAATGAATTTGTTCTGTGTAAGTATTGCATCTGTAATTCATCTGTAGTCGGATATCGTTACACAAGTGCTTTAAGCTACTTATCTCATGAGGGCAACATATGTCGTGTGAATTCATTTATTTATTATTTAATTAAATCAATTTAAAGGTTTTGTCGGTATCATAATCTTTAATTTGTTGATATTTCAATCTACCGTTTATGCAGATTACTAGTTAAATCTAGAAAGCATGACAAATGACCTATCGCATATTATTAGTGTTCTCTCCAATATCCATTAATCTTTATTAGATTTTTAAATTGAGACTAACGGTATGATAGCCCGATATGGCAAGTGTTTATTTTTAACAGATAAAACAAATTTATCATATCATCGTATGTTGATTTTGGTATTTTATGAATACCAAAATTAAATGAACATATTCATACGACATCTCATATTTTAACCTGACTCCGAGATTAACGAATTGTGTACGTATTTAGCACAGGGCTTCCTTTTATGGCGTAGTTAAGCACTGAAAAAGTATTTTTTTTTAATTCACCCTTCTAATGAGGTAAAACAGAAGTGCAAAGATAGTATGAAACTCAGTAAGGTTATTATGAGCATAAATAAATTAAGGGGTAAAAGGGGGGGGGGAGATTAAAGTTCTATAACTTCTAGTTACAAATATATTACTTAAATACTCATACATATGCATTTAGGCAAAATAGAACCTTGCCAAACAAGATAGGGGTAATGTTTCTCCAATAAATTGTATTATCGAATGCGCTATCATAATACCTAACCCGGGTATAATAATAAATGCTTTTGAACATATTCACCTATTACTGCCGCCAAATAGCAGTGTTCGTATTGCTGTGTTCCGGATTGAACGGTGAGAGAAGCAGTGAGATTAATGAGTAAAGTGATATAATACATTCAAGTAACAAAGCTGGCAATCCGCTTGTAATATCCTTGTGATATGATCGTGTATAGGCTGCCGTGATGCTTTCTATTACGCGGACTGTATGTTAGTTTGTCGAATTGGTATAATATATATATGTATGTATCTACTCGTGAAAACACTATATATAAACTAATTTATTACTAAATTACCACGCTAGACAAACGTGTTAGCAATCGCAGAACGCCACTTTCGCGACGTGGAAGCTGCTGCCCATCCCCGCCCTGTACATTTGAGCTGACTTTTTTGCATGAATATACCGCCATCTGTCGGTATCCCTATCCCTACCCAAGACAAACATTTATGAATGACGAAAATTTGTGTTTGTTCTGAATGTTAAATATGTATTTGAATATTATATTTGTGATCCCGTTTTTTTTAATCCGCGTAACTCAATTGCTTTAAGCGACTTACCGAGAACAAATTAATGATATATTTAATCAAGGCAAACAATACGTAAGATATACTAATACTATTAATTTGGTGACAATTGATTTCACACTCCCAAGTTGCTGTGATGTCAACAAACCAGTTCGGTTTGTTGACATCACAGCAGGTCAAAACTCGAGGCAGTATATCTTACCAGCGAATCGATTAAATTATTATTAGTTCCGATTGAATATTTTATAGGACCAGATAGTTTTAAGAACACGATTTTTCGACACCATAAAAAATGGCCATCCATATAAATTGTATTGAAAATGGCGGACCATAAATTAACTGTTATTGTTAATGTGAATGTTTTCGAGCTTCCTTTTTTTTGATCGATTTTTAAAACCGTATATTATTATTATAAACATTTTTTTAATTAAGTTACTCCGGGGATTAGGTATTTATGGAAAAGGGAAAATATTAATTCAACTAGTTTTTACGGATCTACCATCTCCCGGTTAAAACCTAGACCAGGGGTTTTTTTAATGAAATACTGCATGATGGTTAAGCCTTAGGGAAGGACTTAGGCTAATCCTGGCTCTGGGAAACATCACGCGGTTAGTGAATCAAACGCAGATGAATACAAAAACTGAAACGATATCTGAAACATTTTAAGAATATGGTACTTTTTAATGGTTTTAACACGCGGTTTATTTGACATTTTACATATTTAGTTCGACGTCACAGTTACCTTACAGCAGCCATTCTCAAGATTGACAAAAGACCATTTTTGTACGGGATCATTGGGATCGAATAGAATGTATGAAAAAATATGTATTACCCAAAAACAGGATAAACTCTCGCGGTGACAGGAAGTACCTAATTACACTAAGAGTCTGCACGACAGGGCAATGGAGAGTTAGAGAGGATATTGCTCGAAGTTTCTTTGCATGATTTAATCAGGAATTAGGAGATCCGCAAAAGCACCGAAGTTACCGACATAACCCAGCAGATTAGCAAGTTGAAGTGGCAGGGCGTTAAGCACGCAAAACCGATGGACCATGGAGTCGAAAGGTTCTGGAATGGAGACCATGTACTGGCATGTGCAGCGTAGGACGTCGAGGCACAAGGTGGACAGACGATCTAATTAAAATCACGCTGGACGCAGGCCTCAGATATGATAATGATGAATAATGTAAACCAAAATGTTTTTTTTATTACATATATTAAATAAATACATTTTTGTATACACCAAATAAATAAATTGGCGTGCCTGATGGCGCAGATGGTAGTAATCCTATCTTGTGCGCGAAAGGTCGTGGGTGCGATCCCCACCCAAAGCAAATATGAGCAAATTTCACATGATGAATATTATGTATTTAAGTATTATTTTTGTAATTCCTCTGTTGACTGTAAGTGCTTTAAACTTTTTTCAGAGTCAGATCAAAGTATGAGATTTTGTATAAATTTGTTAATTTATTTAATACAAAAATGTATTAATGTAATTTATGTAAAAATAAATTATGCCAAAATATAATGATAAAATACAATACATTGTTATATACTATGGTGTATTTAATTGTAATATTTCAAATCACGAGGACGAAGTCGGCGCGGGCCACTGGCAATCTGTATACAAGCTGCCACATTATCATATATTTACATAATCCCGTATTAGACCACACTCCAGATATTTTTTACAGTTCCGGACTTGTCAGCGGACCATTTGTCACTTTTATTTATGTTTTTATTGCAACATACAGACTAGTCTAATATATACATATATATTTCTCTAATCTTAAGCACGCCTACGTGACAGTAAACTTGGCTTAAGTTGCCCGCTCTAAACATTACAATACGAAAACACTTCTATTATCACTAAGTTTGTTTTCAAACAACACCGCATACAGTACTTTAGTATCTATCGTCTTGTGTTGCTGAAATTAGAAATAACCCGGCTACAACTAACACCCAGAACCAATACAAACAAACTTTTGTATCGACTTTTTTCATTATTAGACCAAGTCAAATAACAAGCACACAGCGGCGATAGTAAGTGTCACCGCAGCCTATAGATAGCAGCTGATATGATGATGTTGATGAAATTGATGTATAAACTATCCTATCACTCTACCTATAATATTTTCTAACATTTACAGGTTCACTCCTCATATTTTTTCAACTTTTATACAATCTTTAGTCATTCTTGAGAACAGTTGCTGCAAGGTAATGTCGAACAAAAAAAGTCACTATAAACCGCGTTTTAAAAAAAGACTGCTAAAAGACTGGTTTTATCATTACTTTAGTAGTATAAAGTTACTCCCGAGTAAACACTGTGACTCGAAATTTCTGTACATAAACGAGATAACACGGCTTATCTCGTTTATGTATGTCGGTACCGGCAGGGTAGAATAGTACCTCCTTCTGTACCAGGTGTCGTAAAAGGCGACTAATGTACCAGAACCGACAGATGGCGGTATATCTATTCGAGACAGTGTAGCTCAAATTCATAGGGTGGGGATCGGGAGCAATATCTCCGTCGCGAAAGCTGCGCTCTGCGATTGCCAACACGCTTTGCATTGCCCAGCGCGGCAATTACGGACAAAATTCCCTATTTGTAAAGACTTATGTCCAAAAGTGGACCTTTTTTACATCTCACTATGACAAAAAAGTAAATTTGGAGTAACTATTATCACCTAACAAAAACATTTATGTATTCTATGCCAATGACATTTCATATACTAAGATCTCGGAGCTGCAAACTATGACCGCGCGCTCTGTACTCTTTCAAAATGACTTCAATATCAAATTAGAAACTAGAATCGTATACATTATAGCATCCTTTTAGATTTAATTAGCATAAATAATAGGCATTAATTGATCATGAATAAAATTAAGGTTTTTATATCTATATATAGTATACAAATAAAATTGGATGTCTGTTCCTGATGTCAAATAACACCATGATAAATGCATATTACTTACACTAAATTTGATTCTTGTGTTTGTTTGTTTGTACTGTGTAATATCCATTATGACCCTATACGCTACCCTTATACACCAAAGGTCGTGGATTACTACCCAGGACAAGCATCTATATAACAAACATTTATATATGTTGTGTCAAGGTGTTATCGTATCATAATGTTGTCAAAACAAGTGTTTTAAGCTACTTATATTGGAGTCAGCAATATCCTTGATAAAGCGTGAATTATTAATTTAATATTTTGATGGGACTTTTGCTCATATATAGTTTTTAATATACTGTAGTATCGAGAACTAAAACATATAAAAGATAGACCTAACATTAAAGATAGACCTAAAAATACTCGTCTCATTAACGTTACTTAATATTTCCAATTGCCGTAAGGTACCAGCAGAATAAAATAGTGCCACCCCTGTACCAGGTGACGTAAGATGCGACTAAGGTACCAGAACCGACAGATGGCGGTATATCCATCTTTTACAGTTTAGCTCAAATGCATGGCGCTGGGCTAAGATGGGCTGTAGCATTCCCGTGAAGCTACGCTCTGCGATTGACAACACGTTTGCCCAGCGAGGCAATTATGTAAAAAGACCCCTTTTCTTGGGGAGTCCTATATCCTGATGTGGCAGATCTGATGATGATGATCATGATTATCTCCATGTCACAAGGATTTCCGATTTACCATTGAGCTGAAAGGATCTGATCTGATGAAGGAGCTGGAAGGTGTCCGAAAAAACTCTTAATTAAATTACGTAGCTGAACCGAACTCACTCTAGTTTCTCTTGACGCAAAATGGTAGATGATATCCAGGGTCTCTAAGGAAAAGGTATCTAAGGGAACCCTGTGATTAGAGAACGTTCGTATCCATAGAGAATTTTCTCTTGCCTGCCAATTATTCATTTAATTCGACAATGCATCAGTAAAGTCTATGACGTCAAATAATTTAAAAAGCGTATGTTTGCGGATTTGTTTTCTATTTGCGTAATATTACTATTTTTTAAACTAGTTATTCAATTTTAATTATTTTTTTTATAACTAAAATAAATCTTTAAAAGTGATTCGTTTGCGACCAGATATTCTTATACACCCTGTCACTAATTATTGCGTACATGAGCATGACCCCATATTGTATATAATACTTAAGAGTCATGACACGTTATTTGGTCCTCGGTGAGATAGGCGACGCTACCATTGCCTGCTAGGCGCCGCTGGGCGCCGCTAGGCGCGAGTAAGGTTCTACCTGAAATAAATAACGCAAAATATTGCAACTAAGTAAATAAGAAGCCACACTGATGTAGATACTTATTGATAACAGGGTATATAAAAACATCGAATCCCAAACGAACCGTTTTCAAAGATTTCTATTTGTTTTGTACGAAAAAGATAAAAATTTAACAACTGTTAAAATATATATAGGTAATAGTTCTATCACGCATATAAAAAAGCATTTAGCGCTTTCTAAATCATTTGACGTACAAGACTTTACTGATGGATTGTCAGAATGAATGAATATTTTTTTTCAGTAAAACGTATCCTATCAGGCGATGTGTGTTTCAATTACAACAAAAACATCCACGGCACTTGTATTATCCATATTTTTGTGAAGTTATTCTATTGAAGTTATTAGTGTACAAAAAACAGTAGATTATAATTATTACCTTTCGTTTTCGTCACTAGGAGTTATCTGCATTGGTAACTCACTCATCTATATCTACCGCGAAATAACAGTGTTCGCATTGCTGTGTTCCGATTTGAAGGATGAGTAAAAGAGCAATGAAATTACTGGTTAAGTATGACATTGTATATACAGTTCACAAGGGTGGTGACACTAGTGATATCTTTGTGATGACACTAATAAACTAGAGTCACGTGTCACGCGGACCGTATGCTTCTTTGTTGAACTAAAAAAAAATCTATTTACACTATTGTCTTTGATTACGTAAAACTGTTTTTTTAAATTAGAAAATAATATTTTATCTTCCACTGCTACTGAGGTCAAGCCAAAATCGATAGATCGTGGTATAACCACTTAAAAGAGTTGTTTTGTCGTGGTCGTGTTAATAACAAACGTGACTGCAGTCAAAGTCGGCGCGCCCCGAGCATTATTAAAAAGCCACCCACACAGGGTTTTTTGCAAAGCCAGTTTTATTACTATATCGCAACCGTTATTCTTGAATATTTAATAATAGAATTAAGTGTTAATTTCTTGTATTAAGACTAGAACAATAGATGATTATACGTAATTGTACATTGAGTTATTTGTGACGTAAAATATCTATATAACTCGAATGACAACAATACATTCATTATCACTTCGACTACAAAAAAGAATCTCATTCTCATTCATTAAATTATTATATTACAAACACTCGCTCAATCAATACTGTACTTTATGCAGAAAACATTAAGATACAAATAAAATGTGCATTTTTTGTCAGTTCAATCTATTAGATTTTTCGAAGTTTCGTTACTTTTTTTTCACGACTAAACATATAAACTTTTAAATAAGCTAACTTTTCTTGGTAATAATAATAATAAATTAAAAAACAGATATCCTAAAGGTAATAAAAACTAAAGACTTTTTCAGATGCAGCCTTTTGAACGTAAGAAATAAATAAAAAAGAAAAAACTATACTTTTATTTCCCTCACAAATTTAAAGTTTCCCATGCATAAACGGCTTCATGTACTTGTGGAAGCTCTGGTTGACGGGTTCTTGGTTGAGCGGGCTCTTAAGAGCCTCTTCCATGAGACGCTCGTACACGCGCCCGTCGTACGCGCCCAACGTCGACTGTAGGATCTGGTACACATATTAGACTCATATAACAAACTAAAACTCAAACTGAAAATGCACTTGACCTATCAAAGGCACTTTTTAATACTTTGAGAGGTTTTATGCATAGAAAATACAGAAGAAGAGCGAGAGAAAAATCAGCCTGACTCTGATGTCAGACGGTAAGTTGGTTTTTATCTAGTAATTATCGTCTGGAGTACAATTCTACGCATAAAACCTCTCAAAGTAATTAAGTTACTATTCCTTCAGATCTATCCCACAGAAACATTTTACAGGTAGATAAAAGTCGTCGGCATTAGTACCTCACTCTCACCTATTTCTACCGCCAAATGGCACTGTTCGCATTGCTGTTTCGGTAGAAGAGTAAAATAGGCAGTAAAATTACTGGATAAATTTAACATTATACCTTTAGTTTGACTGATAAAGGTTTGGCGATACACTATTGAAATCTTTGTGATGACACGAGTGTCTTTAGGCTGCGGTCGCGATTATCAAACGGACCGATACTTGTTTGATGACTTCATTGCATAAAAAAACATGTTTTTAGAAAAAATTACTCCAGCCTATCAATTTATCTCTATGCCAAATTTCGTAGAAATCTATACTCACAAATCTTTTTATCGATAAACATCGATACAGTCATTGGAAGTCCACTGCTGAGCATAGAGACTGCCTCCTCAAGAGAGGGAGAATTTCGCCCATACTTGCTAGTTTGTCTAGTTTGATTTTATTAACGATAAAGTGAACCGGTTATGCTTTTTCATCTTTCAAACTTCTATTTTTTTTAAGTTGTTTAACACGATGACGTAAATGAACAGCTCCGTGTTTAAATGATATATCGAAAAATAACAGGCACATTTTCTATTAATGCAAATGAACCATTGCTGGGCAATAAATATATATATCATTATACAATCGATGTTAAGTTCATTTCCAATAAATAACGATCATTAATAACGCCGACAATGTAAATACTTAATTGGACCGATATTTAGATTTATAGTACTAAAATAATTTAAATATCAAACTCATAAATTTAACTTAGTTGATGTATCTCAATATCTTGATGAGTTCATAGCGCATTGGTTAATATCGCCAAGCTATTATTGAAGTTAAACTACTAGTGCAACAGTTACCATGAGGATGGTTGTTCCCGCGTAGTTCCCGTTACTAACATAATTTAGGGAGAAAAAGTAGCTTATATTATTTAACGACAGTATAACTTTCTATAAATAAAAGAATGTTTGCGATCAGTCGAGCAGTTTAGGAGTTTATTGGTTACAATCACACATTAAAACAAATTGTGCCTTGAAAGAATTTCAGTATGAAAGTTTATTGCAAGTCTTGTTACACGTATTAAATTTTTTCGAAAATCTTCCTTTAAAGGGGAAAAAAGGGGGCATAAAGTATGAGTCCTATGATTATCAAAATTATTTCAGTAAAATTTATATTCGGGTTATACTTATGTTCTTAATATGGCCATATTGTTATAAAGAGTAACGCACTACTTTCATTGTAATAATAATAAATTCCCACCCCTGACTGAATGACCTCACTCCGTGGTAAGTCGCTTAAAGAACTTCTGTTACGGATGCCAAACAGCAGAGGAATCACAAATATACTACTTAACATATTTTTAACACTCACACAGAACAAACTAAAATATCGCCATATAAATATTTGCTCTGGGTGAGAATCGAGCCCACGACCCTCGGCGCACAAGATAGAATCACTACCATCTTCGCCATCGGGCCCGTCCAAGGACGAGGGCTGTTAGTTGAAAATAATTCGTTAATATTTACCTTTGCGTGAGGTATTAAAATGACTAAGTGCTTGGATCTTATTAGAGAACTAGAACGTTGCGACTGCCATGTACTAAAAAAGCGCGGGACGCAAGAAGGATGATCGCGAGCCGCATGCGACCCGCGGGCTGCAAGTTCCGACCGCTTCAGAGTTTAGTACAATACTCACTTCGTCCCGAAGATCGAAAGCATCCACTAACCCAACGGCGTTTGGTCTAATCTGCGCCAGCAACCGTTCATACCTTTGCTGCAGGTCTACTATGTCATCTTCAGATATCGACGTAAACTGAAAAAAATTGTTGATACATTTCCAGTGATAGCCGTTGGTTTCTCTGATCCCGCGGGGCACGAGGAAACGTTTGAACATCGGTCAGTTGTGGGTCAATATAAGAACTTACTGCCGACACATTCCAAAATAGCTAATGATGTCATCAATAAATTCATCAAATAACCTACTCTGCTCCATTAGGAGGAGTTGAAAAGTATTTCTCTCTATACAAGTGTCGTAAGAGGTGACTAAGCTACCGACAGATGGCGGTATATCCATTAAAACATCGCGGCTCAAATACAACAGGGTGGGGGATGATCTTTTTTACTTGAGGAGATCCAACAGCGGACTTTCTACGGCTCATGTGATGCTGATGATAATGAAATCATACATTTTTTCTATCATCATCATTTATATTTATTTTTATTGATATATATATATATATATGAAAGTACTTCAGCAACTAACCCTGAGCAAATCTCCGGTCCGCTCCAAAACCCAGTAGAGTAGATAGAGGACAGAGAGCTGGTCCAGCACCGACTTCACACTTTGACTGCAGGTCGCGGTCAAGCGCAACGTCTCCGATCGGTACACGCCGCAAAGGACGGCGCGGCAGTGCGCCTTATAATAAAATTAGAAATAAAATATATAATATATTAAAAATAAATTATTAGTACACATGTAACTGCCATATTTTATTTATTTATTGAACTTTATTGCACAAAATATTAAAAAATATACAAATGGCGGACTTAATGCCAGTTGGTATTATCACCCAGTATTTTATTATTTAATTATTGCGCTGCTCGTAGAAGGTTGAGCCTTCGTGGCTCAGAGGCTAAGTGTGAGTTGCTCGACGGTTCAAAGGACCTGGCAGCTATATCAAGACACCGGTTCCGTCGAGAGAAGGCCTGATTCTGGAAGAAAACCATGTACCCAACCACGGGATGATCGTTTTCTTGTGAGCCGCGCATTGAGAAATCGCAAGTCTTCGTATATGGACCTTAAGAACAACCTCGAAGAAGTAAGAAATGTGCATATTAGTCTATGGACGGTCAGGAGGAGGCTTCTCGCGGCCAAAATTTATCAAAATGTTATGATAATACTGACGAAAACGACTATTTTCTTATAAATTTACAAAATTGTGAAAGTGAAACTACCTATTATTATCACACAAACCAATAATAACATTTGAAATGGTTCATTGCTTAGGTGCCCGTTTTTTTATTTGCAAATGAGTGTTAGTCCGTTCAAAGGTTGTCTGGAAGAGATTGCCCTGAGCGATAAGGTCGCCTGTTGTATTATTACTTGTCACTTTTTATTATATATGATTATTTATTTTTTTTGGTTGCAATAATAATAGTATTTTGATTCAACGTTGTCCTGTGTTTCATAGCAATATAATAAATGTATTTGAAAGTGAATTTATAATTCCATATTCATTAATATGATGAATGTGCAATTATAACGAATTATTAAAACGTGCGGTTAATATTATTTTTAATTTCCTGCAGTAACTATACATGTTTTCGTAAAATAAAAATTAGACTTCTATCTACAATTTGTTATTATCCCCAAAACAGTTGAGAAACTGGATATAAAAATGAATTTTGGAATACCTTCATACATAATGCATAAACTAAAAATGCATGTTAATTTAATTATAAATGCTATTTATTGCAAGCAAGTCCATTAAACTAGTTACAATTATTACATATCTTTCTGGAACCAACACAATAACCATAGTCACGGGCTAGTTTAATAATAGTTTGTTTATAAATAATAAATTAAGATAGGTTCCCAGAACATCACATACATTGACCTGATTCCGTGATAAGTTGCTTAAAGCATTTGTGTTACGGACATCAGATAACAGAGGAATGACAAATATACTACGTAAATATATATATAGTTAATACCCAATCGTAGAACATATAAATATTTGTCTTGGGTGGGGATCGAACCAACGACCTTAGGCGAACAAGACAGTATTACTTCCATCTGCGCCATCGGGCTCGGCAAATATACTATTTTTTAATTACTGAAATTTCAAAACGAATTTACTGGGTAATGCCACATAATATCTTCATGTCATAAGGTGACCAACGTGCGAGTGATACATTTGTGGTGATACGAACGTCTATCTCAAGGTTTATTACAAGGTTTATTATATTATAAGGTTGCAGTGAAGCTTAATATCACGCGTATTGTATGCTTGTTTGTCGACTTAGTAATATATGTATATTTTCTTTACTGTCGCAAAAATGTGAACAGCTATTGTTCTATGTAGTAATCATTTTTGGACACAACTGGTTTTTTTTTCAACTGACGTTACATGTGCCTTAATTTAGTTCATCTCATAGAGAACAATTTATGATTGCAGTGGTTTTTATTTGTTTTATTTCTCAACATTAAAATTATTCCAATAAATATATATCACTTCTGCCATTCTCCACAAGGTACCTTACTTGGTAAAGGCGAACCAAAAAGTCCGCTTGAATTTATTTATTTAGAATAGGTACACTTAAGAGATTACTGTCATACACACCAATATTTTTAATTAAATCCAGGCTTTATTATTTAATTATTCTTAATTAAATATTTTTTATCAATCAAGACGTAAATAATGATAATGAATACAAGCAAATAAAATATATATCATTATTTATACGTCACGAATATGTAAGATATTCGTTATCTGTGGATTTGTGCTAATTTCTCTATTACCGTTTTCTTGAATATTCAATACTTTTCGTCAACATGTGACATTATTGTTTTTTTTAATGTAGTTAAAACGCAGTTTGTAATGGAGGAAACACACTCACCTCAGCTGCAGCCACAAGCTGAACTGTTGTCAACTGCCATGCATCTTCGTAGTCCATTCCCGTTTTCTGATGTTTTCTTATACTTTTAACGCACGCTGCTATTTTCCTAGAAAATGTTCAACAATGTAAAAAGCATTCTTTATGGTAGAAGTTAGTAGTCATTTTATTTCGCATCATCATCATCATCGCAAAACGTCCATACAACATAGGACTCCCGAAGAAAGGGGGAAGAGGGGGGTGCGTGGTGGCAATCGCAGAGCGTACCTTCGCGACGAGAATGCTGCTGCTCACCCCCGCCCTGTTGCATTTGAGTTAAACTACTTTCGTGTGGATATCCCGCCATCTTTCGGTTTCGGTACCTCAGTCCCTTACGACCACTGATACAGGGGGAGCTATTCTACTCTGCCGGTACCACACGGCCAATTTTTTTTCACATACGATAAGAAATAGATGTGACTATGTGCATATAATTTTAAGGGACTTAAGATATATAATAAAAGCATATTGTAATGTAATAATTTAATTAAAAGTCAGGTACCAGAAGCGACTGAGGAACCAGAATTGACAGATGGCGGTATAAGTCTTTCCGAAACAGCATAGTTCAAATGCATCAAAGCTGCGATAGGCAGCATTCTCTCTTCATGAGGAGGGGAAGGCTGTTGACGGGCTCTACGGCGCAGATGCTAGTGATCCTGTCTTGTGCGCCAAAGGTAGTGATTTCGATCCCCACCAGGACAAATATTTATGCGATGATATTTATGTTTGTTATGTGTATGGGTGATAAATGTATGTATTTGAGTGGTATATTTGTGATTGCTTTGTTGTTTAATGTCCGTAACACAAGTGCTTTAAGCGACTTATCACAATATCAGGTCAATTTATGAGATGTAGTGGGAATTTATCTTTATTAGTTTATTGTCCAGCAATGGACGTTCTGTAGCTGCTATGGTCACGTCCGACATCGTAAACCGCGCCACGTCTTAGACGACCCTCCCGATAGGATAACCTATAAAATCGCAGCCCTTCCTCGCCCTCTTACTGGCACAACACGATCATTAACACTCCACATGCATTCGTACAACAGAGCAGAACACCGCGTTCGCCGGCGAACGCATGCAGACCCTGCCCCCACGAGCGATAACCGACAGCCCTAGAGCTGTCGGGCTCAATCTGTCCGTCTTCTTTTGCTGAAATTTCATAGTAAATTCAACCCCAATGACGGCGGCCCGATCCTAGGTCGAGCCTCTAGAGGTGCCCTCGGGCGCGCCGTCGGTCCCGCTCCGATCTCGCGAGCTTTGCGGCGGCCGCGGGGCACGCAGGATGTATACGGGCATTTGACCTCTCATCTATGAGAGGCCCCGCCCTCTCGCCGCGCCCTCGGTGGCGCTGGAATTGACGTTTACATAGATTATTAATAAATGGTGCTGTATTAGTATAAGTTCTTAAATGCCTTACCCAGCAGCAACAGCTTCAAAAGATCTAATGATTCCTTCAGGAGTGTTATCCCACTGTGCTTTATTAAGACTGCGCGTTAAGTATGCAAGAGTAGGAGTTGCGGGGTTGCCAGCTTCCACCTGTTCCCATGATTTAACGAGGAATCTGGAAATAGAAATAACATAACAATTATGGCACTAGAACTTTGAGCAATAGTTTTCTTGATCAATGGAGCTCAAAACAAAAGAGTTCCTGTTCTTTTGAACTTTAATCATTGCTGTAATCTCTTTAAATTTCTGCTGCATTCAGTGACCTTTTTTACTACGTGCTAAGGAGCACAAAGTCATGGCCCATAGTACTAGCTTATTACGAATATATATTACACTGGAAATGATTGCGACTTTGTCGGCATGAAATAGTGACTTTGAGGAGAATTTTCTTGATAAATGAATTATGCAATACTAAAACAATTTTCAAAGCGGGCCAGCGGCTACTGAGATTAGAGCGTTTAAGCAAATAAACTCTTCAGCTTAATAATATTAGTAACTCACCAATTCAATAGCTCCGCATAGATTATTCTACGTTGTCTATTTGTGCCTTGTATTAATTTCTCCCTACTTTACACGAAGATTCCATAATAAAATATACAACCCTGTGGAAATCTATTTGGGAGTCAGAAAACGGTAGTAACGCTTGCACCCACCTTGCTGTTTGCAGTAATAGAACCGTGTAGTCGCCTTCATATGTCCTGGTGGCGGTGACGAAGCTGTACAAAGCAGGTAAGTTTGAGGACACCATATACCCATGGCCACCGCATGCGAACCGACATTGCTCGATCAGGGCCGACGAATCCGAAGTGCTTATTGCCTTCAAGCAGGACGACAATGCATGCAGCTAGAAGAATAATTAAAATCACTTCTTTTTTATAATATCACTAAGGCGACTAAAGTTCAAAAGGTTCGGTAAAGGTTCGGGTTCAAAGGTGAAAAGTATTAGCAATAACAATGGTTAAGAAATATAATATCATCAGCTCAGAAGATGACAAAACAATTTTATCCTTGCGATATAAATAGCGTCTACTAGTTGATTTAACGCGGGCCTTACGCTTGTTACGCTTTATTCGCCTTTTACAATATCTGTTACAGGGGGAGGTAGTATTCCACTCTTCCGGAAATAAATAGAGAAAGTCATGTTGCTGCTTCTATCCTCAATATCTAAAAAGAGATATTAATTGTACCGTGAAATTACTATTAATTGTACCGTACCTCTGGCAAAGTGTCCGTGTTACCATCCCTCATGTCTGCCAGCACAGCGGTGAAGGTGTTCCATAGCCAAGCGCTGGTTAACCGCAAAGCGTGCGCGGTCGACACACATATGAACAGTTTGTGCTGTTGTGTCAAGTAGTCTAGAACCTGGGGTTCGGGTTCGCTGGAAATTTAACAACTAGTTGCACTATAAAATGTAATGCGAATTTTGAGTTTTATTGTTTTTTGTGTTTATTAAGTTTTATTGACAAACAAGCATACGGTCCGCGTGATAGTAGTGACCACAGCAGACCATAAATGCTCGTTGTAAATTGTCAGGTGAGATAAGCTGATGAATTTTATTTGCGACTTAATATATTTTTTTATTTTGTGGATAATAGAGTGAATCTATTCACACTATACACTTAGGAGTACATAATTTTTTTTAACATTAATGTGTTCACTACTTACAATAAAATGACCTTTCAACAGCTTCAAAACGCGGTCCATTTAACTATTTTTTGTATAACGGTTACCTTGCGCGGTACCGCAATAGCCGTTAAAAGAGTAGTTTCATTAGGAGTATACGTAAAATTTAAATACTTAGGTTTAGGCTGAGACTGGCGACGGACGGCTGAGTACCGCACGGCGATGGTGGCAGCCTTTGACAGATTGAAGGCCATCTCGTTGACCAGCATCACTCGCACGAACACCATCGTTCCGTACGTCAGCTTGCCGTGCCTGGCTACTTTCACATATGTGCCATCCTTAAAGTAAACATTAGATGTTTAAAAAGAAAGATAGGATACTATTAGATAAAAGATACTAAAGTCCGTTAAAGGAACTTAAGCTAATATACTACACGTACTCTTGAATGAGTGGTGAACGACCATTTGATCAACCAAAAGTGGTCCTTCAGATACAACCAGGAACATGTACACAAAATACATCTATGTAAAAAATTACGACTATTTCTTAATACAAAACTCTTTGCAAATCTCACAATTCATTTTGAGTTAGATAACTTACATTAAGAGTTTAAAATCGAATGCTAAGTATCTAGAATTACCTTGAATTGATCGTGGTAAATGTTAATTTTGTACGCGTAAAGCAAAGTTTACTAGAAAGAAATTTAATTGTCTTAGGTTCCAGTAAAAATAAAACTCATCAAAATCATTTTCCTGTTTAGAGAAATTCACGGCCAATTATGCAATCCACACCACTGAGAATCAGCTCCATGCAAAACATTAATCAGCTCACCTCTAAAACCTGAGCATTCTTCATCATCAGTCTGTCTCTTGGGATTCTATAATTCTCAAACCCCAGGAAACCATTATCAGCAGTGTTGAAACCCATTTTGGGGCCGATATCACCCACTTTTATACCAGGTAAAGGATTGTGACTCCCAAGATCACGGATTTGGACGATAAACGGATGAGGACCATGACAAACATCTTTGGTGTACAGCTGGGCTACGACTATACAATGGTTCACTGTCTTGGCCACTGAAATTTGAATACAAAATTAATAGTAAGGTAAGTGAACAAGACGCAATACAGCATACATATTCTAACAAAATACAATTAGATCGACGCAGTGTTCTATTTGCGTATTCTTCATAGTCGGTGTCGCTGCCTTAAAATGGCCGTATTGGGATGACATTAGTTTGTATTCGAATCCGAGATCTACGTATTTCTTTCGCTATCGATAGAGGTCACACCCCGGGGCGTTTAACAGGTAGGTACTTAGATTACCCCTCCCCTGTACCAGGTGTCGTAAGAGGTAACTTCCAATGGCTGGTATGATGAGGTAGATATACCGATCAGGGTTCTCTTGAATGTTAGGCAGGTAGCCACCCTACTTGCAGGAATTGCTACTACATGGTCTTGCAAAAAAGAAACGGTTTTGGTACTTACATCCTCCAGCCCACCATTTGAAAGAAGTTAGTTTGGGACTGTGCAAAATGAACTCCTTGGTTTTTGGGTCGTATGTAGCTGTGGTCTCCAGACCTCTGATAAATGTGCCGTGGCCCAACTCGGTCTGTAAATACAAACTAATTCTGTACAGCAGAAGCCTCTACAGTATTTACATGTTACAGGCAGAAATATAAAAATCTACTTGATTCTTATTTGTTTTTTTTTTGTATTATACTAATTTGACAAACAAACATACAGTCCGCGTGTTAGTAAGCGTAACCTCAGCCTATAGACGCTTGTAATATCACAAGGATATCACTAGCGCGTTGCTAGTGATTTGACTGCTTTTGGTATATATGGATTAAAGTCATTGCTTTTCAGTTTTATGCGCATACCAAACAATTTCAGTCTACACAATATTAGCCAATTATGTCTCGAAACGAATAGATATCTATTACGCGAATTTAAAAAAAATCTATTCTGGAACCAAGTTAATCTCTATGCCTAGTTTCATATGAATCCGTACAAATCTTCTAGTATAATTGACTAACATATTAACATCGATCCCAACCTTCGCATATACATACAGCATCATGTTATTAAGACACGCACATAATACGTTAGACAATACCTGGGCATAGGTTCCTAGTATTTGCATGTCAAGCGCCAGAGGGAGCCAATGTGCTTGTTGCTCCGCGGTGCATTGACCGATGATCGTAGGCACGAACATGCCGAAGTGAAGAAGGAATGGAGATATCTCCTTGAAGAACGCATCCGCAATACGACGGAGCACTGGAGATTGCCCCCTTAAATTTATAAGTATAGTTAAAACCACTACTTCCTTCAACATACCAATAGTTATTCTGATAAAAATCTTGATCTGGAATTTCAATTTTGTTTAATAAGTAAACTTATATTATTCCCGTTCAACTTATTAAATTATTCAATTTTTTTAGTTCACGTCACCACCGCTCACGTCGCTAGTGTCGCCACGGGCTATGAATATTTTGACTTCTTTATTTCACACTAGCGATCCGTCCCGGCTTCGCGGAGTTGAAATGAAGATAAAAAAATACACATACAGCGCTACATACGTAATTTTTATAGACCTTTTTAAGGTGTACAATACTAGAGTACATACATTATTTTTTATATATCTCGCCGGGTTCAGCCAGCGTTTGCAATGTAAACGCAATGAAATTAGTTTATTTTCGATACAACATTAAAATACTTTAAATTATATCACTTTCTCTACTATATTATAACTGAAATATGACAATCAGACAGCGGCAAGTGATTTTGTTTTACATTATGTATTCATTAAGATTGATCAATCTATTTAATTATTTACAAAAATATATTCTTACCCTAGGTCTTCAAGGCCGGTGACTCCGATCAGTTCTTCTTTGACGATTTTACTGAAGATACAGGATTTTCTGATCGCGTTCTCGTATCTCTCTTTAGGGCTCAGGCATTCTTCAGGCACCACGTCTATAGATGCACCGGAGTTTAACGCAATATCCTCTGAAAAATGAGAGGGATCACATATATGTATGTTAAACTGAATGTGAACTCAGTTAACAAATTATATTTATTAGACCAAGTGAAGAAGTTGGCTGACTAACATATGAGCGCAGGGCCCAAAATATACGAGAAAGAACTTGAAATTTCGGAACTTTTCTAACGTATGGAAGCACTAAAAAAGGATTTAAAAAATGTATAAAATATATTTTTCTTAAATCTTCCCTTAAGGGGGTACTAGTGGGTGCAAATTTAGTATAAGAGTTCTACAATTTAACGCAATGTCACCACAAGGATTAACAAACCGCTAACATTTTTTTTTATTATATGTACACTAGTGGCCCCCCCACCCGGCTTTTTTAAGACTTTTATAAGGTATATAGTACATTATTTCGATCTATCTCCTGGGGCTCAGCCAGCGTTTTCAATGTAATCAAAAAGAAAATGTTTATTTACGTCATCACACTGGGAACCTCTAAAATTATCAGCGTTTCTCTGCTATATAACGGATGGATTATACATATAATCCTTCTTCTAGAATTACTGTAGCTATTAAAAATCCGCATGAAAATCCGTTGCGTAGTTTTAAAAATCTAAGAGATAGCGGAAACCAATTTTGTCTTATACTATACGTAGGTATAACATAGCAGCGCCATCTATTGATGACTAAAATCGTTAGGACTTAACAGATAATTGTGAATGTCTAATAATAGACAAATAATTTGCAATAAAATAATATATTAGGCTATCAATTAATTAATTAAGCTATCCTATCTATCAATTTGGATCACACGGTGTGCAAATTCAATTTAAAATCGGTTTAGTAGATTGGGTGTCCATAGCAGACAAACAACGTGACACGTGACATATATATATTAAGATTTCATACATAATATATTACAGAAAAACGGAAATATACAAAGATACGAAATGTGGTTTTATAAGCAAAATATTTTAATGCTACTAAGTAAATATACTCGCGGTTAAGCTAGTGAAACGTGAAACTGTCATTGTTTCTGTATTTAATGTATGTATGTACAACAAAAAAACAATACATGAACATTACAAAAACATGGAATAGTATTTATCTGCACTGTGTTCTGCCAACTCTAGACGCAAATAACAATTTCTTACAGGCGACCTTTAGCACGCAGTGTTAACAATGTGATGGTACTTTGAGATGTATCTACTGAATAAACACGTACAAATTATAAACATATATAGGTATATATTTAAATACGTGTGTTTTCTATATTTGTATTGAAGTTTTCAGTGGAGCTGGACTACTTTATACACTAAACCAATAGGCTGCACAGAGAAAGAGCCTCCTTTTTTCTGAACTTTTATTTCCAAAATTAAACATTCCATTGCTTAAATTTAATTGTAAAGAATTAAAAATTACAACAAATTTAATAATTATATAGTCAACATGTTATCAAAATAACTATATTTTGTGTTCCTTCTTACTTATTTATATATCATTATTTTTATAAATAGATAAATAACTTGCAATTGAAACCAAATGTTAAGATAGTATTAGAAGTTTACTTTAGTTTGAAATAAAAATAATTTTAATTTTGTTTTTCAAAAAAGGTTTATTTATAGAAAGTTAAGTATTCGTTGTTTTGTCTTTTAAGTTTATATTTCATTTATTATAAAGCCAAAAGTTATAAGTATTTAATACATTAGATATTTAAAGTTTAATAATTTTATTTCAAGTAATTGTTTAGTTTTTTAGTTAATAGAAATTGTAAACTTTATTTAAAAATGGTAGAAAATGTAATAATATACTACTAAATGAATGCAGTCCTTACATAGTTGAAACAAAGCTGATTAATGTTAGATTTGATCAGATCTCTGAAGTTTCTTTTTCATAAATGAGACTTTAATTTAGAATGTAGAAGTATGATTTAATAAAAAATATCTAAGTGTTATCTATTGAATTATTATTTCAAGTGCATGCATATTATGATTTCCTTTTTGATTATTAAAAACATTTGCTGAATATTCGCATATTTTTTGCGAATGCGAATATCCGTTACATCACTATTGAAAAACTACCAATAGAAACATATATAAAAATAGATTGAGGATGTTATTACAGAAGCATTATAAAATAAATGCAATGATTTTGGAATGAATTTTTTGTTTAAAACGATAAATCCAAAACTGTGTACGTCCATCTGCTAGTTCCGTTTTTTCGGCAAAAATGGTGTAAAGATTTTCATAAACGGTATATGGTATATTTTCCCAGATACCCCTTTGATCTCGGAAAAGTTGTTTACTGCAGTCCCAGGGATGACGGATAGATAATATATATGGCATATTTATAACAGCCTATGTCTATTTATTCAACTTTATTGCACACATAAATATAATAGATGAAAAGAGGACTAGACCAGGCAACATAGCATATTTGGCGGTGCCAAAAATACATAAATCCCATAAATGGTGCCATAAATCTAAAAAGGAACAAACATCCGCACATTCTCACGAACTCACGCGATTTTTTTTTATTTAGGTAATTAAATTGACTCAGCCATAGCTTTCACAACTTTTTTTCAAAGCAAAAGAAAAATAAATATTACCTATTTTCTTCCGCTGTATAGTGTTCTTCTCCCCACCGTCTATGAAAAAAGTCATTTCTTCAATGTCGAAATTGCATTTTGTTCTTTCTTTCGCCAGCTCTTCATTCACTTCCGCTGTCTTTTGTTTAGCCATTACTGTCAAAAAAATTATGTCTATTAACAAATATATTGAGAAGTAGTCTTGAAATAAATTGGTTATATATGTGACTACTTCTGATTACACCCAAATGTATATTGAAGTACTAAATACAATATATTATGCAAGCCACGACCTTTCGCCTTTGATTCGTATTAAAGTTATGCAAACTGCTTTGGTTAATACATACTCTCGAAAATGTTCGGATAATATTGGAATAACGTATCAAGTATGTATCAAGTATGATTAATCTAGGCCGTTGAACAAATCAATACCAAGTAATATTAAATCGCATAGAGCCTAAATATGAAGATATAATGATAAGTAGATAGAACTTGAGATTCTGATACAGATTTATGACTGTCATGAATACACGTAATAAAGTTCTGTCGTTGTATGATACATTATTTTTTTATGTTCTTATGTATCTTGCTGTGCAGTCTACTGTCAAAGAACAGATGTACCAGATATCGTTCACAGCGACTAAGGTATGGGCTGAAAGATGGCGGTATGAAGCGTGTTCGAAACAGCTCAAGCGGTTCGAGATTATTAGCCATATTTTAATTGAAATTCACCTCGCCCGCGGCCCTTGGAAATTCCCACAAACAAATCTAACACAAGATGTGAACCTCGTAGAAAGTTCGCCTGCATTTGTTGCACCTATTTCTACCGTCAAACACTAGTGTTCGTATTGAAGGGTGGGATCGTGAAATCTTCTTTGTATCGTGCGTCCAAGAACGTTGTGTATTTGCTGTCTCCTACTTTATTCATTCTTCTATGTGTAAAAAGGACAAGTCTGACCTGACTGGTGCATATACTCTTGATTATGGTCAAGGTTTTTGAGAGCTTAGTATGCCCTCACATCCATCTCTATCTTGAAAAGTTCATCTTCGAATATCATGATGGATTTTTTCATGATACAACTACCATTACTAACTTAATAACTTGCTTTCACTGAAGGCCAACTCAAATTAATGGGTGAAGGTTAAGAAAGTGATGTTATCTACACGGATTTCAGTAAGCCGTTTGATAGAGTCTCTCCTGAGATCTTGCCTAATAAACACTCCATGTATAGTTTCTCCGGGAAAAGGGCCTGAGTTTTGTATTTGATTTGAAATTAACTGTTATTCGTCATATTGATAACGTTATTAAAAAGAACTTCAAAGAAGTTAAGCTTCGTTATAAGAAACCCCAGTGTTTCGAGCAAATATTAACGACTCTCTCTACAACTCACTTGTAAGATCCTGTTGGATTATGCTAGTATTGTGTCATGCTACTCATTCACTTAAGATAGAGCGGGTTTAAAAAAGTTCAGTCGGCAGTTGGCTTTCTGTATGGGTAGAGTAAGACCACCTTTCCATTACACTGCTAGACTTGATTGAGTGAACTAAGAAAAATATAGGGGTTTCTCATTCATTATCATATTCGCTGTCCAATTTTAATAGAGAAATTCCCTTTCGCGTATTCCGGCGTGCCTCCCCCATCATTTGATACCTCTTCTTAACAAGGGCTGATGTACCGTTATGGGCACGATGGGTATGCCCACAACCCTAATAGACTTCGGACTTGTTCATCAGCGAGTTCATACTCCAACTCTGACTTGGGCTCAACGTCAACGATTCGAACCGCGGTCTAGCAACAGTGGCACCCTCTAGTGATAGGTATCGGCTTCGTTTCGATTCAGCGATAGACATTACACTATTACATTCGTATATAGGATCGTCATTCGTATTAATGTACGACCTTGCCTATCCCTCTAGTGGCGTCGGAATTGACACCTGAGTAGTACAAAAAAAAAAACTGACGCTTAGATGATTTTCAAGTGGCTGTGACCAGCCTTTTTTGTGGGCTGGATTGCGCTGCTTCTTAAGCCTCCATTCAGGGTCAACTGTATTGGGTGCTAACTCGCCTGTGGCTATGATCAGCTAACTGTTTATTGACATTTCGACGTCGATGTTTGCTCTATATCGTTAAATTTTACGCTACACCGCGCATGCGCTCTCTCAAAAATTAAATAAATCTAAATTATATGATTTTAAGCGTACCTTACAAGCTTACACTTTCTTTTTTTACATTCTTTCTTATTCCGTGGATTCCGTGTTAATCTATAAATCATTGTACATTTGGACTAAATATTTAGTTTTAAACTTATTATGTTATGATTATTATGAAATGTATTAATCGTAGATTAGCCATTTAGGTAAAAAGAAAATACATAAAAGTAATGAGGATGACAACAGGCTAGTGATAATACGAAAGTATATTCCGTGTTAGTAACACTATCGTATGCTTTCTTATCGAGTTATTCATATAAAAAATTATAAGCAAACGATAAGCAGATCCCTGAATTAAAGATTCTGTAATTGATATATGACTCATAAATATACGTCATAGAATCATTACGTTATGTTACCGATATCAATAGAAAAGGTAGAGTTTTTCTGTTTATTTTTCTACCTGTGGGGTGCGCGCGTAGGAGAATAGTACCTCGCGCTGTACCTGGTGTCGTAAATGACTGACGTACCGGAGCTAAAAGATAACAGTGTAACCGGTATATGTAATCGCAAGATCAAAAAGATTTGTTTTATAAAAATTACGTTGGAATTTTACATTCCCTCTACCCCCTTCAGAAATAAGAACGTGACTGTGGCAGGCCCTCACGGGCGTGCTTCATTTGGAAGGTTTGAATATTTACAGTAAATGGACACCACATTTCATACGTTGACCTAGGTATAAACCGCTTAATGTGCCTGTGTTACGAACATCTGAGAAGAGGAAAATCATAAATACATATTTTACACCTCGACACAGAACAAACACAAATATTCTTTATTTAAATATTAGTTCTGTGTGGGGATCCGACCCGCTACCCTTGGCGCTACAGGATAAATGCATAAATCTCATCAAAATTATTCACTGGGTTACCCCTAAAGGCTGGATACAGACAGACAGAGAGGAACACTTTCGAACTGACAATATTAGTGTGGATGTGGAAAATTAGGTTCGCATTCGAGATCGAGCGAGGCTTCTTGTTTTTAATTTTAATATGCATACACGATGCATTTCTAAAATGTTTTTCTATATTCCTTATGCTTGTGGTGTGGATTTATTATTTTTATTTATTTATCCCGGAAAAGTCCCCGTGGATAGTGAAAGTGGAGTCGAAGTCCGGGTATGAAACAAGTGTGCTCTAAATAGTCATGACTTTTGATCGCGGCATAGTGCTAATTTCTACTATCGCGAGGAACCGATCATTTACTGATATTGGTATTTCTCTTTAACGATATATTTAACCATTGCATACAACACACAAACAACAAGTTGGCTCAAAGCCATTCCATTTTCAAAACTATATTTTGGTTGTTGTTCGAACATTTTAAGCAGTCGCGTAACGTAATATTGTTAACGTTCACTCACCGGTCACCGCCATTGGCCTGTCCGAGGTCGCGATTCTCGGCATTCTACATTGAAACACACCAGTACGTACTTTATGCAAGCATGTATATTCACAGCGTCCATCCTTATCGAACACCTTTGTCCGATACGCTGTCTCTGTCCTCATCGAGTGCACTTCTCAAATGTTTCGACTGTAGTGAATCGCGGAAATATTGCACACTAGCGTACTCGCGCATCATTATTTATTCTGATGTAAGAGCTTTAGTATCGTCAAGCTAGATATCCATTGACTAGTTTTAGTGAAATACTTAACGACAATGCATGCTCAGAAACCTTGGTGTTTATAATTAGCTTTTTGTACGCAACTATATTCGTTTAATGTCGCGTACCGTTTTCATTAGCATGTCCTACCACACGCTAAAATAATAGTCAATAGTACAGTCTTGTAAAGATTACAAACAGACTGACACACTTTCGGTTTCTATCAATTAAACTCCTTTAGCGTTCGATTAGGATGACAGCAGTTAATAAATTACCATTGCACGAGTTATTTACTGGCATCATAATTTGTGTAAAACATATTATGCCAAAGCGACCTAAAAAAATTATAAGTTTGACAAATGTATTTCTAATCAAACTATACATCTATCAGGTATATTCACTATGGCAGTTCTGATCTACGTTGCAGCAAACAGATGTTGGGAAAACCAATTGTTTATTTACGCTGTTGCTAAAAGTAGAAAAAGTTCAATGTTTTCAATGAAGTTCAATTCTAATATAGGTTTGTGATTTTTTTTAGTTTTCGATAATTGAGATTGAGACACGGAAGCGATAATTAGATCGATGTTCCGGCCGAGTACATAATTACCTTGAACCAGCTCAGCGAATTTCGGGTGAATACATCAAAGCTGCTTACGAAATCTGTGTAGTATATTATGCTAACATACGAACCGTGTGATCGACCCATGAATTCAACGTATACTATGTTTTTCTATAGGATTTAAACTAATGTAAAATCTCACAAAAACCGATTAACCGGTTTTTGTACTGACGTAGATGTTCTATATGCCCTGTATCGATGCTAGTAACGCCACTCCAATAGACGTGGTAATAAAGCAAACTAAATTTTAACATAGAGATGTAATATAATAGTGTATGAATGACATGAATTCATATTTTAAGATCGGTCTTTTAAAGAATAGGCTGATCTACGCAAAATGTATGACGGGGGTAAGTCTCGTGTGAGACTAATGAGGCACCGGAAAAAACAGATAGCGGTATATCGGCTGAAACTGTGCAGCTGAAATGCAACAGAGCGCGGATGGGCATTATTAAGCTACGCTCTAAGATTATTGCCACGCCTGCCCAGCACGGCAGACATGTGCTAAATTCCTCCTTGGCCTTGGTGACCTATGCCCAGCAGTAGATATTCTGCGACTGTTTTAAACAAGATATTCATGACGCAAAATGCAATGGGAAGTATTTATATTTTCGGGGTATTAGTCGTTATTTAGTAAATAGGCTTTGATGCAATAAGCATTGTTTTATATTCGAGTATTGTTTTCCGTGTCTAAATTCGTAGGCCGCGACATGTACTCAACGATCCGCCCGATAACATAACTTCAATCAATGCCGTCGCACTCTCCCGGATGCTCTACATTCACTAACCAAACCGTATGTAACCAAAAATAATATTGAGAAAAAAACCCTTTTGCATCTTTAACTGCAAATGAATTAGAAAGAATGAGAAACAATTTAGTACAGGAGCTACCATTTCTACCCGTATATATAAGTCCATATGATATATAGGTACAAAAAATTGTTTCAGTCCTTTATGAAACACTATAATTCAATATTCACTGCAAATTCGGTTGTGCTTGCAAATCCAGCAGTTTTTAGTAAATGGGCTACATGTAGAGTTACATAAGCGATTTGACATGAATCACGAATTTAAGCAATATGTCAAAGAATACTCCAAGAAATTTAAATGCGATTGAATATACAGCATAGCGTAATTATTTGAGTCATAAAATAACAACCAGTTCAATTGTCATAAAATCACTTTGTAAAATAATAAATGAGAAAACTGGTAAATCCACACAGTGAAATAGATTAAATAATCTAAAAATTGACGATAAAATTGTTGATACTGATTCCGTAGTTGCTGCTGAATTCGAAACTTTTTTTACTAACATACTAGTATCCACAACTATTTCTTTAAACTCCTCACCCTTGTCATCATTAACCTTGCTCAAGAGATGCCTTAAAGTAGAAAAGACTTCAAATTTAGACATGTTAACTCCTAAGAAAGAATCAAGACTCAAGTTAATTAATGTAAAAAAACTGGTGATTTATGAAGAATTTCGTTCATGTACTAAAACTGGTCGCCCCTGGACTGACAGTATCTAATATTTAAACTGCGGCGTTTTTCTTGATTAATCAAATTGAGTAAAATTTCTCCGCTATTTAAATCTGGTATTCGTTCGGCTACATGGCAAAATGGTTCGTACAAAGGCCATGATTATACGAAACTGAAAACTACGGATTGAATGGAATTGCTCTCTATTAAGTACTACTAATAAATAGATACATAAAGACGGTTGGAATGGTTTGTTATCGCCGACGCCGGTATGGGTTCCAATAATATTTAACATTCGGTATTAATGGAACCCATATCCTCAGTTTTTCTTGCAGGTTCTTTTCTGGTGACTCGCGTGATGAACCTGCTATAAACTTAGTTATAAGACCCGTCTGGTACCGGCAGACTTAGAAGGACACTCAATGATCTAATTGTTGATCTAAATAACATTAAAAACACTTATTATCAGGGTCATTTAAGTAATATTTCAATTAGCATATCTAAACAATTTTCATTGTTTTTTTTGACAAGTTAAAAGTGCTTTTGATAGGCCTTTTTAAATTTCTATATATTTGACTTTGACTTTGAGCGACTACTATGATGATAATGATTATTGATTAAATCTTATATTTATGTAAGTAATATTATTTATTTTGATAATTCTAATTAGTTAGCTTAATATTTGAATAAGTATTTTTATAAGCTATCTTTTATTAACCGACAGAATTTTTGTGATTTAGTTAGTGCTGTTCGCTTGTAATTACATTCTTGTTTTCAAAATTCTGCCATGATAACAACTCTGTATGATTGTAATCTAGACACAACTAGCCTATAAATAAATAGATTATTGTTTATTTATGATATGTATTTGCCTAAAATATACATTATATACCTACATATAATCTGTTTGTTTGTCACCTTTGAGAGGCCGAATATTTTGACAGATGTGTATTTTTAACATAATTTCTCAGACTTGTTATTTCGCTTAGTCCTATTATCGGAATTCCGTGATATTTTCATAGCATTTTACGTTATACAAATATTTAATACAGATAATTGAAACTCATAATCCTAAGAATTTCTTTTTTTCTAATATACCTTGTTTGTACCAACATTTTCAAAATATTTATTGTTTATATATTATCTTACAATCAAAGATCAGATCAAAGCGAAGCACCTAATCATAATAACACATTAAACTTATATATATATTCATAAATTCCTAATTACATGTAATTATTGAAACTACATTTTTGAAATTCATAATATCAGCAATACGTGTTTTACAGGAGTAGTTATTTTTGGTAAAAATTAAAATTGATAAATAAATGAGTATAAGAATAAAATAAATATTATGTGATTACTATGAACGACAAATGGTAGTAAAAAAAGGAACAAAATTTTTGTGTGAGCCAATGTGGTGGGTCCACATTGGTATTTTAACATATATTATGATTATATATATAATGCAGTGCAAGTGTCGTAACACTTCCATTAAAACAACATAATTAACAACAAATCTTTAATAAAACATAACAATATAACTTGCTTTTGCCTAAAATACATTTGTTAAAAATACACTGTGTAAAAATAGACTGTCACAAACCAAGGCGTTTGCTTCGATCCACAAAGTGAGTGAAATGCCAAATGAACCACTCAGATCCCGCGAACATAGTGATTTATGAGTGGATAAGCAAAATTCTTTCTATTTCAAGATTAAAAATCCTGTCAGCATTCGTGTCGTGTACACTGCTGATGAATGCAAGGAACAGAGACTATGTGTTCTTTATCAACTATGTGTCTTATCTTATAGTCAAAGGAACTAAACTATATATTAGTTATTAAAACATATGTTTTATGAAATTGTAAAGCTTCTTATTGCACCCTTTCTATAATTATTACAGGAATATAATTAATTATTATGTATTATTTGATCACATTTCAGTTGAAGATATGACGAACAGTCAAGCTTCTGTAAAAAATAAAAACACTAAAAAGATTATAAAAACGTATAATTGTTTTAGTTAGCGTGTACTTAAATACCCTTTACTTTATAAGTAAGTTATGAGCGCAGGCCACATCGTATGAGTATATTTTCATAATTCTGATGTTAAAGCAACCTTATAATAGAGGTCTTCGTTTAAAATATGCGTAGGTCAATGCAATCAGCCAATATCCAGCACCATTATATAAAAATTATCATCCGTCAAATAATTTATTATATTATATATTACAAAATTCCACTATAATAAAAACCACTATAATAAAAATAAATGATCATTTAATAAATAAATCAACTACTTGTATATAATATAAATTCTCATATTCTCGATAGACGGTGAACTGACTGTGACGGTTCTCTTGTACTTCTAGTACTGTAGTGACAGCACATTGAGTAACATGTTAAAGCTCCATTAAAAAGTTAGTATTGTAAAATTGGACAAACTACGGAATTCTACCGAACTATATATGTCAAAGGAACACAACATAAAATATTTTTATTTTCGTCTTTTTATCTAAAGTTTAGCCTTCTCCATTAATGGCTTAAGGTACTTGTGGAAGCTCTCGTTGACAAGTTCCTGGTTGAGCGGACTCTTGAGAGCCTCTTCCATTAAGCGCTCGTACACGCGCCCGTCGTACGCGCCCAGCGTCGACCGCAGGATCTGGTACACAGATTAAGTTCATATATCATCATGATGACAAAAAAATCTAGTATCTTTTAAAAGCTAGGCGTTGCACGTATTTTTAAGTTCTTATTAAAAGTCATAGCGGCGGGCGTGGAATCAAAGTATCCAAGCATGCAATAAGGATCATGTAACCACTTTTAGCCCTAATACTCGTACACACCTAGTTACGAAGTTCACTGCGATACGGGATACCGAAATGGAAAACCAAGCACGTGCAGGCAAACTATATAGACGACACCCAAAATCAACCTAAGGTTATCTATCAACAATCACCTAAGTCTATTCTCAGTATCACTGACAGCTTACTACGTAAAGCCTGCGTAATGAACGAAAAAAGAGACATCCTGGATTGCGCTGAATGTATACCTGGGAAGTAGTCAGCCTGTAGGTTTAGTAGGTTTGCTACGCTTCATTAACGTCAGGGCTAGCAAGAATTAGACCAACAGTCTATGGCAACGTAAAACTAAGCGTCGAGTTGGGTACACCTGGAAAAGTCCATCAACAAACTTCGCCATTTTTTCCATTCTCTAAAATAATCTACATACAGATATAGAGTTAGTCTTTTATCATAATTGTTCACTATGTATATAAATAATGGGCACCGATTTATTGCATAGATAAAGTTATTGGGCCGTAAGATACCGGTAGGGGACGGAACAGCAGCATCCCCGTCACGAAAGCTGCGCTCTGCGATTGCCAACAAGCTTACCGAGCGCAGCAATTATAGGCAAAATTCTGCCTTCCCTGCGAAGGCCAGCCATGTCCAGCAGTGGATTTTCAATGGCTGTTATTGTTGACGATGATAATGATGATGAATTTGGTTAAAAATATAATGGCTACAATTTACCTCATCCCTGATGTCAAAAGCGTCCACCAATCCCACGGCATTTGGTCTTATCAGCGCCAACAATTCTTCATATCTATCTCTTAAAATAGCAAGGTCATCCTTAGTGATATTGGAATACTGAAAAAAAGAATTATCATCAACAATATATTCGAAAAATTTACAACAATCATTTATCATTTGAGGCTTAGGTACCATTAGTAGATCTCCACACGTCTCCAAAGTCCAGTAGACCAAGTACAACTCCGCTAATTGCTTCAGAACTTCTGCTAGCTTTGAAGATACCTGCGACGATGTTAGGACAGTCTCCTCCCAGTTTACCCGGCACAGAACAGCACGGGCATGGGCCTATTGGAATTTGATAAAGAGATGTAGTTTAGTTAACTTTTTCACATCAAACAGTATAATGTACTATAGACGTATACTAAATGTTAACGTATGCGTTACCTGAAAAATCTCAATTGATAGTGTTTAAACATTGAGAGTACAACTAATTGGATATTCTTCTTCAGAAATTTAATAGGTTAATCTGCACATATGCAGATTTTGATGTATTAAAAAATAATCTCTGTACCAGGTGTCGTAAGAGGCGACTAAGGTACCAGAACCGACGGGTGACGGTATACCATTCAATAAAGTGCAGCTTTACTACACAGGGCGAGGTTGGGCAATAGCATTCCTGTCGCAAAATCTGCACACTGCGATTGCTAACACGTTAACACCTTAAATAGACCTCGTTAGATGTAAGTTGACTAAATGGAATACTCTCAGACAAGTCTCAACCCAGTGATTAAAAAATAGTGGAAGTATTTTGGGATAGAAGGGTGTAAATCTGCTGTCTGTTAAAAAACACTGAAAGTGGCATGAGTTGATAAGATATAAATTACACAGGAATAAAATTATTATTAGTTGTAATTTTTTTTTTAAATAAATTTGTTCATTTACCTCGCTAGCCTTCACGAGCTGCACAGAAGCCAAGTTCCAGGCGGTTTCTGGATCCTTCCCTAATTTTATATGCTTTTGTAAAGCGTCAAACGCAGCTTTTGTTTTTCTGTAACACGCAATATTTAGTCAGACAAGCAGAGTTAATAACAGACCAAATATGTATTTAAATATTACGTTTTTAATTTATGTGTATGATATCCGTAACACAAGTGCTCAAGGCTTGTAAATAGTAGGATATACAAGCCCTTGAGCACTTGTGTTATGTTATATGAACTAAGTTCCGAAACTTTTACTGTCACGTATCCTGGGGTCAGATAAAAAACTGTTGTATATGTATTTATTTATGCTTACCCTGCGGCCACATTCTGGAAACCTTTCACGATTCCCTCAGGAGTATTTTGCCATTTCTGATTTTCACCATTCTTCAACCAATCGACTAAGTATGACACGCTCGGCGATAACACCTGTCCCTGGAGCGCTGCATTCCACGCCTTTATCAGGAATCTAGTTTGTGAAATTAAATAATAGTATAATCAATTTAATAATGTTTTTCTATATCTGGGTATTAAAATTGTATTTAAGTATATAAATTTGAGATTTCTGTGTTGTCTGATGTCCGTAACACCAGTGCTTTAAGCGACTTATCAAGGAGTTAGGTCCTTACTCAGGTTAATGTATGAAATGCTGTGTGAATATACTTATTATTCAAAATTACCTGGCAGTCTGGAGAAGAAGAACGGTCTGCTCGCCTTCATAAGTGACAGCGGCGACAGTAAAGCCGTAAATGGTGGGGAGGTTGGATGAGGACATGTAACCGTGACCACCGCAGGCCAGCCGGCACGTCTCGATAGCTGCTGACACATCTCTAGTGCAAGTGGCTTTCAGGCAACAGGACAGAGCGTGCAACTGTACGTGATAAGACAAAATTGCTCGAATATAATATCCTTACTAATATTATAAATGTAAAAGTAACTTTGTCTGTCTGTTTGTTACGCTTTCCCGCTTAAACCTCTCAACCAATTTTGATGAAATTTGGCACAGACAATTTTTAGACCCAAAGAAAGGACATATTTTTTATTCGAAATAAGGGTTGTAAGGGGTCAAAAAGGGGGATGAAAAGTTGTATGGAAGTATCGCTATTTTTAGAGCCAGAAAATTGAAACTTATTTTTCAGGCCATTCATTCGATATAAATAAACATGACATTCAAAGTTTATATAAGTTAAGGTAAAAAGGTATGGTAAACTATTCCACGCGGACGAAGTCGCGGGCACAGCTAGTAGAATATAAAACTTATAATAACATAGAATATTGACAATGCAAATAATCAAAAAAATCAAAATATATAACTATTTTAAATTAAAATATCCGTCCCGTACGCCGTTGGATACCGGCAGAGTAGAATAATACTTTCCGTACCAAACCTCTCTAATTCCGGAAATGACAGATAGCGGTATATCTATCCCGAAACAGTGTAGCTCGAATGGAACAGGGTGGGGATGAGCATTCCGGTCGGCTACGCTTTGCGATTACCACCACGCCAGCTTAGACGAGGCAATTATGAGCTTTAGACGAGGAGGTCTATGTCCAGCAGTATACATCCGACTCTCACACGAAAACAGAGTTTCACACGGAAGTTTAAAGGAACGTGATCCTTGAGGTCATAAACCATGTTGTACTAGTCTGACTATCAACTTGAAGCGACAACTACATTTGTGAAGAAAACGTTATTAAAAATATTTTCTATTTATTTGATTGTACTTTAAATGCTTTCAATTGATTGGGGATACGGAGAAATTGTCCGAAATTGTCCTAAGCCTATAATTTACGACGACCGCCTATATTTATGAAAAGGAAAAACAGTTGAAGTCGGCATACCACTTTGTGAGTACAATAAATAAAACGGCGAACATAACAATTGTAAACCTAATTAAACCGCGTTTATAAGCCGTTAACATTATTTTACCTCCGGCAAGTTGTTCTGGTTTCCTCGCGACAATTCGCTCATCACTTGGTCATACGATTTCCTTAGCGAGACAAAGGTATTCCTGTATGCGTGACTGCTTGCAATAGCAATGAACAGCTTATGTTGCTGGGTTACGAAATCCAGGATTTGGACTTCGGGCTCACTGAAAATACATTAAGAGAATGTAACTAGACTTCATCAACTTTTATGGTTTGCATAAAACACAACACAACAGAAACGAATAGCGTGTGTAAGCTAAAGCGACTCTCTCATTTTCTCTTTCAGACGGATTGGAATACACACAACATATGGAACTGTTATGGGAAGAGATATAGCAATTATTTGAAGAGACGAATAAATTAAATGATATCGGCGTTTGAAAAAATTAAAATTTCTTCAGTTACGAAGAATATGCAAATGTTGAGAGATTCCATCATTCACCCTCCGTTCAATACGGTTTAATGACATATATTTTTATAAAGATATATATATATATGAGAACATAAATACATAAAACAATACATACACACATTCCATTAATTAAATGCAAAAGAAATAACAAACAATTGTAATGATTCAATATGACGAGCTCGATTAATCGCCTTTGAAAACGTCGAACAGGTAATCTTGATGTCCAAGGGTATCTTGTTATAAAAGCGTGGTCCGGCTGTACTTGGTTCGTGGTTTGGACAAAACAAAGTAAATTTCGTCAACAATATCTTCGTCACACTTCGAACCTCTCGTAAAAACACTTCCTAGATACACAAACTCTTTCAGTTGTTCAACTTTCATTATAACCCAGCTTTAAAGTAGTATATAGTAATCAATATGACTTACGAAGCCTTGATATGCGACTGATGTCTGACAGCTGAGTAACGGACAGCTATAGTGGATGCCATGGCCGCATGATAGGCACAGTCAGAAACTATGTTGACGCGCACCATCACCATTGTGCCGTACGTCAACTTCTCGTTCAGACCTTTGACGAACGTTCCATCCTGGGAAGAGAAAGATATAGTTACTCAAGAACGTGGTATAGAGGTTTTTACAGGGTCGGTAACGCTTGATTGATGCCTCCGTGTTCTCAATTTTTACATGAGGCAGACATCAAACAAAATGTCTTCTGAATTGGTACCTCACTCTCACCTATTTCTACCGCTAAAAAGCAGTGTTCACATCTGAAGGGTGAGAGAGGCACCGAATTTATTAGGTAATGTGGCATAATATCTTTAATTCACAGGGTTGGCAACGCGTTAATTATATTCTTATGATATTACGAGCGTCTTCAGTGCAAAGCGTACTATCATGCGAACTGTATGCTTGTTTGTCAATCTGGTCTAATAGAAACAAAAGTCTGCAGGCTGCGGTAACCGACTACCATCAAGCAGGCCGCATGTTTATTTGCCACCTTTGTGGTTAAACAAAAAGACACTGAAATCGTTTATTGAGCCTGGTAACATCATATCATACAAGATACAACATACAAAATAAAATGGTGTACTATATTTCTTTATTAATTATGAATATAATATATTTTTAGCGTGTTGTGTAAATAAATTACCATTTTGAAGGTGCAACGGGAACTGAACCAAGCTGCATGTCAATTAAGATCATTGTCAATATTTAGCTCTATCTAATGCCCGCGACTACGTCTGCGCAGGATTAGTGCTTAACGTGGCCTATTCTCTACTCCAAGTTCTCATCTATCTTAATCTACCTACAATATACCACCAAAATCGATTCTGCGGTTTAGGCGTGGAGGCATAACACCAAGACAGTTACTGTGAGGGAAGTTTTAAGACGGGCACGACGGTGCAGATAAAAACTGACCCATTCATATACGCCCGGGTCGCAGGTTCGATCCCCGCCTAGGAAAAATATTTATATGATGATATTTGTGTATGTTCTATGTCTCAGATTTAGATCATATATTTATTCATTTTAAAATCAAATCTCTCAATCAATCAATAAATTATATTTAAGTATGATATTTGTGATTCCTCTGTTGTGTGATGTCCGTAACACAAGCTTTAAGCGACTAACCTCAGAACCTGGTCAAGATAAGAGATGTTTTGGGAATATTATTGAACTTTATTAATAATAATAAATAGTAATAGGGTCTAATTACCTTTAAAACTTGAGCATTTTTCATAAGCATATTTTTTCTCGGTATCCTAAAGTTCTCGAATCCTAGGAACCCGTTGTTCGCTGTCTGGAATCCCATCTTCGGTCCAATCTCACCAACTTTGACGCCTGGCAGCGGCATGTGAGTTTCCAGGTCTCGGATTTGAACGATAAAAGGGTGGACCCCGTGAGATTTTCCATTGATATATAGCCGAGCGACCAAAATGCAATGATTGACTGTCGACCCCACTGGAATATAACGAATATAAATGTATTGTATCAAATGATATTTAAAGAATGTTAACGATTCATACCAACTTAACGGTATTTTTCTTAACCACATCTCATACATTGACTTTACTTCGAGATAAGTTGTTTAAGCACTTGTATTACATGTATCAGACAACAGAAGAGTTACAAATATTTTTTCCAGAAGTAGACAAAGGTCGTCTGTATTGGTACCTTACTCTCACTTATTACTACCACCAAATAGCAGTTTGCAGTGTTGGCATTCTGGATTGAAGGATGCGGGAGGCAGCGATATTACTGGATAATATGTCGTAATATCTTCAAGTCACGAGGTTGGCAACGGATTAGGCTGCGGTGACGCTTACTATTACGTGGACTTAAGCTTATTTGTCAACCTGGTCTTATAAAAAGTAAGAAAACGTAGATACATATAAACACAGAAAAAAATATAAATATTCGCTCTATCTCTAATATCTGATGTCCGTAACACAAGTGCTTCAAGCGACTATATTAAGGTCAATGTATGAGGTACCGAAACCGACAGATGACGAATTTATCCGGTGCAGCTTAAATACTACAAGGTGGGGAAGGGCTGCAGCATCCTCATCGCGAAGTTGCTCTCTGCGATTGCCACCACGCCTACCCAGCGCGGCAAAAATTATGCGCGGCCCCTATCATGGGGAGGCCTATATTCAAAAGTGGACTTTCTATGACTGATATGATGAGATGGTGTAAGAATTAATTGTTAATAAATTCTAATCATCATTCATCATCATCATTACAGCCATTGGAAGGACTGCTGGACATAGGCTTCCCCAAGAAAGGGGGAAATTTGCCCATAATTGCCGCGCTGGACAAACTTGTTGGCACAGCGTAGCTTTCAAGACAGGGATACCACTGAACATCCCCGCCCTATGCATTTGAGCTAATATGACTCGGAAATACCGCCATCTGTCGGTTCTGGGAACTTAGTTTCCACTTCCGACACCTGGTATAGGGGGAGATACTATTCTACTCCGCTGGTAATTCTGTTAGCACTTTGAAAAACACGTTTACTTTTTATCGTATGAACCCAATGGACGATATTTAGTTCAGACGTGAAATACGACGTGAAGAAGATTTGATGTTAAATTGACTATTATTTCATATAAATATTTATCATTTTAGGTAATAACATTAGGTAGAATAATATGAACCGAGCATTTAGTATCAAACTTTCAGACAAGTTTCTCTTTTTGACGGACCCAATCCATTATATTCGCCAAGGGCCGTGGGTTCGATCCTCAACCAAAACAAAAATTTATATGATGAATATTTACGTTTTTTCTGTGTTTTTGTGTAGTTATATGTATTTAAGTATTATATTAATGATGCAATGTTGTCTGATAACAAACAGGTGCTTAAATCTTTATCTTGATACTTATCAGAGAATCAGGTCATTGTATGTTGTGTTAATTCATATATTTATATTATTTTGTTAGTTTACTCAAATAATTAGTGACAGGAAACTAATTATTTTATTACTTATTTATTGTTATTAGAACTCACAGCCTCCAGGCCACCATTTGTACGCTGTTATTGTTGGACTATGCAATACAAACTCTTCGGTATTCTTGTCATATGTAGCCGTCGTTTCCAGTCCCCTAAGGAAAGTACCATGCCCAAGCTCCGTCTGCATAGAAGAACACATTAGACACAGTGAAAACATATTTTACTGTTATTCTGTTAGTCCATTGTATCTACTCTTATCACCCAGTTACTTAACCAAGTTGATAAGAATAAAAATGATAGGCTATTGCCATCTATTTGATAACAGGATTATAAACGAAGTATATTTTCCAAAGGAATGAATTCTGGAACTAATTAAACATCAATTCCAACGCCACTTGAGGTATGGGCGAGCGAGACCTTTCATTAACGATGATTCTATGCCTGATTGCTTCTAAGCATCCAACCATTAGGCCAATGGCAGCCACCTCCGCATAAATGAACGATATCTAGTAGAACACCAAATATACGTATAACTTTAGCTCTAAGTTGTAACTTTAACTACTTAATAAAACGCTATAACAAACACGTAAATTATCTAAACATTATTAAATTTATATACACGTGTCTGTTATAAATATTTTTTCTCGTGAGCCAAAGTTATTCTTTAGAGTTAACACGTATTGACAGTATATGTGTTAGACATAGTTAGGTCCAAAATATACTCTTATTGAGCTAAACGTCATGGACTATCTAGATTTGTAAAAAATTGATGCAAAATTGTAGCACCGATTTCACATGACATCCAAGACAAGTTATGGCAAGCAAAAAAGAGAATTAAACAGAGAATACTTATTCATTTCTCTAAAAAACATTTTTGATATTTAAGCCTAGTTCTCATATAGCCTTTTTTTAGGTTAACGTAACGTCGTTAGTCATGGGCACTAAGAAGCAAGACCATCAGCACAAAACTATAATCAATTTCTGTGTTCTGCCAATCTATCGAAAAGTGATCAGAAATTGACCAGTGGATTTAAATGCTGTCCAAAACGTCAGTTGTCAGCCACTCCGCCTGTCACTTCAAGCTGTCACTTTGACAATTTCTTGACAGACAGTGCCAAATATGAAATTTGATTGATCGGTTAGACCTAACGGTAACGGAGACAATTAATGCACATATTTTCTAATATTATAAAGCTGAAGTGTTTGTTTGTATCCTTGAACGCGCCAATCGCAGGAACTACCGGTCATAATCAAAAATATTTCAGTGTTAGATAGTCCATTTATTGAGGAAGGCAGAGTTAGGATTTTCACTTTCCTCGGTGACGCTAGCGACGTCAGGGTCAGCCAGCATAAGGTTCGTCAAAAAAACACTTGTTTGGTTCTTCACCGCTGGCAGACTATATGAATTTTACATTTTAAACAAAAAAGGACTTTGGTTACCTGCGCATAGGTGCCAATAATCTGCATAGGGTTGGCCTTTGCCAGCCACTCTGCCGCCTGTTCAGGCGTGCCTTGTCCGGCAATCGCTTGCACGAACATGCCACTGTGCAGCAAGAATGGCGACACGTCCTTTATGGCTGCATACGAGACAACCCCTATCCTTCTACTGCAATATAACAAAACTGATCAATAGCTGATATTTTGATCGTCTAAATATATTCATATAAATAAAACAGGATAACACAAATATTTTTTTAAACAAGAGTTGGGACACAGATATCGAGTGTTCGAAATTAAAAATAAAAATAGATGCCAGATGTAGTATTGAAAAAAATCTATCGTGGTGAAAGTGGTATTCATAAACACGTGTGACACCAGCACAGTACGTCCACTCAAGACAGCATAGCTAAAATGCAACAGGATCAAGATGGACAGCAGTATGTCAGACCCGAGGATTTTTTTTTATTTCACTCAAAAGGATTTTTTATTAAATCCAAAAAAAACATCCACTTGATAGTAAGCGTCACCGCAGACGCTCGTATAACATTACAAGAGTATATCACTGCCAATATTATGAATTTATATCACATTACCCAGTAACTTTACTGCCTTTCTCAGTATTCAAACCGGAATACGGCGAGGCAAACACGGTATGACAGAAATAGGAAAGAGTGAGGTACGAGGTCTACCTCTAGTAAAGCTGTGGGAGTACTTATCGACTCCCTGCTATCCCCGGATAACTTAAAATATGTATTCTATTAAGTCTTGTAATAATCCTAACATTTGACGTACCTGATTATTTTATGATTCCGTTCATACTCATTAAAGATATTTCTCAAGATACACGCCTTCCGCACCGCGTTCTCGTAGCGTTCCTTATGGCTTAAATATTCTTCTGGTATGTCGTCTTGCAACCCTTTTTCGTTTACCACTAACTCTTCTGTAAATTTATAAATTTATATTAATGTCTAAGAATTTCGAGTGCTACCATCATTTTAAAAAAAAATTACTTTTTTATTGTTTTGAATCGTACAAAGTGTCTCGCCCTGTTTACTGAGGCGTGACGATGGATTTATAAGTTATTTTAATATTTTGACACAAATTGCATATTTTCAAATTTTTTTATAATTTATTTTAAAGCAAACATTTTTTATATGACTACTACTATACTACGTAAACCCCATACGTCACATTCGGGCATCCTCTGCTCACAGGGCACAATTCATCTGCTTTAAAGTTATTCCAAATGACGGCCACTTAAGCTAAGGTCCGTGCCTTAAAGGCGGCCTTTGAGTGATCGCCGTCGGTCTCATTCCGATCTCGAAAACTTGAGATCATTATGAACGGCTCGTTTTCACCCGGTGACACTAAGCCTAACATTAGAATCAGTCAGCATTAGGCTCGTCAACGATAACCATCACCTAACATCGAATTCTTCCCTTTTCGCAAACTTAGTGACATCGACCTTCACTCTATGTCCATGCCCTTACACATAAACAGCAGGTGCTATTTCTATTTCTATCCTAAGGAACATATAAAATATATAGTCTGCAGTTGGATCTAGATAGAGATCTTAATGAAGCAAGGGTTAATAATGTCAACACTAGAGTTGAGAATTTGTTCAAAAGTGAAAAAGTGGTTTTTATGCTATCTTTTTTTCAGACAAACCTGTTGCTGGACTACTCCGACGTAATTCCAGCGCCTCCGAAAAAAAGGGCGGGGCCTCTTATTATGAGATGCCCGAAATGCTATCTATATCATCGGACAATAATTTTAATTATCGACGGATGTTTGTAACTAAATCAAATCACGCCTTAAACGTTTGTGTCTAGATGAGATTTAGAACAGAGATAGATTATTGTACAGCTTTACTGAATTTGAATTTAATTCTACATATTTTATTCAACGTTTCAGTTTCCTTGCGGCATCCGCCACGATTAACACACATATGATTACAATATCTAATGAAAACCGTTAAAAATTTGTTTTATTATGAGCAGTGAACACGTTATCAGTTCAATTTCTGTATAAATACAATAATAATAAAAATATAATTTTCCAAAAAAATACACTTTTGCCTTATATCGTGTATAAGTAGCTCCAATTTATAAATCAGTAAAATTGATTAATCCAACAAACTACAAATATAGTATTAGTTGGAAGAATATTCATTCTATATTATGGCAATCCGCTGGTGTGGTTCTGTCTCGCTCGATCTAACACTATCTCGTTTACACACACTTAACATTGAAATAATCATCCACGCGAGAGGTCGACGACACACGTCTATTATAATTTCTCGTTTATTTCCCCACAGTATAGTATATTATTTACCATTAAATCGGATATTATGAACATATATAGTTCATTAAATGTTTATTTCTTTGGTTTTATGCATTTTTGTGTTACACTGTTTCTTATAGAAACAAGTAGGTTAATGACAATTTTCATACATCTCTATATATAAAAGTGGTTTTTCAGTTAAATCTCAAAAATTCGGGTTAATATTCCTGGTGTTGAAGCATTGTGGCATTACCATACTAATATTTTGTTAACGTTTACGTAAGTATATATATTGCAAATCATTGTTACCACAGCGAAGTAAATGTTACGCGTACTTACATTTCTGTTGTATATAGTAAGACATAAAGGAATGCGAGCAAACTGCACTTACCGATGCGTTTTCTTTCCTCGGTGATATCATCGCCTCCGTCAATCACGCGAATTAATTCTTTAATATCGAAACTGCACTTCGCCCTCTCTCGCAACAAATCTTTATTCACCGCGGCGGCCATTTTTATTATCCAGTACTAATAAACAATTACTGTCGAAATCACAGATCCTTATGGTAAATATGTATTACTTAGTTCGCCGATTTAGTAATACTGATTACGACTTTTTGAATATAGCTAGTGTTAACTTTCCTCACAAAAAGGTATGTACTTACTACAAAACCAGTTCCTATCTTGTTTTGATACAAACTGTGCTGATACCGAGCTATGTTTATGATAGAGATTACAATATATCATTCGCATGTTATTGAGTATTCATATAGGTATGTATTTTTTACTTGATAGCATAATAAATGATAAGTCGTAACCTTTGTAAATTCGTACAACGAGTAAAGTATAAGGTGCATTCTTATTGTTATGTATCCGATTTCAGAGAGTAGCCGCGATGCGTGACTTCTTTCTCGTGAAAGTCTGTTTTGAGGATATTTTATATTTTGATAGCCTATCATTTTTTTCTATCTTTATAAATCTGAACATAGAGGCGATCTCATGCTACTTCTTTTTTTAAATTACTATTATATAAGTGTAACCTCTGTGTTATGGTAAGAATTTTGTAACTTGAGGATATTGAGGCTAATTATTAAAAAAATCTAACTGAAACACTTAAAATTTTGATCTTTTTTATAAGTCACGCTTTGACAAAAGTTCTCAAGCATTGTAAAGTTTACCTCTGGTTTATTAAATTACTAATGGCTATATTTAGTACCTATACCTAAGTACATACGTTTCCATATCTTATAATCTAGGAACAATTTACTATCACTATGATTGACTACTCTTGTGGAACATTTAAAATATTATTTTTTTACTATTAACCGTTCCTGTTCACGATGGTAGTTATTTATTGGATCAGGTTTGACAAACAAACATACATTCCGCGTGATAGTACGCGTTACCGCACCCTATAAACCCTCGTAATATCACAGGGATATTACTAGTCCGTTGCCAACCTTGTGACTTAAAGATGTTGTGTCACATAACGTAGTAATTTCACGGCCTCTGTCACATTTCAAACCAGAACAAAGCAATGCGATCTCTTACATTTGGCAATTGAAATTGGTGAAAGTGAGGTATCAATAAAATTGCTAACCTTTTTAAACAATATAAAATATGCGCTGTTTTGAAATTATAAGTTGATTTCGCTGCTAAGGAATATTTCGGTCGTGGATACACTCAATAGCATTTCCCAATAGAAAATTACTCGGCTATAACTATAGTGATTATCATTACTTCATTTTATACTGAGTGCGTTAGAAAACTTTTATTTTATTTCGAAATCTAGTAATGGGGTTTAAAAATAAAACAAATATAATTGTATAACTTTCACACCTTTATATTACTCCTCAGGCCAACTTAAACAATACATTAAGTACAAATGTGTTTTTACATTTATCGAAATAAAATAAAACAAATAGAGAAAATTACCGAAGGATTTCATTAGAGTTTGATACAAGTTGTATATGTAGGCATTGTTCAGCTCACAATTCATGTATGGATAGAGTTATCGTTAAAAGACCCACTTGTAGATCACCATTGTTACAACTAAACAAAATATATTTCTCACAAGCATTGTTTATGTATTATCTGTATCTGACTGTCCTGATGACGCAGATGGTACTGATCCTATCTTGAGCGCCAAGTGTCGTGAGTTCGATCCCCACCCAGGACAAATATTTATTTATATTATATTTGTGTTAGTTCTGAGTATTAAATATATGTATTTGAGTAGTATATTTGTGATTCCTCTATTGTCTGATGTCCGTAACACAACAGCTTTTAGCGAGTCATAGAGTCAGGTCAATGTAAGAGATGTTGTGGGAGTTTATTATTATTATTTATTCTTAAGAAATCATCTAAGTCCTCCAAAAAGATTATGACTGACAATTTATATTGAACACCGTTTTTTAATAGAAAGAATACAAATCGGTCTCTATGAGTTCATTTATAACTTTTCCTATCATTTAAACTACATAATAAAACTGCTTTGCAAACCTTGCAGCAACCGTTCTCAAGATCGATATTTTTTTTTCAAAATGTTATATCGGATCGATCACATCCTAAGTACAAAACTATTATTTAGAGTTATAACAGTTTTCATCTAGGAATGCATAATGTATAACATAAAACTTCCGTGAAAACCTTTTAAGACATTTTTTTAAACTTAACGGGCAGTATATTTATAATAAAAAGTAGTTTCCCAAAACAAAATCAAGAAAATTATATTCGAAGGCATGCAATGACCAAAATACTTTTTGTTTTAATTATAAAATATAATATATCAGTGAGTGGCGACATCTACACGCGGTACACCTACAGTTTTATTTGCCATCAAATAAGTAGGTTTTGACTAACCATAAAAATACAATAAAGGTTAATTAAAATAAAATACATTTATACACAATTATCAACAAACGATTAAATGCAATATAAATAGCGGAATTGCTGCGTTAAGGTTACTTTAACATAAATCATTGACGAATATGTATGGTACTATATTACATCTATACATATTTAGTTCTTATGCAGGCAGGTGTCGGTATATTTATATGTATAAATATACCATCACAAAAGTCAAAATAAAGTTTTCGAATACCAATTTTTATTTTTATCAAAATTTAAAAAAAAACAGTACCTACTGTAATACATTACTATCGGTAATCATTAATATTACGTGGATTGAAACTTCATTTACTAAGTATTCTAATAAACACTAATATCACAGTTTGGACCCTTGCATGAACGGTTTTAGGTACTTGTGGAAGCTCTGGTTGACAGGTTCTTGGTTGAGCGGGCTCTTATGAGCCTCTTCCATGAGACGCTCGTACACGCGCCCGTCGTACGCGCCCAGCGTCGACTGTAGGATCTGGATTGAGTTAAAAACTGTTTAAACTATATACCTCATAACTACTTAAGCTAAAGAGCCTATGGGCTCCTTGCGAATGGTTGACTCCTTAGGGCGAATTTGTATCTCACGGAGAACCTCCACGTGAGATGCAAATTTGCACTTGCTCAAGGTGAAGTGCAAAGGCATAAGCATGCTGACCCTGTCTCTTTTATTGTCACAGGAAAAGGCGTGTCAAATTCTTTACGCACCCGTTATACCGAGATTACATTCATACATACATACATCACGCCTGTGTCCCATCGGGGTAGGCAGAGACTATGGATCTCCGCTTGCTACGATCTTGGCAAACCTCTCTCGCTTCCCCTACTCGTCTATTCATTCACGCTCGTTTATTCTTGGTACTTCTGACCTGGCCCTTCTTTTATATCTCTTCCACCTGGTTAAGATATGCACATTATTCTTCTCTCTCTCAAACTCACACCATACATACTTCAAAAAGCTCTCATTTAAACAGCATATATTCTACTCGCGTGCTTCTTCTGCCATACCCAACATTCACTACAATATGTCAGTATTGGAACCAACACACCTCTGTACAGCTAACCGTGCCCTTTTTGACACTATTTGGCTGTTCACAGAAGCATGTAAGGCTCCATTACCACAATTTCCAGCTTTTACTCTCCGTTCAATATCTTCTTCATACTTCCCATCTCTCGTAAAACACTTCCCAGATATACAAACTCTTTCACTTATTCAACTTTCATGTCATCGATCACAATTTCACAATGTGTTAAATTAAATTAAATAATTATTATATAAGCAGCAGGGCATCGCTTTTGTACATTCCCCTAAGGGATTATTAACAGACAAGCTAGCAATTTTCAAGAGGCTTTTCGATGGATATGCTTCTGCCCGTTCCCGATCTGTTTGAATGCATATAACGCTACATGTTAGTTCCAGTACCTCTTTGCCTGATATAAAACCTGGTTAAGAAAAAGATAATCCAGGTCTACCTAACACACGACCTTTTTAATGTAAACGTACGTAAAATTATACAACTCAAGATTTGTATGAGGTTCAAGTGGAAATTAAAAATATTCCATCCCGATTTTGGATTAGGATTATGCTCATCTTAATTATATGGATCATAAATGATTACTCACCTCATCTCTGAGGTCGAAGGCGTCAACCAGGCCGACAGCGTTTGGCCTAATGAATACCAGCAACTCCTCGTACCTCTTCCTCAGCACCGATACGTCATCCTTTGATACCGTCGAGTACTAAAACATTTATGAAGTTGAATACATACAAACCTTACTTTAACTTTTTTTATGGATCTTGTCAATGTTAAGAACCATCCAATAATAAAACTAGTCTCCGAATAACAACCAATAACGTGGAATAATTATATGCTGCATTATATTAAAGTGAATTACTTTAACCAAATCTTCCCTTAACCTTCAAGTAACATCTTGTATCTCTAAAAAAATTTCGAGATATCTATAGGTAGGTATGTATTGACGTACAATGTTTTCGCGAAAAATATCAACCACATAAACTAATTAAGATTAGATAAATTAATACTGTATACTATATGCACATAAAATGTTACTATGAACTTTATACACATTTCAATAACCAATTCTTAATCAATAGATTATTGCGTCAGATAATATTTGCTAAGTAAATCAGTACGCAAAAAAATAGTATAGGACCACAATATTAATCTATTGATTGGAACCTTGGCCGCACTACTCAGATTTATTTCCTGACAGCTGTCCCTCTCACCATAAATAAGTCACCACTTTTCTCTAAAGCCCAGTAGATCAAATACAGCTCTGCCAGCTGTTGCAGAATGCTCGCAAGGTTTGGAGAAAAGGTTGGAGTCAGCCCCTGGATCTCTTTCCAAAACACCTCGCAAATAATAGCACGGCAGTACGCCTGAAACAGTCAGTCACATGATAAACTAGACAGTCGTGCCATTAATCATTATATATCATAAAAAACCCACAAACGAGGTGAACTTGCCCATGCAGCGCTCGGTAGGTACGTAGGAACATAATAATTAATTTATTTGCGAGAGTAGAATAGTACTGACAGATGGCGGTATAACGACCCGGAACAGCGAAGCTCATGCTAGATGAGCGGAGATGGGCAGCAGCATCGCCGTCGGAAAAGCTGTGCTCTGCAATTGCCAACATCACATGCCCAGCGCGGCAATTATGGGCTTAAATCCTCCTTTCTTGGAGGAGGCCCATTTCCAGCAGTCTACTTGCAATGGCTGGTATGATGATGATTTTGTATTTTTTAAGGATATTTTTTGCAAATGTACAGTTTTTTATTTTTCTCTGTATCTATAGTAAAAGACGATACACCTTGCCAAATGTCATATTTCTTAATGTAAGGGAAGTGCTCTATTAATATTAATTCGTTTTCAGAAAGTTGAAACTTGCAATTTTTGCTGCATAGGTAAACGGTTGTATCTTTTTTAGATCAACTTAGAATATTGGATATTTAAAGATTCCACAGTTTAAAGACGTTAATTAGAGTGAATGGTTTTGATTGCAACTCTATACTGTTAGACGTTCTCAAGGTAAAGAGTCTTAACAGACAGACAGTCAAAAATGTGATCCTATAAGGCATAAGGGTTCCGTATTATTCCTTTTGTACGAAAACGCTAAAAAGTCAAATTAATCAGGTTTTAAATACAATTTGTGTACTAAATAATAATTTATATGAGTATCTAGTAATTTCACTGTCTCTCTCACTCTTCAAATCGGAACACAGCAATACGAACACTGATATTTGTCAGTAGAAACAGGTGAGAGTGGGTACCAACGCAACGACCTTTGTGAGGGGTCTACCTCTAGTAGTGCGCCCAGAGCTAAGGTAAAAAATATGATTGTAGTTGTAGCTTTACATAAAAAAACCCCAACCTCACTAGCGTTGACTAGTTGTACCGAAGCCATATTCCACGCGTCCTCATAATCGTTTCCTGCCTTCTCATACTGGTGAAGAGCATCACAAGCGGCCTTAGTCTTCCTGCATTTAACACATATTTCAATGTATACGCAGTTAGTTTCTGCGTATCTTTAAAATTAGCAGAATGTACAGATGATGTCCTGTCTCAAATATACATGATATCAAAAAAAAATAACATTATTAAAAAAAATATAATATATTCACTGTCCTATTTCTTAAGTTAGATGAAAGTATAACAGCAAGAAAAAAAATATTAAAATCGTTTAGTTAGTATGTTTAGTTCATCCGCAACAAACACCGCGATACGAAAAATTTTATACATAAAAAATACAGTAATTCACAACTTAGCTCTGTTTAATTATTAAAGTTATGTTCACAAATCAATAGATCATCATGCACAAATCTATAAACGAACCCCATCGACATTTTTCTACAAATTATCATTTGTAGAAAAATGTCTATGACTAAATAAATGAATGGCTATCACCAGTCATTTTTTTTACATTTATGCGATCACTAAGGACCTACTGCTTATGTAACTACTTTTTAACGGCAATAAAACGTCGGTCGAACAAATAGACGACGTTTTAAAAAAGTCGTTAGATAGGTTATTTTATTATGGATGCCGCTAAGATCAAATTTTACTTTGTTTGTACTGTGCTTGTATTTGGGCTTTGCTCTGTAATTTTTACCAGAAATCATATAGGTATTTATTGAAGGAGAAACAAAACAATTTTCTTCCAATGTACCGCTAATTTCGATAAGAGTCATAGTGAATGTAAAGTATTAGGTTTTAAACTTACCCGGCAGCCACAGCTTGGAAGCATTTGATAATCCCCTCGGGTGTATTTTTCCATGTACCATCAACTTTCACCATGAAAGATAAAGTTGGAGTTATTACTTTCCCGTTTGTTGCCATATTCCACGCTTTTACCAGGTACCTGGATAAATGATGAAATGACAATATGCTTAGAAGTTCTTTCCTTCCAATAGGTTAATAGGCTAATTCAATATATTGCAATTGTGTAATAACCTATTCGGTTGCCGATAAATATCTTAGCACGGTGTTTCTAAATGTTGTTAACTCTTAAGATCTTGTAGTGGTATCAGTATTATACATGTAATGGAATCTAGTGTTTCTTATTTCGCATATGTTATTGTATTTAATTTTTTTTTATTGCCGGGCCCGATGACCCTATTTGTCAACAAATGGTAGTGATCCTATCTTTTACGCCAAGAGTCGTGGGTTCGATTCCCACTGAGGTTTTCCTCGGTTTGTTTATATGATGATATTAAGTGTTAATAATATGTATTTAAGTATTATATTTGTGATTCTTCTGCTATCTGATGTCTGAACCACAAGTTCTTTAAGCTACTTACCACGAAATCAGATCAATATATGAGATGTGTGTAAATATAAAATATATAAATATATTTTACATATATGTGTATACAAATATATGTGTGTGTGTGTGTGTATAATTTTTGCCGATGATGCTTGACAGACAGACAAAAGGTATTACTTCAATAAAGTAAGTTTTGAGGTTGAGTTGAGTTTAAAGAAGCATAATACGAGTAACTACCGTAGGACGTCCACTAATGAACATAGATTTCTGCAAGTGATTTCCTATAAGGTAGAACCAGTTGTACGCGGAATGCATCCAGCGATTATGCGGTTCTTACCAGATTATCTGTCCACCGGTATATTTAATCTGCGGCGAAGTCATATTTTATGAATATATGATATACCTTAATTCATACAACATCTCATGCATTGTTCTGACTCTTGGATAATCACTTGTGTTTCAGATATCAGATAATAGAGGTATCACAAATATAATACTTAAATATGTATTTAACACACAGACACAGAACAACACATATATTCATCATAATGCTTGTCCTGGGCGGACATCGAACCTATAACCCTAGACGTGCGAGATAGGGAAACAACCTAATGCACCATCGGACCCCTAATATTTTCCATAATATCTTCCATTTAGATATGAAACGTGATGTTACCTTGCAGTCTGAAGAAGCAGGACGGTGAACTCGCCCTCGTAAGTGACGGTAGCAGTAATCGCCCCATAGATAGTGGGGAAGTTGGACGACGCCATGTAACCATGCCCGCCGCACGCCAGCCGGCACTGTTCTACCATCAGGCCGGCGTCCCGACTACTGATGGCCTTGAGACAGCAAGCTAATGCATGCAGCTAGTATATCACAAAAAAAAACATTAGTATTCCATTGCGCCTTAGTCGCCGGCCCCATGGATTAAAAGGTGAAAGTGACGTTTCTGAGATGTCAATTTATCTTTAGGTCACACGAATAGCGCTGGTGATATCCTTGTGATAACACGTCTATAAGCTCTGGTAACGCTTACAAACACCGGCCAAATATCTCGTTAGTCTGTTGCTCTGTTTTGTGGTGGGAAGGAAACGTTTAAAAATGTATACGAACTTTTGTTTGCATTTTTAGGACAGCTGCACAAACCCAATTGAATTATTTAACATGGAACAACTAGAACCCTATAATAATTATAATTCCTACTAATATTATAAATGCGAAAGTAACTCTGTCTGTCTGTCTGTTACGCTTTCCCGCTTAAACCTCTTTAAGTTAAATTTGGCACAGACAATCTTTAGACCCGGAAAAAGAAAAGGCAATTTTTTGAAATTAAATTTATGGGTTTTGAGTGGTTGAAAAGTTTTAGGGCTAGGACTTGAAATTTATTTTTCAGGCCATTAATTTGATATAAATAAACATGATATTCAAAGTTTATAGAAGTTAAGGTATGGTACCCAAAAGAACTATTCCACGCAGACGAAGTCGCGGGCACAGTTAGTTTTTTATACAATACTAGCTGTGCCCGCGATTTCGTTCGCGTGGTTGTCGGAAACTATCGAAATTATTTTTTATATACAAACAAAAAAAGAAAGTGATCCGAGGGTTTTAATTTTTTTTCTTTTCTCGATAACCGAGAAGTAATTTCGTGTATTACCTCTGGTAGTTGATCCAACTTCCCCTTATTCAAGTCTTGGGTAACTTTGGAGTAGGTGTCCCAAAGCCAACCTCCTGCTATGCGAAATGCATGGCTGGTGGCTATCGCGATGAATAGCTTGTGTTGTTGAGTCACGTAGTCCAAAATCTGCGGCTCTGGGGCTCTGAAAAAGAAATCGAAACACCTTAGAAAATTTACAATTGACAATAACACACAAACATAGCCACATCATATTTTTTAATTCATATTCATTTATATTCATGTTAAAAATAAAACACACATGCGTTACAAAGTTATAATAAGTAGGCCTACGCCCGACTGTGAACGTTCTGCGGCTTCTACGATTATGACGATGAATGTGTGAACTGATGCGAAGGATACTTTAAATTGTATTTTCATAGAGCATGTAAATTAACGAACCCTGGCTTGGGTTGCGATTGGTGTCTGACTGCAGAGTAGCGCACCGCGATAGTAGCTGCCCTCGATAATTCATACGCAGCGTCTGTGACTATCATCACTCGAATGAAGACCATGGTACCATACGTTAGTTTCTCACTTTTCGACTTCACGTATGTTCCGTCCTAGGGGAACAAAAATGAAATATTATTCATCTCCTTTCTTTGCATAAACCTCTCAAAGATACAATTAAATATACTCAAAACAACAAGTAGAATTGGTGTGTCGTACTACAAAGTCGTTATAAACGACTATTACCTATAAACTACTTACAGCCCTTGGTGTGTCAGTAGTAAATATATGAATAAACAAAGGTTAAAGTAAACTTGGAAAGAACTAGATATTAACCAAAGATATGGTGAACCAAATGTCATTACGAGTATAAATACGTATGAAAAATATGAATTTTATAATAAAACTTACTTATAAATTATGGTATATCCTCAACATTTTAATTTATTTTAGCTGTCAAGTTTCGTGTGTCGTCTTCACTACATCAGGTTTGACAAACCCCAATTACTCGCAAAAAAACCGTTTTATACGACGGATGCTTCGCAAGAACATCCCAATTTCCATAGAGAAGATGGTTGAAATATACCATCTAACTGGGACCCTATCATTTAACCCAGGCCAACATTGCAACGACGACAATCGACGGTCACGCGAACATATATAATTAAATACTAAGAATTGTGAAGGTAGTAAATGTAACTTAAAACTCCTGACTCAATATCTTATGTTAATCTTGAGATCGACTGCAAACGTGACCCAAATTTGGACCAAAATTGAAAAAGGAAACAGCGTTTTAAAGCAGTTTTATTAACTACTCAACCATTCTTGCAAACCGTCACGAAAACAGGAGTATTGGGGAGAGTACAATTGCAAAAGCCATTAGGGAAAGTATTAAAGGTCACTAAGGATTTACTGCAGAAATTCAAGTCGCCTTTTAAATGTTTTACAATAATATTATTTCATAAAAGCCTATAAATATAATTTACCTTTAAAACTTGTGCGTTCTTCATGAACATATTTTGCCTTGGGATCCTAAAATGTTGGAAACCTAGAAAGCCGTTATTAGCTGTCTGAAAACCCAACTTGGGACCAATCTCCCCCACTTTGATCCCAGGGAGCGGCATGTGAGTCTCACTGTCGCGGATCTGAACGAAGAACGGATGGACACCGTAACACTCCCCATTGGTATATAGTTGAGCGACCACGATGCAATGGTTAGCCGTATGTCCTACTGTAAAGACAAAATTTATTAAAAATTAATATCGTATCACATCGATTTTATATATTTGGTCTTTATTACCATGTATCATAGTAGGCAACTGAATTATTATTATCGAGAGGCGAAGCCATGCTATTGCTACCACGTCTGCCTAGCCTAGAATTTTTGCCCATAATACCCAAGTATTATAGGCAAAAATTCCTCCAAATGTCAATCTCTTGGAAAGGCATTTACTAACAGAGTAAAACAGTATCTCCCCTGTGTCATAAGAGACGGGTTGGTACCACAACCAACAGATTTCGGTATAACAACCCAAAAAAAGCAAAGTTCTAATGAACCAAGGTATTAAGTCCTTCTGCGATTGCCACTTGCAATAGCTATAGCGCAGCAAATATGGTCGAAATTCCCCATTTATTGGGGTCCTAGGGTATGATGATGATGGTTTTAAAATAATAAACTGTATTAGATGATACTCATTCATTATACCATCAGAATAGAGACGCCTCCCCAAAAATAGGGATATTAACGCGCTGGGCAATCGCAGAAAGAAGCTTCGCGACGGGCATGCTGCTGCCCATCCAGTCCTTTGCTGCTGAAGATATATTGGAGTTACACTGCTTCAGATGTCTATACAGCCATCTTTCGGTTTGGGAACCTCAATCGCCTCTTACGATACCTGGTACAGGGGAGCGGGGATATAATACTACTACTTCTACTTATTAGTAATATATAGGTTCTAAATATATACTAATCAGTGAGGTACAGCAGGCGGTCTCGAGCAATCACTTGAATCTAGACGTAAAAGACCTAGACGTAAAGCTTAAAATACAGAGAAACATATGCCATTAAGGATACGAGGTCGGTGCGTAAATGTTAATTTAAAAGTAACAACACAAATTACAAACTATTCTGAATCCGATCAATGTATAAGACGTAGAAATATAATTTATTATTAAAAACGCACATCCGCCGGGCCACCACTTGTAGGATGTGAGCGTGGGGCTATGAAGCACGAACTCTTCGCTGCTGGGGTCGTAGGTGGCTGTCGTTTCCAATCCTCGCAGAAATGTACCATGCCCCAGCTCCGTCTAAAAATACATCATTATGTTTTTTACTTCTCTAATCATTATATACATATATCTATATATATAAAAGAAAGTCGTGTTAGTTACACCACTTATAACTCAAGAACGGTAGAACAGACAAGCAACTTGACCGCTTGATAACAACCTTTACCGCAGCCTGTAGACGCTCGTATTTACAAGGAAATCACTGGAGCGTTGCCAACATTGTGACTTAAAGATATTATGTCACATTACCTAATAATTTCACTGCCTCAATCACCCTTCAAAACGGAACTTAACAATACGAACACTGCTGTTTGATGGTAGAAATAGGTGAGAAGATTCGTTTAATTTCTACCACCAAACAGCATAGTTCGCATTGCTGTGTTCCGGTTTGAAGGGTAAGAGAAGAGACAGTGAAATTATTGGGTAATAATATCTTCAAGTTACAGTGTTGGTGATACGGTTGTGATATCATTGTGATACGGGTGTCTATTGACTGCGTTACCTTACTATCACGTGGGCCGTAAGCTTTGTCGAGTTTATAAAAAAAATATTTACACTTTAAAATTACGAATATATTAGTGGCATTTTAATGATAAACGATACCAATACAATAACAATGTTGTTATATTATATATGCCATCCACAAAGCGACATTTAAGGTCAAATGATCAATAGATAAAAACAATTTATTTTATTAAACACAAACACTAGTTTCAATGTAGAATTACAAATAATCGATACCCATTATATGTTATTGCAGCCACAATTATAGACGGTTCCGCGAAGAAAAGTATGCATATCCGTATACTTTTTGATCGATCGTTATAATTAGTAGAAAATATTCATACCGGCAGAGTAGAATAGTGAAACCGTCTGTGCCAGGGGCCGTTAGAGGCGAGTGAGGTACCGAAACCGACAGGTGGCGGTATATCTATACTTATAAGCGTTCATCATCATTATCATCATATCTGCCATTGATAATCTACTGTTGGACCCCCGCCCTCAAAGGTAGGGGGATTTTTGCCCATAATATACCTCCCGTTGAGGTGGATGTAGAGTTTAAATAGGAATGCGCTGAAATTGGGGTTCTCCGGAGTCCGGAGAAAGGTCATGATAACCTTAAAATCTGGGATTGTGACCAACAGTCCCAAAGGAATCGTTGGCATGTCTTACTTTGGCAAGCATTTCCATTTTATTCTTAATGATAATGATGAGTAACATACTTTTGCACCAAATCAATTTTACTATTCTATTTTCACAATAAAGAAATGTACAATGTAGGGAGGTAAACATGACGAACGACAAACGCTACGCCACGCCACGCAACGCACCGTGGGGTGCTTTGTTCAGAACACTGCAAGTATTTTTTTTATTTATTATTTACTGTTTAATATACACTCATTTGCATAAAAAACGAGCTATTTTGATTTTAATTCTTCTTTAAAAAAATACGGTACCAAAATGATTTCAAACATTTGTACATGTTCCTGGTCGGTTTTAAAAATACCGTGGTGTTTAAAATACTACGTTCTAAATTCAAATATTCGTTTGATGCTCGTTTTTACAGAAAACCACTTTTTATCCTACATTTTTGGTGTAAAGGTTTTTATGTTTATTGCTGTTTAGCTGTCTCGATAATGTTAGGGAAAGTGGTAAGAGCTACCAAAATTATTGCGCTGCTCGAAGAGGGTTGCAGCTAATGCTTCGTGGCTCAGAGGCTAGTGTGAGTCGCTCGACGGTTCAAAGAACCTGGTAGCGGTATCAAGACACCGGTTCCGTCAAGAGAAGGCCTGGTTCTGAGAGAAAACCATGTACCCAACCACGGGATGATCGTTTTCTTGTGAGTCGCGCATTGAGAAATTGCAAGTCTTCGTATGTGGACCTTAAGAACAACCTCGGAGAAGTAAGAAATGTGCATATTAGTCTATCTATAGGACGGTCAGGAGGGGGCTTCTTGCAGCCAATATACGCAGTCATCGCCCGGCCCGCGGCCCTAAGTTACTCCGTGAGCCAGAGTTGCCAGGGTTAGGTTTTCTCGAAATTGTGAGTCATGAACTCAAGAAGACTGGAATAGGATATTGTTCTCAGATGAAGCCAGGATATCTCTGTTCGGTAAAGATCGACGTCGGTGAGTACTACGAAGACGAGGAGAACACTTTGCATAGGCTTGTTTTGAAGAAATCACACCTTATGGTGGAGGCTCTGTTATGTTTTGGGCAGGAATAAATTCAATGGATCGTACAGAGTTAGTCTTCATTGAAAACGGCTCACTGACTGGATATTAATACATAACGGAAGTTCTAATTCCTCATGCATAACCCGCATTGGCCACGTAAGGCGAGGACTCAATTTTTATGGACGACTCGCTCGCGCCCACCGGTCTGGCGATGTGGAAGCGTATGTGCAAGAGGTCGGTTTTCGTCGTTTGGATTGGCCAGCTCAAAGTCCCGGCCTAAATCTTATAGAGCATGTCTGGGACGTTCTGAAACGACGCGTGAAAATAGTACTACCGGCTCCGCAGACCATCAGAGAGCTAAAGAATGTGATTACCGCGGAGTGGGGTCGCATTCCGCAAGCAAGTATTCGGGATATCCTCGCTAGCATACCCAGACAAATTCTAGCTGTGATTTCAGCTAGAGAGGGTCACACTCAATATTAAACATTTATCTGCTTTTACTTTATTAAAGAAAAATCAAACAAAATCTTTGTTAACTTTTACTTCCCGAGCATATGCACTACTAGCGAGCATACACTACTAGTGAACTTTAGCAATAAAACCCATAAATTTTATAAAAATTTTATGATAATACTGACGAAAACGATTATTTGCTTATTAATTTACAAAATTGTGAAAGTAAAACTACCTATAAATATCAAACAAACCAGTAGTAACATTTGAAATGTTTCATTGCTTAGGTGTCCGTTTTTTTTGCAAATGAGTTTATAAAGCGTGTTAAAAGAAGTCTTCCAATTATGGAAGGATGAGAATGTATGTATATAAAAAGTATAGTAATAGTTTTAAGAACGCAAATTTTGATTAAACATCCGTGTGTTTCTGTCGTTGGAATTAATATAAAAAGGGCGAGATAATAAATAGGTGAGTGAGTGAGCGAACGAGCGAACGAGCGAGCGAGCGAGCGAGCAAGCGAGCGAATAAATAAATACAATTATTTATGGTTATGATGACCGTTTTCACCCATCATATCGAGCGTTACCGATCGAGACCGTAATCAAACTAAGTATGTACATTTATCAACTCAACAGTAATACCTAATATAACTTATATGCTTAATGCAGCTGTGAGCGAGTAGCAATAATACGTATCGCTCCCGCCTGCCAACTTTGCAAGGCAATGAAATTCAGAAAACAAACATTTTTAAACTGCCCCTCAGTCCCCCTGTATTAGCGAAACAGTGCAGCTCGAATGCAAGAGGTCGGGAATGGTCAGCAGCGTTTAGCGATTGCCACCACGCATACCCAGCGTAGCAAATCCCCTTTATTTAGGAGGCCTATATCCAGCAGTGGATGTTTTACGGCTGCTATGATGGTGACTAGAAACATGATATACCTGGGCATATGTGCCGACTATCTGCAGGAACAACGCTTTTGGTAGCCACTCTGACTGCTGCTCCATAGACGCCTGTCCGATGATTGTGGGAACGAACATCCCCATGTGCAGAATGAATGGGGATACCTCCTTCACCATCGATTGCACACGGTACATGTTTGTCGGCCTGATAACAAATTTGATTATACAATTCATAATCTTTCTATGTAAAAATTCGTGTCACGGTGTTTGTCCGAAATGAACTTCTAAACCAATGAACCGATTTTGATAAAAGTTTGCTTACAGTATACAGTTTACTATAATCTGTGAGATAGGGTGGTTTCTAAATCAATTTATCGTCGCAATATTATATTTATAGTATACATAGGTATATAATTAAAATTTTACCCCGTTGATCCCGTTTTTGTGGGAGATTTCCCGTTCTTGGGTCTCGAATCCATAACTAGCAATATACCTACAATATTTTTACACACTATAATATAATGCAAGAGAATATTGTAAACAAATAACACATATTATTTTCATAAAATACAATTAAACATTTCGAGACTGGCGACACTGGAGACAATTTGGTCGCGGGCCATGTTATAGCCAATTTTAACGAAAATTAAGAACTTTTATTAATTTATATTTATAATAAATGTATAAATATGAATAAAACGCCGCAGTATGGGCAATACACCTGGAAATAACACCGCATGGTAGCTAACTGCATTCAAATTGATTGGAAATATCCAATAGATATGTCTAACAGTGAACGATTGTAATGGTAATGATGATGAAGCGGAATAAATAGTAATGTTTATTACCTTTTCTCTCGAAGAAATATTGATATGAGATATATAGAAGACATTGTAGTTCTAAGGTTAACTTACTTGTAAGCATCAAAAGAAGAGTGCTTCAGGGCATGTTCCTTCAAGATGTCGATGAGCATACAAGCCTTCTTCACAGCATTTTCGTACTTTTCTTTGTGGCTCAAATACTCTTCAGGAACATCATCTTTTAATTCTTTCACGTGTATAACCATCTCCTCTGAAAATTACTCATTAAATAACTTTACTTTTTACAGATCTTACAATATGAGATGATTGCAAAATGTGACGGAAAATTACTTCGTCCGAAGTCAAGCGCGGAGATGATCAATGTAAAATACTAGATATTCTACCAAGTAAATCTACCCAGTCCTATTCATGTTGACGTGATGACGACGTACCAATAAAATTTTACCAAAAATTATGAATTATTTTTATTGCAATTAAAATATAAGTGCAATTGGCTCCACGACTAGTACAGCAATTATGGGTAAAATTCGCTCTTTCTAGGGGAGGCCTGTGTTCAGCAGTAGATGTCCAACGGCTGATGAAAATGATGATAAAATGTGGTACTTATTCGACGTCGTGCATCTCACGACTGTGTAACGAATTTTCTAAAACATGGTCTTATAAAACGGGATTACATCATTCCATACAAATTCTCAATCTTGAGTCAGTAGGCATGATTTTATCGTGGAGTACTTGCTGTTTGATACCAGCAGAGTAGAATAGCACCTCACCCTGTAAGTGGCGACTGAGTTATTAAAACAGACAGATGACGGCATATCTACTCGAAGTAGTGTAACTCCAGTGCAACAGAGCAGGAATGGGCAGCAGCATTCCCGTCGCGAAGCTACGCTCTGCGATTGCTACCACGCTTGCCCACCGCAACAGTTATGGGCAACCCCCCTCCCTGTTACTTGGGAATGTCTGTGGACCTTTTGCGGCTGCTTTCACTCGTGACTATTAATCAGAGGCATTAGCAGGTGCCCAGGTAGCATTTTTCACTGTCCTAATGATGAGGTATGGTATTGGTATGTAGGTACTTTGTAAAACTCACCCACTTCTCTGCGGTCCAGGGTTGCCTGCTTCCCACCATCAATAAAATTTATTAGCTCCTCGATATCGAAATCGCATTTTGACCTTTCCTTCACTAAATCCTCGTTTATTTTTCCTTCAGTCATTATTATCTTTTGTTGCTGATAATTTTATCTGGAAAATAGTGTTAAGTATTCTAATTAAATGTTGTAGTAAAATAAAGAGAAAAATTGCACGATGTTATAAGATATTTTATGAGCGTCGTTCTTGGTGCGATCTATCGAAATATTTGACAGTCCTACAAACGTATGTTAGGTGAAAATTCTGTTTGTTTATTTTACGAATTACAACTTAACTACAATGTTTTAAGTAAAAAATCTTTCATTTAAATCGCCTGTTTTCAAGATTTATGGATTAACAAGTAATATCGTAGCCATTCTGTATATTGCGTTAAATGCTGCTTGCTTTTATTTTGGTACTTATCAAAGAAACCGGTAAAGAGAGAAACTGTAATGCTCAAACAATTATCATATCAATCATTGGAAGTCCACTGCTGAGCATAGGCCTCCCCAAGATAGGGGGAAAATCGCTGAACGCAGCTTTCGCGACTAGGGTGCTGCTGCCCATCCCCACCCTGTGTACATGAGCTACACTGTATCGGGTGGATATATCGCCATCTGTCGGTTTTTGTACCTTAGTCGCCTTTTACGACACCTGGTACAAGGGGAGGTACTATTTCACTCTGCCGGTTCTTCAAACAATAATGACAAATTAAACATTTTAAAGAGAAGTTACTTAAAAAATAGTTTTTAAAGAAAATAACAGAACATTTTATTCTCTTTAAAAACAGTTTTTAAAGAGAATAAAACACATACATATTTCTTATTACAATTGTTTAAAATTTCGATTGGATGAAAAAATAAGTACGTAAAAATATTCATAGGATTCTTTCGTTCACACTCATTGGCTTAAAGGACACATAGAGGTAACATCTAAGGGACACAATTGGGAGATTAAGCATTAGAAATATTCATGACTTACATATGTATATATTAACACTTATCGATAGAACTAGTCTTTGATAACTTTGATGTAACACGGAAAAAGTTGTCGCATCAGGATATTTTGGGAAGTGAAAACTATTATTCAACGTATTTTCAATTTGTTATGACGACTCATGTACCACTAGATATTATTAATATTTTTTATCGCTTAAGTAGATTAACGAGGTTATAACGTAATTATAAAATAATCAAACATAATTATTCGCGGGCATATCTAGAAACGCGACTATTATTGATAGCCAGCCTGCTAAAATCAACAACAAACTAATCTTCACAAACAAATATACTTCAAGTGTTTCTTTGTAATATTTGTGACATATTTTTACATATATTTTGCCTATTATTATTATGCTTCTGGTATCTATATGATTGAAATACCAGATTGGAATTCCGAGGAATATCAGAGAATTGCGCAAATAGTATTTGGGAAATTGATGGTCATAAAAGTCATCACTTAACGATATAACAGTGTCAATATCAATTAAAAAATCTAAATGGGACATAAAAAAGATATAATTACGGGTCAAAGGTTTTTTATTATTATGTTTATGTTATAATACACTTACAAGTCCAGTTCTCTCATAAAATATCCGTGCACGGCTGAGGCTACTTTACGTGTAGTAAAAACATTACCACCTCTAATTTATTAGATTAGGTTCCAACAGTCCAATATGGCCGTGAAGTACCGGCAGAGTAGAATAGTACTTCCCCCTGTACCTGGTATATCCATCCGAAACAGTAACAGTGGAAATGAATAAGATGGGGATGGGCAGCAGCATCCCCGTCGCGAAAACTGCGCTCGGCGATTGCCATCACGCTTGCCCAGCGCGGCAATTATGTGCAAAAGTTCCCCTTTTTTGGGGAGGTCTATGTCCATCTGTGGACTTCTAATGGCTGATATGATGGATTCAATATGATACAAAAACGCAAATAGGGACAAGCTCTTTTTCTTAGTATGCAATGTTTTTTGGCCGTTTAGTACCGGCAGTGTAGAATAGAGGTACCGGAACTGACAGGTGGCGGTATATCCCTCCAAAGCAGTGTAGCTCAAGTGAAACGGCTCAGAAATGGGCTACAGCATTCCTATCGCGAATCTATACACTCTGCGATTTCCATCACGCTTACCGAAACGCTTTGCGAAACTATGTAGGCCAGCCTTCTATGTGTAGGCCAGTAGTGGACGTTTTACGGCTGCTATGATGAAATGAAATGATGAAAAAATATCTCAGTCTTCTGTGCAAGAGTATATACCTTTACATATCCATCATCATCATCATGTCAGCCAGCAAAAGTCAACTGCAGGACATATGTCTTCCTAGGAAAAGGGGATTTTTGCCCATAATTGCCGCGCTGGGTAGGCGTGTAGGCATACGCAGAGTCCTACCTACCTCCGCGATAGAAGTACTGCTGCCCAATCCCAGCCCTGTCACATTTAAGCTACGCTATTTCAATATCAGGCAAAAAATATTTGCTAGTTTTTACTGTAATATAAATTTAATAGATCAAGTAGATAAGGAAGCTATTTTGTATGGATGTAAAGTTTAAATTTTTTTTTTTGGGTAATTACAAGATCGATTTTAAAAATGATTTCACCATTATAAACTTACATTTTCTAATGGTAACATTTATTATGTTCCTCTTAATATATAAGAGATCTCTACTAAAACAAAATAATGTATAAAAACACTGCAAAATACAATATAACAATGCAAATACAAAAACACTGCAGAATCAATTTCTAAAATTACTTCGTTAATGAAAAACTACATAATCAGAAAGTAACATAAACTATTTATCCTATTATTCCCATATTCTATCGAAAAAGGGGAACAACACGGAAGACACCGCGGAGCGCTACGGCTTTAAAATGTATTTCGTAATTGTTTATGTTAACATCATTTACAACTAGTGCCGAGGTCTTCCACGCAATACATATCGCAATCAAAATATCATTTTAAAGTTTTTGCTCCATAGTAAGTAGGAGGCCATTCGTTACACTACCAAAAACGAAAATAATCATGAAGCAACTATGATAAAACCTATGTAACTTTAAATATTCTATAAGCTTATACATACATAAGCCATAGTTCCTTTATTTTACACAATATTTTTTGTAATCAATATTTTACTTCTAAGAAAAGTTTTTAATAATGATGCTCGTTTTAAAATACTCTAAACATTTTAAACACTAATCGTGTATCACTTTCTTTACATATTGTGCATTTAATTACAATCAATACGTTCGTAGAATTAAATAAGCAGTGTATGCAAACCTCACAGTGACGGTGTTGGTCGCGACGCTTCCACAATTCGACTGAATAATTAATCTCTAGGTCTTGTGACGATTTAATCGACGTATCACCGTGGCCAGTGTTCGTGTCGATGCGCACTGTACGTCCGTCGTCCTAGTAGCTGTCGACGAATTGAGTCTACATTGGACGGTTGCATAAACAAACTTGCGTACTGCGGAAATCAGGGGAGATTCTGATACGCATCGCTACCAGTTCGGTACTGAAACGATAGAAGCTATTAATCGATAAACTGTAATAGATATAAACTACGAATATTTCACCTCGTAACTGGACATGAACGAATATCCAAAGAACTGGTTGGTTGTTTTTGAAATGTTATCGCAAATAATTTTTATAATCAGATTATATCAGCCGTAAGACATCCTTATTTATATGAAATCATTGATGTGAGACTACTGTTGAGATTTTCTTTAAAATCGAATATACGGATATTTATGAGCATAATTGCCATCACGTTAATGGGCAGCTATCTCGCTTTCGTCTTCTCATCTCACTTTCATTCCGTGCCTCGAGGACGGTTCGTATCAAAAATTTATCTACACTTCAGCACCTCGTCGCTGTGACATATTCTACGTGTAATGATTAATATCAAATGTTACTGTGCCAAGGTACTAATGTGTACTACTTATAGGCTAGGTATGAAACGATACCTTTGAGGTATCGATACTGTATCGGTCGGTAAGTATCGATACTTACTAAGTATCTATTGAAAAGTATACTTACTCGTATCGCATTGTTTGGGAAAATTTTAAGTTAAAACCAAAAGAAGTTTTAGAAGTCTTTATTACTAGATTATTACCACAATGTACTCTACTGTATTAAGCAAAATATGCATGTCAAGTCAGCGCCGCCGATGACAGAAGATGACAAATCCGATAATAAATAGTTTTGAGAATTCTTTCGTCCACATAGGATTGAAAGGAGATGTTTCAGATTGGGCTAAGGTGTTGTACATGATGTCAAAAAATGGAGAATAAACAACTGATTCCAATAATCGCACAAATAAATTAGAAATAAACATACTTTAGTGGATTTTCAATTAAAACAATTCAAGAACTAGCTTAGAATTTTGTATGGTGTGCAGTAGAAGATCATTACTTTTTTAGTTATACGAGTATTCATTTAAATCGCAGCTATAAAAATAGAGTCTTCCGCCATCATTATTTTTCTGCAGTAATTGATAGTATAAACATATTTTATGTTAAGGCAACAATAAAAAATAATATGTAGAAAACATTTTTATTTATGTTCTTGAATCATGTTTGGTATGTCTTTGTCTAATTTGGGATAACTGTACCAAGCTCCATACACAGTGTAAAAACGCCTTTATTTGTGTAAATTTTCCAAAACACCAAAAATATGCCGTTTGTTGCCGTAAAATCGCAAGCAAATTTCAACCTTATCGCTCGAATCGCATTGACATGCGTCATTGTTTGGGAAAATTTACTTGATTGATTTTATAATCAATGCTAAAATGAAATATTGACTTTTGCATATACTAATACGAGTACTTATAACCGATACCTACTCGATACTTGATTTCAAAGTATCGATACTAAAAGTACTTGGTATCGGGGGAAAGGTATCGAGTATGTACTTGTATTTACTCGTATCGTTTTTTTCCTACTTACGGCTGTATTCGCTATTCTCGCTTTTGATACTACTCGTACTGCCCGACTCTATTTCTGCCCGTTTTCATTTTTTACCCTTATGTATACAGTTTATAGACAAGATGAGCTTATATCTTTAATTTAGTTTTTTAATTTCCTATCGTATGTAAACTGAGAGGGACTGAGTGTATTTTCTTCATGCAAATTGTTTTACTGTATTTCTTTCTCAAACTAATATTTTATTATTTGACTTAATTATTAATTTTGATTTCTTTAATATCTGATTCTGTAATTATATGGCGTAGGTCCCTGAGTGTTCCTGTGAGAGAAAAAAATACAATTAAAGTAGTAAATTATTCTTAATAACAAAAGCTATTTGCCAATATTATTTATATTGCCACATCCGATTATTG